>CM060570.1:3772500-4372500 GCA_030625065.1 Alectoris magna
ATAAAGTGCAGTGATAAATTTGCCATTTTGAGTTGCTTTGTCATTGGTGGCCTTTTCCCTTTTTAGTGAATTAATGATTTTTAAGTATGAGAAATCATCACAAATAGTACTGGGTGTTATTTTTCTGCTGGCCCGTTGATTTATATAGCTAGTCGGCAGTAGTTTATGATAATATTAATAATAAAGGCCATTTCTCACTGCTGTTTTTGTTTTGATCCTTACTGAGATAAATGAACTGTAACCAAGCTGGTATACAGCAAATTCTAAGGTTTGCACGAGCAATGGTTTTCTGAACTCACCTTGTGTTTTTTCCTGCACCTGTACAGTGGCCTGAGCGTGACACCTTCAGCGTGAGGAGGCCAAGCTCCTTACAGTCTGAAGTGCTTTATGCCACTACTGAGCTGCAGAACTGACTTCTTAGCTTTTTGTAGGATAAAGGCTTAAGACAGGCCAACAGGTTTCAGTGGAGCCTCAGCCTAGTTACAGGAATATGTATCTGACACAAAAACCACAGTGAAGCATTTTCTCTTAATAAAGAAAAAGGAGCGGGGAATGGAAGCAAAACAAAGAGCTGTAGGGATTGTTTCCACAACATGTTTTGGTTGCCGCACAACAATTAAATCAGTTTGTTTTCTTCAGACATGAATCTCCTGGGGGACCCATAGCAGTGCTGACCCCTGTGGATGCACACTCTCACATTATGTGTTGTGGTCATGGCTTTAGAGCCCACCCAGTCAGATAAAGGCTTCATATACTTCCAGTTTTCTTAATGCTGACACTTGGAAACGTAGGCAGAGCAGCAGGAAAGGAGCTGTTCTTTGTAAACAATGCAGCAAAGTTTCTCGGCCTTGCATGTTTATGGGGATGTTGAGTGACACAGGCAAGTCAATGCTTCTGTTGTTTTTGTATAATCTGATGTTCTTGGTTCTAATTTCAGGGCATGGAATACATTCTTGATGTTGAGAAAGAGGCAGGAGGTGCCACAGGAAAATAAACAAAGAAGATGGCAAGCAGTAAGGACTCTAAACTCACAGAGTCCTGAGCAGCAGGACATAGAGCAAGGTGGAGGCAATAGTCAACAATGCAAAGGATCCAGAAGAAGAGCAGGTCCTCAGGATGTTGCTGGAGACAAGGCCGTCAAATGATTCAGAATTATACCATAACTGCACTCAAAATACAGCAAAATTTCAGTCTAGTTTAAAAAAAAAATGTAATTGAATGTTCGTAATTTGTAACACCAGAGAGATTTTTTCAGGTAAGATGCAATTTTTTGCAAGGAACGTGTTCTGTGTCTTGTGTTTTGTTTTAATAAAGCTTTTCTTTACTGATTGTCTTTTCCTTGTTTTTCTTACCAAGTGATTGAGCCTAGTTATTTCCCTGCTCAGGAAAGATTTTAATGGATTGCATGAGATGACCAAAAGGGAATAATTGGAGGGCTCGTAGATACTGATGTAAGAAGATATTTCTATGGAAACCACATCCTGCATTATGGAAGAGAGATACCACAACACACGTTGGTATCAGAATGACAGCTGTAACCTTCCTTTGAAAGTGAACAATTGATGTTTCAATTGCTTTCGTTTGAGCTTTTCTGGCAGAAAAATCTGCCTTAAACCCTGTGGTGGACAGGAGGTTATACAAACTCCATTAATGCAGAAAAAGTTTGGTACACAGAAGAGGGTGAGCTACAGGCCTTAAATTGCCTTTAAATTCAGAGACTATGATCATTCTATGAGTGATTTTAGAGTATAGCACTTTGTGTAGATTACATATTGCATGTTTTATTTCAGGTAGGATCTTTTCTGTTTTATTTAATTAACATAGAAGTGTAACAGATTTCACCAGATTACTTGGGTCATGGCTTGATGAAGAAATCTTGTTCACTGAAAACTGATTGTGAATTAAATTCTTTCCAGTGAGAATTTTCTAATGCTTGAATATTGTATGAATAATTGAAAGTGAATTCTTAAGAATCAGATCTTTAGTCTTGAGGGGAATTCTTTGCAAAGAGATGAGGCCAGTGGTGAACAGCACTAGCGTCTTGAGGAACCTGAATAGATTTAGCAGCCTGAAATTCTTAAATGGATGTCTTAGAAGAAGGAGTGGTAGCTATTTCTTTCCAGAAACAAATCTAGTATTGCCAGGGAGCCAGTTTTATAAGCAGACATTGTAGATAGACTATAGGTACATAAATTTTTCCTGCCTGTATTGCATAACTCATGTATCCCTGTCATGCTGGTTTTGTTTAAGGACCTTAGATTCAACACAGCCTTTAATCATATATCCAAGTAACTCCAGTTGTTCAGTAAACCATGCTTCTGAGGCATATTGAAATCTAAAGCTGTATTTGGAAACTACAAGTTTTTGTCAAGAAAAGTAAAACACTGAAATGTGTGCCAGCCTTAGGCACGTTCCTATGGCTCTTTTGTCTCAAAGAGAATAAGAGAATACAGTTAGGACCAACTTCATCTTCAGGTTGATGGGCTGCAGGAGAGTACAAGCTTGCTCTTCATTCTTTCATAAATGTGGGCTTACGGAACAATTAGTCTGAATATTTATTTGTTTATTAATTTTTGTTGATATTTGTGCTTTAATGTATCTGATTCATTTAGAAGCTTCAATCTTGACAGTCCAAAGGACCTAAGAGGGTCTAAAGCAAAAATAGATGTAACGTCTTCACTGTCTTAAGAGAATGTGATAGAGAAAGCACAAATATCTTTTTCTCCCAGTGAAAATTGTTTTACTGAAAAGAAGTCTGTTTATTCAAGGGTAGAATGATTTCAGAGTACTGTGAAAGTTGGCAGAGTTTTGAATGAGCATTCCAATTATTGGACTTAAATTTTCAAAATATATTTAAATTATTTCTGGATGTACACTCTCATAGTTGTGTTTTGACATGATGGTATTTTTGCTTAGGAGACAAGAAGGTAAATGTCTGTGCCTGAGAGGGATGGCAGCACCTGTTGTTCTTATGGACATAAACATGTCTGGCCTAGAAGTGAGATGTTAAGCATGAGTATTAGTGTTAGCAGTGATCGGGGTGAGTGGGTGCCGACTAGATCAAGATTTGAATAGCTCTCAAAAAAAGGCCACGTGGATTTTTAGGCTAGAAATTTCATTATGGTCATCAATCTTGATGCTTTACATATTGTAGGCCAGACAGTATCATTTATGGTTGCTGTATCAAAAATGATTGGTTTTGGTGGAAACATAGCCCATTTTATAGAAAGATGATTTTGATTTGACAGTTTTGTTTCTCAGATGTTGGGCAATGGGAAATGCACCATGTTCCTTAGTAAGTTTTTCTAAAGTTTGATTGTGTTTACATGTGCACTCCATTTTCTAGTCTGAATTCATTTGGTTTAGGTAGAATTTTCTGTTTAATGCTGAGCTATGGCTCTGGTACTATCAGGATTCCTTCCATGAGGGGTTGTTAGATACCTTGTGATCCATGATGTCACTGAACAGCCCTGAGGTGTTTGAATCTGTCTCTGTGAGGCAGATTTTCCAGACCTTGAATCATTCTTATCCTTTCAGAGAGATTTTTTTTTTCTTTTAAATTCCTTTCAGAAGCTTTAACATCATCAGAGACCCATTTCCAGGGACAGTCACTCTGACTGTTACAGGCTAGCATTTCCCAGCTGCTGCGACATGCGGTTGTAAATCATTATGGCATTCTCGATAGTGAACATGCACTGTAAAACTTAGATGATGCAGTGAAATTAAGAGATATTTGTTTCAATGTTTTGTCTTTAATGGGCACAATGGCCGCGCTGTATTACTGGAACGTTGAGTTGATCTAGCATCATCTTAATGTTGCCACGAGATGGCACTGTTAGATAGCTTAACGTTGTTGTCATGCCTTAGGTGTTGGAGACAGTGCCCAAGATTTAAACGCATTGCTGGTTGGCTTGACTTCTCCAGAGGAAGGTTACTTGCCAAGAGAAAGGAGGATTAGGGTGCAGTAAAGCTTGTTTTGTGCTTGCCACTCAATCTCATTGTATCTATGGAGGTTGTCCAGAGTTAGGCCTAGAAGCAGTGGTTTTCAAATAGTTGTGAAGCCAAGACGAAATCACAGAGTAGCACCAAGTGCGAATTGTGCCCAGCTGTGTCCATTCTTGGTGTCCATTCTTGCTCATGTCTCATCAGGAAGCCTGGATAGGACTGTGCCATGTCGTGGATTCTCAGCACTGGATAATTCTGGTTCTGTTGTTTCATAGATAATTTAGGCATCTCATTTTCTGCTTTTGACCCTTTCTAATACACGCTTTGCTTCAGTGCACTACTGAGTACTTTCTTTGCTATTTTTTATTTTTTTTGCATGTAATAACGCCTGCCATGTAATATGCTGAGAATGTTCTCAGCATTAGAGAGTTAAAGATGTTCTCTACTTGCCCTAAAGGCTAAGTTTCTTCCTCTCCTACTGTTTTCTGTGACTCTTCCAAAGGAGAGAAGAGCATATTAAGAAAAAAGAAAACGTAGTTTAATTTTATTTGTAATTTGTTGATTTTTGAAGTGGAATCATTTAGGTTTGTTCAGATCACATTTTTGTGTCCCATAGATGAAGAAGGAGTGGGTGAGCAGAACAGTCTAAACTTCATTACCTAACTCTGTCCTTTTTACCATTGGCATATCAAGGATGTTGCAGAAGAAGATGAAATTAACATGCCCAAACAGAATTTCTGTTTTGTCAAACTTGTCACTCAACTGCATAAACAAAGAATATATAGAGATATATACCCAGATAGAGCTAGTTGTTTAGTACTAACTCAGGCCTTTCTTTATGTATTTCTTGCCACGGATAAGTATGCAATAAAATTTTAGGTACGCGGAAGACAAAATTAGAAGTTTGTAATTAGCCTGCTTTTCAATTTGTTTCTTCTTGCTGTCTGATTTGATGGTAAAATCTCTGTTTAATCTTCTCTATTCGCCTTAGACTTTATCCTTGCTTTATTGAATTTTTGTGCCTTGAAGGATTTTACTTATTTATTTATTTACTTTAGTGATGGTGATGGTTTTTTGAAGCAGTGTTTTTGGTTTTAATTTAAAATGGAGACTTCATTTTTGGAAGATCAATAACTTCCGTCTGGAAGGATTCTTTTCTCCCAGCCACTTGACACTTACATGAAGTTGAACTTTTTTTTAATTCTCATGGAGGAGATCAGAGGTTGCATTCGCCATCATGAATACATTTGGGGATGTCGGTATTCATTCAACAGTATCTGATTTGTAAATTAATAGCTCAGCCACTCTGCACTGTGGTATGTTAAAGGTCAGTGACCGTGAGTGGAGGAACACTTTGGGAGCTATTTGTGCTCTCTGGTAAACAGAGTGGCCCTGGCTTAATGGCATTAGTTCCATGCTGCTTTTAGGAGATACAGATGTGCAACGCACCTTCTGTCTTCCAACCTAGAACCAGTAATCCCCTCCTAGATTTGTGCAAGGAGGAGAGAAAAACACTTCCTAAAAGGGTTAGCTTAACTGACTAATTTTCTAAGTTGCTCGCTGCTTGGCATGTCCCCTTTTGATTACTGTCTTAACTAAGATGCATTTTAGGTAAATGACATCTTCAAGCTGCGCAATATAAAAAAGCCTTCTGATTCTCCCATCCCCTCCAGATCTTGGGGCTGGCTCAATATTTTTTTTAAAGCTATTTCTCTCGTGCTGCATGCAGAGCCCATCTGCTGTAACGCGGACTGAAATGCTGCTTTTATCCTTGTTTGTGTAGAAGGTTGGTGGGTAAATCAATTGGAGTAAAAGACATATTGTCCCTCTTTGCTCTATGTCACTAGCACAAATGTCTTTCTTTTCATGTGTCTCTTGGTGGAAGCCAAAGCCTTTGGCACAAGCCACCTCTGCTAGTTTGACCTCTTTTGTGCATCTGGAATGGAACACCTCTGAGAAGCACAGAACAAAACCAGCAAAATAGCAAGAGAAAAGGTCAAGAAGGGGTCTTGCTCCCTGTAGACTTCAGAAGTTTCTGCGAGATGATATTTAGCATGTCCTGCCTGAACACTTAAGGCATCAAAGACATTAGAACTTCCATAGGTAATATCCTCGTGAGTTGTCAAATAGATCTCAAAGCATGTTGCTCTGCCATGCTGGGGGTGGGAGGGAGGAATCTTATGTCTTTCTACTCGCTGAGGTATCTGAGACTGTGCTTCAGAGAGCCTTTGGCTTCCAACAGATGGATGTACCATGCTGTGCTCTGTCCTTGCCTGGCTTCTGAGTTACAGGCCTTAGCTGAGAGTGAAGTCCGAAGAGGAACAGGAAGGCTAGTTTCTACCAAAGTCTGAGCTGACATCAGTTACAAGCAGTAGAAGTGCCTGATTTTTCCTTCTGTATTTTTATTTTTGCCTGGTCACAGCCTTGCAGTGACATTCTCTCAGATCAACCAGTCTCTTTGATGCAGCATAATTACAAGGACAGAGGTGATTCCCTGTCCCCTGCCATTTCAGCGATGGGATCTGAAGGGGAGGTAAGACATACTGTGATAATTCACCTCTCAACTTAGCAAGGTCAGGACAAACATTCTTGCCTGTCTTAGCCAAGTAAAAAAGCCACTGTTGTTAAAAATCCAGGAGGCAGGCAATATTCTGCTGCTCAGAACCCAGAAGTGCAGGGTAATACAACCCTGACAGCTTTGATGCTAGATTATTTGGTATATTTGTAGCTGTGGATTGATGTAATGCTGATCAGAAAGAATCATCTTTGCCAAATCCATTGTTGAACCCTTGCCCAGGACAATAAGCTCATATGGTGATGACATGAGCTGAGCTGTGTTCTTTATCGTTGTTATAGATTTTACATGGTCCCCTGTTTTCATCTGCAATTTTTCATGCGCATGCGCAGTTCTGCTTTTCTTCTTTTGTATCCTGCCCAGGAGTAGCGTGGAGCTTCAGACAAGTCTATTTTTCATCACAAAACCCTGCCAGTAACTGCAGTTGACTCAAAACAACTTACCCAGGATTCTCTTTCTTTAAAAATAGACATGGACTGTAAATTTTTGTGTATAATGCATTAGAAGAAAAAAAAAACCACTGAACTCAGAACAGATTTCAGCTGATATAAAGGCGTATGGTATAGTGCCATTTTGGCTAAAGTCTTCATGGAACTCATGAAGGGTGAAACTTTGTGTTGCTGCTTTCCAGTGCTAACTTTCCTTGTGTAACCATATCAGTGTGTATCAGACCTAGCTTTCTAGCCACAGCCTCTGAGTAGTTCGAACCTCACTGCATTCTGGTGGTGGATTATTCATGGGAGCCATCATCCCACACTGCACTGCCACTAAGGAGCAGTTTGAACCCAAGGATGTTCACACTAAGTAACCAACTAACAGTTCCACTTGTTGAGGAATGCCGTTTGAATTTGTGACTTTGGGTGCTGAAGAGCAAACTTATTGCAAGCAAAAATTAGCCAGGATATACTATAGGCTTTCTTTAATTCCCTTAAAGCTTTCCAAGTTGTTTGCAGAGGCACAGATGCACTTTAGGGAGATGATAGGTTAAGAGAGCGAGAACGTTGGCTTGGAGAATGGGCTGGTAGTAATTGTATCATCATAGTGGAGGTAAGGCCCTTTCCGCATCAAACTGTGGTATCAAGCTTGCTAATTAGCAGTGGTGTTTTTCTTCTTAGTGTAGCATAAGCTGTTCTAACCTGACCTATTGGTTCACAAGATAAAAGCAGCTAACCAGAATGGAGATCCCCTCTACTGGCTGATCCAAGTCTTTACTGAAAGTATAATATCCATGATCACAAATAGAAAACACAGCCAAGGATTATGTGTCTGGGAGTTTAAAGGTGGTGGTGGTAGTGGAAAAAAAAGTCTGTGTTGCTTTGAGGTTATTTTAAAAACTGAAACTGAATAGGTCAATACCCCTTAAGCTTTTTGGTCTCTAATTCTCTTAATAGTATGGCAGAAATTGTTAATTATATTATTAAAAAAGCTGTGAAGACTGTATTAATGTAATGTGACCTTGGATCAGTCAAGATCACATTTTTGTTATGATTAAAAGATTCCGTGTCCTGAAACATTGATCTCGTCTTCAGCTGGATGTGACAGATGGAGAGGAGATGTTACTGAGTGTAGGCAGTAGATGGCAGTATTGCATTTCATTCTGCATTGTGCTCAGCTGTAAAATGCTCACCTCGGGAAGAGGCCGTGAACTTTTTCCCTCAGTTTCCATGAGCAGTTTTGCACTTACAGCGTATGAAAAATTCACGAAGAAAAATAATTAAAAATTACATCTTGAATCCGTATTTCTACAGTTACTCATGTCAGGAACTTGAGCACCCAAACTTCCCTTATCCTGCTTCAGCTCAGAGAACAGGCATTTACATGTTAGGGACCATCACCATTGCCTGTCTTTATAGCAGGGGTTCATTGAGGCAGGATACGTCCCCAGTAAGTAGCCTCGCCCACTTGATTGCTGTGATTTTTCTAGCTTTTTTTTGGTGATTTTTCCATCTCTGATTGCAACAACAGAATGAAAGCTGTATCAACTACTTTGGTTTATATCATGATAAGGGAAATCCAGAAAGAAACCCAGCTAGCATGTCCTCCTTTGTACTTTAGTATTTGGACAGACCTTATAGCAGGGTATGGAGGGAGTAAGAGAAGCTTTCCAAACAGCTAGGAATCAGGATGGTGTGTGTTGCAGGGTCTAATGCACTTTGACTGTGCTGAGCCCTAATGTGCTATGCTGGTGAGTAGGTGGACAAGGATTTTGGAATGAAAGTGACATCTGGGGTCAACAATTTATGGAAATTAAATACGTAATGGCATCTCAAGGATCCCATGCATGCTAAGTGCTATGCCTTCATTGTCCTGTGGGCATATGCCATGCATCTACACAGTTTTGTGAGGTAGCAAGGTAATTGCTTTAAAAATCCTTGCTATTCAGGATGTTGCAGGATGCTAGCACACACACTAGGTGACGGGAAGCAGAGGGGTGCACTGGCTGGTGTTAAAGCTTCACTGCTGCTGACTTTTCTATAAATAACTGCTGTCTGCTGTAATTGGTCACATCACAGTCCATGGTGATCTTTTATATTATTGCTGGCTGCTGGAAAACTCCCGGAGGCGTAAAATAGATACCAGGAAGATCCTGCACCCAGCAGTGTGTTTCCCCAAGCGGCACAGCAGAGTAAAACAGAAATAGTGTTTACAGGGAGGCGATGAAGAATTTTCTGCAGCAGGAAGGATGAAAAAAAGATTGTACCTCTGAAATGATAGCAGCAGGCCACCTCTCATGCAGGATATTGCTGGGTCTTGTGGAAAGAAAAAGTCTTCATAGGGTTTCTAGTGGTGCGCTGAATGGGTATTATTATTTGCCTCTGACTTACTTATGGGTATTTTTCAGCTCTCCATAAAATAACAGTGTCTTGCAAAAATTGAAAACTAGAGAAAAAGAATTAGGTGGTTGGCTTGTGTGAAATGTGTGTGGGTAAAATATGTGGTATTCTTTATCCTGAAGGATTCTGACCAATTCACAGACCAAGAATGCTGAATGCTACATTCCATCTCCACTTAAATATGATAAGCTATGGGGTGGAGCACAGCAGTGATGTGAAGCTGCTCAGCATCAGGAATCAGCATGCTTTACTGAGGGGAGGCAGAATAGTGCCAGAGTTAGATGTTCAGGAGGGAATCTGAGTGGAAAGGGTTGAGTTGCCGAGGTTTGCTTGGTATTGTTGAGCATGTGGAAGCTCTACTGTTTTGAGAAGTGAGAGCTGTAGTGAGCCACTGTAGAACTGTAGGAGCTTTGAGATCACTAGGTGAGTGTGGCTCATCCTCCCTCTTACTTTCTTCTCCGTCTTAAGCTACCTTTGCCATTTCTCAACACACAGTACATCATGGTACATGCATAAGGGAATGCATGCTTCACTGGCCTAATAAGAACTTTGCTCATGTTGACAAAGAATTCATAAGAACTGAAGTCTTTCCAGCATGACACAGAAGCTGGCACAGTGAATAGGACTGTGGGATGACCTGTCAACAGCATCTCAATTGACTTTTGCTGACTGATATCTCAAGATTAGGTGCTTTGGAGGGCAGTTAATATACAAAAGGATTTCTGTGAGATTTTAGCTTCTGTCCTGAATACTTGCTATCAGTGGGAGGTCTCTGGCTCCAGCAGTGTGATTCCTTGTGATTGGGAAGGAACACTGAAAGAAATGCACGTAGCTTTGGGTCAGAAATATATTTTCCTTCAAAATATGCCAGGAAAGTGTCTATGTGACAGAAGTGGGGCAAAAAGTCCCCAGGGATGAGAACAGCAGGATGCTTTTTGTGGCCTCAGAGAGTCCCACCGAGTGGTTCATGGGGCCTGATTTGATAGCAGTCTATATTGCTTTCTGTAAAAAGGCAGGTACCGTATGAAAGCCATTGCTGACTTACAAAGAAATCTAGGCTATTCTGGCATGAATTTTTTCATCCAGAAGATAATTTACTTGCTATGATTGTGAGGCGTGTACAGTAGTAGTAGGACATAATCTGCTTAATGCTGTGATTTAGCCAAAGCAGTGAAGTATCTGTCCCTTATGCAGTAGAGCACTCCAGTAACATTTTGCTTGTCTGTGACTTACTCCTTCAGCCTCGGTGTTAGTTTATGGGGGTGAAGATACCCAGAGCCATACTCAGACCACATGAAGAAATGGTGAACTTTTCTTTGTCTCCTGGCTTCCTCTAGCCAGGATTCAGTAACCGTATAATAAGTGCTCTCACTTGTTTCTTGTGCTCGTGAAGTTAAAAGTCAGCATTTATCTTAGGTGTTATCGTAAGGAGCCTGTCTATGGCTCATAAGTTTAAGCTGATCTTAAAATATTGCATTGACACTGTAATGACTGATAACTTACAGTGATTGAGCTTCAGACAGTGGAAACAAAACAAAGCAAAAAAAAAACCAACAAGCTAGAAACAAACTGGGGGATAGTGAGCAACTGATAGAATGAACTGGAGAAATGGGAGGAAGAATTTTAGTAATATCTGAAAATCTGATGGATAATTTCATATTTTTGCCTTCATTTGGGGGTTGCATAAGTGGGAATTTAGCACTGAGACAGTAAAGATAGTCACTTGAGAGAAGGAAAGTTCTGGGAGTTTGAAATCCCAGCAAAATCAGCGCTGCACTCAAGGCAATGAGCAGATCTGAAGTAGCTCCTGGGACCCAGACATTATCCAGAGTGACCAGTTTGTATTCAGTGAAGATAATGAAGAGACAAAGATTTATGTTTGGAGAAGGCTGTGGTGTTCTGCAAACTGGTGAGAGAGAAAGCTCTTCTCACCATCCTTCTTTGAGGACTGTACACCAGAAGAGAGCTCCTCTGATCTTCTGATGTTTTCCATGCTGATTTCCACTACTCTGGTGCCTTGCATAAATGTGAAGGTAAGCTGGTGAGGTACCTTCTGCCTCTTATTCAAGTAGTTCTTCTTCAGATGACTGCTTCTCATTGTGAATAACTAATTTTGTGAGGAAAGGGAGCTTTCGCTCCTAGGCTACTGATGTAGAGTTTGATTTTTGTTTCACTGACAGTTATTGTTGTTCTTGTCTTCAGGTACCAGGAGAAGAAATGAGCATTCTCCTCTGACACCAGTTTTCACCATGACAGTAATTTGAGCAGAAACAGCTTTGCCTGCAAATAAATAAATAAATAAATATTATATGAAAAGCTTCAGATGGAACTGCCATGTTCATTCTTGTTTCTAAAGCCCCCACAGGCCATGTCACATATGTGGGTCATGAGGTCTATCGATTATGTGTCAGACCCTTAGGTGTCAGTAATCAATAGCACTAACCTGCAGAAAATGCGGCAGAGATTTGCTAACCTAAGTCTTTGCATTGTTCTCATTCTTGTGTTTAAGTTTCCTGCGCTTCAGTAAAACTAACAGAATGCATACTGACAAAGGCAGGGGAGACAAAAGCATCATTTGGCTATCAACTCATTTGCTGTCCATATTCATCTGATATTACATGGCTCTGGGTGAGATGGCAGGATGAGGAGGGGCAAGACAGGAAAGGGTATTTCCGATTGAATGGCTTCTGAGAAGTAGAAATGAAAGTGATTGAGTTGGGAGGACCTAAACATTTTGACCCTGACAGCTTATTAATATTTAACAAGGTGCCAGATTTTTCTTTGACACTGGAAATTGTTGCGACTGCCTGTCTCCAGCAGACTGAGTCTGCTTTTGCAGTCCACCATATCTAATGTACCTGCTTCCAGTATTGAATAGTCTTATTCACAAATGCTTTCCTTTATTTGCTCTTTCTGAGAATAAGGAAAGTAGTTTGGCAGATTAAGTTGTGTATTCTTTCATTCAAACTTCATATATCTTTGTGTTCTCAGTGGGTCACCGAGCAGACTGTGGTTTTCTTATGTTGATTGTGGATTTGAATCATTCCTTGAACAACTTTTAACAAAACATTTTATTTATTTTTCCTTCTTAGTTTGCAGGTTATTTGTGAGCTGTTCACTGTGACAGTTACATCTTTTAAATGTAAGCAGCTGTGATGAGATAAATATAACAATTTGGAATTTGTATTTTTATTTGTAATAATGCAATACTCCAAGACTGCATATGAAATTGGGATCCTGTTGGAGGTGGGAGAAAAGTCTATGCCATAAAGATAATGCAGCATCGAATGAGCAATAGAGGAGATGAAGAGTGGGAGGAAGTAATATCTTTATGTATTATTGAGGTGGTCTGCATCCCCATTCTTTTGGTGCCCGTCTCTGTCTCTGCATTATGTGAGTGGATTATGTGGATTCGCTTCCTAATGCAGATGAGTAGACCTAAATGACTTTTCCAAGGTCACACAAAAAGTTTTTGGTAGGGTTGGATATTGAACTGCTTTGTCAAACGACTCCAGTGTCTTGAGTATGTTAAAACCAACAAAACCTTTCCAATATCTGTAGGCTATCTGTACTTTCAGTTAAATCAATGAAAAACTCAGAATTCTTTGACTAATGAGCAAGTTCTGTATTAAACTAACAGAGAGGATCTCTAGATTAAAAAGCTGTTGGGTTTGTAAGTTACCAATCAAAACCACGAATGAATTCTCCAAGCCATTCCAATGGATATTCCACAATAGAAGTGTAAACTTTGAGATCTCTGAGTTTAAGTATTTAGGGTTTTAACTTTAACTTTTAACTTGTCAGACTAGTTCAGCAATTTTTTCCATTACATATCAAGACTGATGTCAGGGCACCTCTGTCTTTTGGTTGGTTTGAAGAGTAGTCTAGAACATCTTTAAAAATTTCAGATTATTTTTAGTGTTCCAGCTGTATTGTAAAATCTGATTCCAATAATCCATCTGTTCCCCTTAATACAACTAGGCAAACATTTGGTGATTTGAGTTTACAGTGTGTATTTATGCCTTGCCATTGGGAAATTGGTTTCCATTGTGCGTTTAGAAAATTTTAAAATGAAACCTGAAAATATTTTCACTCTCTTTACAATGTTTAAATTGCAAAGCACCCTGTTGCTGCCTTGAGCTTTTTGCATTGTGTAAAATCAGTCATTTCAGTGATAATCCACTTACAACTGTGCTCAATTATCCACTTGCACTGTGAGTTGCCAAGTATTTATCTAGTTGCGGAGAATAAAACCTATTTGGAAGAACTGGGTAAAAAGTGAATGCCAAGAGAGGTGAGGTTGGAGGGAAAGACTGCCGGGGAGGAGGAATGCTTAAAGGGAGGGGTTGGAAAAAAAGATGGATGTAAAGGAGAAACATGGTAGATTCAGAAAAGACTTGAAGGAAAAAGCTCAAGAAGAAGAAACGGGAAAGCAGTATGGCTTAGTGGATGACGTCTGGTCTAACAGATGGAGGAGAAGGAGATTTATGCCCAACTTTGCAAGTGAACTTCTGGGTGACTGTGGATTGTCTGTATCACCTCCATGTCCTCAGTTTCACCTTCTGTAAAATAGGTCCTGTGGTACTTACCCTCCTCTGAGATCACAGAATCACAGAATTATCGAGGTTGGAAAAGACCTAGAAGATCATCCAGTCCAACCATTACCAATACTTCCCAGCTAAATCATACCCCTCAACGCAACATCCAAACGTGTCTTGAACACTCCCATGGTCGGTGATTCCACCACCTCCCTGGGCAGTGCATTCCAATGCCTGACTACCCTTTCGGAGTAGTAATACTTCCTAATGTCCAGCCTGAACCTCCCCTGGCGCAGCTTGAAACCATTCCCTCTAGTTCTATCACTGATTACACGAGAGAAGAGGCCAACCCCCAGCTCACCACAACCTCCCTTCAGGAAGTTATAGAGAGCTATAAGGTCTCCCCTGAGCCTCCTCTTCTCCAGGCTGAACAATCCCAGCTCCCTCAACCGCTCCTCATAAGGCCTGTGCTCCAGACCCCTCCAGATGCGTGGATGGGAGATGCTAGACAAGAACTTCTGTAACACTGGTTATTCTGATCTATTGTTTTTCCTTTGCTAAGCTAGCATTTAGCCAATGGCACTCTGCCCTTTCACTTGTAGGAGAACTAAAAACCTAAAGAAAGGAAAACACACTGCTCCTCAGCTCTCTTTCGGGAAAGGCGGGAGGCATTTAATTATTTAAGCATCTCCTTTTCATGTTGCTTCTGGTTTTTGAATCGTTATCATTATAGTTGTTAAGGCTATAGGCTCTACATAAATCATTTAAATAAATAATAAATAAGTCATATCATTAAGTAATACACTGATATTATTTATGGCTGTAGGGAGAAGGTAGGAATGCTGTGGATATGATTGTGTTTCAAATGGAAAGGAGCCTTTGTTAGGCTCATCATTTTAAATCCCACCTTTTGGAGTTAAAGCATTAGCTGTTGAACCGTCCTGGGAGGTAGACATCCTCTGAAAGAATTAGCCACCAGCTGAATGCCTCTGATATGGTTATCCATGGGGCACATTGTGTATCCCATTGCATGGCCCCTGCTGAATACAGGTCTATCTCACAGGCCTCCTGTTCCTCTCATTCTCGGAAAGGACCAAAGGTTTTGCATCAGGCAGCACACAGCAGTGTGGTGTGTTGTGCTGTACTGGGCAGGCACTAGCAGCGCTTTGTAAGCGCTCAGGTCCTGCAGAGCATTGCCTCCAAGGCATTCCTTTGTGGCAAAGGATGAAGGCCTAATATTTACCGGGCTGCTCTGAATATCTCGTCTCCTAGTGTTGTCACTGAAATAATTTCTTGCTCAGTCTGATTATTTTTCCTTGGCTGAATTTTCCACACAATTTAAGTATTCAGAGGAAAGGAATTGTCCCAGCTAGTCCTGCTTCCTGTGGTTCATTATCACCAAGGAGTTGGGAACAGATCAGTTCTATAATTTGTTGAAAATAAGCAAGACAATTATTGAAGAATTATCAGTGGGTGATGAGAAAAAGTATGATTTTATCAATAATTATGTCTCTATGCAGGGTGATAAGTGTCTTTACTGCAGTGCTGCCTATAAGTGTTTAACTTCCTAAATCCAAATAAATCACGTACACCATGGGGCCTGCCCTGAACGTGGCAGCACTGCCATGTGTTCATGCCACATCACAGAGTATGAACCTGCGTGAAACCGTACATTGTTTCATGTGCCATCGGACAGACGCAGATCCAATTAGCATCCTCACTAGGCTGTTCAGTTGCACAGGTAAATTGTGTTTGGGTGTCCTTTTGGTTGGTGGGAGATGATACCAGGGGAAAGAGCCAGGCCAGAGGAGAGACATGGGCCCACACATTCCACACATCCCCAAAGTCTCAACTGTCAGTGGGTCCAGTACTGCCATTTACTTCTGCACCTTGGGACAGCTTTGGTGGGAGCCATACCCAAGGATTTTATTCTCTGGAGGCACTATTTTTTCTCTTCCTAGGAGTATAATGACTTTGTGTCAGAGGCTGGATTTTCATGGTATACAAAGATTCAGGACTGGTTTGCATGTTGCCTCCACTCTCAAGAGAAACATGCGCATGCTTTAACCCACAGCAAATCCATGCAATTTATATGCTGTATTTTAATGTCATGTGGCTCCTTGAGAGCACATAACACTGTAGTAACGAGTGTCCTGGATTAAGAGAAAGTGAGGAGCACGGGTGCTAATTACTAAGCAGGTAGATGGTTGCATGTTGTGTAAGTCCCTTATCTCCCTTATCCCTAAGCACATATCCAGCATTCCTTTTTGAGGTGTTGTGTTCCACTTGTCCTGAATGCGTTGCAGAGTTGAGGATACAATAGGTGGTGCTTTGTTGTGAGCACTTCACTGAACTCATTGATGTTAGTATTGTTTACAACTCATTTATTGTTGCACATGCCAATTTCACATTTTATTTTTATTTTTTTAAACAGCATTTCAAATTCACCAGGTTGAATTTTGAGAATACCTATCTTCGCAGGATTTACCTTCCTATGTATAACTGAGGGTTATAATTTTCCTCTGATAAGTTCAGACCTTGAGGATACATAAATACGGTTTCCTGGCCTTTGCCTGCCTTTGGACCAGCTAGGTGGACCTGGCTCCAGTGAGGTGGAAAAACTCTGAAGTTTCTTTTCCCTTGGGGCAGGATCCACCCAACTCATTGCCAGTGAGAAATACCACTAAGTCAGCATAACTAACAGTTGGAAACTTACTGCTGTCCTTAGCTTTAGTGCAAATCCCCAGCTGGGATTTCAGCTTGCTGCACTTAAAGGCAGAGGTTGAGCGCACTGAAGCAGTTAGTGCATTTAGCCAGCACTTTGTGATCACCTCACCCAGTCCCACCAATCATGGATGTAGCTTCCTTTCACTTGTTCCAAATTGCTTTTAATTTTCTTTTAAATAATTCTTAAGTGTGACTTTTTCAGTGCAAGACTGGGAACTATGACTAATTATAAAATCATTACATGATTAAACTCAATTAACTTCAAATAACCCTTGAAATTTGCTTAATGTCAGCCCTTGGCCCTGCTTGAACCAATAAGTATTGCTCACCTTTTGTAATGGGTATGAAAAGAGGTGATTTCAGAGCATGATTGTTCAGAGCCAGCTGAGCCACTGAACAGCCTTACAGAGCAGGGTTAAACTGGTTCCAAACATTTGAATGCTGCCATATCAAGATGGGAAACAATCTTCTACCCCTAGATGGGATATTTTTTTCCCCTTTTTTTTTTCTTTTTTTTCCCCTCAAGTAAGAAAGCTTTAAAAATTCTCTTCAGCCTAACATTCAATGGTCCCAATCTGCTTTGGGTTTGTGAGGGTTAAACCTCACAAAACCACCAAGGCATGGGAAAGTAATGTCATCTCTCTTTAGGCAAGGGATAGCTAAGCGTAGATGAGTGAATGGATAAGAATCAGAGCAGGAACACAATCCTAAGAGTTACATATTTTTACTGAAGCTGGTTGTCACAAAATGCTGAAAGTTTCTTACAGCCACACGAGAGGAAGGGTTTTCTTTCTCAATTATTGGGCACATCTGGTTGTTGTGGGTCTTTGTCATTTTTTTACTTTTCCTTTATGGAGCCATCTCTGGTTCCAGTCTGTCTTCCAGCTAGAGCCTGGCAACAGACCTAGCAAAAGCACGCAGAAGAATCCCAGCAGCTATATTTCTGTGTTCAGTTCCTGTGAGGACAGAAGGGGATGTCATTGTTGCTACTGTTCCTGGCAGTCTGCTCTGACTGAGAAACTGGAGCGGACAGTAGCATTGTTTGTGCTGGAGGTAGACAGTAGATGATGGATAGAATTTTTCCAGTAGGTAATTAGATGGGCATGGTAACTAGACAGTCATGAAGATGCCTGATGATCTATTAAAAGATGTCCCATGTATGCTGCGCTGGCCTTGAAATATTCTCAGTGTCTTACTGACTTATAGTTCTCCTCCATTAATAATCCTAGCTTTCTTAAAGAGTCTTGCCTGAGACGCATTTTTTTTTTTGTCTGTTTATGGTGAATGTGAACAGATCATCAGTGTTGACTAATTAACAGAGTCTCTTTTTTCTCTGGGTTGCTGAAGCTCATGTAGGTTTTTATAGACTCTTGAAGGGCATCATATGAGGTCTCAACCCATCTGTTAAACAATAGAAGTAGTGAGAGAGAGAATGTAAACACTTGTCTCTAAACATGAGCATTTATATCCCCAGCTCACTATTTGAGTCTGGTTTTGTGGCTGAGAGTGCCCTAGGGTCATCACTGAGCAGCTTGTTCGACTGTGACTTCTGAATGATGAATGCCCCCACTTAAATTACAGATCACTATCCCATGACAAAAATCGCCACTATTATTGACCTCCGCAGGGGCAGCAAGGGGTGAGTGGACCATGGCGGAGGGCTTCACTTGCTACAACACTTTGCTTTCCCTGATGGTAGATGGAAATTTGACAACGGTCTGTCCTGTAGGACATGTGGTAGGGAAGTTTGTCTCACCACTTGCCGTTCTGTCACTTCACTACAGACAGTTTTCCTGCTAGTCAGATTAACTCGGGTCAGAAGCTGAATACTTGGATATTTGACCTCTGAGTGAACCTCACTAAAATAAAGACAAGAGATGTGTTCTACAATGTTTTCTCCAGTACTTGAGGGTGGATCTGAACATCAAAGGGTGGGTCTTTCAGAAGGACAGAGGCTCGGTTGTGTTGTTGAAATCAGAAGAGTGTACAAATTCCCCTCATCTCACTGCGGGGAGGGGGAGGGGGGGAAATCTCCCACGAGTCTAAAGCTGTTTGCATTGTGTTGCTTCACTTGCTATGACAAGTCCTCATAAAAAGAAGTTTAAAGAAAAACATTAAGGTTCCGAGACGTTAATGATGTGAACAGGACATTGTGTTTGGACACTTGCGTTGAAATAGTTTCTTTACTGGAATTAGTTTGGGCAATGCCTGTCTCTCTGTTCAGATGTGTTCATCTTTTGCATGCTGGGAACAAAGTGGAAGTGCTCTTTTCCCCCCAGAAAGGAGCAAGTGTAACAGAAACAGCAATTTTGAACACGCAGTACAATTTTGGGCTGTTCTGAAGTATGTTGCAGCTAGAATAGAGCTAAGCTAAATGTTCGGCAGCAATTTCTTCCCAGCAGCCCGTGGACTTCCTCCTGCATTGGTCAATCAGGAGCCAGTTGCAATGGTAATACCTCCCTGCTGTCTCTTGACAGATTGATTTTGACCCTTAACTTCCACTTCCACCTGCTAATTACTTGATCATGTTCTCTCCTAATGTCCTTTCCACCTGTCACTGGCCTGATTTTGTCATTCGCACGTTCTGCTGCTACTCTCTCCACCTTTGGGCTGTTTGTTCTTAAAACCTTCTCCTCCTTGCTGCTTTCCTCCTCCTGCTACTCATCTCAAAGATCGTCGTTACTATCCAGAATATTTAAGGTGGCTGGTCTCTAATTCTTACTTGTTGGTGGGGGAGTGAAAATTGGGGGTTTGCCTTTTAATTTGTGCTTTGTTGGTGCTGGCTTGACCTTTAATCAGGTGCCTGGCTGTTGTTTGCTTGCTGATGGTTTTTACAGTACGGTCCCTTGTAAATAGACACAGAAAGGGCAAGAGAGTAACTGGAGATTGTGCATTGTACACCTCTGTTTTTTTTTCATGGGAGCCTATTAAAGGCAGTTTTCAGTTCATCCATCCATCTCTTTGTCAATTTGCCTTCTGTGTCCATCCACTTGTGCATTTATTTAGTGGTAATATTAACTACTGTATCATCCTCTTGGATTGTAACATTGTGTTCAGAATAAAGCCAGAGATGCAAAGTGCGCTGAACCCATTATAAAAAAATGAAAGGGCTTTCCTTGATTGCATTTAGCTCAATAAACACAGTTTGTCAGAGATGTCTTTATCTCCTTACATTTAAGCGATTAAATGTTGGTAAAAATAGCTTCAGAAATAAAACATGAAGAGAGCTTCTGGCAAAGCCCTGTCCAGTTTAATTCATACATTAAATATTTGCTAGTAGGGTCAAAAGCTGAATGCTTAGATATTTTGCCCTTTGAATGAACCTAACTAAAATAAAGACAAGGAAATCAGTTCTGCAGAAGCTGTCTCCAGAATACTAGGATCAATTTAAACATCAAAGGATGAACAGATCATACAGATGGACAGCCATATTATTCTGCACAATTAATACTCAGAGAGGTGTTTCCTGAATTCCCAATCTTGTGCTGGGAAGATAATATTAACATTTCAGAGTTTTAATTATGTAAAAGACAGTCCTTGATCCTTAGCTCCTGAAAAACAGAACAGTTGATTTTGCATTAATGAATGTAGAAAACATCCCCCAGCCTGAATCTCTGCAATCTTTTTTATGGTGAAATTAGCATTTATATTTCTAAAGGTAATTTTTAGACAAGACAATAAATAGATGATATGCTGGTAACCTCCAGATGGATGAAGTGCCTCTTGCCCGGTGTTTACAGTGGGAATTGGCTGATTGCATAAGGGCCGGCTCTGCTGAGCAGGGCAGGATCTGCCCTGACATTAGGTCCACTGTGAGGATCTGAATTTCACTGCTAGGTTCAGAACACACTAGCTCTGTTCTAGGAGTGTTCTATCTCCAAATAGGATCTTTCACATTTGGGGATTTGAGTTCTTTGAGGTGCTGAGAAGGGAGAGCAACAGCCAGTTGCTGTCACCAGCTTGAGCTGAAATTTGCCCCGTGTCTGCTCTGAGTCTGGACATCTCTGCTAGGCTCCAAGTCACACTTGTGCCTCAGGGTTTTTTCAGGGTTCGTTATCTCTGCATGTGCCTTATTTTAATAAGATCCTGGGCAAGCTCTCAAGTTTGAGGTGAATGTTTTTCATAGTTCAGGGGTATCGCTTTCATGTCAAGATGTTTTGATGGATACTAAAGCTTCACATCCAACTGTAACTTTCCATGATTCTATGATTTCTTTAGGCACCTGAATAAGTGTCCTTATTTTTGTTAAGTGATTTCAAGAGCTCCCATGTTCTCAAAGACCATACCACTGCCTTTTAAGTTACCCAGCTGAAATATCAGTCCTTTGAAAATCTTAGCCATGATTATTTTCTCACCGTGTTTCCAAAATTAGATCATTGTTTATTTTTAATAGAGGACTGCATTACATAATACAGCTTACACTACAGCATTTAGTTTGGGATCATAAATGGTATTAAGAATGGATTAAAATAAGTAAAATAAATCCCAAGGTGCCGATGTTTGTCCACTGAATAAAAAGCAGATTTTGCCATTTACTTCCATTGGCTCTATCAGATATGTGCTGCATCGTGATGGAAGTACACAGCATTTGCTTAGTTTGGCTCATGTGATCGTCAGTGGAGTGACTTGACTTCAGAAGCAAAGCGTTGCCTTGCTGTACGTAATTAACATTACAGTGTGGTAGGTTCTGCATATGAAAATCCAAGCTATTGTAAATTGTGGTTTCCTTGCCAACCATATCTCAGCTCTCGCACTTCTGTAGTTGTCTCTGTGATGCTTTGTGCAGTATTAACACCACTCACCTAATACTGGAGCTGAGTGGATCCGCAAAATCTAGCTATTATTCTTTCAGATTGGAATATAGTAATATGAAAGCAAAAATAACATTTAAGATGTTGTATTTCCCAAGTAACTCTCTTCTGGAATTCTTCTAGTAAACAGACTTCTAGTAAACATTGGGAAAGTTTCAGAAAGCTTTTCTTTTTTGGCAATTATGACCTATAAACTATAGGTCATATAGCTTGAATTTGGTGTTCTGAATATTTCATACTCGGAGCAAACTGTTCGCCAGATAATTACAAACCAAGACTTATACCCTGATTTTCAGGTATAAGCAAGATCTCGGCACTGCTCTTTTCTTGTTCGGAAAATCGTTTGCATTGCTTGTTTCCATGTTATTTTGATCTAATGTATAGATCAGAAGGATATACATCTTGGTTTTTTCTTAATCAAGGTTAATTTGCACGTGGAAGCCCTCTGTGATCCAGCTTGTGCTGTTCTTGCATGATCTCCAAGCATGCAAATGAAAGGCATACCTAGGAATAGGTTGAATGTGACAGTCTCCCTCTCTTACAGTAGCATGGCACTACATCAGGAGTACAGTTAATTACATCTTAAAGCCTGAGGAAAGGGAGCGGGAGCTGGTACCACACAACTCACAGTAGAAACTGCTGTGTTTTGTTTCCAAATCTCTGTACTACCATATACAAAATGTAATCAGTCCAGAACCACAACAGGTGAGATTTGGTGTTGTTGTCTTCATTGACTTTCATCTAGCTAAGCGTCCTCTCAGTACTTGCTTTCATGATCTCCTTAGTGTTTACAGCTGGGCTAACTGCAGAATGCAAGGTGTGATTTGATGCAATGCCCTTAATATCAATAACAGGATATTGTTTTGTTTTCCTTCTCTGCTCATTTTGTTCCTTCACAAACTTAGTAAGATTGGAGTTTTGGCAAGCATCTGAAGCCTCGTTGGTTCCTGTACTGCAGTGCAACGCTTAGCCAGGTGGGTGCAATGTAGAGGACTGCATTGTCCTGTGAGCTCAGGGACAAGCGGGAAGAGTTTGGAATACCCTGAGCTGGTCCTGCTCCTGGAGGTAATGCAATGTCAAAGTACGGCCTAATTTTCTTACCTAGAGTGTGTATAAAGAGGGATTGGCATCAGGAACAGGCCATTAAGCAATTGAAACTCTAATAGAAAAACATAACCTTATCACAGATTTAAAAAAAAAAAACCCTCAGAAAATAGCTCAAATATAAGGTTAATTGGAGCCAGAAATGTCAAACTAATGTAGCAATTTACCCTGGGAGACTGCCCTGGCCTTTGAGTATAGCAGTAGTACAGACTACTGAGTAGGATAGTGGAGGAATATAATAGGATTTTATGTAGTCCCCTGTCATATTAAACGTTCTTTGCAATTAATTTCTTGTTGCAATGTTATTTTCAATGACCTATTTTTTTTTGACCTCCTACAATCTTTAAGCTACCAAAGTAGGGCGTAAGGGAATTCACATTTCTTAAAAAATAATATAAAAAAAAAAATTCACTTAAACAACTATCGATATATATATTGCAGTGTAGACTGATATTAACTCAGAGTGGTTTAAAAATGCCGTTGACTCATTCTAGAATAGCTTTAAGTCTATGGGATATACCGGTCCATTCAGGAAAAGATGCAGTCTTCAAATGGTTCGCTTAGAAACAAGTGGGAGTTCTTTTGGACTGAGAGTCTGAGGATGCCTGCCCTGTTGGTGAAACACGATAGGTGGTCCTCCTTGTGCTTCTGGCTTTTTCTGATAGCTGGACATCAGACTAAACCAGCTTGGTATTGTGACCTGGCCCAATGAATCAAAAACTACTGGGCTTGAAATTAATGATAAGTTCCCAAAGTTGTGGAGTAGCCAGGGGATCCTGCTAGATTCTGACTGTTCTGACTTCTACTAAATCTCTTCCATATTAGCTGGATAAAACATCCCTTCTCATTTTTAAGCAAACGTTAATGAAGTGGTTTCTTATCCTTATTTTTATACAGACACTTCTGTAGTAAATTATGGAATTTATGTTTCTCAGGAGGCCTTATGTTTCCTGACAACATCTGTCTGTCTGAAGCTGCAAGATCATTCCAGGGCAGTATGAGACCTCCATCACAGAGACAGGGAGATGTCTGATAGAAACACTGCAGGTGGTTTGGGAGGGAATAGATAATCTCTACAAGCCCCTTTCACTCCTGTTTTTCTATTATTCTAAAAGATGTAAAGTGCTACATGGCGATAATATACCTCATGCTCATGTTTGCCGTCAAGGAGACCAGTTAAAAAAAGAGAGAACAGTAGAGGCGACAAAACTTTCCAATCTTGAGTAAGAACTCTTAACGTAAGCCCAAGTGTTTTCCAAGCAAGTGTCCTTAACTTTTTTCCCTGTGGTAGTAAGGATTTTTTATTTTTTAAGTAGAACTGGAACCAAATATCACTGAATCAAAGAAGTCTGCATTAATCAAAGCACATCAAAGAGGTTCCTCATCAGTTGCCTGGAGCAACAGAATCTACAGTGTATCATCTTTCTTACTTATGCTAAGCTGGAGGAATTCAGAGGAAAGAATTTTGTCTGTTTGCTCTCAAATGAACACAGAAATAGTATTTTCAAGGCTTCTTTAATAGCTCAGTGGATTGATCTGTTTAGCCACTGCAGTTTCTGAGTTCCAGACTTGGATTGCCCAGAAATGTTTTCCATAAGAAAATCAGTCAAATCAGCCTTTGGTGATGACATGGGGGATTTCTCCCCTTGACAAAGTTACAGACTTGCTTCCTGCTCTCTTCCTAGGACATGAAAATGGTGCTCTGCAACCCCTCATTGCCTCTCTACAGACAGGCTATATTCTTAGCGTATAGAAAGCTCTGCAGAACCAATAAACAGAATTCCCTGTTTAAGTAAGAAGCACTGCCCTCAGATCAATATTTTCTGCTGTTCCCCAATACAGAAATTAGGGGTACTTATGTTTACCATCTCTTCCTAGAAAATCAATTTGTTATCTAAAACTTGCGAACGCTCGGTGTAACCAAGTGATTACTCAGGCATAGAAAGTGCTGAAGTTTAAAGCTCAGCTGGATTGATTCTTACACTTGCTTGAGCAGTTGATATAATGCTCACCAGCAAAACCTCTTTGTCCATCCTGGGGAGTTTCAGGGCAGCATTGGTAGGTGCTCAGACATTTCACGTTGATTGCCTCTGCCAAAAATAAAAATCCAGCAACACTCGAGCACAGCGATCAACCTGCAGTAACACTGAGGTTGGAGCTGTGTTTGTCTGGTTTTCTAGGTCACGTGTTCTACACCTCCTTCCTAATGAGTCCCAGAGCATTTGGCAGAATGTGTACCCATGGGCTGAGTCCCCTTCCCCAGCTCAGGGATGGAACGTGTTGGCAATTCAGCTCAAGCAACACTTCAGTCTGGTTGTTAAAACAGGAAGTGAAGAACAGGAGTTCTCCAACTGAAACTGCAGGGGGAATTTTAGTGTGGTAGAATTTAATTATCCCAACTGGAATAAGGCCAACATCCAGGAGTTTATAATACCCTCTGCTCTTGCAAAAAAAAATGCCATAGGATCTTTAAGGATCACTGGTGGTCAGTGGGCTTCATATCTCAGAGATAGTTATTAATCAGAAGTGTAGATAGTTAAGTATTTCATAACAGAAATATATTTGGATGGGCACTGGCTGCAGCATTCAGGTGCAGGAAGGAATTAAACAGCTGTGGAGGAGATATTAATCTTAATAAAAATGATCCCATTAAAATCAGCTGACATGCAGTGGGTGAATAACGGTTGAGATGTACATTGAAGGACCCATAAGGTGATATTTTGGTGTATTAAATCACCAGTCATCTTTGGTGACCATCAGCATCGCATCGTTTGGAGGAAAGGAATAGAAAAGGTTAACAGCATCCTTTGTATAATAGGGTCAACTCCTGTGGAAATCTGTATGATGAATTTACCCTGATTTCTGTGTAAGTGGAAGCTATGTGCAAATGAATTGGGAAATGGGTGTAAGTGGCAGTATTACATTGTGTTAATTAGCCTGGCATTGATGAACTCTGCAAAGCCTGGGAACTTCCACAGCAGGGAAAGAGAGCACATCACAGAGAATCCCTTTCGTCATGACTGACTTGTGCCATGGGACATCAATTAAAAACCAGACCAGGCCACTTTTAATCGCTTTAATGAGGAATTAGGGTTGTTTTTTTTTTTTTTTTTAAATCTTTGTTGAACTGTCTGTCTACTTTTCTGCAGTGCATCTCATCACAAAGGTAGATGAGGTGCTAATTACTTGTCTTGGCTGCTTTTCTGAGCACAAGGTTTGTTATTCTGTACTGCACCTGTCGTCATAGGCTCTGATATTTGGGGTCAGTGGGCATTGCTGTACCACCAACTGTAATAAAGAATGGAAGGCCAATGATCCTGTATGTCTGTTGTTAAAATGAAGAAAGTCTTGCACAGTTCTCCCTATTGGTACATCCCAGTACAATGGTACTTACACCATAACAGTATTGTCTCAGGGAACATAAGTCTGCTACAGGATATTGCCATTTTAACCACCTGAACTGCCTTTTAGTTCCAGTTTCAATTCGGTGTCAAAAATATTACCCCGTTTAAGATTAATTTGTGACAAAATGTCATATTAATACAGCTATATTTCCCAGGGGATAAATACGGCCTTTTGAAGAGCAGCCATGGCAGAGTGCTATATAGGACTATAGAGAATTATCAACAGGCTTTTTCTTTAGCAAATGTCATGCTACCAGAAGAATGGTGCAGTTTGCAGGTAAGTGTAGTGTACGGGCTGTTCTATTATGAGAGTGAGGTTATGATATTTTCTTCCTATTAATCCATATCTCATCTCTAATTATATTAGCACCTCTCAGTGACACCTGATTAAGAATCTGAGGAGGGAACTGTCAGTTACCTATAAATCCATCAGCATTGTATCACATTTATTTTTGACACCTTAGCTATTTTGGGAGGGTGATGTTTACCTTGAGGTTTGCACATCATTGGTGGAATTGCTTCTGATTTACACCAAAGGGTATGCAGTCACTGTTTAGCCCTATGTAATACTGAGGAGTTTGCTTCTAAGCAGCTAAACCCAGCACCAGTTCGAAGCAACTGTAATTCCAGTGAAACCAATAACAAGTGCACCTGCATGTGCTAGGGCTGACTTTGGAACAGTATATCAGGTATTCTCTTTGTACTGAAGTAGAATAAACTTTGTATTTCATTGCACCTTCGGTACCTGTGGTACGCCTTGGATATGTCTGAGCTCTTGAAAACAAACTTCTTAACAGCCCTCAGATGTAAGGAAAGGGAAGATGAAAAAAAGTCCTAAAACGAATCTCTTGCCTCACAGCATTCCACCAAGATGACTCAGAAAGTGACAAGGGAACCAAACTGCAAATTAGGCTCTAGTGTTTGTTCAAGACATTTGCCACCAGTAAAAATGAGTTATTGAAACAGTAAAGCTGAGGACTTCAGAGAAACTTTGATTGACAACAATAATTATAGCTATTCTTGTTCCTGTAAGAAATACAGCACAGGCTAGGCGTAATAAATGTATGAAAATGATATTCTAAATCTGAGCAGAAGCAGATATAATTCCAAACAGTTTGTGTCTTCTGTACAAATGCCTGTGCGTTTTTATGTCTCAGAAGTAGCAGTAGCTACCAGGCAGGTGTGTAAATGTGCTCTACAGTGATTAGCCAGCTAACCAGTGAATGTTTTCTAAATAAGCCTCTTTGAATACAGACTGTCTTGCATCAGTAGTGTTCGATCCAGCGAAAGAGCTGGGGTTCAGCACCCAAGCCAGGCTGTGTAGCAGAAGGTCAGCCTGGGGGTTTTGCAGAGCAGATGCAGTTCTTGGGACACTTCTCTTGACCTCTGCTTCTGTCTCTGGAGGAGATGCCTAATGAATGTTTGAGCCACCTTCAGGCACTTCCAACGTGGTCACATAATCTCTATCTGGGGATAACCCTATTTGGAGCCTGAACTTCTGCAATATTCCTTGCAGGCAAAGAGGGAATAGAGCTGAAGAGCGCTGTCTAATGTATCCACAGGCAGCTTTCAGCCTCAGATGGGGAACCACTGCAAAGACCTCGAGCTAGAAACTCTTCTTTGTGGCTAACCAGTGCCCTCACACCTGACATTTACGTATTACCAGATACTAGTCTCTTCTCTACGCTGTGCCATAGTCCAGGTCGGATGCAAAAGGTTCAGGAGTACTTCAGCCTCTGGTTCTCATTCTAAAGTGTCTGGATTTTCTAATGCTGTGGAACTCCATCGTGTGAGAATATAAAGCAAATGTTTTGTAGCCAATACCTTTTGTTTTTGTCTCTCTAGCTTGACGTCTGCCTCATATTTCCATCTCCTGCTGTTAAAATCATGCTTGTTACTGAAAAACCCTGCATCCTTTCCGACCCTCTGACATAGTGAAAGCAGGCTTACATCTTTACTTTGCAAGCAGGCGGCTTCAATTGCTCCACCAGATGTGTATACTGTGAGATCACTTTCCTTCTTCCCACTCCTGGTCTGAGATCTGGATTCATTTAATGACACCAGGCAAAGCGTGGAAGAAGGCAGCACTGTAGCTGTTTCTTTCAAGGCTGCAGTGGTGCAAAGAAAGTGACTGTAGACTGTTGGTTGTTTTTACTGAACTCAGTAGATCACATTGCTGGGAATTATTTGGTGGAATTCACATTCACAAGAAAAAGAGAAGTATGAAGTTACTCAATCCACAAGTGCTGAGAAGGAGTTAAATTAAGGGGGGGAAGGAAAGAAAAAAAAAATAGGAAAAAAAAAAATCCTTAATGCTGAAGAAAGATTATGCTGGCTTACTTATCAGGTTCATGCTGAGCCCAGTTGTAATTGGAATGTACCCTTTGTAAAGTTTATTGGGTCCTGGGGCAGCTTGTTACTGAACCGGTCAATTAATCTATTTTTTTTTTAATGAGTTAGGGGATTTCCTTTTGTGGAAAATCACCAGGAAACCTGACCAAATGCCCACAGCTTGGGGAAAGCGTGGCCTTAACATATAGAAAACCCTTCCTCCGTAATTAGGAGAGGAAATAGACACCTCCCCTTACGGGCAGCACATTTGACCAATCCAGGGACAAAATAGATGGGATTTCGCCATTGACTTAGAGGTTGTCCGGGGAAGATCACCATGAAACAAGATTACTTGAATGCAGCTTGGTGTTGAAGGAAATAAAACTGTTGAGTCTCCCTGCTGAGAGACAAATGATTTCCTTTTAAAAACCTGTTTGTTCCATGCTGTAACTCCCAATGTAGCAATAATTAATGATATCAGAAGGTTACGAAAGACATTTTGTTATGCTTGCTCTGTTCTAGGCATGAAATTGGATTAACATGAAGATAAACTTCGACTTCAAATCTGTTGAGGAAATCAGTAATTATGTCAAAATTCACAAATATTAATCTTTTTAAGTGTGTCAGGATACTGTTCATCTATCAGCAAAACATTCTGCCTTGTCAGAATTCTGTTGAAATGTTAATTTCATTAAATACTGGGATTTCCAATAGCACAATATTGTAAAGATGCTGCTTATTGAATAAAGGAAAACAATCTCACCTCCGGAAACATGGTTATTTCTGTTCTAGTGGCATCCTGCCAGTACCCTCTCATGAGGAAGAATCAATTTACAAGGTATTGAATAAACCCTTGGGCTCTGCCTTGGAGAGGTGACCACCCATGAAACCAACTGACATGAAAAGCACCTCAAGGTATGACAGTGAATTAATAGTGTACCTTTGCTGCAAATGAGCATGTGGAAACACTGTTGGCTTTAGGGGCAGGCAGCAGGGCAGTTATAAAGACTGAAATTAAGGTAGGTAAAAGATCACTGGGTAATTGGGAAGGGAAGGGACTCCTTCTCAGACATTTAACAAGTTCATTGCTGGCCTTCATTCTACAGTAGCTAATTTTAATCTGGTTGTTATTATAAAAATAAAGAGGTGAAACAGTTGCGTGAGTATGTGTGCAGTGGAACAGCCTGCAATGAAGCCTGCTCGGTTGTAGCATCGTTGCTACTGATTCTCATGAGATGAAAACTCAGCAGGGTGTGCCTGAAAATGTTGCAGTCATACCTTCCCGTTGCAATTTAGCTATACCCTAAGGGGACACGTTAGTGTTGAGTGCCCATTTAATTAAGTAGCCTGGTAGTACAGTAGTAGTAGTAGAAAAAATAACCTTCAGTGATAGATTGTGGCCCTGCCTGTGGAGGGTTGGGGGGGGGGAGGGTTGGAGATTCATGATCCTTGAGGTCCCTTCCAACCAGGGCCATTCTGTGATTCCCTTCCCTGTGGGGGCATCATCCAAAAGGCTGGCAAGTGTCTTAGCAAAATGGTAGTTTGCTTTTGTGTTGGCAAAAAGGGAAGGTGTTTGTAGCAACAAGTGTGTATAAAGTGAGAAGGGCAAGTTTTCCAGTTGCTGAATGTCAGGAAAACCTAAGGTGAAGGCTAACAGGAAATTGAGTGTTTTTTCTGAGCATATCTTGAAACAGATGTGTTACCACTGTTCAAAAAATCTGGAATTTTGTGCTCTTAGGTAGAAAAAACATTATAATAAGGAAATATTTTTACAAACAATGACTATTTTTAATGTGTTCTCATAAAATATTTTAATGTGTATACTACCCATGTCCAGACTTCTCTTAAAAATGTGGCGAAAAAGAGCATTCGGCCTTCATAAGTATTTATTATCGACAGCAAATGTTTTCTCAGTACTTCAAAATTTCTTGTTCTGCTTTTTGAAAATGTTCATCAAATCTTACATGTTTTTTCTCTCTTCTAGATAAGCCGTCATCTTAATAAAGCTGAGAGGGAGGATATGAAAGCAGAGAGTGGCCGTGGAGGTGTTTCCAGTGTGGCTATGGAGACACATGGCTCCCATTCATCAGGACTGTTCTTTGCATCTGTCTGACCTGACCTGTTGGCAGGATGTGGCTGTTGCATTTCTTGTCCTGTGGTGTTAAACTCGGTGCTATGCCATGTGATCTTAGCGGTAAGTTGAGGGTTTCTACATTGTGCCCTGTGTGTAGATGTGTCTTCAGTGTGACTGGAAGGAAAATTAAGCCCAGGCTTAACCTCTGGTGATAATCAGAAAAAATTCCTCGACGTTAGTGAGAACTACAAAATCATTGTGTGGAGGAGATAATTAAATCTCTAATGTTTATAAATTATCCAGACAGTTTTATATAAAAAGTTTTCTATGATGACCAAATCAAATATAAAGAGGTTGTCTCATTATTTTTCATTTTGTTATGATCTATTTCTCTTTACCAATTTCTTATTCATTTTTTCCTATATCCCGAACTCTTTTCTTTATCACAGGCTGCTCGCACGGGCTTAGCCATAAAATCATCTCTCTGTGAAAGAAACATCCTTCTATTTATTGTGTCTATTTTTTTGTGATGACTTTTACTTTGAATTTATTTAACAATACTGTACTTCTTTCCTTTCACTGCATTGTAACTGCTCCTTCCTGTGTCATTTAGAACTGGCCAAAGTTGGCAGATCTCAAATTTCTTTTTCCTCTTTGAATTGTGCAGATTCTTTCTCCTTCAGTGATAATGGGCATTGTGTTCCCTTAGAAATATTTTTGGGGGCCTATTATTTCTCAGCCACTTCAGTTGGCAAACTGAAGGCCTGGAAACAAATTAGCTTGGATGGCAGCCCAAGCTGTCAAAATGAGCCTTCCATTCATTACTGAATCATCCTCCTCCTGCATTTAGATCTTTTAGTCCCACTTTTCCAGTAAGCTTCTCAGTTGAGTTATTGGAATTCTTTTTTTCTGTCACTTTTGAACTCGCTACTCCAGTCTACTTCACTTTCGACCACACAGCAAAGCTACTTCCCCATTATCTGGAAGTAATGAACTAATAAATGCTGGTATAGAGGGCACAGCTGGGCATTATTTTTGGTAGAAGACATTAAAATTATATTTTCCTCACATATTATTTCTCTGTGTGTTACCGGAGTCTGAGGCCTTGATCACTTTGTCAGGCAAGAAATTCCATGTAGGAAAACTCCCTACATTGGTATCATTAAAATCATATTATTAGTCTTGCTCTGAAAAGTTCTGGGGATGAGGTAGGAAGGTCTTGTATCCTTCACATATTTACGTCCTTAATTCTCTTCCACTTCTTTCTTTTTCTTCTCTTGTAATTCTTTTTTTTTTTTTTTTTTTTTCCTTTTTTCTTTTAATTTTCTTTTTTTTTGGTGTGTTCGTTTGAAGATTCCAGTGCTGTCTGGAAATAATGCTGAACAACATTAGGGAATTCATAGAGTAGTATGCAGGCGGGATCAAATCGTTTACGTACTTTAATGGGGTAGACAAGGAGAACTAATGCAGAGCTTGCGGTGTCCTACCCTAAAAGTTGCCATAAATGTTAGCTACTGTTCCATGTGTCTTTATTGTCTTTCTGACAAGCAATTCTGCAGGAGGGCCAAGATGAAGCCTTCAGGCTTCTACTGAAATCTCATGTAAAATGTATGGAATTACCCCTAACTCTACTGTGCAGTTCTAACGGACTTACCTCATAGAAGGAAGGAAGAAGGAGCAAATTTATTGGCCAAAACCCATATTCCGACGTACAGCATTACTATTATAGACTAGAGAAATTTCCACTGGAGATCCAGCTGTTGGGATGAGGTGTACAGGGAAGAACAAGCATTAATCCTTGTAAAGTTTTAGAAGATTAAGTTAGAAAAAAAATGCGTGTTTGCAACACAGAAGGGAGCTTTAGTCATTGCTGGTCTGGAACAGGTCTAAGATTTCATCAGGGGGAACGTCATGGCTTTCCTGATTACATCTTTCTAGAAATATATATGCCTCTCCTGTCTGAATATGTAAGAGCACAGTTTAGGACTTGGACAATGAAAACCTTGCCCAAAGATTACAAGGACTTTGCATATCTGCAAAAAAGTGGAAAGAGCTGTTAGCTTGTCTAACAGTCTAAAGAAGGCACCTATTCTTCTTGCTACTGCTATCTTTTGCTCTTAGGCAGCCTTTTGCTGCTTTGAAGCACTATTCTTTATTCAGGCACTCTTGATATATAATAAAAGCAGATCATGAAGAAACAGATTTTACAATTATATGTAGCATGTGCATCTTCACCAACACTACAGGAAGAAGTTCTAGTATATAAAGGGACAGCACCCTTAAACCAGGTTGAAACAATGCCATTTTTCAAGGACATCCACAAGCCTCTTATTACCGATAGACATAGAGCTGTTCACAGTTGTGACTTCCAGCATGTACAACACCAAGGCAGCAAGAGCTTTCTTACTCTGCAATCGAGTAGAAATCAATTAACCATCAAATTGATAGGGAAAAAAAAGGAACACCATGACACCTGTTTTTTTTGTGATGCATTTTTTAAACTGGGGTCATTTTCTAAGACATTTTCTATGATGCTGCCATGAAGATGGACAGGCATGAGCTATGAGTTAGCAAGGAAAGTTTGGTTGCTGTCGCACTTACTTACAGCTATGAAACTTCATTTCTCTTGTTTGAACAACTTATTTTGACTTCTGACAAAATTATATTTCTGTTACAAAATGAAAAAAAAAAAATAACTGGGAATGTTTTTAGGATTGTTCTTCTAAGCAGGGTGATACTATTTACCTTTTCAACATGCAAGAATATTGCTTCCCGAATTAAATATGCGTTTAACATAAATACACTGTAGTGATTATTACAATTCAGAGACTAATGATTTCCTTCTTTTGTGGCTTTCCTGTTATGCAGTTGGTTCTGTTTTCACACTTATGGTGGTGAATTAACTCCCTGTGGATAATATAGCTTCCCTTGTGGCAGATGTCAAGACTCTGAATCAGAATTTAAATAGCCTCAATTACATTTACTTTAATTCACTTTCGAAGTGAAGAAAGTTAAATTGAATTAGGGCTACTTTAATTCTGAGTACAGATGTCCACACTGATACTCAATGTGTTTTAGTTAATGTTCTAGAAATTAATTCAGATTCTCTTTGCAAGTGCTCTCCAGAGTGCAGATATCTTTGAATGATGAATATAAGGAACTGGGGGGATAGGCAGTTCTGGGTGGTATGAAAGAAGTGTTTGAGAATGTTTAGGTAGAAATGGTTTAGTCTACACAAAGATTCTTGATCTGAGCTTAAGACACTGTGCTTGGTTAGGGTGTGCTGATTGGAAAGTGAAGAAGAACTAAAGCTAGGATGAATGCAATTCCATAGCAAACAAGAAATGTATTTGGCCTCAGTGCACAAAACTTAGTGTGATTTCTTAGTGTGATTTCTTAGAACGAAGTCTATTGAGATAGATAGAAACTGCCTCGTGTCTGGGTTTGAAAAGCAGTCAGCTTTGTAATCTGCAACTGTGATTAAGGTGGTTGAAAATAGACACACAGAGAAACGTGCTGAACAAAACTGAAAATGCATGTATCCCTTTGTTAGCAGTGTTGACCAACAACAGAGCTTCTATGAAGTATAAAACTATGGCACTAATGCACTGGTGCATTCCGCTGGCATAAGTTTGAAGAAGCCTAGAATTTCCTGAGCCAGAAATGGAGGTTTTGAGTGATTATTAGTTGTTCATCATGGATTTTTTTTCCATCATTGAACACTTTACTAAAACTGAACTGTTTACAATTTTCTTTGTGATTTGTATCATACCTATTGTCTACTATTGTCTACTATATGTCTACCTATTGTCTACTTCTTTAGATGTGCATATAGTGATAGGATAAGGGGGAACGGTTTTAAACTAAAGGAGGAGATTTAGGTTAGATGTTAGGAAGAAATTCTTTACTCAGAGGATGGTGAGGCGCTGGCACAGGCTGCCTCATCCCTGGAGGTCTTCAAAGCCGGGTTGAATGAGACCTGGGCAGCCTGATCAGGTTGGTGGCACCAGCCCATGGCAGGGAGTTTGGACTCTTAAGATCCCTTCCAAACCAAGCCATTCTGTGGTTCTGTGATGATCTGTGTATGGAATACTGTGATGGTCTTAACCCCACAGGTGCATGGCTTGCATGACCATTTCCTGTATCTGGACTGGATTCTCAGATGTTACTGTCACCGTCAGCAGGCAGTTGTGCTAGCTAACATGTTTGTCTTGCAACCTGCATATGAGATTCTTACCAGTGACTAACTTCAAAAAGTCTGTTTTGCACCCCTTGTTGTGCAGTAGGCCCTGTACTTTTCGTCATTAAACAACTTTACGTGGAAGAACTTACAGCATAAACTGACAGAAATGACCTGCCTGCAGCCAGAGAACAAAGGGGAAAAGACAGTGTTAGGAATGATTAGGTAAGGTGTACACAACAAAATGAAAAATGTCCTTATGCAGCTTGCAAACACGATCCACCCATGTCACGAACAGGAATACAATTGTTTTGAGAAGCGTATTTCTGAAGACAGAAATACAGAAGGTACAGAGAAGGACAACAAGGATGAGTAGAATTATTGAATGACTTTTGTTGCAGAGGTTAAATAAAATAGATCAGTTCAGCTTGGAAGAGAGACAAGTAATACAGGTGAGTGTAAAGTCAGAAGTGACATGGGAAAAGTGAATTGGAAATGTCTGTCCCCTTATCCCCTTGTAATACAAGACTAAGGGGTCAATGAAGGGAATTTTCAGGCAGCTACTTTAGTGCGCAACATCTAGAAATGCTTTTTCACAGAGTGTATAATTCAGTTGTGGAACTTCTTGCTGACAGATATAGAATCGAGAAGCAATTAGACAAATTCATGGAAAATGGGTCCAGCAGGGGCTATTAAACACGCTGATGCAGATGCAACCTCTGGCTCAGGAAATCCCTAACTGGCAGATTGCCAGAAGCTGGAAGTTGGAGAAGCATCTTGGTGGGACTGACATGCTTTTCTTTTTCTGAGTGTCCACTCTGGGTTTGCCGGTGTGGGTTTCAATCCTAGATGGAAGATGGTGTCTCTTAGGCTTCTGTTTATACTTTGGCATTGCTCATATTCCATGTCTTATTTCATTGAATTCCCTCTCTGTACAGAGCTGTATTATATTGTGTGGGTTTGATGTCTGACAATAGTTGAATTATACAGTACAAAGAATAAAGTATCAGCCTGCTCTCATGTCAGTACAGCAATGCATAAACCACCATAATTAACCCGGTGGCAGACCACACAGGCTTTCCATCCCATCCCTGCCCAAATGGCTGAATGGGAAGGATTAGCATTTCAGCACTTCCAGAAAGTGACACAATCAAGGATCTGGCAGAAAAAGGGAGGGAATGAATTCCAAAGTATCTACCAGTAGGATTTCATACTTTTAAACCACTTTCAGATTAACAGTGACTGATGAGACTACGGCCAACCTGCTTTGCCACTGCGTGTACAAAAATGCCGTACTTCTAGCTAGACTTTGCCCCTCATAATTTCCAGATGTAGAAACTCGTGGAGTACATTAAATCATCCGTACATGTTGAATTCAGCCAGGGAGATCAATTTGCTGGAATAATGTCCCTGTGAAGCTGAGAACGCCCACTGCCCTGACACTAACTTCTTGGGCAACATCAAGCAAATTCACAGCCCTTTCAGCAAACTGATTTCTGAGGATGGATATGCAGGGAGTTGCAGTATGGCCACAGCTTCATCCTTTTGTCTGCCATTTTCTTCCTCTTGGATTAGGGCTTTTTTTTTTTTTTTTTTTTTTAAATAAAAGAAACTGACTATATCCAGGATAAATAAAAGTGAGATACTTGCCATATACATGAGTCTGTTCCTCAGGGAGGCAGTGGCCACCCCTCTACATCTGTGCCTGTATGCACTGGCCTGCTTTTACCTCTGAATGCTATCAGCATCTGCCTCTTTGTCATCTAAATGTGGTTTTTCTTTCATCTGAGCTCTATGGTTGTTTCCACAGTGCTAAGGCAAAGTGAAAATCTTTTCTGTAACCGTATAAGTGCCTGAGTCAATCAATAAATATGGGTTTAAATGAGTGATGCTCAGGTGGGCAGGATGTGAACTGAGTAGAAAAACAGAAACCTTGAGAGATGCAGGTCTGTTCCCCCAGGAGGTGGCTCTGGCTACATTTTTTCCTGTACCTTTAGCTTCTAGAGTGGAAATAAAAACCTACATTCCTTTAAAGAGCTGAGCTTCTATTAATTTAATAGGAGGTGCTAGTGCTTATATAAGGCTGCTGCTGCAATCTTATTAATAACTTAGAATTTTTCAGCTAATCTTCCTATTTTTCGGGATATAAAATAGTGACTGTGAGAATCAGTGGGTTAGCAGCAGAACTATAGAAAAAGCCCAGACACATCAGCTTTGGGGAATGAGCATGCTGTTTCTTTTCAGGCTTGTTGATTTGAAATATAACATTTAGCAATAACCAGGCAATCTTAATGTCTTACAGGACACTGAATTACATGAAAACAATCTGTAATGCTTTCTGCCCAGTTCAAGTGAATTCACCTGCTGTATTGTTTACAGGAGTATTTCCTGTCCTCACATGAACCTTTCAGATTCCAAAGGGAGATATTGAGAAGCGAGGGAGGAACAAGCTATCATCTACAGGCTCTTTTGCAGTGCATGAGTGAAAAGCAGCAGATTATGTGCAGTGCATGTAGAAAAGTGGAAGTGCCTGCTAGATTAATTATGAAGGCCAAAAAGACATTGCCTTCCCAGTCTTTGAAGAAGGTGCTTGGGTAAGGAGACATGAGAAAAGAGCTGGGTTCTCACGGGCATAGTGACGCACTCTAGGGAGGAGCCACAGATCACAGTGTGAGACAGGGGTGATTCACAGGAGGCTACCTACAAAAGAGTTATCAGGTCTGATGCTTCTCTTCACAGTAGTTCAGCATGTTAGCACACTGCAATAATAATTATTATTTATTGAGAGACTATTCGTCAACCAATGCCTCAGGTGCCTCTTATGATTAGAATATAAAACAGATTGAGTTGCTGCATACAGTGAAAAGATTTTTAGTCTGTTTCTTTCAGAGCTACTGTGTGACATCAAAGTCATTCAAAGGTTAGGTGAGAGAGAGTTCTGGGAACCCGAGGTTGTAGGAGTAACATATACAAACAATATATTCCTCCAAATACTACCAGTTTAAGGGCAATTCCTGTGCTTGCTAAGATGGAATAGCATGAAAAGAGTTTGAAGATTGGAAGCATATCTTAGTGCCTATCCATTAAATTCCTGATATGTGAGAACCAACTTTTTAAACTCTACTTTTATGAACATCAAGTCTGTGACAGGTCAGTCTATTATCTTATCAGCTAGTGGCTGCATATTCATTGGAGAGAGATGAGCTGTCCATTATACGTATTTTGTACTTTTATGATGAAAGATAATTTGTGTAAAAGCATCCTGAGCACAGGCATTTTGGGATGCTTTTAACATATCAAAAGAATCTGATCTGTATCTATCTTTTTCCTCTAGCCAAATTACTCACTAGGAATACTGATTCTTTTCTTTCCATTCTCTCTCCGCACTATATTAAACACAACATTTTATTTTTTGCATAAGAGGGGCTGGACAGGGAGTAGAAGGAAAGGCACAAATGAAAGAAATAAGAGCCTCTTAGATTGTTTTTTTTATTATTATTTTTTAAATTGTATTTAAATTATTTTTGCATTAAAAGAAAACAAAGAGTTTTCTTCCTGGTATACATTTTTCCCCTAATGTTCCCTTATACTTGTCAGATTGGGAGAAATTTAAAATCTGGAAGAGAAAAACTCTGCTTTGTTATTAGGCTTATTTTGAGTGTATTAACCTCAGTACGTGCCTCCAGTTATCCTATAGAGAGAGTGCTTCTCTAGCTTCCAGATGGGAAGCTTGGAGGCAACATTAAGTAGTCAGGTGTTCTGGGTTTTGAGGTTGCAAATTCATTTTCCTGGAGATGCTGTGGTGAAGCCAGATATGCCATAATACATTCTGTGACTAGAAAAAAAAGTATTTGACTGGGAAGCTGTCTTCCACCTTTCCTTCTATTTCATATATGCAGTGGTTGTACACTGCACACCATTGCCACTGTTGCCGTGGAGTTGTTGCACACCGGTCTACTCACTTTTGCAAGCATGTCAAACTGACAACTGCTTTCTGTTTGCAAAGCTTCCACTCCCTGCAATTAAACAAAGAAACAAACAAACAAAACCCACAAAAAAACCCAACCTAAATTTCATAGACCTATTTTGAAGTGAGTCATGGAAACCCGGGGCTCTGAACACCAGAGAATAAAACCACCAAAAATGCTTATTGTGTTTAATTTCGTATGATTTACAGAGCGTATACAACGCATATAATACATCGTTTAGAAACAAACAAGTGACTTGCTCCCGTCAGCCATGAGTGGCCGATACACAGATTTATGTTGCAAGGGAATTCGTAGCTATGAGCTTGAAGTGTTTGATTGTGTTCAGGGTCTTTTCTTTGTGTTTTAAGAAAATGTTTCATGCTCCTGTAGCACCTTTCACTTCCAAGGGCTTGCTCCTGATCTATCAAGATGAGAAGTAACTAGTTGATTTAGGTCGGAGATTTATGACGGTATAAATCCATGGTGAGATCAGTAGCTGCCTCAAATAGCTGAGTTTCCCCAGCAAACTTCAGCTGCAGTCAGGCAAACAAAATAGTTTCAGTGGAAGAGAGGAGAATAAGGAACATCCTCTTCGGATCCTTTCCTCTCTCCTTTTGTTTGCCCTTTCCCTCTGCTTTGTGTTGACAGTTACAGTGTTCTTCTTAAAACTCATTTTCCCACTGTGTCACTTCTCTTGATTTCTGGTGACCCCTTCTCCTATTTCAGCATTTCCTACCATTTACCTCTGGAACTCAGTTTGCCTGGTTTTTCTTTTCCCTTCCCAAACTTATCTTCTTCTGGAGATAAATCTCACTGTCCCTGGAAGTTTTCAAGAAGAGGGTAGATCTGGCACTTAGGGACTTGGTTTGGTGGGCATGGTGATGATGGGTCAACAGTTGGACAGTTTTTGGTGGCCTTTTCCATCCTTAATGATTCTATGATTCTAAGACACAGTCATGCTGCTGGGACTGCTATATGAACAGTGCTCACCCTTACTCTCCTCCAGTGTGCACACAGCCTGGGGTCCATTACGTAGTTCTTCCTAGGCTCTTTTTAACTCCCTGTAGCTGTTTTCTTGTTGAATTCAATCTCATAGGCCAACAACTAACAGATTTTGGAATGGCCTCTCCAGTTCTTAGCTTCTTTCAGGGAGTCATCCACCCATCAGTGCAATTAAACCAACCTTCCATCTCATTCCAGTCAGGAAGAAAGGTGTTCCTGTCATTCAGTACGTTTCCTTTGCATGCAAAAGCGCATCTCTGCATTTAGCCTTCAGTAAATAATGCTGCATTTTTAATGAGCTTGTCCCTAAGTAGCAGATTGTGCCGCCAAATGCTTCAGCTTCCTCTCTTTTCAGATTCTGAAATAAGTTTTTGCTGGCTTTTTGCTGGTAATGGCTGGAGGGGATGGTTTTCTAAGTATGTATGGCCAGCACCAGCTGAAGATTGCTTTTTGCTCTACTCCTGCTGAGTGTTCTCACTCTTTTCTCTCATTTATTCTGGGGAAACTTGTTTTAAATGTCCCGTACACGGTGTAATTGAATCCACTGTAGAAACCGAAGCTTGTATCTTTCTCTGGGCTTCTGGAACTTCCTGAGGGTGATAATCTGCATTTAATGATGAACTTTGGAGTCCGAAAACTTTTGCGATAGATCATCCAAGGAGTACAACAGGAAATATTTTGATGTGCTCCATTTTAATTCAAGAGGTAAATGATGGTACCACGAGTCATGGTGATAGGTGTCGGCTTCAGGCTGCAACGATCAGTTCAGTGGCTCAGCAGTTTAAGTGTCGGCATAGTGCAGAGCCTCTGCCTACTGCTTGCTCTAAACCAAAATCAGGATGTAGGGAAAATGTGATCTTTGCTCTTCAGTTTCTGAAAGAGATTTGGCATTGTGAAATCTCAGGAGTTAGATGGTGACTTTTGAATTAAGCTTGGAATCACTGGCTTGATTCTGTTTGAATTTTAAGTTGTGGGACCAACATTCCAGCTGATGCTACTCAAAGTACTTGGATGGAGCCAGTTATGTTTCATGGGTGTCCCCAGAACCGTACTGGCATATGGTATATAAGAATCCAGTCCTCTACTCCTTGTCAATATTTCTTTATAAAGAAAATATTTCTTTATATTCTTTATAATATAAAAAGATATTTTAAGATTTGATATCAAAATTGGATGCGTTTGGGTGAAATAAGAAGGAGTTTTCAGGGAGATCGTGTGCAGCCATTACTACATGGTACAACTTGCAGCCCTCATGTTACGCCCTAAAGATGTAAGACTCAAAAAGAACAGCTTGTCATCTGAAGGCAGTTCAAGCACATGAGAATGGGATGTAACTGAGGGAAACAGGAAAGTGTCGTGTTTGTCTTATTTTTCATGGTGGCAATGGTTATTGGAATGCTTCAAAGTGAGGAAAAACTAAAATTTATCATGTACTTATGCTATGTGGATCTGACTTGATAAGAGTGCTGTAGCCTGCTTAGAGGTTTCTTGCATGTACTACAAACTCTGGTAAGAAATTGGAAGAAAATAATGAACAAATTGCCTCCTGAAAGGGCTGAGGATAGCCAGGATGAAAGAAAACGGTGGGAAATGGAGAGGAAAAAAAAAGAAGTTGTGCAAGGTGCTGAATGTGAAAGCAGTAAGCTTTGATGTGATGAGCATTGGCTGAGAAGCAGGAGGATCTGAGGATGGCAGAGAAGGTAGATGACTCTGGATAAATGGACTGGAGGGGATGAGAGCAGAAGCCCGGAGGGGGAGACAGCTTCAGTGAGATGAGGCGTGAGATGACTAAGACTTGGCTGAAAGGCTGCAGCATTATAAATTGGGCAGACAGATTTAATGGTGGCTTTGACGTCTGGGAGAAGAGGGAGGAAGAGCTAAAAATGCCCCCAAGAATATGAGTGTGTGTGAAGGACATCGCCACTGGCAGTGTAGAAAGGAAGCAGAAAATGCATTAATCCCCCAAAGGAGAACAGTTCGGAGGCTGAAATTCTGAGCACACACAAGTGGATGGAGGAGCAAGCACCAACTGCCCCATTATGTCCCCCTAGATCTTGTGCAACGTGCAGGCGATATAGAGCTCCTCCTTCAGTGCTATGAAGGGGTCACACATCTGTCAGTGTGGCATGGCAGCCATAGGGGTTGCTAGAGAGGTAGGAAGTAGGTATTTTAAGGCTGATGTGAATTACTTCTTGCAGAACAAAAGGAGATGTTGGGGAAATAGTGCGGTCTTTGTGATACCAATTTACTGCACAGCCGACCTCAAGTGTAGTATCTCTTCTGTTGCCCTTATCTCATCCAGGCTCTGCCCTGGAGCTCTTTCTGGCCTGACTAGTGCCTGGTCCCTGTAGGGCAGGCTGCTGCCTGTCAGGGCTGGAGACAGCTTCGTGGGGAGACTGTGCCAAGTCATGGCCTTTTCTCTGTTGTGTGATAGTACTTCTGAAGACTGCAGTCTCCTGAGTCTCTCCTTTCTTTCTCTCTCCCCTCCCAGTTAAATCTGGTCCTGGTTTTAAAGCCCTAAATCTCTGGAATTTGGTTCGCTGAGAGCATGGTCATCCCTGTGCTGCGTCACATGTTGCTGTGCAGGCCCCATGAATGTGCACAAACGAAGGATGTTCTCCGGAGAGGCCGTAGAGCTCTCTTCTCCCCTTTGGCATCATCCGAAATTTCCATCTTCTGGGTACACCACCAACCCTATGCCTTTCTTTGTGATTTGAAGGGTTCTGTGTCTCTTTTTAGGCTACACGCAATGCATAGTTCAGGATAACAGCTGTGAGGAGGAGACTAGGGTTGACCTGATGTGAACTGAAACTGTGCACTATGACTGTGAACGAGCTTTCCTCTACCCTGATTCTTCCTCAGTACCGGTGTGTTTCTCTACTTACATGGGCCTGAGTTTGTTCCTCTACTTCTTACAAAACACACCGCAGCACCTGCACCTTGTCTTGCCCAACTTCTGCATGGCTCTTTTTTTCAGTGCAGGCTGATCTTGCAGCCATTGTCAGCCCAGGCTCTTTAAAACTCAGAAGTGGGATGCCCACAATTCGTCAGTGCTTTTGAAAATCGTGGCCAGATGGCTTTATAAATGCGAGGAAATAAAATGATAAATGTCAGTATGGTGAAAATGTGGCTGTTCGGGGATATTAAAAGGATGGCATTTCACAGGGAGTCTCTCACTCCCTTTTTCTTTTCTAAGAATGCCCAATTTTTTCAACAAGCCACTTTCAGATATGCAGACGTTGAAAGATTCTGGGTTAAATTTATCCCTTCCACAACTCCTCAGACTTCAATAGAGTTGCACCAACACTTGTCCCGTCTTTTGTAGCTGATTAATTTATGTTCATTTTACTTCTCTGGTGCCAATGAAAGAATTTAATAGACCCCTATTGTTCCTTGCAGATACCCCCCCTCTGTGTGGGGAGGCATCCAGCTCTTCTGTGAGTTGGCATTGTTGTTCTTTCCCTTTTTGATTTCCTTCATGTAGCAGAAAGAGATTACACTAGGGGAGCTAACTGTGTACTTGGCTCTCCAGGGAATTCAATACACGCCTGCAATTAACCTGCATTTAACTGGCCATTGGATGTTGCTATTCCTCTACAATAAACACAGATGGTAGGCAGTTTTGACTGAGTATTTGTATACTGCAGGTTGGCACAGCTCAAGTCAAAATAAATACAATTTCCAGACGGCAATCCTTGCCTCTCCTTTTTGCTTTTTGACAGAGGAGGGTAAAATCTGAATAGCATCCAAGAAAGCTTCTTCTTGGCCCCTAAAATAAATATTTCACCTAAAAACTGGAGTTGATTTCAGATCTCAGACCCATCAGTCTGTCAGAAAGACAGGAAAGGGGAAGAAATTTTTAAATCAGGATTTAGCAGGGAAAGTAATTCAGTGGGAGGGAAAAATATATTTTGTATTACACTTAATATCACAAGCTCTCATCTTGCTAGGGCTTAAAATGTTACACAGCTTTACTTCTGCCATGGGCTGCTTGAGTTCTGTGGATTAAAATAAGTTCTTGTAGGTTTGTGGGCGAAAATACATCTTTATGTGTATCTCGGTCCAGAAAGCGAGGAGAATATGATCAAGCTTTTTTTTGTTTGGAGAGGGAATGTTTGGGGCTAGAATGAGCACCTCATTAGCTATTAATTGTTTTCCTCATTCTCAAAAACAAGATATTTCCACTGTTGCCAAAAATGGGCTGTCTGTGGGAAAGTCTGAGCTCTGGGAAGATTTTAAAAATAATAAAATAATAATAATAATAATAAAAAAGCACAGTTGTTAAGCTTAAAGAAATTGAGCTAAGCATATAAAAAAATCTGCCACCAGGGTCAAACTGGATGCCATGTGTATTTTTTTTTTCATTAAAGGAGTGCAGATTTTGAGCCCGAGCTATTATTTCCGGTGACTTGAGGCCCTCCGGGGGCAGCAGTGAAATGGAAAAGAGCACGGCAGCCTGCTCTTGGAACTGATGCTCACTGAATCTGAAAGGTCATGTCATGTTTTCTGGCAATTGACTCAATGGGTTTGGATTCTACAACATAAGGTCGGGCCGTTTTCACTCAGCACATGTTTACTGGGGAATGTGCCTTCCAGTTGTTTTCACATTGACCTTATTACCCTGCCACACTGATGAGCCTGGCACAAAAACTACTTTTTGTATTGCTGTGTGTACCACGCTCCCTCTTCGGCTCCCACCTCCCTGTTGTTACTTTGGGCTGCAGATGGAGGATTTAGTGTATGCATTTCCCCCACTCCAAACTCTTGCTTTCTGTGCCCCTGTGACAGTACGCTTGGGCAGAAGCCCATTTACTGCATGCTTCTGAAGGACAAGAGGGTGCAATGGGACTGAGTGATGCTTGCTTCCCCAGTCTTGCGTGTGTGTGAAATAGGAAAGGATGAGAGATGGCTCAGATGCACAGGCTCTGGGCTGTAGGCTCAATCAGGAGGATTGGTGCAATAGCCTTGATCTGTGCTGCTGAAGTAGATGTGGCCATGAGGTGGGTGTATGCTGAGAGGGCAGGGCTCAGCCCAGGGCTTGGACATGCGCTGTTCTGAGCGATGCTTAAAGGGTTAGAGGCAGCAGATCCTTCTCCTCGTTGTAAATCTGCTCCTTCAGTGCAGAATATATTGGCCAAGCTTTGGAAGAATAAAATACTGCTGCTATTTCTGCAAGCGCATTGGCAGCTCTCCTTGCAGCCACAGAAGTTCTTATGCTGAGAACACAATATGCGTCTCTGCCACCTTTTCAGGCTTAAAAATGTGTTTTGGGCTTCTGTCAATTTTAGGAGTTATAAATTAAAGACAAGGAGTTTATTATTACTTGGAACTTTCCCATGTTTTAAGCAGTTTGAGATAAAAAGGAGCTGAGGCATTTGTAAAAACTCATGAACAGAGGCAAGGAAACAAATCCATAACTACTCTCTTCTATGAATGCATTGCATAACCTTGCCCTGCCACCTATTTGCTGACCTTTACTGCCTCAGTATGAAGAGAAATACTGCACTGCTTCGTCATTGCTTGAATATTGCTCTTTCAGTAAGGTCAGAGGAGATGTGCAGCAAATCCACTAGTCAGAGAGCAAGGCACACTGTGATGTTACACGGGAGCATCAGGACCTCGGGAAATGAGAGTTTTGATTCTGGCTTGGACTTTGCTGTTCTGGAAAAAACTTCACAGTCTGCTGAACAGAAGCACTGTGTAAGAGCTAGGCATCTGTTATTACCTCAGTACCAACGAGTTCTGAAATGGCTCAGGTGCAGGAGCCACAGAGAGGACTTTGGGCATGCTTCTGTCAATTAAATGAGGGTCTGCCTCACAGGCTTCGAAGAGCGTCTGTTGCACTCACCAGAATGACGGCATTGTCAGCAGTGTTCGCCACCAAACAGTTTGATTAAAAAAAGAAGAAAAACACCATAGTAGTTGGTCAGTATTTTCTATCAGGATAACTTTTGTCTATGAGTTGCACTTCAGGAGGAAACTTAACTGGAGAACCATGAATAAGGCTTTCTTGATGCCGTGGGGAACGTGTCACAGTTGGATTTCTCACTCAGGTATCTCTTTTATCACATCCTCGAAATTTTCAGGATAAAAAGCACCAGGTGGAAGTATCCACCATAACTTTGGAACAGGAGCTAATACAGACACATCAGCCTGTTACTCTCTCCAAGATTCACAGACAGTCTAAAGGGGGGGATGTAGCTGAGAAGGGGGCTAACATATTAACATAGCTCTTCTTCTAGAAGGTGCTGGTCATGCTGGATAGACATACCAGCCTGTTTGCTGCATCATCAGTGGGAACTGTAGAAAAGCCTGTCATGGCAGATTGACTTCAAAGTCTCACCCAGAACACGACTGCTTATGCAATTTCTAGAATCTTAATTTCTGCAAGGCATGCAAGCTTGTCTGATTTTACAAGTCCAACGTGGATAAACTACCGCCTGATCTAAATCCTCCAGTGAAGCTTTCTTGACCAAAGTCATGGCTTTTGTATTTGGAAAGTGAACATGCTTTCTGAAAAGCAAGAAACGTGCAAGTATAGCAGCTGTAGAAAATGTTTCTAAAAGTGTGTTCGTTGAAGTCTGGAAGTTAACATTCATCTTAAATAGAGCTTCAAAGTAAGGCTTGAGAGTTCACTTCACCCTGAAATAGCGAGTCAGTTATACGATGGCTCTGTATGAAACTCTCTTATTTTACAATCATAGTAATCAGACTATTTGTATTGATTCATACAGTTTGAGTGTTTCCCCCCAAATTTCTGTAATGTTGCATACATACTTTGGATGTCCTTTTAGTGGATCAGACTGCTGATTTCACGAGACCATCGTCCTTAAGAGTAGAACTCTTGGGAAGAATATTCAAAACTTGAGTGGTTTGTCTTGTAAGAGGGCATCCACTTTAAACTGTGCGATACCCTTTTATAACTAAGATTGCAAATGCCCTGTGGCTGGCTGTTGTGTTCTCACTTAAGGTGATGGCTGTGGATTAAGAGCCTGAGGCTTTGGCTAACATCTATAGGCAAGGCAATGAGTCCCCAGGGTCTAATTCAAGGAAAGTTGTGCAGGTGTCATAATTAGCCGTTTCCTGTTGGAGCTCCACAAATAAGCCATAATCCTCAAGGCACTAGTCTCCAAAACCCCTTGCAGTTTTGTTTTCAGACCAAATAATATTCGTCTGTTACCATTTTTTTTTTTTAATTGTTCAAGCTGCACATTTAACTACCCTGGGCATGCTGGCTTAGATATTGCTGAAAATCAGATGTGAACAGGGATTAATGGTTGCAGTTGCTCATACTATCTAGCCACCATACCGAGTGCAGCTTGCCCTTAAATGAGTCAGAGGTACACAATAGGTGAGTCAGAGCTGAATGGAGGATTTCAGTTTCCTATGTTATCCTTCCTTGCCCTTCAAGGCCAATAAACGTGTCATAAAGGGAGGAAAAATGTGAAAAGTTAGGAAGCAAAACACAGCCTTTAATGGTCTCTACATTTGCTGCAGCCACCTTCAAGTGAAAGTTGAGGTACCCTATTTTTAGCACTTGGACAAAGAATGCCTCTCTCTCCCAAATGCAGCAGCACACAGCTCCAACACCAGTGTTCATGGACTAAATAATGTTGGCAGTGTGCATGCAGGTGTGTGTGCATATATCTGCAGTGAGGGAAAGAGAGAGGGGGGAGCGTGTTAATTGCAGTGTGAGTACATGTCAGGCAGACACAGGAAAGTTTCTCCGATCCCATGATCAGCAGGGCATCTGAGGACTTTAATGTTTTTCACAGTACAATAAAACTACCAGCGCCAGCTGGAGCCTTCAGCCAAACTGTATGCCTTAGAGCTTATATGTTTCACATCACTGAAGGCTACATAATACTTTCAGCTGGCATTGCATTCCGTTTGATATGTCTGGGGATGGAGATAGTTAGTTAAATAAGCACATTGGCTCATGTGTTAGCTCAAACAATGGTTCCTTCCCCCTCTCCCTAAATACATTTTGAAAGTATTAGTTTGGGAAGAGGAGCACAAAAGCTTTTCATCTCAGTTTTCTTGCTCTGTTTCTTACTTTGTTGAGCCTCTAAGTGCTGACAGGTTGTGATGATGTTACTCTTCTTGGCATGAATTTCTGGGAGACGAAAAGAAGAATCTGGTCGAGTTTTTAAAACAATCAGAGATAAGTCAGAGAGAAATGAAAGCTTCAAGGTTTGTTTGTTCTTAAGGGGAGCGTTTAGTCTCAGTCCTGGGTAGTGTGGGTTGGGGCGGTTGAATGGAAAACCATTTAAAATGAACTCAGTATGTGTTATTCAAGTTGCAAGTAAAAAACTCAGAAGTTATATGCATGCAAGGCAGATGGGAACAGAATCATAATTTTACTGTTTAAATGTAAATAAAGCATACATTGGCCAGACAAGAAAAATCCTTGGTCTTCCAAAGTGTCTTTAAACTATTAAAGCAGCACCTGGAGTACTGAAGTGTTTAAGGAGATACATACCTGGTGTTGTGACTCAGTGGCAGGTTTGGTAATGATCCTGCCATCATCTGTGTGATGATCAACTACGAAGAACTGAAGAACAAGCCGCTGCAGGGATAAATGACTGATCATCACAAATACTCATGTAACATTTTCTCTAGTAGAGCATTTTTTAAAGTTCAAGATGATACATTTTTTGATGATTCAAGCGTGTACATGTGAAACTTTGGAACCAATTTGATATTTTGGTCTTTCCCTTTTATTCGTATGGATCTAGAGGTCACGGACAGCATGTGAAAGGTTAAAATAACACATATAAACTCTCTGATCTTTTCTCTTTGGAAGGGAAGTCTGTAGAACCAACCAGATTTTAGTAATATCTTCTAGTTATGGCCTGTATAGAAGACTGATCTTGCACAGCAGAGATTTCTAGGTCAGAGAGAGGCTCTGAAGGGATTTTTGAATCATTTTTGCTGGCGCACGGGGCACTGTTGATGCAGCTGGAAGAGAAGTTCAAGGTTCAAAGAGAGTTGTAGAAGTCAGGCTCAATGATACCACTAAAAGGGCCCAAGTGTGCCTTCTGTGTGCCTTCATCTGTGTGCCTTCACAGAAGACTGCAAAGCACCTGAATTATTCCAAAGCAGGAGTTTTCACTAAATGCAAGGAAAGCCATCAAATAAACAGATTTCGTAATGTAGAAAGAAAAATCACAAGATTTTTGGGGAACCTATCACCACTAGAAACCTGAAAGGAAGAGTAAATTGGAAATCCTTTATTAAGCTACAGGAAAAGAGAAATGCTGTTGAATATAGTGAGTTTTACTCACTATAATTTCCAAATACTAAGTTGTTTTGCTTTGAAGTTCATAGAATTTTCCGTGCTTGCCTACATGGGTGCCTAGTTGCCTGATGCCTTTCATTCACAGTGATCACAACCAGCATTCTCTACCATACAGAAAGATTAGACAGTCCTTAATCTTGTAACCTTATGTGTCACATACAGCAAAAAAAGAGAAAGAAAAGAAACAGGGCAGATGCACAGCAACAGATTCCAGCTCAGCTGGGTACCTGCAGGGCAAATGTAACACCTTGTGTTCATTTCCTCTTTACACACTTAGGGAAGCAGCAGTATGAATGCTTGTGTGGTGGTGAAGCTTTTCATATGGACGTAAAAGAATGAGGTTGAAGGATGAGTTTGGATTTGAGTACCTAGTTTCATTCTTGTGATGTGTATTACATACAAGTAGGAAAGAGATCAGGTTCTGCTTTGTTGTTGGAGTTACCAGAATTGTGGAGTAATGTCTAGTTTGATTGGAGGATCAGAAACCATAAGGAGGGCAGACTGTCAGGGTTTACTTTGTATGTGGTCAGGCAGGAAGGATAAGAAGTGAAGTGAAATGGTCCCTCTACTCTCCTGCTTACCTGGAGATTGAAAGGGATTTAACATAATGGATTTCGTCCTCCTAGACGGAGCCTTTGCTTTCAGAGGTATTGATCTACTCCATCTTCTGCATTAGTAGGATTATCTGACTGTGTCTTTTCCTTCTCTTAAAGTTTTCACGTGAGGAACCTTGACAACATAATTTCCTGGCAAACCAATACAGATGACACAAAAGAAGCTGTCTAATATGGTGTGTTCTTGAGCTTGCTTCCTATTGCTTTCTTTGATGACTCCAACCTTCAGTGTTGTTAAAATGTAAGCTGTGTCTAAGTTAAGTTGTAAACTTTTCCCCAACACACAGAAAAATTGCACATTTTTTTTTGCAAACTTGCAGCAAAGTGATAAAATCTGTTTTCCTTTGTCCTCACCTTTTCATACAGTGACGTGTGATTGCATGCAACAAATAGTGATCTGAACCTATATGTCATGCATGCTGCTCTACAGCTTCTTTCTTCTTTTTTTCTATAGGAAAACACTTCTGTAAACAAATTCTTACTGTAATATTGTGAAATATTGAGACATTTTACGACACCTGTAATTGATTATGTTAGAATGCCAGTTCCTCACTGCTTCCTACATCATCAGTGGAGAATGCTCAACTCCTTCACAGTATTGATGTTTGGAGAAGTCCATCTCTTTCTACTGGCTGCGTAATGAATACGGCTCTCAAGTGGCATGTACAGCTGAATTAAAGTGGAGTTCATGTTTCCATTGTCTTCTGTTGTAGCTATCCCTCCCACATCTGTCTGAGGAGAGCGAAACATTCATATAACTATGAAGATGATCCTCTGATCATTAGGTAATTTCAGAATTGGGGATTTCAGTGAAGAAAGAGCACCACTTGTTGGAAGTTCCGTTCTCACAGTGGCATAGCACAGCAGCGTGCTTCTCACTGTCTGCACTGCAGAATGCATTGTGTCAAACAATGAAGTCACCTTTGCACATGCAATCACAAGCTCTGTTGAGCTGTAATGTATGGCATGCTGTTGGATGATGATATTTAAGAAAAGAGTTAAGCATTATGTGTACAAGACGGGATCTTTCTTATTTCCTGGAGGCGTTTCACATCTTGACCTTGTTCCAGGTCAGTCAACCTGTGAAAACATCAGCTCCTGTCAGCAACTGCAACTCAGGGAGAGCAGCACGTTCTCCGTTTGCTGGAGGAGTTGTGAAAATTCATAGAGCACTGTATTTTTGCACTTAATAAAGCAGCTGTCCTTGTACCTCCAGTCTTATAGCAATGTAAATGTTTGCTTTATATTCCCCAGGTCCTTTGTGCAGGCACTGTGAATGCCACACAGGTGTAATCTGGGCTCTAAACTTCGGACGGTTATAACTTCTTCACCACAGGTTTTCAGCAGGAGTGTGTACCACCAAAGACCTTCTCGTTCAAAGTAAATATTGAAGTGGTAAATTGCTTCATCCATCTTCTGACTGAAAGCTACTGGTACTGAAGGACAAAAGTGGGAGATGAGTTGACAGGGCAGTCCTTTATCACAGAAATGTGAGCAGAAGACCTCAGATTGTCACAGTTCACCCTTGATATCCATCTGGAATTGGGAATATCTTCTCCTTCAGACTTCAACAGCTTGTCACATTAGGCTATATTATGTCAAGTTGTGTCACTCTGGAACCCCGTCAGGTGCCCTTTTTATTTTTACACTGAGTGATTTAAAGGAGATCAATCAATGAAATCAATGGCAGTGAATATGGGGCAGAAAAAAGAAATGCTTTCTTACTCACTGCAGGAACTGGCTGTCACAGGAGGTTACAGAAGCAAATGCTGTGGATGAATATCAACTCCTGAACCATTTAATGAGATTGCTAGGGTGCATTAAAAAGAGCGTGACCAGCAGGTCAAGGGAGGTGATCATTCCCCTCTTCTCTGCCCTAGTGAGACCACATCTGGAGTACGGTGTCTAGTTCTGGGCTCCTCAGTTCAGGAACGTCAGGGAACTTCCAGAGAGAGTCCAGGAAAGAGCCACAGAGATCATCAGGCTCCCAGATGCTGTGTTTCTGTAATTCTGTGCTGATGCTTGGAGAAGGTGACACATATAGGAACATATGTAGTGTTCCACCTTTGCTTCTTGGTCACGTCTCTTTTCTTGATACACTTTGTGTATTGTGTAGCAGAGCATGTATGTATGTTAGGAATAAATATTTTTATTCTGGAACTTGAGGCATGGAATGCTCTAGAGAGCAGAACAGGCTTCATGTCCCCCAGAGAATGAAGCAGGGAAAATGTGGTGTGCTTGTTCAAAACTTATTTGTGCTTTTATTGTGCTTTATTAGTGATAGATCTTCTTCACCCTCCCCCCCCCCCCGCAAATATTCCATCTCTCTCCCTGCATTACTGGGATGCTTTGTGTGACAAAAGGCACCTTTTGATAATCAGCGTGCAATGTTCTTGTTGCAACTACCACATGTGTGTGAACAATAAACCGTTTTGATCCCCATAATAAAATATCTTTATGAATTCCTAAATACTTGAAAAATACTGAGTTTAGGAATGGTTGACAACTTTGAGTTATTCAGTACCTCCCTGCATCTAGTTCCAAAGTTCATGAAACTATTGTGGCAGACTGGAAGTTATCCTGCCATGACCTAGACACTGTTTTGCTTCGGGCTCAGTATGCTCTTTGTTATTAAACTTATCTTAGAAAGTCTTGAATAACCTGACTTGAGTCTCCCAGTGATGAACAGTACTGGGTTATGCACTGTTTTGGTCGTGAACTCTTGTCCATGAAAATAACCTGGGAGTGTCTTCTTCGAATGTGCATACGTATAGAACAACAAGATCCATAGTTTCTGTCTTCTGGAGCTACAGGGAAAAGTACTTATGTTTAGCAGAGAATGGTGCCTATTTTCTGTATTAACTGGATTATCTTCTAGATAGTAAAAGAGGGCTTTTATGAGGAAGGGGCAATAATTTATTACTTCAGAATTTATTCTCCCTTGTACCTATGTGCTGCTACATAAACACGCCACCCTAATGCAGTTCTCTTGTGACATTTCAGTAGGGCTTGTTTCTAGGTTGGACCTACCTTTCAGTGAGTTTATGGTTTCAGAGAAGAATTAACTCTTCTCCTAGGTCATTTTTGTTTTGCTGAAGCCTCTTTCTCGTGCTTGAATACCAGTATTCTGCTGGTTGCTGAAGTTCATTTTGAAGTCCATGACTGTTACATCAGTATGTGGCCACTTCCTAAGCTGCAAATGCTGGGGCTGCTATACAAGTCAAAGCTGAGAAAAGGAAACCCACTCCTTCATAAACACAGGCTCTGGCATTTTGGGTAGTCAGGAGACAGAGGTACCATTTAAAAGTAAGAACAAGGAAAGTGACTTGGATTCAGATGAAATGCACTGGCAGGCTGTAGTGCTGGAGTCACAGAAAGAGGCGGATGAAATCAGAATGCCTGAACTTGGATCTCTGTTCCAAATCTTAGCCTAAACTCCCTTTGAATCATGTAAATTCTTTGCATTCACGGCGCCTTCGGCAGAGTTCTGCATCTGTTTTCTGTTATGTGAACAACCACCTCCTTTTGTTTATTTGCTTTCGCAGGTTTTAGCTAATGGCCTCTCATTCTTATATTGGAAGAGATGCTGTATTGTCTATGTCTGTCCAACCTCTCCACACCACTCCTGATTTTACAGACCCCTAAAATAATTTCTAACTCATATCTTTTCAAACCTCCCTTATACAGAAGTTATTCATAATGTCTTTCTGAATCTTTTCCAGTTCTAATATATCCTTTCTGAAATGAATTGTCCTCACTGAGGAAAAATGGGATTCAAGTCTGGATCATATGGGTTTTAATTGTAAGTAAGTAAGTCCTCTCTGATATCTCCATTTCAGCATCTGTATTCTCAAGAGTGCAGTGTATCGATGATGTAAGGGTGAGCAGCCCCTCTCCCTCACTACATTATTCTTCATCTCTGTTTTAAGAAACAGAGGCAACCGGGAAGAAGATGAAGGCAAAAGCTCCAATTACTTCATGATCACAAGTCCTTGAAAATGAGCTGATGTTGTTTTAAAGGGAATATACTAATGATCTTAGCAGGTTGCATCTCCAAACTAGCTTTTACAGGCAGTCATTTCTGAATTGTTTCAGCAGGACCTGCTAACCAAGCAAACATCTGCAGTGCAGATATTCAAAGCACTAGGTAAACTCAGTTTGTTTTCTGAAGTTTAGTTTCAGACATCTGCAACTATTTGTCTTGGTTCCATCACTTTGCATGCGGAACATTGTAAAAATGCAAAAGCCTGCAACTAGTACAATGTAAGTTTGCTGCCAGTACATCCCTAGAATGTGGACTCAATGCTCTGTTTTTTTTTCCATTTTACTATGGGAGAATTCATTCCATAGCAAACAAAACACAACTGGATCCCCCCCAAAATCCTAAATATTAAATGATGCTGAGTTTTCTGCTACTAAGGGGCAGCCCCAGCCCGTATGCTACTTGTTAAAACCCTTAAGCTAATCAGGCACTCATCCAAAGCTCCGACCTTAGGCTGATAAATTCAAAAAGTCACCCAAACCTGATCAAATTCATTTTAAACATTGAATTTTTTGAACAATTAAAAAGATAAAGAGCTGGAGCTTGAAAATAAAGACATAGCCTAAGGTAATGTTCACAATTTGAAATGGATTTGAAAACACAAAGTTTTCATGGCAAAGACAATTATTTTTTTAGCTCTACAGCTAGCACTGAGAGTTAGTCTCACTGTTACTGAGCTGCATAAGACGACTTGCATAGCAGCATCTCTTGAATAATTTTAAGAAGCAACCCTGGACCAATAAAACACAGGGTTGTTTCCATTAATAACCTCCACTGATTAAATGAAAGAGATAAAAGATAAAGGGCTTCAGAAATGGAAGTCATTGTAAATGGGCCATTCAGACTATCTTTTCTCTGTTTCTGAATCTTCCTTGGGATTATGAAATATTACAGTTTTCAGATTTACAGACAAAACATCAACAAACAATGCCTGAACATGCTGCCTGCAATTCTAATCAGCCACGTGCCACTGGTCTTACAAAAGGATTCTGACTTTTCTTTTCAAAGCTGACTTCTTTTTCCAGTCTCAGCTGTGTTTGGGGACAGTCCACAAATTCATGATTTAGGCAGCTCCGTGAGCCACCTCATCTTGTCTCTTCTCAATTCTTACCAGTGCTAGCCAGTTAATACCTGCACTGCGTTACAGCAACCACTTCGAAACCCCTTTTCTACTTCTCTGGGCATTTCAAGTCCAGAAAGACTGGGGAAGATTGGGCTACTCCATGACAGTACTGGTGCTGATCTATTTCTGTAGTACTGGTAATAAAGCAATGTGTACTCAGCAGAGTGCATTTGCCAAATAATGATGTTAAGACTGGTTATTCATCATAGATAGAAATTATTTATTTATAATATTATCAACACCATCTTATTTGCCAGGAAAACAACAGTTCTGTCAAAACTTCTTTTTATTACAAACCACATCTCCACAAAGAGCTCTTTCTCTTCCAGTCAAAATGGTATCTTTTAGCCAGACCTACTTTTGCCTTATCTATTTCTTTAAGTCCAATTGACCCTGCCCATATTTTTTTTGCTGTGTGATTTTTTTTGTACTACTTGGATCAAATTGTAATTAAGACACTTTGGAAATGGGGCTCAACTCCCACTTTACTCCAGAAATTTTGAGTACTTTCAGTTCTTGTCCTTCAAAATGGGTGAAATGCTGCCTGTGTCACCTTGTGTGGTTAAAGCATAATTTCTCAAGGTTTTACTATTTGCTTATCTTCCATTACGTGTCTGTGTGGTGCCAAATGTAATAGGGGCTTTGCTGTTGGTACTTCTGTGTGCTATTGTAACCTGAGTGATACCTTAGATAAGGTAGGACACTGTGTGTCTTTAGTAGAGAGTCAGGTGAGGATAGCTCTTACCTTTCCTTGAAACCGTTCCGCCAATTAATGTTGATGAACTTTCTACACTTGGAAACCTAGCAGTCCTCTTTCAGCAGTGGCATAAGTGAGGTGCAGAAGAGAGCAACGCATTGTGCAGCCCCCTGCTAGGATGCCGGGAAGAAGTTTGGCATCCCAGTTCAGTTGGCAGTATTTATTTCACTGCAAAAGAGTTTCATGGCAAGTAGTTTCTTACTGTCAAAGGCACTTTCCATTCACTTCATAAATTACTTTGAGCTTTGACAAGTCCTTCAAATTTGTTTTCCCCTTTCCTTGCCCCAGTGTGTTACAAAAATGGCTTGATGGATATTTTGAAAGTTGACAGGCCAGTAGATCTTTCTGAACTAAAATACATTCTCTGTTTAAGGGCATCACAGAAGCCAAAAGGGAGAAAAGAGAATAGCGTGAAATTTTATTCAAGGATAGTTTTTTCTTCAGCAGCAAACTGGGTGCTTTACATATTATCGGAAGCTTTGGAAATGGGGTTTAAAACATGGCTCTTTCAGTGCTATCAGTAGGCTCTGGTGAAAATGTAACTTGCTGTGGCCTTACTATATATTCCTTTTTAATGACATTATTGCATTTTATTAGTATTTTGCATATTTAAAGCAGGGGATTCTTATTCATCGCTTTTGAACTGTTATTTCCCTGTTGCCTTGGAATTTTTCCACTAGTGTGCGTAGTTTGTGCTCACCCTGCCTGCTCAAACGGGATCGCACTGTGGTTTTCAATTTTTCATCTTTCCCCTTTTTGGTTATTGTGGGTTTTTATTGTTGTTGTTTCAGTTTGTTGTTGTTTTTTTTTGTGGGTTTTGTTTTTTCACATCTAATTTATTTGGTCCATCGCTGCACATCAGGAAGATGCTTGAGTTCTTGATTTTCTCTCTCTTATTTTTTTTTTAATCAAGCCAGAGCACCTATGATCTTCTTGCAATTCTGTTTGATGTCATTAAATGAGTATTTTTTCCTTTAAAAAAAAGATTTTTTTGAATGTTACTACACACTTTTGACATAAATTTTATACCTTAGGAATCACTTTTATTAATGTAACTGGATGCAATGCATTATAAAATGCAGTGAAGTCAATGCCTAGGAAAGATTTTTATGAGAGAAGGAATTCATGATGTGATTTTAAAAAGTATCTATTGTTTCCTTACCAGGGCTTCTGATAACACTTTGGCCCAGTGGACAAACTTGAGTGAGTTCCCGAGCTTAAATCTTAATCCTAATATCTTGAGATCTTCTTTCCATTTCAGGTACCTCCCTGTGGAAGAAAGGTACTTGAATGTATTCTGATAGTGGCACACTCCAGATATGGGGCTTTTAGTAAAATAATGAGTCAGGTAAAGGGAAAAGAAAATCCTCAGCATTTACTGGGAGTTTCACCTGAGCATGATGAGTGTAGGAACATCAGAATATGTCCCATGATCCATTAATAATGTTAATAACGCTTTACAAGAACTAGCGTCTGTTTTATGACTATTCACTCTCTATGACATAAAGCCCTGCTGTTTTGAGTAGGGAATATTGGTCAAGACACTGGAGTTGTCTCCCATGCTTTTTGAAGAGTGTTGTGCTATCTTTAGTATCCACCTGGATGATTAGAAGGAGTTCAGAATGGATGGGTGTTGAATTTCTCATCTAAAGGATGTCATTTCCAGTATCAGCTTCACTCATCATAATACTTCACCAGATCTGAATATCTGTGAGGTGTGCCATACGTTTCTTCTTGACCAACAGGGTATCAAATAGAAGCAATGTGAGCAATAGGTTACTTTTACTATGTTTGGTTAGTTCCACACATGCAGTGTTCTGGAGCTGATTTTAAAGGAGGGTAAGGGGTTGCAAATCAGAAATATCAAACCTTTGTTTCCTGATTATCTTCCTTAGATATTTGTTTAAACTTCTAATGCGTAGAAACATGAATATAAAAAACCAAAACATTAATTAAGTCAGAGGAGAAAGTAATGCTGAAGTTAGTGGACTAGGGCAAATGAGAACAGAACTCAGTAACTGGTGCGTGTTTGCTGAGAATCCGGCCTGTTTTGTCCTTTGCTACTCTTTTGCTCTATAAATCTAAATTGAGGCTTTTCTTGTTTTTTCTTTCTTGATTTCATTTGTTACCTTGGCACTGTGGACTATATGACTGTACATCTTTCATAAAGTGCCTTGAGATGTCTCAGCATGATAAGGTGCTAATTAAATTGAAGCTGTTGTCAAAGTGGGAGAGGGAGTAAGAGTTCAGGGCTACCTGGTTTATACACTAGTTGATGACTTCAGTGAAACTGAACAGGAAAACTTCAGACACTTATGAAATCGGAAAACTTATGCTAACTCATATTAGCTAGCTCTCAAAGTGTTATTGAGTTTGGATGTGTACTCAAATGCCTGGGATGAATCCGAGGTAAAATCTCTTGAGCCTATATGAGTGTATCAAAAAAACCAGCAGTTCCAAGGTCTTGGTGGGATAGCTAGTTCTGCTTGCCTTCAGCATGGTCAGAATTTTCACTACAACTGCCCTCATTTAACTCTTCTGTTTTGTGGTTGCGTTGTGTATTTTGTACTGCTGGTGGGGTTCTTCGTAACACAAAGGGTTTTGTGATTGGCTGTTGTTAAGATCCAGCTGAAATTCTAAGATCTAAGAAGGGTATTCATTCCACAAATGATTTTGTTCGTATCTCTAAACTCCTATCAGTTCCTGGAATCATGTTTCACATTCGGCCTGTACATCCTTACATAACAATTTAAGGTTACTTTGAATGCATGACTAAATGTTAGGCTCCTTGAATCGTAATTGCAATCAAAAGTGTTCTGAAAGCTGTAAGGAGGAGACACAGCCACTTCTATTTTTCTAGTGCTTCATAAACAATGCTTTACCCTTGGGTTAGTTAACATAATGTCTTTGGATCAAGATGACAATCGCAACTTGCTGGATAGAAAGGATGAGGTAAACATCATAGATTCTGAAGGCTTTATGTGAAGGCCTTATGTGATTTTTATTTTTTTCCAAAAACAAATGGATTTGTTAAAATTAGGTTGTATAACTTAATGCAAATGTTGGCACAGTAAGAAAACTTTGTAAATTGATGGAAGGACATGAATTCATCTGTGAGCTGAAAGAGAGAAAGAAAAAGGTAGAGGACTTCAACTCTTTGCGATTTGCTTTGAACTTCAGAGCGATTTTGTCCATTTCTGAAACAATTTTTGCCATACCATTTTTAAATAAACCCAATAGTTTAGCATTTGAGTTTATATCTCAGTAGTACTTGGTGCACTGATTCTGTAAAAGCCCCAAATTTGGCTGAACTCACTCTGCTATATAGTACTAATAAATAAAGTTGTAAAAGATGGGGCATTTCTATGCTTAGATCTGAAGCTGGGACGAGGGGACATAGAGATGGTCATAGACATGAACCAGAATAGATGTGGAAGGTTAGCCCGGTAGTTTGATGGACATCAAATATGACTGTCCTTCAGAATAAATGGAGATACCATCTTGCTAAGGCAGCCTGCCCCGTTGTCACATAGTTGGGGGAGCTATAGGCAAACAAAAAGGCTTGTTCAGCTATTGCTAACAAGCCGCACCTGAGCTCTTTAGCTCCGAGTGCGGGGACTCTGACAAAGATGCCTTTAATCAAATGTTCTCAAAGGAATGATATTTTGGAACTGCTGTCCAGAAAACATGTATTTTCTGTGCGGAGAGGCATGTTAAAATGGAATTTCCTGTATTCCAGTTTGTTCCTGTTGCCTCCTGCCCTGAGAAGAGTTTGGCTTCATCTTCCTTTCTCCCCACAGTTAAATATTTATACACATGGGTAAGATTCCCCCTGAGATTTCCCTTCTCCATGCTGAACAAACACAGCTCTCAGCCTCTCCTCACAGTGACAGATGCTTGAGTTCATCAATCAACTTTGGGGCCTCACTCCAGTCTATCATGCTCCTGTCCCTTGGTTATGCATGACTGAGATGGTGGTAGCTGTGACCTTAATGCCTGGGCAAGGGTGACTTCACTTGGTGTGGCCTCCTAAGTGGAGGGTGTGTTTTGACCATTTGTGAATCTGCCTTCCAGCAATGTTGGCTGAGAAGGATCTCTTCCCTTAGTATGCATCATCTAATAACTGAGGAGTTTCCTTCTGGCATGCTAGAGACATTAATGTAAGTGCTAAGTCGAAATGGCAGAGCGGTAGCGTGTCATCTTGAAATCCAAGATCAAAAACCAAATGGAAATTTAGGAATCTACTTCGAACGTGCCACTGTTACCAGAATTTGGGTCTTGCTTTAGTGTTTTCCCCGCTCCCTACAGGACTTGCACCTTTCTATCACCTCATCTTCTTAGTGATGGACATTATGTTTGCAAAAAGAAAAAAACAAATTAAGAGTGAGGGAAGGAGGCTTGGTATAGTTTATTCCTCTGCAGTGTTTTCAGGACCTGAAATCTCCTAGATAGAGGGTTCTCAGAGCTGTTACATGAGGACAGGATCGATTCAGTCAATCAGACGGAAAACCTACTGTCAGACTCTCAGACCTTTAACCTGCTCCTCAGAATTATTAGAACTCCCAAATCTCTTTGCAAGCCTTTTCTATTAGACAGATATTCCCATGTTTTGATTTTTTTGCTCCAGAAGTAATTTTTTTTTATAATTACCTTCATTGAACTGCACTTACCATCTGTGAAGTGAGAGGCACTTAAATGATTTATTAGCCTGGGTTCCTAAAATGTGCTGAACAGCATGAGATTGATCTGGCTAGTGACAAATACAGGATACATGACAATGGATAGGTGGCCAGTGTTTGATGAAGCATTGTGCTGCTCTGGTGGGGGCTTGCTCTATGGGGGCATGCTGGCTTTCTTCCAGTTGTACAGTGGATCGATAGAAGGCAGGTATTCTGTGACTCAGAGATACAAAGAAGTATCTTAAAGCACAGTTCTCCTCTTGAAAAAATATTGTGCCTCTTGTTTCTGAAGTAACTCTCCATTATAAGGCCCTAAAAAGCCTTCTGGCAGCCAGGAAAATCTTTTGAGAGTCCAAAAGTTTACTCAGATTCTTTTTTCCTTGTGCACTGATTGAAAGTCTGCAGGCTGATTTTGGTCCTCACTGTGTTTCTCCCCTTGCAAGTTGTGCCCATGATGTTGTAAGATGCTTTCCACACTTTTTCCTCAACTCTGTACAACATGGTTAATGTTCAGTAGGGTTCAGTAGAGGCAACACAGTATGGAACAGAAAGCTGAGCTGTGCAGATCTAGCTACAAGCATAATTAGTAGCACTGAAAGGCATGAGTAGTGCTTAAGAGGGGAATATGGTTCCTAGCTAAGCAGGATTTGGGAAGGAGGAGTACGTGCCTTTCATGCAAGTAAAATTCTGTCTGTGGTAATAGGCAGGGGCTCCAGGCTTACATCTGCAGCTGCATTCTCATCTGAGCAGGGCTGTGAAACCCTGCCACTCACAGAGCAGCGTTTTGCTTCCCCGTGTAGCAGACACTCACAACTTCTGCTGACCTCAGAACTCGGCAGGAGCCGAGATGAAGCAGCTTCATCCCTTCACAGTGATGAGGTGCCACCAAGCAGCTGATCTCTGAGATGCAAGGGATTGCAGGTGAGCCAGAGCCTTCTCTGTGCAGATTGCCTGGAGGATCATCACAGGAACATTGGCAAGGAAGAGGAGGTTGCAGAGCTAACATCAGTGGTGTGTTCCTGCTGGGGGTTAAGCATCTGCTGTCCCCCTTTTCTCAGCACAAATGGAGAGGAAAAAAATCCACTGCAGACACTGTGTTAATCTTCTTCCCCAACACAGTTTAGCGTATGCAAAGACTCACAGGAGAAATTAGGGAGAATAATAAAGAGAATGTGCATGAGTTGGTTTACTTCAATCCTTAGAATAGCTTGGACCAACGCTGATTTAAGGTGCTGGGTTCCAGATCTAGCTCTATGATGCAGTAGTAAATAGAAACAGTGCCGTGCCTGGCGGCTGGCACTGGAGCAGGGCTCTCTGAGGGCTGCTTTCAGCAGCAGCTAACTCAGTGGCCAAACCAATGCAAGGTGACAGTGATCAGCTACCAACCACCCCATGGCTTTTCTGTGCTCCCAGCACCTGCTTTGGGTGATATGGACCATGTGTGAAATGTCCTGCCTGGCAGTGAAGTGTGTTCTCAGTGCAAAATTAGGCAGTAAAGGAGCCAAGAAAGCACTGAGAAGGAAAGGAGGTGTGGGATGTGGGAGAGCTGCCTGGGAAGGATGGGGTTTGTAGGGAATTTTCCCTGTGTCTTTGGCTCAGCCTTATCCCGATTAATGGCTGCAGGTGAATAGGAGGAAAGCCCTACCATGGGAAAGTTATGAAGCATGTAGGGAACTTTGGGACTGATCTGAATACCTGTAATTTTTGGGATTCAGATATCATTTGAAGTTACACAAACTAGCATGGCTGCTAATTATGTTTGTACTCTGTTCTTCAATGACCTTGAGCTCAATTCTACCTATGTACAGGGTGTTTCTCTGCCTTCCTGTTGCGATTGTTCTTAACAGTCCTATTGCACTGCTGTTACTTGAAACAACATCCTCTTCATCTGCTCTATATGTCCCATACTGCAGATGTTGATGAATTTGTAACTTTACTTTTTCCACTGTTCTCTCCTAAAACAAAGGTTCTCTTGTCTCACACTACCTGCACAGTAGTTTTTTTTTTCCTCTACCTGTCTTTTTTTATCCCCACTTTTCATGTTATCCATAGAAAAAAAAAAAATTGAATCAGATCTACATTCTGAACTACCATAATCCTGGAGTTAGTTCAAACTCTGGGTCACATTTGTTGGTAGGGTAGGGTGGTGAAGGGGACAGACTTTGGGAAGCACCAAAAGAATACAGGGAGAAGGAATCCTCAAGTAATACTCCTCTTTACTGGCTGATGCATTCATATGCCCTGAAGAGCAGCATGTGGCCAAATGGAGATGGTGAGAAGCAGAGACAGATGGCAACATGTGATTTGGAAGGAACACAAGGTTTTACACCCAGTCTGAAAAGCAAAATCAGAGCCCTGAATGCCCATGATTCTTTTGGTCTAGTTGATATCGTGTGTTTCGTTATCCAAATATCAGGATTTAAACTGGCCTGTATACCAAGGATTTATTTTGATTTCCTCTTTATTTTGAACCTGTATTCCTTTGGTAAAGTGCTATTCCTTCTGACCTCCAAATAATGAGTGAGTAGGGTCATTCGTGGTGGGCAGACAGCCCGAAGGAGCTGGGTGAAGAAGAGGACAGACTTTTGCAGGTGGCAGCCCTGGGCATAGGACAGCTGCCTTATGCTGCTTTCAGCCCAAACTCATATCTTCTCTTTTTTTATTTCCCATGCCTCCTTCTGGGCCCACAGCCTGGGCTGCAGAAGCTGAGATAGAAGTGTTTGCCAGAGTTTTCCTGAGCGACCCAATGCTTCTCAGCTCCAGGAATGGTGACAGGCACACTGCTTGCTGCAGCAGGGCCATTCCTTCCTCAGAGCTGTGCCAGCACTGAGCTTGGATAGGAGGTGCAGGAAGCTTCAGGAACTGTTTCCTGGGAGCACCCGAGCGGGGCTGGGATGACACAGCAGGCTGGAGCTGGGGCTCCATGCTGGCAGCAGATAAGCGGTGAGGCTGCCAGTTCTGCTTACAGCTCACTCGAGGTGTTTGCTGTCCTCAGATTCAAAAGGCTTGGGAGTCCAAGGAATTAAAATAAATGAACAAAGAAAGAGCTAGAGGAAAAGAGCAAAAGATTTTTAAAGCTCTTCTTCATCAGCAACCCATAAGTGATGAATCTGCAGGGTACAGTCCAGTTTAAACTGGCTTTGGGAAACTGAGGATAGCTCACTTAGCTTAATAATTAAAGGAATGAAAGGCATTCCTACACACTGCACTAAAGATGAGTGAGGTTGTATCTCTGTACTGCTAACAGTTCCAGTGACATGTTCATAATGCTGTAACACATTTCTCTGCACATGCAGTGAAGAAGAGGGCTCGTGGCAATGGGCCAGAATCACTTAGATCATTTTACCAGGGGCACACCAGGGACCAGGGGACCCCATCAAGGAGCCGTTTTTTCCAGTCCGTAGCACCCCATGTTGTGACATTTCTTGTACTGTTGTCCCCCTGCATTACTTCTGACGACACAAAAAGGGATTGTTGTCTTTAGATATAAAAATCAGTTTAACTCAAGCCAGGGTCAAACTGCTGTCACTGTATTCAGATATAGGTTTCAACTTAGTTTTGTCACCCTGAGAGTTGGAAAATTGCAGCTCTGGGTAAGGTCAAACCAGGGTTATAAACTTTCTTTGTGAGCAATTGAGTATGACACAAAATCTGATTTGCTCAGATACAGGTAATGTTTGTTTTTCCTCCCCTTTAAAGTGCAATCCTGCTTCTCCATGTTCATTTTAAATAATTCAGCTTTGTGAAACAGGAGGGCTTGAGAAATTTCAGAAATAATGCATGCAAAAGGCAGGCTTTTATACTCATGATGTCTGTGGGATTCTGCAGCATCCTGGCGTGCTGTGTGGGTGTGTGTGTGTACGCGTGCTTTTTTTGTACTCGCTTGCATACTCACACACCCGCACACTGTGTATGAATTGATTATGTTACCCAAATACATCCTAGGGATCTCTCTCTCTTTCTGTGGATCTGGTACAATTTGTACTTGAAATTACTCTAGGAATTGTACAGTTTTGTGTTAAACACCCCCACACTGATACAGACACAGATTGAAAGCAGATAGGCATTAAAAAGTGATGTTTAAGTAACTGCTTTTCTGCTCTCAGAATATTTTTTTTCCGATAATTCATTTCTCAGGAGTGATGTAGGTTGCGTCTTGAGCCAGGAGGAAGAAGTCGATGGTTGTGTAAGGAAACATGAGGTGCCCAGACAGAGGCCAGGTTATCCCTTCTCACTTCCACACCTCCAAGACACAGGTCAGCCCCAGCTCATAGCACAGGTGCTGAGGCTGGTTATCAGAGAGGGTAACACAGGGGTTGCAACTTCTTGTTGCAGAAGAACCAGATGGGGCAGATCAGCTCCAAATGATGGGGCCACTAGACAGGAAGGAATGCAGAAACCAAGGAAACAAAATGGAGAAGCTTTGCAAAAGATAGTTTTTGCTTGTCAGCAAGAGGTGAGGTAGAAACATATGCCTGTATGGAAGTGTGAACTTGTAGGCTCTCAGTTCTCTGTGTCAGTCCCCTTTTGGAGTAAGTGTTAGTTTCTCATCTCCTAAAGCAGAGTACCTGCTGATTGACTGAACCTAACAATAATTTCCCACCCTGATATGTTAGCTTCTTTACTTGGTCTATAATTTCCACTTATGTAATTAATGTCATCCCAAAACTCTTAGAATTTGTCTCTCAAAATGGTACTGCATGTAGTATTTGTTCTCCAGATAGCATAAAAAGCGTGTTGTATTCAGCAGTGATGAACTGTGCATGCGGAGCAAAGCCCAAATGGTAGCTAAAGGTGGCAGCGTCTCCCAGGGGAGGAACTGAGTGCACCCAGGCACAAACTCTGTTTTTGTGCCTTAATACCGCTGCCAGAACACTGCTGATGCATCTAGCTTAGAATAAATATTAGCCATTGGGCATTTCTCCCAGAATGTCTTCTCTCATATATAGTGGAAACCACGTGGTATTTGCCTGATTATTATTATTATTGTTTTGGTCTCAGCATAAATAGGGTAGGGTGGTATGGGGGAACTCCCTGGTTGTCTTCAAGTTTCTGAAATATCTGTTTAATTGATATTCCCACCTGGGAGGCATTCCAGTTCTCTTATTTGTTCTCTTCTGGATTTTTTTTTATCATCGGTTTGGTTCTCGTGGCACTTTACTCAAATGCTACCTAATCTATTTTCTGTACTTCTGTCCGACTTGTTCTATCCTCTGCTGTGTTCTCTGCGTAAGGGTACATGATTTCCATGGCTTTGTCCATAAAAATGTGTCAGCCAAAGCTGTTTACCTCAGCACCCCTTTGCTTTCTGCTGCTTTCCTGTTTAAAAGCCTGCTTTCAACCTTGCTAATTTTAAATACTCATAAGACTATTCTGTGGTGAGTCAGGGATGTCTGTCCCTCTAGCATGGGTCCCTTTCGTTCCAGAAGTGTCTCCAGGTCTGAGGAATCTGATCTTTCCAGTGTCTTCTCAGCCAGGCATTAACCTTGGCCTCTCTTTCCAGACCTGCAGAAGGTTATTGGGAGAGTTTTCGGAGAATGTTCCTTGTTCTGAGATTTTTTTCTCAAGGGCTTAAATCTTGCTTCCAGAATGGCTTTCCTGCCCTTATGTATGTGATTTGTCCCAAAACAGACTAGGCTTATTACCTCCTAAAAGGCCAATACCTCCTAAAAGCCAATTCAGCCCCTTTGAGGTTAGCTATGGAGGTCCAGTTGCCATGTAAGAATCAGCTTCAAACCTAAGGTACAGTTTTACAGAGATGCCTAGCTGTTGGCAGGAAACTATTGTCTAAGTCTGTAAAGTGGTCAGGTTTTGGACGTGTGCTTTTTCTTGGTGTCCCCTATTGTACTGGTACTGGCTCATGTGATTCCCATCAAGTGCTTCCCAACAGAACACATTATGACACAGGCCCTTGCTCAGTATTGTGCTTTTTAGTCCAAGGCTGGATATCTCAATGGCTGAGGTCCCTTCTTGAGTGCTGACCTGACTGACTTGGAACCAGAACTGAGTTTGTCATATTGCTTTTCTTTAGGCAGAAGGCTTTGTGTTTAACAAGGCATTCACTGTATATTCTGTTTTCTCGATGTCTGACAGCACTCCTGGATCAGCAGCTCTTGCTACGTTGCTCTGCAAGTAGAAAACTCCAACTAATGGGCATTAGGAACTCATGGACAGACTCCACATCACATGCTTTTGGCAGGTATCGTGACTTGACATCATCTGCTCTACATGGTTGAGGCCTGATACCTGTGTAGCATGACTTGCAGCTGTGAATTGAGCGTGTGAACACATCCACGACAGCTCAAGCATTGTGGTAGTCAATGGTTTGCTGTGTGATTCAGTTGTCCAGCAAATGTGCTGTAGACTGGATATAGTACCTGAGCTCGATCTATTGTAGGATTTCTGATGATATCCTCTTGGCATATCTGATAGTTTTTATAACGGGCTGATTTACAGTCAGATATATCTAAATTGGAAGATCCTCTCAATCTAGACTGTGATGTGGAATTTATGGTTTTCTCTAATTTCTCACTCCTAGGCCAGAACGATCTTCAATTTTCTGTGACAAATCTATGTCACTGTGCAATTGTAGATTTTTACACTTTCTCTTCCTTCTGTAGCTATATTCTCTTCTCTTCCTCTAAGTGGCAGATTATGTATGAAGTACCTAGTATAGTCCTACCAGCTATGAAGACTCATTTAAATTCAACACATCCCACTGTCCTGCTAAGTGTTCTATCAATGTGCCAGCTTTGCTGTATTAACCTGGGAGCAAGGGAAACTGCAAGTCTCTCAATCCTTGGGCTACAGCAGGTTTATTTTATTTAATGAAGTTTGAGTCATTTTAGAGCAGAACTGGGCTGCAATTCCAGCTGAGCCCTTTTCAGCCTGTATATCCCTCTCCGCTGCACACCTCTGGAGTGTGCAGCCAAAATGTAAGTTAATGAAGACAAAGAGGAGAGATGTTCCTGACATGGTGATTTTTCTCTCCTGTTAGGGCATTGAAGCTCAGGCAGTGCTGAAAAAAAAGCTGCAATGCTATCGCTTCACTCATCGCAGTAACTTTCATCTTCTCCTTGGGGACACATGTAGCGAGTAACTGTTGACCACCTTAACATTTTCTAGAATTTCTGAGTTTCTGAATCCCACTCCTTCCTGCAGTATCGGCTTTGGTACGGTCTACACTAAATCTCACTTTTCTTTTCCCCTTCTCGCCACATCTAAAACATCTGAAGTATTTCACGGGAAAATAAAGCAAGGAACAGTGGTTCAAATTGGAGAGGTCCACAACTGGCTTGTATCTGTGATGACTGTGGCCTAAGCACATTTCTTTTTTAACTTTGCCATCCTTCTGTTTTATATAATCAAGAATAAGTGAAGTGCTTTGCAATCTGTGGAATGTGTTTTTTTTTCACATGACCACCATCTGGGCTTCTATTCCTCTTGGCCTTTTGTACGTCTCTTTGTTGTTTGGGTTACTGATAGTTGTCTGTCTGGTGGTGTTTGATTTTAGCTTTCTCCCTGGACTCCTCAACAAGTTACACCTAGAAACTCTCCCTAATTTTATCTTTGAGGTTTACACTTGTCTTGGCCTTAACAAACATATCTGAATTCTACAGTTTATTCCTGTCAATGCACTGCGCCTCACTCGTAACATGGGAGTGTTTACAGGAGGAGATACCAGTCAGGAATAACCCAGGATTATCACTCTGTGGAAGCTCACATGTGGGGTCCATTGCCCTTTGAAAATGGATACAGATTATTTGTGCTGTTATTCCAGAATCCATGTCCTGTCAGGGAGTCTACAGGCATCCTTTAATTTTTCTCCCTCCTATTTGAACTTAGCGTCCTGTGCAGAGCAAGCCTTAATTTCAGCTGTCATCAGACCTGCTTTCTCCTTCAGCTGAGATTTCTTCCTAATGCAGTGGCACTTGAGGTTTCTTGGAGATAGGTCTGTCAGTCTGGTGGTGAGTTAAATGCTCACTGAAATTGATGGAAGCTACTCCAGTGACTTCAAGGCCTATTGGGCCAGTCCCTGAGAACACCGAATCAAACAAAATCCAGATGTATTCCAGGCTGCTGCTCCCTTAACTCTTTTATTGCATTTTCTATCCCCATATGTTACAAGATTTTAATTAATTTATTTATTTTTTCTCTCTTCTGAACAGTGGATTCTTTTTCTGTCTTTTCTGATTCTGAAATGGGAACAGGTAATGTTGAACACGGGGTCATCCTCTCAGGCCTAATCTACGATATTTCTTTCCCCCAGCTGAGGACAGAGCATTCTGAAGCTTCCTGCGGGCCTCAGATTGGTGTGTGTCAGTGTGATGTGCTGCTTCACTTGGTTTGCTGTGCTTGTGGGTAATTTGATAAGTGATAATCATGGCCTGCAAGGAATGCCAACCCTGTTGTTCACACTGTTCCAGTTCATGTTTTCATTTTGTCTGGAAAAACCACTTTGCCTGTACTGGTGTACTTTCTAGACTCTCCTGCTGAAGATAGGCACTTGTTTTCTCAGCTCTTTTGTGTAGTGAATGACATCTTCTGATGCTTTTAAAATTGGATTATTTTATTTATTAAATTGTAGGCAGCGTTATCTCAGTTCCATGGGGTAAGAAATGGGTATCACGGGCTGCTTTGCTTTGTGGATGGTGGAAGTCTGCCGATAAAATAAGGCAGCGTGTCAGAACGTGGTGTGCTCCGTGTTGTGCTTATAGAGGAAGGTAAAAGAGAGAGACAAAAGGAAGTAGCTAAAAGTACAGGAATCAGAAATACCAGAAGAGCATCCGTACAACACCGACTTCAATCCGATAGTGAAAATCTGCTTTTCTCAGTGCTCGATCCATGTCAAAATACTTGCAGTAAGTTTTATTACAGAGTAAAACGAAGTTGTGAAATTATGTGATGGCAGTAACAGCCAGTTTGGCAGTATGCCAGGGTGCAAAAAATTCTAATACTCCCATGTAGCAGTTAGCAAGAGCAACAACCTGCTTTCACAAGCAGGGAAGCAGAAGACACAGCAAGGACCAAGGTCAAAAGCATTAGGCTTTTTGGTGCTTCTTTTCTGCAAAGTGCAGCACAGATGGAGAAGCCTCTAGGAACTATGCCATCAGCTGGCTTAAATGGACTGCCGGTAAAATCAGGGGGAAGGCACCGCTTGGGAAGCTGGTCTTGGTTGGGCTTCGTGCATCATCTCGGGGGCATTGCCTGTCCTTGTGCCTGCCCCGTGCCAGCTCCGTGTGTGCGCTGCAGGCGACACTAGAGGTCACTCTGTGACCAGGGATGGGAGCCTGCCTTTCGGGGGCCTTGAGAAGGTCAGCGGCTGCTAATCCGTATAAATTGCTGAACTACGAGCAAAATTTGTACCTAATTATGAGCAGCTTTGATGCGACATTGCTTCTATCCCATCTTGAGTGCCCATTTCCTAAAGGAGAAAAACACACCCTTAAGTGGTGTGTCTGTCAGAGCTCCCAGAGCAAGGCTGGTGGTTTAGGCACAGACTTGGGGCATCTTTGCTGTGTGGACAGCATTCCCCACGGCGTCCTCCTGGCTCGGATCTACCTGCCTCCCTCCTCTCCCCGCACACTGTCAGCTGTCTTATCAGCATGGTCAGAAATTCATTTGATGCTGCCTAGCAAGCCTAGGGGGAGAGATGGATTTAACACAGTCACTAGACATCTGCGTGCTAAACTCAGTGGCTGTGGAACCTATATGGAAAGGATTTAATTTTATTCCCTAATAATCCCTTTTCTCTCAAACAGGTCAGACTAGAGAGGCTGCTGCTACTGCTGCGGCTTTCAGCCTCGTTGGCATTGTTGTTGGTTTCAGAGCTGGGCAGCCATGCACAACATCTGTCTCATCTCATGAAAAGTCTTCCTTTTAGTATTATTTTGTTGAATTTGCTTACTCTGGCCCTCAAAATAAAATAAAATAAAGTAAAATAAAATAAAATAAAATAGGAAGGTATCTCTGCTTTTCAGTTCCCTGAAATACCTTTGTAGAAGTTAATCCGAGGGGAAGATTTCACTGGTTTTTCCCCATGCCCCTGAGAGCCCTGATAGTTTTGGGTCAGCTGAACCTACTTGAAAGTTGCTAGTGTACTTAGCAATAAATTCTGGATGAAAATCAAAGAATGAGAAAAATAGATTTAAAGAAGTCATTTTAGCCATTTTTTTTCCCCCATTGCAAAATATGCCCCATTTTGCCCAATAATAAAGCACGTTCTCACCCTTCCTCCCATCTCCCAAAGGATGAAAGGTGACACGCCTGATATGAGGCTGAGCAAAACATTTAGTTGACCTAAAGCATTTTTGCTAAGTTTATTTTTTCACTTTGGCCATAAAAGGCAAAGCCAGTTATTTGCACAGCTTTATTTGTAAGCCTTTCCTTAGCTCCTGTGGAGGCCAGGTGCCTGCTGCCGGGGGAGGGAAAATGCCCAACATCCCTTTTTCTCCATGGAACATGCCATTAATGACCCAATTTTGCTGGAGGTTTCTAATGCTCACGCAAGGGTTTTGTGGCATGGGGAGGCTTTGCACTTCCCCCATTAGGGCAGGTACCTGGTTGTGGCTGGATTCCACGGTAGTGCAAACATCTCACAAATCTAGTCAGAAATAATTGGGATAACAGGGACTCCTTAGTCTTCGTTCACTCGAGGGTCATAGGACGTCAGATTTGACTTTGTTATTGAAGTCAGTTAATGTACTGGAAATGCCTTCGTTTTCTCCCTCTGGAGCATGGGTTCAAATCTGCCATAAATTACAAGTGACACAGGTTCAGTAGTCTTAATTAAATCCCACGAGGTTATTTTTGTGTGTCAACACTCCTCTTCTCCTCCCTTCTGTACCATTTGGAGCAGCCGAAGGGCAAGGAGGACTCTGGCTCAGTGGTGGAAGTTCTTGGTGCTGCGTTCAGCCGTGTAGATTAGCTCAGGGCTGGGCTATGCCCAGGCTCTGTCCTGGTGTCAGTCTTCCATTGAGCTTATAATGTAGTGTATAGTCTATGTACATTTAAAGCATTCAATTCTGTGCAAGACTGTTATTCCTTGTAGGGAGATAACTGACTATAGAGGATTTCTGTTATCTACAGCATCTCTTCAGCCTGGGATTCATTGATTTCTGATCTGCTCTCTAAAAGTGCCGAATAGGGGTGATCAATGCAACAGTGCTGATGTGAATAAAGCATGGCTCCTAATCTGCATTATCAACGGCCCACTTCCTGATATCCTGAGCTGACCTGGTCATGACTGTCTCTTACACGGATAAATACGCTGGCTGTTGCTAACATGCCTTGAAAGCCTTTAAAATAGGAACGAATCAGATGCAGTGTAGCTCTTCCCGGGAGTGGCTAGTCTGATTCAAGCCCTTTTAAGCTAATGCTTTTGTAAAGGCACTATACATTGCGAGCGTTTCTCTTAGCGTGGATTTAAATTAAAAGCTTTAATCGATCTGGTTTTCCTAGCATCACGTTGTTGTGTTCTTTTGCTGTTGTTGTTTTTTTAAAGAAAGCTAGTGAAATAAAAGAGCTCCAAAACATGCCATTTAGAGAAGAACTGTTTAGAGAGCAGGTTTTTATTTAATAAACAGTGATCAATTGAATTGATTAACCATGAACACATTACAGCAGGGTTTGTTGTTGCTTCTGCTGATAATTGCAGTTCATGTGCATGAGAATATTAAACGGCTGTTTGCAGGATCATTTTCATGCGCTTTTCATTTAACAGAATGGAGAAAACAACAACTGTTGACAGTGATTTTGGTTAGGACTCAAGTGCTGCAGACTGTGCCCTCAGGATGCCTGTGCAATAACTCTATCAATTGTGGCCATTTACTCTGCACTTCCAGACATTCCTGCAAAACTTACAGCTGTTTTTTTACTAATTTGCTTGGTAATTAGATCTTATCACACTGGCTCTATAGCTTTACATAAACTGTAAGCATTTGGAGCTGCCATGTATGACATTAAGAGTTGCCTGTGTTGGTTTGTGCTGCTCTGAAGACCAGGGTGCTCTCAAAAAGCAATAGAAATAGGGAAGCAGTTGTAACATAGGAGTTCCTGCTGGCTTAAGAAGGCTTCCTCAAAGGGAAGGAGTCCCTTCACTTACTTTAACCACTGGAAGCCAAGTGGCGTTGATGGGTTTCGTCCTGCTGGATGCTGAACACAAACAAGGAGCTCTGCTTCTGCCCCCTCCTTCACGCTCTAGTATGAATATTTGTCTCCAACAGGAGCTGAGGGCTTCAGTTGAAGTGTTTTGTTGTTACAGGTATCTCATTGATGTTAAGGAGAGCAATACCATGATACTGTGAGTTCAGAGTCAAGAGGTGGTATGAATTGTAACCAAACGTATAGATGAAAAGGCAGTGAGTCCTTCTGTGGCAGGAAGTCACCTTGAAATGGCTTCATACACTGGTATGTGTAGCATAATTTGGCAATTCTGAATCTAGTTGCCATTACTGGTAAAACAGCCTTACTTAGGAAGATCTCAAAGGAGAAAGTGTTCTGCCATAACTTCACAGGTGAGTCCTGTTCGAACATCGTAGTGTTTTTCAATGACAAAAACAGAAGATGAAAAAAAAACCAAAGGTTACTCCTGTGCAAGCTTGCAAAATGCAGTGACGCAATTCTGTTCTGTGGCTAAAGATGTCAGGGCCTCTAAGATCTTTCCCAGGGCAATCTCTCAACTGTGGTGGGGCCAGAGCTTCTCTATGGGTATGTCTTTACTGGCAGGATGTATGCACACCAAAACTCAGAGCAGATGGGCAGAAATACTTCACTCAGGAGCTAGATGCACGCCATCTCAGAGCCTGATGCAGTACTGACCACGTGAAGAAATTCTGCTGTTTGTTCTGGGCTGAACAGTGCTAAATCTCATTGTTTTGTTTTGCCATGTGGGTCTACTAAGAGCCATTTCCCAGGGCTGGCCCTGCAGCATGCAGGTTGTGATGCTGAGTTGGACATCTGCAGGCCGAGAGAGGGCCGCGTGTCCCTGATGGCTGAGAGCTAGCAATGAATTCAAAGACTTTTTATTTTCAGTTCACAATTTTGTTCTGCCAGGTCTACGCTCTCCCAGGGAAAAGCAGAATGTGGTTTGGTTTCAGGATTATTGTTTGCTGTCTGTGGATCACTTCAGTCACAGTATGGTTTTCTGTTTTGTACTGCATATTTCCCTTTGGGAGTATAAGATAAGCTGTGCGTGCTGCAGGAAGGTGTCTGTGCCGCTGTGAATGGAGAGAGGTAGCCTGTAACATCAGGGAAGGTCTAATAAATGACAACACTGCAAGGTTTGGAGGTCTAGAGTTCCACCTAGTTAATGATGAAACTCAACTAACAGGACCCCAAAGAGAGTTTGAATGCTGTAGATGTCAGAATAACGTATAAATCTTGAACTTTTTGTGTTTAAACAAATTATTACCAAGTTTTGTAAGAAAATCTCATGGAGGATGCAAAGATATTATGGGAAGAAGCAACATTTCCAGATGGACTTTGGTGGTTTTATCTGTCAGGTGATACTAGCAGATGTCATCATGAAGATGCTTCTGCAGCTTGTAAAGGTAGTAGTAGTAATATAATAGCTATGGAGATTGTAACAGGTATGTGAGGAAACATCCTTAAGGAGGGGGGATAACTTTTATTTGATAACTGATACAATTGGGAAAAAAGATATAATCTTTCAGTCGTGCAAGCCCTACTTTCTCAAAATTTTCTGGAGTTCTTGAAAGTCACAGCTCAGGGATGTACATGTCCTTCAGGATTCACCTTTGATAGCACAGTGAGACTTTTGAAAGGATACCGTGGTTGTTTGCGTTTTGCGAAGCACAACTTCTATACCCTTTTATCAGTGCTATGGGACACAGAGAGTGAAAAGTTTAGGGACCCCTAGTGCTGATCTCTCGAGGAGGAGTTTTGCCCTGATTCCCTGCTCACCAGGAAGGATGCTGGTAAAAACGGTGATATCACTAGAATTAGAGGGGGCTGGATGGGTGACCTGTTCTCCTCCACTACTTCAAAAAAGTTGCTGTGATGTGTCTTATGCCCTGTCTGCTCAATGAAAATCATTACGGTACCTTAGTTTGTACTTACACCAAAAAAGACATTAAAAGCCCTTTTTAATTCGGAGGTAATGATTTGCTAATACAGGGCAAGGGCTTCCTTCTCCTGAATGCTGCACAGAGCCACATGAGATGTAGATGTCCTGGGTCATTTGAATTGATGTGGGACATGTGCACAGAGCAGGACATGTTCCTGTGGATATAGTGCTCTGGTCTGAGCCTGGCACTTTAATCAGCTGTGCACACCTGCAGGTGACTGCATGGCTCAAGCTCTGGTGGGGAGAGTGCTCTTTTTCCCATTATACGAGAGCATGCAGAGAGAGAATTTACTCCTCGGGTTCTGAAAGCTCCGTGTGAACTTCAATATGATGGTGCCAATTTTAATCAAAGAAATGTACTGTGGATATCACCTGCATTTTTATCCTGTTCGCTTTGACAGAAATAGAATTTAGTGCTGTGCTAGAGATAGAAAGGGCAGGAAAAACTCGCTCCTAGATTCATTTTGCTTGCTGTTATTCTACTACCATACTTACCTCTAAACATAATTATGGGCAAGACAAATGACATTTTTAGCTCTAGTCTTTAAAAACAAGAGTTAATTTTGGGCTTTGACCAGAACTATGTTAATTAGCCTCTACTCACTCTCTTTGTATGGAAGTACATCAGCCAGGACTTAGCATGGGTTGCCTTTCCTGTATCTTTGAGTAATGAAAGGACACGGCATGGCAACCAAATCAAGGGCTGCTGCATTAACAAGGCCACTTTTCTGCCCATTTATCATCTATTAGAGGTGCACTAGTTTGTAAAGTAACACCACCTTCAGCAGGGCCGCCAAGAACGGCTCCTCATTTATTTTCTGCATGGTTTAAGTTGGAGTTAGACCCACCTTGTAGCTCAGAGGTGACAGCCAGTAAGAAAAAGTACACTAATTGAGACATCTCAAGGGAGAAATAGAAGAAAACTGAAAAGGTAATTAGAATGAGAGGGTTTCAAGCTGGGTAAGTAAAATCGAATGGAGGTGCATATTAGGGGCTGTTACAGATGGGAAAGAAAGTACTTGGAGAATAAAAAAAAGAAAAATGAATATTAGAGAACAGAGCACCCTTTTCACACTTGAAGAATAGAGGAGAGAGATAAAAAATAATGTAAAAGTGGAGATACAGGCTGGGAAAAAAAAGCTCCGGAAATATGAAGGACATATTTAAATGTAAGAGAGAAAGAATAGGGAAAAATAATAGAGCAGATCAATTACTAGAGCTGTGGCCAAGGAAGGAGAAACTGTCAAATGAGTATTTCTGGAGCTGTGGAAAAGTCTCCTTCCTTTGTGGGGGATGCAAAGGGTGTTTTGTCTGTGTTGGAGGGGTTTCTTTTGGGGGCTAATGCAAACTTTGCTGCAGTGTCAGTAGCCTAAATGGAGAGCTGGAATGAAGACCTACCTGGGCAGAAGTGGATTAATTAAATCTTATTTGGTATAGCTTATAAGTAACTCTAGACCTTTTTCTGGTAGTTCAAAGTTTAGCCCCTCTGTTTTGCTTTAGTTTACATGGTTAGGCACATGGTAAGTTCTGATTTTTCCCATACTGAGCATTCCCCTAAGTGGTGGAAGAGAATCACCTGGGCTACCCCAAGACATTTCCATCTCATGCACAGGGAAACTGCTGTTCAAATCCATTCCCTCCAAGAATGGGAGACGACAACTGCTTTCCATTATGGTCACAGCTAATTGGGCAGGATTTCCCCTTTTGATCCCTTCTTGGAGGCAGAAGGCTGGAAGTGAAGGTCATCTTCCTTGGTAGTGGAGATGGAGCGTGGCTTCCTCTGTGCATGAAGCAGAAAGGTGGGACTCCAGAAACAAGGATGTCACAGATGAGTTATTAATTAAAGCAGTGATGGCCCGAAAAGCCAGTGGGCTGAAAGGATCGAAGCACATCTCTTTATCAGAAGGCAGTGCTGCACAAAGGTTACTGATTTAACTCCCAATAAGAAAAAAGTTCTTGCACCTTCAAGTAAGCAGTTTAAAGGAAACCAAGAGGAGTTAGGCGTCTGGATGTCTTTGTGTGACTGGATCAGTGGTGTTTGTTCTCATTAGAAGTTGTTTGTACAGGGTAACATACAACATCCGACATAGTTATTAAGTTATATCCTTGATTTTATTATTTGCTTATTGTGCAAACAGAATTTTGTGATCCAAGTGCGGTATTTGTGGTTTTAATCGTTAGCTTCACTATAGCATTTTTCTGCTTGTCATCTGTTAGATGTTTGCTGATGAAATAGTCAGGAAAGTGGTTGCTGTATAATGGAAATTATACCAGCTTCTGCTGAAAACATTAACAACTTTGAGGCTGCTAATAACACACTCGGACTTTTCAGCCACTTGAATGTTTTGTGCACTTGGCCATTTCACATTATTATGAAAGTCTTTTGAGTGGCGCAAGTGTTCATAAGCAGTCAGGATAGATGTCCAAAGGAAGAAAATGTGGATCTGCACCCCAAGTTAATTACCTTAGTTATGGAAATACCCTAGATGTATATTTCCAGGATAAAAAATGAGTATCTACTTTTCTCTTTCAAGACACATTCAGCCTTCTGCATAAGAAAACAGCAGCAAGTTCAGTGGATAGTGACAGTGCTCTTCGTACCAGGGTTTCAAAGATCACAAACTCGCTTTAAGGACTTGAAAAACAAAGAAAACCCTGTGACAGAGAATATTCTTCTTCATTCATCATTTGAAAGCCTGCCTCTAAAAGTGCTAAGAACAAATTATTTTCAATATGAGTTAGCCCCAGGGGAGTGGATAAAAGGGGCTTTTCTTTTCCAGCTGGTAATGAAACGTGCCCTGCAGAAGACCTTAGTGACTTGGATGGCAGTTCTGAGATTCCCTGAGACTCAGTGAGCTTTTCTGATCCAGGGAACCAAAAGACAAAGATGTGTCACAGATCTGAATGAATGTGGGAGCTGGGTAGACAGTACTCATTCATCAGCTCTGTAAGGCTGGAAATCTCCTGAGGAAAGGTGGAAAACAAATTAATATCCCACCTCCAAGCTCCCGTAGGTTCTCCTCTGCTGAACTGTTCCAAGCAAGGAAAGTAACTTTCTGAGCTGGGACAGATGCGTCTCACTTCCACTCCATATAGAGTTACACAGATGGTTTTCTTGAAAAGGGAACTAGTGAGGAGTTCTTCTTTTTTTTTTTTTTTTTTTTTTTTCTTCTTCTTTGTTTCTTTTTTTCCTACGTGGTCTGTTCTACCAGTGTTAAATTAGACTTTATCAGACCCACCTTCTGAGGTTTGTATAGAGGACTGGGGATTTACAAAGCTGGCTTTCACTCCCTGGAAGGAAAGACAGCCCTCTGTTGTCACCTACTTCAAAGAAAACCCTATTCTGCACCTGGATATTTCCTCCTGGCACCAACTGATGATATGCTTGCAAGCAACAAGAGTGTTAGCTCTGAGGAAAAGCAGTAACCATGAAGGACTGGTTTTCAAGTGAGGCAGTCCTAAATGCAGAAACTGCTTTCTCTCATGTCAAAAATGTTGTTATTTTTCTGCTATGCTGCTCTAGGATGGTCTCTTAGACTATTTGGTCAGCCAGTGCATGGGGTGCATTTGAATATACTCCTTTATTTCCTAATATTTTAATATTCCTAATATTTCCTTCAGAATCAGGCCATCCAGTTAAACCACTGATACAACTGTGGATGGCCATAGACATAAGGAAACCAATTCAAATTAGCTGCATTATTAATAATGACACCGAATCACATGATTCTGTCTTCAAAAATAATTACCTGGCTATGCTCACAAAAAAATCCGAATGGAAACAACATACCTCAGAATAAACTCAAAGCATTTCAACATTCAGTTGTGATCCAATTTATATTTCATTATAAGGGAGTTACTAGATGAACTTCACTGTTCTTAGAGGAGGCATCTGCCTGGCAGGAACTGCAAGCCTGTCACCAGACTGTCCCTGTTAACATTCATTTTGCGTAAAATCTGCAGGCTACATTCATGAGAAGTACCTCATTTTTCCAACTCCTTCTTGCTACCTGTGTTTCTGGTAAGGAATCTCATCAGTTATTTCCTGATAGTTGGATTCTGCTTTCTATTTGGGTTTAATTTCTCATGTATGATTAGTTATGGTATATGTATGAAATGTCTATGTTACGTTTAAGTATTTATTTTCTCCATGCAGTGATATTATTGTCTCTGTCAGTGTCCAAATCTAGGCAGAGAAACGAGTTGAACAAGTGGAAAAGAGTGTCATGAAATATCCCCAAATGCTTCAACAGGATTTCTAAACAGCTAGAGAGAACAGACAACACATGCCCTCTCAGACTTCACTGCTCGTGGAGGGGAATACATGCAGTAAGAATTTGTTATCCTTCAGCAGATAATCTCTGATTTCTCATCACCTATCTGGCTATTGAAATTAACTTGCCATTCAGAAAAAAATATAGTTTAAGCATCATCATTAATTGGGCTGCTCAGCCTAATAATGATTAGTAATACTGGGCACAACTGCCTGTCAGCCTGTTTGTTCCTGGGTACCTGTGAAGAGCCTGCCGTAGCTTTTCTGTCTGTCTCCTTTTTTTTTTTTTCTTCCTGAAGCAGTGGGAAAAACACCTGAATAATTCAGCAAGAACCTTTTACATTATGAAAAATATAATCAGCTGGCAAGGGTGAGATATCTTATTTCTACAGGATGCTAACTCAAGTATTACAAGTGACTGCAAGATTAATGCCAAAATGCAGTAGGTGTGGATACACATTTTCCTCATTGTTCAAGGCAGACTCACCCTGCAAGGAAGGCTAAGAGAAGACCATGTATTCCTCACCATGCCTACCTAATGCCATTTAATAATTTAAATCCATTAATCTGTTAAGAAGCGAACTTAGTGTTGCTTGACTCACCACCGCCAAGTGTTTTCCCAGCCTAAATAAAAGATCTTAAAATACCGTCTTACGGCAAGGGAGCTGAGAGTGTCACAGCTTTCCTCTTAAGAGGCTTCATCTTTTATTGTGGGTGGGGGTTTAGCTATGCCAAAAGTGCTTAAGTAAACAATAATATCAATACATCATAAGTAGATGTCTGAGAATATTAGCTGTTTATTTCGCTGACATGCTCTGAAGAGTCTACGGGGGGCTCTTTCAAGAGTCAGGACCTCAATGTAATATACAAGCTTTGATTCTGATATTTCCCTTGATAACTGTGCTCTACCATATTGGGGTTGGAAGTCAGCAAAGGTTCATTGGCTGTTGTAATGCTCACTGTCACCAGTAATAAGTACAAAGGGCTTGCTTTAAAAGCTGGCTTATAAAACTTTAAGGAAACTTGGACTGCTTAAGTGAACTTCCAAGGCTCTTCAGGGGCCGAGTGCACTTTGGTTGTCTACTTATATTAATTTCACAGAGTTTAAAGGGTCAAGCAATGCAGTTGGTGATGCTTATTAATTTATGAAACACAGAATCTTGCACTATCTTGCTTTGACCACTTTCGCTCTCCTTTTAGAAAATTTAATATACATTAAAGCTTGCTAGACAAGGGCGCCCTAAAGGATTAAGCCCAAAGTTCACAGCTGGACTAAAAGGTTCAAAGAGGTTGTATCTGCAACACTGATTTGATTCCAAGTGACATTCAAACAATGGAACCAAATTGTCGGTGTTTGAATGTGTAAGGAAACAGCAATTAGAGGAATACCGCAGAAAGGCAAAGGATTAGGATTTATTTTCCTTAAAATGGTAACACTGATTACAGTCTTGTTCTTTCTTTCATGGGGGGATGTGTTTGATCACATCAGCTTTTGGGGTCAGTGGTTGTCAAGAAAGTATTTTGGTGTTACAGTGAAGCTTGCCAAGCTCTAAACGTTCTGAGTGACTTTACAGGATATATTTGACTGTTGTGGCAATGCTGAACTGAGTTCTGGGTACGAAAATATTAGCCAGAAGGGAAGAGGAAAAGAGAAATGGATAGCCACTAAAGTAACAGGATTAGGATTTGGAAACCTGAGATAATCCTATTCAGGCGTATTTCGGCATTCTGTTTACTTGCTTTTGAATTGCTTTGGTGTCTTGTCCAGGGGAGATAATTCCAGAAGTCATTCACACCCAGGCTGCAAATTCGATACTGCATTCAGGTGACAAATGGAGTGTGATTGCAAAGCTGCCCAGAAAATTGGAAATCAAATTGGCTGTGATAGTTGGTCTATGTGGTCTCCTTTTGGAATCAACAAGAGGGAGAAGAAAATGAAGGGCAGGAAAATGAAGTGTGTCCTACTGTACAGAAGATGAGTTTATTTAGCCAGAGTTGGTAAAGGGGAAAGCAAATTTCACATTATGTCAGCTCTGATTCCTCAGGCCTTAGGGGACACTCACCTTGTGGAAGCCGTTGTACTTCACTGGAAATTTTCTGTTGCAAAGAGAGACTGTAAACCCAGTAAGGGAGCTGCAGTGTTGAGGGCAGTTTACATTACAGCTGGACCCAAACAACTTGAGATAAGATTGAGGGCCCCTGTTGTGTCACATGCTGGGAGAAGGCCTGTGGCTGGACAGGATCCGTAGATTTCATGAGCAAATGAGGAAAGGCAAAACAGCTGGGGAGAATTCTGTGTGCTCCACAATACCTAGTTTACAGCTGGAGAACAAAACACACGTGTCCAGGAGCTCAGCAGCCTTACCCTGCCATTTAAACCATTTAAACAGAAAGAAAAATGTGGAAAATCCCATGGGACAGATGAGAAAGGGGTTTCTGCTGAATCCCCGCTATCACTTTTTTGCATTTACTTGCCCACAAAAAAAGTATGTTTCTTATAGAATGGCCTCTGAGATTGTATACTGTGGGGTATTTGGCTTAAGTTGTACTGCAACCTTCTATTTTTTTTTTCAATTGATCGGATCAGTCTCGAACACTCAAAGAAAAATCTGCCTGCTCTGAATATTGCCTGAGGATTTAGAAAGGTCTTTCTTGGAAACAGAAGGATGAGATGAAACAATCATCTGTAAAGCACGGCGAGAGAGAAAAAGAATAAAGGACTGAGTTATGTTTGACTCGTCTTCTTCCAAGAGAGGATCTTTTTTTTTGTTGTTTTGGAGTAGACTTCAGATGTGGGAGATGTTGTGGGCAATGCTCTTGGCAGTTCTGAGATGCAGATTTACCATGGCACCAATAGCAGTGCAGGCCGTGGACTTTGAGAAGCAGCTATGTGCGGAGGTATCATTGTCTTCTCAGTGCTCCACTAGTGCTGATTATTTTGTTGTGTGAAGGAGCTGTAAAATGCTGTAACTGCTTCTCACTCTGTTAGGAACTGAAGAGCTGGCTCTCTGAGATTAGAAAGGAGTGACTGCTGAGAGGTCCTTATACTGCTCCGTATGCTTCCAGTGTTTCATTAGAAGAAGTTTCAAAACAGGTGGAATCCTGCTCTGGTAACCTGTAAACCACAGCCATTTCTATGCTTGGCAACTTGATTTGCAGGAAGACTACATTATTTACCACTTGAGATGTATGAGAAAGCTTTCTAACGACAGGTGTCAATCAAATAAATGTTTGCTATCTCCCACCTGAGCAGAAGCAACACTACAATTTCAGCTGTGTCATTAATAAACAAGCAGCGAATGGATTTGAGAACAATGAAAAACCTATGATCACTCATTCTGAAAGGGATGATTGTCAGTCACACCTCGACGGCATCTGCTCACAGATATAATGAAGAGAGATTATCATTGCTGTAAATGGCTGCTGCAGCTCTGGTCAGCAAATAATGATGACGTTGTCTCAGTGATCAGACCTGCTGCCCAGGGACCAACAGTGCTAAATGGTGTCTCAGTGGTATTTTGGGCCCTCATTTATGTAATGGCAATGGAAATCTAAAAGGAAAGTGCCTTTCTTTTCTATAACATTCATTTCATGCCATTTTCTACACTTATAAACTGAAAACTCAGTTAGTTATGACCAAAGCCAGGTTACTCATGCTCTGATGACTGAGAAGAAATGGTGAAAGACCTTTGAAGTGGAGACCTTGTCTTGGTATGATACACCTATGTAAAACGTGGCTCTGTAAGTATCCTCCAGTGTCTCTTTTGAATCCTGACAGGGGAATGGGAGAGAGCCACTAGCTGTGCCCTGTGTAAATGTAGAAAAAAACCACTTTCTTAGTGTTCTAGCACCTTTGATCAGGTTGGACTGTCCCTTCTAGTGACTGATGGGATTTGTATGCAAAATCCCTCTGAGCTTGTCCTTCCCAGCCTTAACTTATGACTGCAATTAAAGGTGATTGAAAGGTATAGAGAAATGGCATCATCTGGACCAGCCCAATTCTGCTGGTGCATGGATAAAGTGAGGAGGAACGGGGACATCAAGACATGTTTCTCTTTTACGAATCCAATCAAGCATCCCCAAAGTGGCCTCGTTTAGCTGGCTGTCGCACCATCCTGAGTAGGATGGCTTGGGAAGTGGACTGAAAAATATAAAAGGCGCCATAGCAAGAAAAGCTTTTGTCTTTTATATCCTCTTAACCGCCTTAAATTTCTGTTGTGTTTACAGGTAACGCAGTGCAGCGTTAATGCATTTACCTGCTCTTACGTCAGACAGGTTGCAAGCATTCTGAATTTTGCTTTGGATTTCTTGCATTACATGGGAAGCATATTCCATCCCGCTCAGGCCAGAACAAAGAGCTAAATCTTGCTGAAATGATTGGTCCCCCGGGTCTTGAGGCTATTCCCTCTAATGTACATATAAAAGTCAGTCACACCAGCTGCAGACAAAGTCATAGATGAAATCTTACTAATTAATTGCATGAACTTTGTTTCTGCCTGGTTTGAGATTCTCTCAGCCTTGCATAAATATCTGGGCACCCATGCTGTACACCTCAACAAGGCTGTTGATTTTCCAAGGAGGACTATCAATTTCTGCTCCTAAACTAGCCACACAATTACTTCTGCTCACACGGTCTCACGGTAACAAAACGGTTTCTGAAAAGTGGTTTTGTTTGCACGTGATTGAAAAGTCACCCTATGTTGTTCTGCCAAGTTAGGCACTGATTCAGGTTTATGACCATATCATTAATATTTTAGTACCGCATCAGTAACTGGTTGCTATTAATATGCAGTGAAACAGTGATATAAAAAGAGAGATGTTCCCACTCATTTGGCAGAATTTGCATTACAGCTGGATGAAATTTATAACACGTCTTCTGCAACCTACTGGTCTGAACTCCTGTTATTAATTTCTGCTGTGTTTATTTCTCCTTTATGTTCACTTTGGGCAATATTCTATCAAGTTTCCTGGCAGGCACAACAGTGGATATAGCTAATTTCAGCTGACTGCAGGAGGACTTTGTAGAAAGTGAATTTTGAATTAGCACTAGTATTTGCAGCAAAAATCTCCCCCTGAGAAGTCTATTCCCCTCAGCCTAGCGTCAGCAGCGCTTAAGTTCATGTGAATAGCCCTATTGACTTCAGGTGGGCAGCTGTTTAATTACCTTCCTGAATTGAGGCCAGGACCAGGAAACAAGCCCCCAGCAGACGACCTGGGTGCCCAGTCTAAGCGCTTGTCTCCTGAAAGCTGAGCTCCTGTGAGTGACCCGTGGATTGTTTGAGCAGGTAATTTGGCAAGTACTTTTCAGTTAAGAATAAATTTGAGGAAATCATTATTTGATGCACAAAGAGAGGTGAAATTTGTGCAGTATATTTCTCACGACGAGGCAGCTATTGCCCAGATTTATTCAGCCTGCCTGCCTCTTCCTGTTTCAGTGCTCCCAGCAATCTCATTTTCCCCCTCGTTTTATTTAGGAACTCTGAACTGACAAGTCTCTTGCCTTTCTACTGGGAGAGTGGTGTGCCGTACACAGCATGCTGTATGCGGGTGGAGGAGGATAAAGAATGACATACTACTCTGTACGCTACAACTATTTTTTTTTTTCAGATCTGCATCTGCTCTTGTCCCTCTTCTGTTCTCAGATCACTCTTTGGCTTCCCTTAGGAATCCAGCTGTGTCATCACATTGTGTGGCATCCTAATATTTCATACTAAGCTGTAAGCCAATTAGGAATGACTACTTACCATGCTGAATCATAGGAAGAGAAAAGGATAATGTGTCCTTCATATAACGAACCACCTCTTTTTTGGCAAGACAGATAACCTCCACATTATATTTATAAGCCCTATGGCTTTTCGCTGTACCCAATTAGGATGCAGCTTCCTTTCACACTGCTGCAGTATTTCAAGGGACTTGTTTACAGATGGATGCTTACTGAAAGTGCTGACCTGCTACCATTATACCTCATGCCACCTTTCATCTTCAGAGACTGAAGCACTGGACAAAACTTGATGTTGTAATCACCTTTAACTGGATGAGAACATGGGTACAACAAAATATAAATACCTTGTCCTGAGTTTCCAGATGAAGTGGTGACCCTGAATAAGGGTGTAAACGTGATTACAAGCCACCCAGGTTTGAGGGAGATGTTGATTAAAGTCAAACTGTAAAATAAAACAAGTTACGTCTAGAAGGAAGATGGATGAGCCAGTGGTGTGAATATTTGCCTCAGGTAGTGAAGAGGCACTTGGAGGATTGGTGTATTTGGGAGTGTGTGAAATGTTTAGTAATGAGCATCAAAGAGAAAGATATTAAAATTTATTTCCCATGCTGAAGTAATTAATGGGCTATTAATGCCAGGTGTCTAAGCTGCCTGGAGGTCTGGGATAAATATCATTACAGCAGAAGATGCAAAATATGATTTAGGATTAAATGGAAGGGTCTTAGTTCTTGCAGAGCACTTAGCATGCCCCCCTTCCTTAAATTGCTTTCTCTTCCTAAGTTGCTAAGAAGCTATTGATAGTATTTATTGTCTGGGAAGAGAAAGACTCCTTTAGGTTTGTCTTTGGATCCTAGTGGTGTTGCAAACTGAAGGCTCCCATGACCTGTGCCTGACCCTCGAGTCTTTCGTATCTTGTCTAATCTCATTAGGCTTCACTTCAACACGTGCAGGGCAGCACCCTCACACTGCAGAGGCCACTGCACCACCACCCTCAGGCAGCAGGTTTTACATACAAAGTCACCTTAAGGACTGCATGCAGATAACGATCCTGGCTGTGGATAGATCCAAGCAGAAAGGGCGGCCTCAGATTCAGCTTCTCAAAAGCACCTTGCAAACCAAGCCCAGTTATTTTTTGTTGTTTCTACTGCTAATGGCTACTAATAGAGATTGTAGTTAAACTAGAGGAGCCTCAGGGTTAAGGTTTCTTCAGCAAGACTTGGCCATTCGTTATTAGGGTTCAATTTGCTGCTTCACTGATCACATCCCCATGCTTTCCCTCCCAAATACCTCTGGGACAAACAAGTTTTCCCTCAACCTGCCAGGAAAGCAGTGGGGAGTCACAGCACCGACAGCTGTGGCTGAAAGCAGAGATGCCAGCAGCTGTGGGCCATCAGGGAGGTCCTGCCCTGCTTTTCAGTGTAAGTGATCCCACCTGTGCTCAGCAAGTTCGAGGGCTCAGATCGTTGTAGTGAGTTCTGGTAGAGAGAGCTAAGGAAGTTAAGGTGTAAAAGCTTCTACAAGAAGAGGACAAGAGCTTAAGGTACTTTTCTCATTAAGGGGAATCTTTGGGAAGCTGAAGGCAAGTTAGTTCTGCTGGAAAGGTTTTTCGTTTTGTCTGAAGTAATGCTTCCTTTATAAATGATGTGGTTTTGAAACCTTTTGGCCTTCAAGAGAAAATGAGTCTGTTTAGGAGCTGTAGCTTTTTGTGTAATTCAAAAACGTCTCAGTTAATCACTGCTGAGGGCCTTGTTGGGTTGTGTCACAAATTCTTTTTTTTTCTTTTTTTAAAGTGCAGCACATATATAATTCATGTAGCTCTTCTCTTTGTAGATAAGGACTCATCTCAAATGTCAGGGTGGGAGAGGGGGAAAGGATACCTGACCTGGAGGGCAGGAATATTGAATGCTCTGGTGTTGGACTTGACGTTTCCCTGGAATTCACTGAGATAACATCCATCTCAGGAAGCCCTACTTATATAGCTACAGTGCTGTTGTATTTAATATATACTTCCAAAGGAATTTCATAGTAATTGAGCATTAAATGATGTCGACTTATCATAAAGCATTGCCGTTTTCATTAAAAATTATAAATGTGCTTCAGCAGAACAGAATATACCAGAATCATAGCACCATCTCTATTAGCCTTTATGTTGTACTTGTCATTGACTGCCTTTTACTGTATTATTTCTAGACAGCGTTCATAATTTTCTCAGCTGAACAAATGAAGATTTGTGAGCGAAGGAAAGCACTGACTGGATTATGTAGTGCCGTTGATTTTTATTCTCCTTGTTTCACAGAGCGTGTTCAAGAATCATGCTGTCCCTGTGATGGGCCTTCGTAGAGCATGGAGGAGCTGGTGTGACTTGGATGGGCAGCAGCACGTGGTGTTCTGCCGTACAAGAAATCCTGTCTTGAGAGAAGGAGATGTTAGAGCTGCCCTTGGCATGAAGCTGCTGGGTGTCCAGGTAGGAGCCACGCTGTGTGCGTTTGGGGGTCTTTGTGCTGTTCAGGTTGGAGTAACCATACAAAACAATTTCTGCAAAAGTGAAAATCTGCATCTTTTTCCATAACGCTTCTTTCTCAGAAAGATGATGGCAAATATTGATGTTTCCCTTCTATAGATAAAGGCTGTTGAAGCACCTTCCCACGTAGCCTCTCTTTGCTGGGGCTTTCAAAGCTTTCCGAGCTTGAAGAGCAAAAACTTAAGTGAACAATGACTTTTCTTTCTCCTAGTTTGTGTGGAATGTTGTGTATTAAAATTTCCTGTAAGAGATTTGCTATAAAATACTTCATAGAATTGAAAAAGAGTAAGATTTGAAAATTTGTAAGCTGGCATTTATTTGCAAAATTTTCTCTCAGTTCTATTAATTATCTCAGTCCTCTCAAGGCAGCTCCTGAGAGTTAGGTGTTCATGGCAGAAATGATCTTACAGAACACTGCTGTCCCATTTTATTGTCAATAAAGAATAATAAGGAGAGCTGCTGACAGAAGTTATGGAAAGACTAATTACTTTTCAATATATTCCTGTGGCTTATATGAAATGATATGTGTAGGCTACAAATACAGGACTTCCTATCCTTTGCTGATCCAGTCAGGTCTGGTATGGCATAGTATTTAGTTTCTGAGTGCCTGTATCATTTATTGGATCTCAGTGTATCATCTGACGCAGGTTAGCTATTTGGCTTTTTAATTAGCAGGCTTTATGGTGGCCCGTTTCTCTCCTGTGTTATCTCTAGGAATGCCTAAGACCTTGTAGAAAGTACTAGCTGCCATTTGGGTACCAGGAAGAAGTGAATAAATCCTCTGAGATTAATCCATAAGATTTTGGGAATTCTCTGGTTTTCAGTATAAAGAAAGAACACTACGACTACACTACAGAGGGAAGTACCTGACTAGTTAAAATGAAAGGAGAACACATTTGGAAGCTGTCTTCTAAGAACAAAGGAGTATCCCTTCCCTCTATGCTCAATCTTTGTTTCAATAAAGCATTTGTTAAGTTTTCCCATGCACCAGAACTCACCAAATTTAATATATGGGTATTTCTGACAATGGAAGTAAGTTCAGGTACTAAAGGAGCCATACTTTATTATTTATGAATGCAAGCACCGCTCACACAACTCCTGCTTGTTCTGAAAACAGTAACTGGCCTGTGTGTTCAGGTTTGTCTATGAAGGGACAGAAATTATACACTTTCACTTCACGGACAAAACTTTTAACATAGCTGTGATGGAAATGAGCTCCCGGGGACTTGCAGGATGCTACCTTTGCTCTGTGAGACTGCGTGATGGCAAAGCCAGCTATCAGTTGCTAATCCCAATGCATCGTACAAGACACTTTCTATCTCCTCCTGCAATGTTAATGCAGCTGGAATTCCATAAATCAAATCTCAGCAGTAAAAAGGTTAATAAGTTTACACTATCTAATTGAAAGCCATATTGGTGATTAAAAGGATTTTATATATCAGTTTTCTGGGTCACCAGCTAATTATTTTTGGTGGCCTGTAATAAAACATAGCACCATAGGCAGATAGAGGCTGTAATCACATAATATATGGTAAAATGCATTTACATTTATTTCAGATGAAGTTGCCTATGCCAGCTTGTTGAATAGTCTTTGAGGTCTTCCTTCCCTAGTTCAGGGACAGTGGAAGAGCTGCATGCTCCACAGGGTTGGTTAAGTTCATACAGAGTTACTGGGTTGAATTTTGGGGTCTGGTGCTTTTTCTCCAGAGCTAAGCCCAAGGAAACCAGCTGTTACCTGTGATGGAGAAGTTCTGCTGAGGCACTGGGGATCTGGTTGTATTATAATTCATTTTAATGCATTCTGCACGTCCTAATCATTTACTGGAACGAGAACTTCTGTAACAGGGACATGGCTAGCGAGAGAGAGAGACAATTGATAACTCTTGCATAGAAAGGGTAGCTAAAAAAACCCGTTCAAGGGGCAGATGTGTGCACAAGGGATTGGGAATGCAAAGTTAGAGGGGAAAAAGGGAACTCCAAGCGTGCGTTGAAACTTCTGCAATTCTAATAGGCTGAAGTATCCCTTAGAATTAAACACCCAGACACAGGGACATTTCAAACTCAGACCTCTGTTTTGCAGGTTGTGCATGTTTGTCTGATTGAGAAGAAACAAAGGGTGAGGGCAGATGCTGGTTGTGCACGTGGGTTTGCAGGGTGGTGCTGCACAGGGTGTGTATGTGCACAAGCAGCTCACAGGCTCCTTTCCCAGCCCCTGGAGCCTCCCTAGGTCCTGTGCGAGGCAGCACTACCCCTGTGACTGTAAAACAGTCCGCTGCTGATCTCAGTTGTTCTGCCTGTTATACAAGGGGCAAATCACGTCTGGTGAACGAGGGTGCAGTGAGCTTTGGGCACGTCCCTCCCATGAGTGAGGCAGGGATTAAGATGTGATCAGCAAAAATGGTACTAGAGTGCAAATCACTGCTGGACAATGCTTGCAGAGACACCTGGGGAAGAGGACCTACTGTGGCAAATATATTTCTGTAATGTATCTTACTTAGATTGGCTATGTTTTTTTTTTCATTGGCTAATTATTAATTCTTAGATGCCCTTTGCATGGAAACAGTGCCATGAAATTATACTGTAATGAGTGAAGGTTTAAGGCATTTGTCACCAAGATTATTCACTTCTCATGTTCTCCTGTATCTAAATAAGAGCTTGTCCATACCGAAAATAACATTTTTATTTAAGTACTTAAGTGTTTCCTAGCAAGATAGCTAAGGGGATATTCAGTTTTAAACACAGGCTGGGGAGGTTAAAAGGAGAATGGCAGTTGTGTGAGTAATGGCGTGTGAGTCAGCTGCTGAACTTGACATTGCAACCTCTGTGTCACCGCCGAGTCAGGAGGCATTTGTGTGACAGTTTGAGGGTAAGGAAATAAAAAAGTAAACTGGCAGTTTCCGCTGGTAGAAGGGCATATCTGAGATTTCTGAACAAAGGCTGAGAAGGTGAAAAGTTAAGCAGTAATAGTGTAAACGAGGGAAGAGTGGGGCTGTGCGTTTCCTAGGTGGATGTGATGTATCAGGTGTGTCTGCCCGAAGCTCAGAGGAAGAGCAATGTGGCTGAGGGCCGGGCTGCTGGCGGGGCTGCTGGGCCCTTGCTGAGGGAGCCCCTCACCCAATGCTCCTCGTGGCTTTCCTTGGGTAGATTTATTTGAACAATTTGGGGCTAAGAAGGAGCCAAATATCACACTTGCAATCTGCTGTTGTTGCAGAATTTGTCGCCTTTCTGTCACGTTGTTCAGTCTCTCTCTTTGGGGAACTTTTTGTCAGCAGATAGGTAATAACGCAGTTGTTATTTTCTTTTTTGCACGTGATCAGCAGCAGAAAGCGTGCAGTCTCGTTTCAACATCTAGACACTTGAAGACAACTTTGTTAATGGATCATTAACCGAGGGAAAGGGATCATGAGGTGCTTCAGACAAGGCCTAATGGCAAGATAGTGCTTGGGAAGAAAGGGATCCATTACAGTGGGAAAGAATTTCCGTCCCTCATGCTGCTAACCGAGTTCTTCTGAATAATAACATAGTGATATTTAAACAGATGGGAATAATGTGTTCTCCATAAGCATTGCTGTTCTATAGCATTGTTAGATACATCAACAAAAAGAAATTCAAGCAGCTGCTGGGTACAGTCCATTCCTTGGAAGACATATTTAATGGTGGACTCTGGATAGAGCTTCTACTCTATGTGGTAGCGTAGGCAAGACAGGGGAGGGCCCCGAGCACTGCTCTGATGTGCCCTAGAACCAGAGGTCAGGTCCGTAGTGCGGCCTTCAGTGCTCCTTGTCCCTGAAATCCTTTCACTTCATGCCTTATTGCATAAGTTCAATACACTTTCCAGCTGAAGCTCTCCTGAGCACTTAGCTCTTTAAACTCCCTACTCAGCAGGTGGCTTATTTAAATGTGGCTGTTGTGCTGGCTAGTGGCCAAAAGTGAGTGGCTGGGTGTGTGAACTGCAGTGTTTGGGTCTAGTTCTGCTCGTGTCTGTGCCAGCAAAATCCTCCTGGCTCCGGCGGGGTTGTGCAGGGTACAAGTGAGTGCGGTGTAGGGCTGTCTGCTCAACTGTTTGTCAAATAAATCTATGGCCAATCATTTGCATTATGTCAGCTAGACGTTTGCCTAGCACTCTAGCATGTGTGAGGCAATGAGGAATTCTGGATTGTTTGAAATGAAAACCATCGTTGTCAGCTCTCACTTAACCAAGAAGCGTTTCTTCCGTAGCGTGTAAATAACTTATTTTGAAACCCGTGGCCTTGAAGAGGAAATGTAAAGTTTCTCTAAACATTCAGTACGAATAGGGACATTAGCTGCTTAACTGATTTTTCAGAATTCAGATCTTATGGCTGAACAAGTGAGAAGGAGGGAAGGAAAGCACATGGTTTAAATTAAATATATGGAAAATAACTGCTAATGAAAGAAATATATTTTAAAAGTAAGCAAACCTGTTTTATCTGCCTCTCCATTAAGTGTGTCAGGAAAGGGCCTTTACAGCTAGGTGGTAATTAGAGAGGAAAAAGCAGTGCTGGCAGAACAGTCAATCTATCACATCCTGCAAAGCCTAAATGTTACTGCAATTAAACAAGTTAGTAGGGGAAAAACTTGACAAGCAAGTTTTATCATTGAATCATCTTGGTGGCAAAGCACACGGGGTGCTCTTGTTAGATTCCCTCGTGCAACACCAAAGATTTAAATTACAAACCCATGGAAGCACATTCAGACTGAAGTGACTATTTTCTTTCCCAGGCTACCCAGGCGCGTGGAAGATTAGAATGCTAAAAATAAAACAACCTTTCCCACCTCCCCCTTCCTCACCCCTCCAAAGTCAAATCTGTCCAGGTTGACTGCTCCATTAAATTCAAGAACAAAAAGTTATAAATTGAGCATACGGAGAGCGGTGCCTTTTCTTAAAGTGATGTTTCCTCGCCTTAATGGATTTAGCTATGGCAGGGAGTCAGAGAGAAGCTGTCTTAACTAAATCTTTGACTGATTATGCATTTTTTTTTTCTATTCATACAAGATAGATTCATCATTCCAATTTGTCAAGTTGGCGAAGTTCCAATTAATTACACCAGGAAAAGCTCAAGCTGCATTAGGCCTCTGTCAGGCCTAATCTAGTGCCTCATTTACTGGAGCCCCAAATGAAGAGATATCAGAGGTGTTGTTCCTCTTGGTACTTAATTTGATGAATGCCCTAGCAGCACGATTGGTGGCAGAGGTGTATATGTGTGTGTCTCTTCATCAGCCACCTCTGCTGAAGTCGTCATGCTTTCTCTACTAATTTGAGGGCTCATCTGTATACTGGATGTTTTTTTGGAAGGCCTATTCTTCATAGATATGCCAAAAGGCTTTTTTCTGTGCGTGCATGTGTCTGGGTGGGTTTCCAGATATGCTGGGCCTGATTCTGAACTCTGTTATGTGATGAGACGGGATTCTAGGCCTTAAATGGAAATGTGAAACAGTACAAGTTAGGTTGGGTGCTTTAAAGGAGCATACAAATACGTACTGTGCCAGCATGCTATGTAGGTAGACTTCCTGACAACACACCGGTTGGTTACTCTTGAATGTATACATCCAGGACTAATTCTTAAATATTTTATAGTAAAGTCACTATGGACCAAGAACATATGTTTCTTTTCTGCAGCACTTTACGTAAGAATTATTCAGCATAAGGTGCCAGAATGCCAATATGTTTAGCTTACTTTTGGCTTTTAACCACTGCTGTGATTAAAGATGTAACTGCAGCAATGCTGTCACTTTGCACATAGGTTTAGGTGTCTCAGAAAGGATGCAACATTAGCCAAGGGTAAAGTAGCTGTGTACTTTGGCTGAGTGTAATGCTGAAAGCCTTCATTTGCCAGCAGTTACCATGCTGGGATTCTGAGTTTATTTTCTACTGACTGTATTTGAGGTACTGGTGTGTGCAATGATGATTTTTAATGGCAGCTATCAGACATGCATATGGTGCTCAGTAAGGGGCAGTACTCCAAACAGTGCAGGAGAAAATTGATGCTCTGATGGCTGGAGTATGACAAGTCCTCTGCAGACAGTTTGGACCACAACTGTTGCCCACTTTGGGAAGGGAGGCTTCAGTCCTGAAGGTTTTTGTCTACTAATGCATCACGTTTTCATCTGCAATGAGCGTGTCAAAATGCAATAAGACCATGTGTGTGTACAGTTGTGTTGGAGCAGAGATAGCAACCTAACTTTTTTCTTAGATGTGATTTTGGAAGCGTGCCTCATTTGTTTCACAGAAAAATCAAGTTAAATTGAAATCACCATGGGAAATTGGTGAAGATGGGGATAAACTAAAGTTAAACTAAAGTTGTAATGCTGTCTTGTGACTCTTCGCAAGAAGGCTAATGCTGGACATATACATTTAAGGTTGGTTCTTATATGTTCTGCTTAACCATATGTTTCCTTTCTGCAGTACCTTATGTATGAATTAGTTAGCATAAGGTGCCAGAATGCCAATATGCTTAGCTTATTTGTGGTATTTTTAGCCTTATGTTTTACGTTAAACAGGTTGTTTAAACTCACCTGTTGAACTTTAAGTAACTAAGAGCCTTCATATGGCCAGGAAAGGCAATTCTCAGAGGATTATGTAAGCTCTTGTGGTTTTCAAGTCTCCAGTCTGGGCATTTGGTTATTGTATTTGTCCTGTATTCCATGGCTGGCTGTTTTTTCACCCAACAGTTCTTTTACATATGTTGGTATTTGTCTTTGGTTTGCAAGTTTGCTGGGGTGTTTTGTGGGTGCTTTCAATGTATATTAATGCCAGTAGGCACCTGAGGCTGTCCTGAGCTTTCAGTTGCATTGCACCTCCTGTAGGTAGAAACTATCTCAGCTGGTTATTTTTCACGTGGACAGCCAATATAGTACTGGAGTGGTGCTCTATCCATTAGACAAAAGAGAAGTGTGTATTTCTACTGAGGAGAAGCAAGGTTGGAGGCCCGATGGATGTGTTCGTGGGCTCTCTTCTCATTGTGTATTGATTTACCTAGTGGCTTAGCAGAGATGTGTCCCTGGAGCTCTGTCTGACCCACATCATTTCAAATGAAAACTAACTGGCCACAAAAAGTAATGTATGCAACATGCTACCAAATGCAAAAAGGTCTATATTCACCTATGTTCTGGGCACCAAAACAGGATCTATTCACTGCTTAAGTCCCACTTAACCTTTCAAAATAGAGCTCATACAGTGCAATTATCACACTCAGTGGCTTAAAGACTCTGACTTCTGCCTTTGTCTTTTAGACAAGACAGAAGTGATCTCTTACAGACACAGGCAGTCTTGAAAAGTCTGTAATCCAGCAGAAGCTTGTTTTTGTAAGGACATGATCCAGGGACTGGAACAGTTCTTCCTCATGTTCTTGGTGAGTTTTCATCTGCATCCAAAGCAGAATTCAAACTCTGCAGTAGTTTGGGTCATCACACTAGCATCTATCTCTGGGGAATGATTATAGATGATGAGTTATTACCTTTAAACAAAGGGTAATTGATGCTTCCCGCTCTGACTTTAATTAATGAAAGGTTTTCCTGATGGGGGGGACAAGGAAGATATTGTATCGGTAGTGTCCCTTTGGGAATTATTGGCAGCAAGTCTACAGTTAATAATTTGGACTAACAAATAAATGTGGGTAACTTATAAGTGTAGAAAAAGAGGTGTCAAATTATTCATTATGAATTTTTCTGCCAGTTCTAATAATAACCCAGCTGTTGAGGACAGAAAGAAAGCTAGATCTGTCTGTACAGACAGACCCTTTTGCAGTAATTCTATCCCTTTCAAGTGAAAAAATATAAACTTCCTCTGGGAACAGAAAATTAGATAAAACAAGAAGAATGGGATCTCTGCTCCAAGTCTTTTTTTTTTTTTTTTAACTTAATGTACGCTAATGGATAATAAAACATGGTTGATTAACGAATGACTGGTACACCAACTGGCTGGAAAAAACACATTTTTGGCAGTCAGCACTTGCAAAATCCATAGGTTAAAGACATTCAACCTCTTTCACTGCTCCCGATGTGATCAGATGCCCTCATCTGTGTAGAAGTCTTTTTATGAAGAAGGGGAGACTTTGGTGCATGCGCACGTATGGGGATATATTTACACAGACAGTGCGAGTGACATCTTTATGCAGGTCTGGGGGACTCTATTTAGGTGTAATACCTGAAGGAACTTGATTGAATGACAAAAACCATGTCGGGCAACAGGAGTGCAGGTATAGGACTTGAGAGAGGTCAGTCCCATTCCTGGAGCACCCACAAGTTGCCATCTGACTGCAGACAGGTTCTAGCTCTTCCCTTTAAGCTTTTTGTTTTCCCTTCCTCAAAGAGGGGAGTGAAGCATTGTCCATTAATAGTTACAGGCTGCTTTCTTACCTTGTTGATAATGACAAGAGTAGCTGGTGCTTTTTTCAGGGTGCTGTAATTAATACCTATATAACAACCTCAGTGTCATTCATGAAGAATGCCCTCCTGAGCTACCGAAGTAACGTGAAAATGGGAAGTCTGTGAACCCTTCTGGATATGGGAACTTTGTCCTAAACCATCTCAAGGCACCGAAGGAGATGTCACTCAGTGTTGCTAACTTTGAAGTTACAGGTAACGCAGCTTGAGCCAAAGCAGTACCCTGTGAGTTGAGAGAAAACAATTAGAAAATTTCTGTAGGGCTTTGTCATGTTTGAATACATTGTCTTTAAATATACAGGAAAAAAAATCTGTCAGTCGCGTGACGCTTGGTGGTTAGGTTTAACATTCTCATGTCAAAGGATCTGAAAATGCTAAAACTCCTTCAGTGATGAACCCTTTTCTAAAATAATAATAAACTCACCTGGCAGCCCCTATATCATCCCCATTCTCTGTCTTGCACACTGTGTTCACATCTGATTAAAATGTGAGTTGTCCAGGGCAGGACCCGTGCATTCAGTGCCGGCTTGCTTGCTGGTACTATTATAAATAATTAAGATAATTATCCAGTATATTTATGACAACTGACTGCTTTGGGTTGGCTTCTCTGAAGACTCCTGTCGTCAATGAAAATTCTGCAGATGGAGGGGTTTGCAGGCTCTGGTGCCAAAGATGGATTACCTAGAAGCTTTTGGAGCTATACAGTGCAGCTCCATTTGCCTCTTTTGTACTGTATGGACTTAATAAGAAGCTGTAATTTTATAGTGTGAGTAAATGGGTGAGAGACATCAACAGCAGGAGCGAGAGAGAGGCATTGTCTTTTGCGATGCCAAATCCCAGAATATTAAGAGTTTGCCAAAGGCATTTCAGAGATAAGTTTCCTATCTTCATCAATAATTTAATACATTCCCAACTCTCCGCGTAGCTCAGAATAAGAGCTGAAGGCATGGATGTCAGAAGGCAGAGTGACTCCCAATTAGTCAGGTAGAGCGCTTTCTTGTTGACTCAGCCAGGGCAAGGGTGTCTGTAAAACCCAGGCTTATGTCCTTATAGACTCCTTAATAGTTTTTTTTCCTTTTTTTTTCTTTTTTCTTTAAATCTATGGTAATTTGTAAGAATGAGTGGGCAGTCCAGTGGGCAATCCACTGGGGTACTCATTAGTGCCACTGAAAAAACACATGGACGTAAGTGTAAGTTGGTGGATACAGATGCTAACAGGAAAAGGGTTGGAGAGTCAGGACCACACTACATGTGAGTGAGACCCAGAAAAAGGTATCAGCTTTTAAAAGCTATTGGGAACAGTGACATGGCTTTGGGATGTCATCAGCCAAGGAGTGTTTGCGGTGATGCCTTCTAAATTGGTGCTGCTTTTTTGAAAGCATTGCCATGTATACGTGGAGTTATGAGGAAGTGATGATGTTTTGTTCCTTGATTAGAACATTTTGTTGTCGTGTAGAAAATTGCTTGTAGGGCCCTAAAAGTGGGTCGCATGAATGAGCTACCCTGAGTCAGCCAATTTGCAGCAACTCAGGCTACGCCTATCTAGATGTGTCATAGGACTCTTCAGAGTGATATCTATTTTTGAGCATGCTAAACATGTTTACTTACTGCACAGCTTATTGTGCATTAAACTCCTCCTCATGGCAGGCAATTTTCTAGTGCTTAGGCCACTGTTTGACCCAGCTGCCATGGAGAAGGCTATATTAAGTCTAGCTGATCAGGACTGTCTCCACAGTGAAACAGGAAATTAGTCTCTATAGCTGTATGACTCTGTCAGCTTTTCTAAACATTTCTAAACATTTCTCACAGCTTTTTCTTACCCCCCTTTTTTTTTTGTTTTGTGGATAAGATTTCATTTTGTATTCCCTCATGTGATATTCAGATCTTAAGCCTGACACTTATTTCGTATTATTTTTGTCCCTTTCTCCTGACACTCCTTACTGCACCTGTTTATGCATAGTGCTTTTAACTGCATGTGATTCCATCCAAAACATGCTGGTTCCTTCCACTGGAATTGTGTTTTGGTGCACACTTCCACATTTTAATCACAGCTTTGCAGTGCTTGTCTGGTCCGGTGGTAGTGCTCAACTGCGAAGCTTTCTTCCTTTGAAAAAACCACCTGTTCCTCAAAGCTGTTTTCTGTGTTGTTGAGATTAGATTGAAATGTGGTTGCTTAGAAAAAGCTGCAAGTCCTTTGAAGGTAGAAGTAGCTGTCGAGTTCAGAGGAACTCTGGAAAACTGAAGTTTGAAAGGATGGAGTGGATGGAATTGCAATGAAGTGCGATTTTCTTTCCCCTATGTAGGCTTGTTTTCCAGCACTGACTTGTACCATCACATCTATGGGGCATCAGGAATCTCATTCCAAGATGAATGGGTCTTCAGCTCTGCAACACAGATTTTCAAGGGACTTGACATTCCTGTTGGTAATGCAGGCTGTGATACAGTGTCTACACATGGCAAAGCCCTTCCATGCATGCCCTTAGCTCGTGACAAATGAAAGGTGATTAATGAATCTTGGATTAAAACTCCAGATCCTTGATGTTCCAGCACTTGTCGCTGTTTTGTTAATATGACAGAATTTAGTCATCTACAAAATACGTTTTGACATTCAGTCCCTGTTTCCTACGCCCTTAAACTCCTATGAAACTGTGATTCCTGGCAGGACCAAATTCTCGTCTGAACTGCAGCAGTTTAAATCTAAAGCAACTCTACTGCACTGTGAGGGCTTTGTCCCTTCTCTCCCCTGCTGTAAAGTGGCAGCTTGCCTGTGCTATGTGCCTTGGGTTTTACTGCTCAGGTGGCTAGAGAGCTGGTAATGTGCCACTGGGCCAGTGGCTTAATGCAGGAATTACTGGAAGCAGCAATCTTGGAGTGCTTTTTATGAGGATAACAAGGCTTTTGCAGACATGAAAAAGCAGGAGAAATGCTTATTAGTTATGGGGAAGGTGAAAGGCTTAGAAAACTGATTAGTGTAGCAGTGTGGTCAGATTGAAATGAAAGCTCAGTGGCATAATCGTTAATTGGGTGCTTACTTACCTACTAATTTGAGCTTGGATGTCAGCAGTACTGCACTTCATCTCAAACCAGGGGTCAGGCTTTAATGCTACATCATAAATTACGTAAAGGCACAACACTAACAATTAGATAATTATGGAGACCCATGCTGTTGCAATTTAACTGGGCAAGTTCAGGGCAATCATGACAGGAATAGTGCTTAACCCTGAATCTGCTGCCTTTCTTTCAACCTGACAGCCAAATATATGTGGCTGAGGAGGTACCCAGCTGTCTGGCAGCCCACAGGTTAAAAGCATCTTCTCCTGCTAGTCAGATTCATCTGATGGCCTGGGCAAACTCTGAGGTAATATTATAAAAGCGTTAATTATGGTTCAGAAAGAAGAGCCTGTGTTTCACTCTACAAGAGATTCTGGCCAGGGCACAACAGTTAGAACAGTTTTTGTGTGCAAGACACCACTGTGGGTTTTTTATCTGTTTCTAAGCCAAGCCTGTGTATATGTTTGGTTTATTTATTTTGGTTGAATAAACCACCAAGCCAAAATAGAGTTATCTGTAGGATTTCTTTGCATGTGCCTGCACTACATGCGACAGACCCGCAACACGTCATATTTCGAGGGCTGGAGTCATTCAGTTGCCCACAGCCTTGTTATTTTACCTTCCAGCCAACTGTGTTCCCTTCTGGGGGCCAGCAGCAGCCCTGCAGACCAGAGATGAGCCCACCACATTCCTGGGAGCTTTCAGTGCGGCTCCCATTGATGTCCAGGATTGAGAGGGAGTTCAGTCAGTGCTGGACACCTGAAAATTGAATCCTCAGAAGAGATATTGAAGATCAGGGTGGAAAATATCAGTCGGATGAATTGGAAAGTGATTGACAGTGGGATGAAATTAATAATGTGTGGATCTTGAGTTGTTTCAGACATAACCAACATCCTCTCATCTGGGAGTGTGTAATGAACAGTGGTTTCCATAGGGTCTTAGAAGTCTTAGAAGTTTTATTGGATTTGGGTCCAGGACTTTTTTTAGTGCTGTCCTCTTGTTTCTGGTTCTTTCAACAACCAGGTAAATCGCTCACACCATAATCATTTATTACTGCTGTTAACATTGAGATTTTGTTTGTGGGTGGGGCTGAGTCCAAAAAAACCCAAGAATATTCTACTGGTGTTTTGGCACCATTTTCGTTATGGGATATCTTATACAAATCAAGAAGGAAAATGGTCTTTAAAAGGAGGATCTCTGTTCAGTAGTAATTGTCTTACAGTATACTGTGCAGCATTGTTGTACGCTGAAGTTTTCATTCCTGGATTGAGGGATGGTGTACGTGCATTAAGTTTAGCAATTGCTTGCTCTAGTTTTGGTAGCTTAAGTTCCTTCAGGTACTAAGTTTGCTGTAATAGTGCAGGAAAACTCTTTGCTTTGGCACACTGCTTTGAAAAATAATGTTATAACCTTTATATACATGCTGCTATATGGTATGGTCAAGGAACAACACATCTGGTTACCTATTATTACAGGTTCAGCTATGGTATACTTTTTTGTTTTAATTAGTCTGCAATAAACAAAAACTCAGGGGCTGTTCTGCTCTGGTAGTTCTCATTTTTCCTGCAGCCTTTCCTGCCCTTACAGGTTTATTAGTGTAGAAAAAGTAGCATGCTGTACTTGCATCTTGTAGACCAAATGGGAGGCTGTAGGCTTAGTCTGAACCGCATGTCTGCAATACAGTGCTGGGGTGCTCTGATCTGCACTGCATCTTATCTGGTAGCTACAGGCTTTGGGGAATGGCCTAATGCTGGAGTAGTCTAACAGGCATGTTGGCAGCATCTGTGGGTGTTTATTGCTACATATCATAGCATGAATCCTTTTCTAGGGGTACTGGTGTATTCTGCAGTTTCGACTGTGACATAAAGAGACCAGCAATTCCTCTTGGCAGGCCCTACTCGCAAAAAAAGCATTTTATAAACAAACTGTACTCTTAGAGAGATTGGATGCAAAATGGTCCTTAAGGCAATGCAGACCTAAATGCCTTCTGCTGCAGGCCAGAAGGAGCTGTTGGTTCTGTCTGTGCAGGTCCTGCGCAGATCCCACGTAGGCAGCTGCTCAGCTTCAGTTCTGAGAAAAACACTGTCAGCCCTTGGAATTTTGCTGCAGTATTTGGTCGTTCTATTAAAGATGCAGCTGCTGGAAGGAAGAGAAGGAACTAGAGTCGTGGTTTTTGTTTTGAAAAAGCACCAGTTTTTAGAGTTGAGAAAGACAGCTGAGAGACATAAAGCATCTCTGATTGCATCACGTGCATTCAGAGGGCAAAGAGCAGAAGTTAGTACAGCAGTTTGCTCATCTGGGAACTAGCCTGGGCAATGCTACAGTGAAACACTGTGCCTAGGGCCCATCAAATGTTTGCATTGTGGTGTAGAGGCTGATGGAGCATTCATGAAGCTGATGTGCTGCAGTGCTAGTGCCTGCTCATGATGTTGATTCTGTAGCAGTCATTAGAAATCCTGTCCAGGTTTTAATTATATCCCTTTCCACTCTCAGATTACCATGGGGTTTATCACCTGGGGACTGAGTTGTGCTGAGGAGCAGCTGAACTATGCAACTAGTAAAGTAAGTTGTGTAAACCCTGCACGCTGGGAGCAAAGCTACAGGTCCAATTTACTCAATATCTGCAGAGACCTGAAAGCAGCGTCATGTTCCTTGCTCAGCCCTTCTGTCTCTGGGTTACACCTTGGCATCACTATTGCAGGGGGTCACCAGTTCTCTGGAAGTCCAGCAGCCCCTGTGGGCAAAGAGAAGAGAGAGAGATTGACCATTGTGCTGAGAACATTTTTGCTTGCATCAGCATTTCATTATTCACAGATATGGTGAGGTTCTGCTTCAAAAATAAAGACCATTTGGGATCGTCACTCCAGTGAGAGGGCATATCCCACAGGCAGTGCAGCATTTCATGCCCTGTGCTTTGGCTCCTCTCTGCTCCTTATCAAATCCCATCTGTGTCCAGTCCTGAAGCTGAGAAATGTATCCCAGGTGTGTCCTGCACAGACCCTGATAGAAGGTACAGCACTCCTCACTGCAGCTGTGTGTTATGCTCCCTCCTGTGTTACAGGACTAATTCCTGGGACTCTGCAAAGCCCTGTGTGATGTCTCAAAAGTGTGTTTAAAGTCAGTGTGCCCTAGCTTACTTATATGAAGTCTTGGTACTTTAGTATGATTGTATCTTTGATATAATTGTTTGATCTGGATATTCTCTCTCTTTGGACGTTTATTTACAATCAAATATGAAACTTCGACTGCTTTTGTCTTTGAAAAACTTTAATGTTTTCTGCAGAACCCAGTTCTGTTGGCTGTGTGATGCAGAGACCACTACACACCAGTACATGATTAAATATGCACTGATTTTTTTTTTCCATGTCAGCTTCCAGTTAGTGAAACCCATCACATTACCACTTAGCCAACAAGAAGTACTGTCAGGCACAATGCTCATGCACTGAAACCATGTTATCTTTGGGAAACTTGGTACTACGTGACCTTGCCCATAGGCGTATTCAGGAACAGCATTGTGTTTGTTAGCACTAACCGAGCTCCGTCTTCAAGATGGGAGCAGCCAATTTAAAAACAACTTTGGTGGCAGTCAGTGGTGGCCAGCTGCAGTAAGTGCATGGTCTCCTGAGAGATCAAGGTGTGTGTACTGGTGCTGCAGCTGCCTTGAATCAGATAATCAAAAGCTCCTGACTCGTCTGTCCAGGCTGGGGTTGAAAGTCCAGAAGCAGCACGTGGGGTTTGATTTTACATCTTGGTGAACAAGACCCTAGGAATTCCTGTTGCACTAAGATTTTAAAAAACCAAATGGCAAAACAATTCAGCAAATGGAATCTTTACAGCTGGGAGATTGAGTAACAAGGGAAAGAAAATGTCAATGCAAGTTAAAGCAAATTTAATAAAGCAAATAAAAGCAATATACTGACACTGAAATATAATCTTAACGCTCTGACTGCAACTAACTGAAGCCAGGAAATTCTCAGCTAAGTGTTCCCTCAGCCCTCTTAAATCAACCCATTTTGCTTAGGCATTGTTGCACATAAGCGCCTTTATGAGATGGCCCCAAAACGCAGGATGGTAATATGAACACTAAGAAGATATTTATTTCGTCAGCTGTGTGTTTGGATATATCTGTGATGGATGTATTGGCCCTGATTCTGTGAGCCATTTAAAAATAAGCTAAACTTTAAGTATATGTTTACACAGTTTGCAGAATGAAGGTCACTGTGCTCCAGGAAAAATGCAATCCATAAGGTGGTACTGAAGACACAAACAGTATTACTGAAGTCCCTTTGTAGATCTCTAGAGCAGCTTTTCACAGATACTAAAGAATTGATCTTCACAAAATCTATAAGTTAGGGAACCCTCATTTTCCAGATGAGAGACTGAAGTATTGAGAGATTAAGCAGTTTACCAACAGCCTCAGAAGGTGGTTGTGGCTGTGCAAAGACTTGAATTTGCACTTTCAGTTTATTCAGCATTTTATCTGTGAAATGTCCCCTTTGTGCACTGAAAAATATTAAATGGTTCAAAACTTGGGGAATTTGATCTGCCCTGCAGGTGTATTGTAATTTGATGAATTTTTAATAGAGCTGAGAGTTGGTCCGCCATGCTGTGCTGTGGTTAGGAATTGGTTTGGGGAACGGAGGGCCTCCAGAGCTAGAATTGCCTGGAGTCCTGCTTGAAGCAGGGTTGGAGGGCTGGGTCAGCATGGAGCTGTTGCACAAAGCTGCTCTGAGAGGCTTTTGTGATGATGATGGGCACTCCGTGTAGCATGGTTTCCTCAGTAGCAGTTTTTTCCCCCCTTAAAAAGGAAGTCGAAGAAAATGCTGGCCTTGAAAAAGGATATGAAGAGTGCAACTTGAATGTTTTTTTCTTCTTCCCCTGGAAATCTGGTCCTTAAAACACACTTTGAGATCTGATTCTTTACCCACATGGAAAAAAGAAAGCACAACTTTCTCATGTAGTAATCCTGCGAAAGCCTTCAGAGTCTGCTTGAAGCTGTTAGATCCGGTTGTGTCGGTGAAATTATATAAGCAATGTTTGTGCTCTTGTGCCACCTCTGAGCAGTTAGACCAACTGTATGGGAGCTGTTGAGTCACGGCTTGAGCCACTGAGCACCGGGGGAAAGGACCCAGTCAGCCCTGGGAGCACAGGTGAAGGCAATTCAGCTGTGTGACCAGAAGGGGTGGAGCCTGGTTGCACCTCTCTTAGATCTCATTGAAGGGCTGACTGCCAGTGGGGAAGGATCTCTGGTTGGAGATCCCTCTTGTGTGGAGTCTTTCCTGTGAACCAAGATCTTCAGACATGGGTGAGCACCTTTCCTTTTTCTTTGTAACACTGTTCCATCCGCGCTGGTCCCTTTGCTGTTATACTCCTGTTTTGCCCTTCCACTGTGTTAATCTTTTCAATTGTAACACCGATCAAAGTGAGCCTCTGGATACCATTTGCTGTTGAGTAAGGAAATGCTGATATCAGCCAAATCCGTGCCTCCGTTATTCCTCCTGCTTATGTGCAGGAAAGGCACCTACTAGTTTTCTTCCGGAGATGCAGATAAAAAAATGTCTTGCTTAGTTTTGCTGTTCTGCTGGATTCCACCTCCACTGACCCACTTCTGCCTCTCAAGTCCTCATTGCTAGTCCTGACTGTCTCTGTATTGAAGAGCCTTCACAGCCCATATCCATCCTGCTTATCACTCTTGCTCAGTATTGACAAATCTATGCCCACTTCTGACAGGCCACAGCTAATTGATTCTGTACCAGTGAAGTTTTCCAGCAATCACTTTTGTGGTTTCTGGCCTCATGAGATCCCCATGGACTTGAGGAAAGGTAGTGAGTTTCTTCATAAACATCTATTTTTGTAATAATTAAACCTTGCTTTCTCTCCTGCTTCCCCACTAAAAGCCCCCTGAAGACAGGGGAGCAGTGACGCAGTCCTGTCCAAGCTTTTCACTGCTTTTCCTTTTTTTTTTTGTTCTGGTTTGTGTGCTGCCATGTGCAGGTTGCCTCTGCATGGTGTTTCTCATTACTGTGCTCAGACCAACATCTTTGGGATTGGGGCTGTCATGCTTTACAGTCCCCAGAATACTGGAATCTTAATGTGTGCGTAAGATTTACAGAATTTGGAGTATTAAAGTCTCCTCTGCTTTTGTTCACGTGCAGGAAAATCCAGTGAACTCATTACAATATAGCTTATCCCTGCTTTAGTTCCTTGGCGGTGGCCTATACTGTCTGTCGTTGTCTGCTTTGGAAAGGCTCTCAGTGCTCCTTCTGCTGACCATTAACACCTGGTGCTGTAACAGGGGTCTGGTCACCATGCTGAAAGAGTTAGATACAAAGGTAGATATCAGCACCTTTCCAGGTTACAAGGCAATCTTAACTTCTTGTTGTAGTTTGAGGGTGGGAAGGTGTTTTCTTTCCTAAAATCCCATTTATTCACTACAAAAAGTCAGGGCTTGACTTCTCTTAGCTTTTACCTTTCTGTGACTACAGGGCTGGGCCAAATCTCGGCATAACCTGAGCTGTCAGTCATTTTAATAATTATTATTAACCCCCCGCTGATGCTTTTCCACATGAAAGCAAGAATCTCTTTGGCACTCTTCTTACTTTTCTTTAAAAGATGGAAGGTGGAATAGTAAAGTTATTAATTAGCTGAGCTGGTGTTGGAAAGCTCAGTGTCAGATTTCCAGGTCAGTGTTTGATGAAGGAATGATAGGGAGAAGTGATGCATCGACATTGATTAAAGAGCAGTGATGAAGCAAGATAGAATTGACATTTAATTCTTCCCAGCTAAAGTAGTGTGACTGACAATAGTTAAAGGTGAATGGTCTTCTTTCTTGAATCAACAATGCAACCTGTAAAAACATCCATCAGAGCAATCTTGTCTTAATTACTAACATCTAATTAGCCCCAAATCACTGTAGCGCACTGATTAAAATAAAAGATGCCTGCCACTCTTTCTATTTTGGGTGTATCCGAGAAGGGCAGAGGATACTAAATTAACTGGCACTTAAAGTTGTTTCATCCAGAGACCTTGCAAAGTGTCCTCGGCTTCTCTCTTTATTCTCTGCTGTTTATTCAGACAGAATTGTAATTCCAGATGAGTTTTTTTTTTTCCTGAATGCTGACCACGGACAGCTCTGGAAGTGCTGCGAACCCCCTAGAGGAGTGTGGGAACACTGCAAAAAGCTAAGCTACTGCCTTTCCTGCTGCTAATGATGGGCAACAATTAACATCTTGAGGGACTACATTTGTTACTTCTTTGTTTTTAAACATCACGCATCCTTAAGCTTATTAAAAGTAGCAGTTCGGTGTTTCCTTGCTTTAGTCAAAGACCATCCCTGCCTCCTCCCTTCTAGTAGGAAAAAGGCTTTTGATGATTGTTTCCCATCCCTTATCATTTTTTCCCTTGGAAGAAACAAAGGAAATAACAAATAGAAATCCCCCCAATAATTTATTTTCCACAAGGGTTCTGGAGTGCAGCTGATTACTCTGTGAATATGTTCGTATTGCAGGAAAGAGCATTCAGGTGATAACGCTTGAAGTAGCAGTTAATGCTCGTTTTTGAGCTCTGATTGAGTTGAAATATTGCTTATTGCACCAAGGTGTGACTAAGACGGCAGATTAGATTCCAGAGAAGTAGCATCCTTTTATCAGTAGATGGTAGTATAACAACATGGAAGGAGCGTGGCTGCTATAAAGTTGTCCCAAGATCCGAGCTGTTAGACTTGAATCCTAAGTGAAAAACAAGACAAAGAGAGGCAGAGAATAAGTTTAGACTCCTGTTATGTTTTACTTTTCACTGTGGTGGTTTATGGCGTAGTGAATTAATGTATGTTTTTATTCATGATTTATTCATGGTTTATCTACAGCAGAATGAATAATTGATTGTTTTTGTTCTCTGGCAGTGCAAAAAATTTAAAATAAATATGGTTTTTCTGGAAGGAAAATAAAATAAAAGTTAGGAAATCAAACAGCAAAAAAGGAAGGAGCAGACTCTTTTGTGTCAAAATAAATGTTTTATTTCTCTCCAAAACAACTGTTTTGTTCCATATATGCTTTGCTTTTAAGGATGGTTTGAATCGTTTAACATAAAAATTAAAGGAAATTGCCAAACAAAACAGTTGTAGCTCAGTTCTGGCTTGTACATATCCAAATAATGAGTTTTAAACACTATTTCCTTTCCTGTCACAAAAACAAAGAGCTTTGTGAAACTGGGACAAGCTTCCCATGAGATGGATGCTGCCAAAGCTGAAACCATCATGAGAATGCTTCAACCGAGGCCATGCCCATCTCAGCTCTTGGTTTGGCCATGCTGTGTTTTTGTGGTGGAGTGGATATGTTCTGTGGGCTGTGCATGAATTTCCAGCTTTGAAAATACACATAAAGCAGAATGTAGATGCAGAGAAGCCTCATCCAGTTTAGTAAGACCATATTTGCAAAGCACTTTATTTTATTTTTAATTAAAAGCAGACTTTTCCTGTATGTGAGCTCAACGATCCCAGGGGCCGGATTCACAACGCAAATGCACTCAGGCTAAAGAGATCTGTATTGATTTATATCAGTAAAGGATCTGGCCCAGCAGGAACAAATGCCACTTTTTGGTGTAGTACTGAATTTGTATGTGTTGAAATGTGTGTTTTTGAATTAAAATCAAGGATTTGATAGCCAAAGAAAAAAGGGAAAGGAAGCATTTGTGGAGATGCTGGCAGACAATGTTTTCGCTATCTATGTCCTTACTATTGAAAGCAGTGTCATGGAGGTGAAGATGATGAAGAGAAAGGGCTTTTTGGTTACAAGTAGATTCTGATCTGAGCCTTACTTTATGTATTTGGTAAGGGTTGACAAGTGACAGCTTTCTTTTATGGAATTTGGGTGTGAAGAAAAGAATTGATGGAAAAATTCAGATTTCAAGCATTTTCTGACCAGGCCTGTAGTTCGTTGAGGAGCAGTGCTGTTTTTCTTTACCAGCATGTTTTCTTCCTCTCTCTGTTGTTCAAATTCTTCGCTGCTAAAAGCATGTAAGAAATGCTCTGGTTTAGGGTCCATGCTAATAAATGCAGCCATGAATTAAAATCAATCATAGAGTGTGAATGTATGAATGAGTAACAGAAAAGAACCTGCTGACAGCGTATCCACAGTAAGGAAGGGTCCATCATCAGAAGCATGAGGTGTGAGCTCATGTGTTGCTTTACTGCACAATGATGCACCTTTGCAATTTAATACTACGTTAAAATATTTTTTGCCTGAAGTGACATCTGGGTTCAGGGGCCACAGAAAAGGAGAGCAGAAAAATTCCATTTCCTCAGTACTCTGTGGGTCTTGGGCAGTCACCTTGGGTTTGAGATCCCTCAAGATCCAAGCCAAGATCCCTTGGCTGCTGCCAAGGATAGTGAGATCTGTCCACATGGGCACAATATCTGTAGAGAGTTGAGAATCTGTCACTGTATTAAAATGGCAATTTTCAATGTATATGTGGCAGAATCTGTAAGTCCAGACCAGGTAGAGCCCCATCCCGTAGTGCTCAGGATTGGGGATGCTGTGGTCAAAGGGATGTGAGGGGATCTTGGTGGATCTCCAGGGAGGGGAAGGCTCTGTGGGGACTCTGGCAGCCAGGGGTGCCATCACAGGCTGGTTTATGGTGGGATGTTTCTTTGTCTTGTACTGGTGAACACATCCCTGCAACACAGCCAGTTTATGCATTTACATGTCTCATAAAGGGGCTCTATGAGGAAAGCTTTGTACAAGTTCTTGTTGCGTTTATTCTGCTAAGTCGTGCCTTGTGCTCTCCTCTCACTCACTGTGCCTTTCCAGGAGCTGTGCTGAGGGTTTGCTTCCAGGCACGTGATGAAATTGCAGGAGCTGTGGAGAGCTGGAGGGAGGGAGGCAGGCAGGCAGGGGAGGTCCTTCCTCAGCAGCATACAGCCTTGCATACCTGATGTCATACACAAATACCACTTGGAAACAAGTCTACTCAACTCTGTGACTGAGTTAGCGTAGTAATTTAGGCTGCTCATGAGAAAAAATTTTTTTAAGTGAAGATGCATTTGGAGCATGTGGAAAGGGAGAAGGACACATGAAGGTATTTCAGAATGACAGAGCCATTGCAGTACTTTTGCAGGGACACTCAGGCTGCATTGCTAACATAGCAATTATGTAACTCATACTGCAGATTTGTTCTGTCTGTGAAAACCTGTTACAGGAAACTTTGTGTTTCCATCTAAACACAAAGACACAGGCAAGAAGTTTGGCTGCCGCATCTGAACAAGTGCTGTGGTGTCAGTCAGGTTAATCATTTTCTGAATCAGTTGTCTTGTATTTTACATTTAAAAAAATCTGGTAAAAGCTATGCTAATGGAAAAGAAAAGCGTGAAAAGCGTGCCCAGCTTGTTCTGGCTGGGTGTAAATTGATATCACTGTGTGTGCTTGGAGAAAAGAGAGATTACCCCAGCCAAAGCCTCATCTGGAAGAAGATGTGTGTCGTGCTTTAAGAACCCCAAGAGAAGGGTGAGGTTTCTGTCTGTGAACTTTGCTGTATGGATAGAGATGGAGCCTGTGCAGAAAGAAGGGTATATCTGAAGAAAAAGCCTCTCTCATTTTAGGTGGCGTTAATTCACTTGAAATTGGTTCTACCATGACTGAGTGCCCATTTATATCTAACCATAGGAGGCCCAACTAAAGGAAAACAGAGCATCTTGTACAAGTGGTTTAAATGCAGCATGGCAGGACACTTGCCATTCTTTTCTGAAGTACGTGTGTGCACACCTGGGACTGACACAGCCTGGTGAATCTGTCTGCAGCTGGGGCTGTGAAACCATAGCATGGCACAGAGCTCGGTGGCCTATCTGCAGGAGCTCAGAGGAAGGAGATGCAATAAATTATTCTTCCCATTCAGGTAGGGGAACCTTCAGAAGATGGACAACTCAACTCCCGTGTCTTTATGAAACTGAGGTGAACGTACAATTCCTCAGGGAGCTGTATGGTATGAAAGGTGTGTGGGCTCTGGGTGTGTTGGACAGGAGCTCAGCTTTGAGCAGAGGCAGGAGAAGGTGCTTTATACGAAAGGGCTTGCGGTCCTTCAGGAAAGCCAGGCTTTGTGCAAGAGGAACCAGAGCACAAACAGGGCATTAGCTCTGCTTTAAGTATATAAAATCCCATTGCCAATAGGGGATGGGTGGGTTAGGAAGAGCTTTTTGAGACTCAGTGTGCCTGTAGGCTTGTCTGCACAGAGCAGGTTGAGAGCAGTGAGATCTCCTCAGCAGGTGTAAGGTTAGGTACATGTAACTTGTAAATCCATCTTGTTGGTTAATTTAGCAAGTTAATGTGTGAGTGCTTTAGAGACAGTGATCAGAAGTGCAGGCTTTTACAGCAGAAAAGGGGGGAGAAGAAAACCAATGGAAAAGGACAGTGTAGAGGGGGGAAAAGAAGAAATATAGACCCTCTGTAACATGTGTGAAAGGAGAGGAGATTGCCCTGTTAATAGCAGTCTCACTTCTGGTCAAATTTTATTCAATGATAGAAGGAAGTCTGGCGACTGATGGTCTTTGTAGAGCATACTTTTTGTCTTTAATGGTGTAAGGAGGAGATGTCTGTTTTGAGAGGCCCAGTTCTGAAGCCTGATGAGGTGGGACCCAGTTCTGGCAGCTTATTTGCTGAGGAAGGGAGGATTTCTGGTTTTCATTTTGCCCAGCTGTGGACCAGAGCTCTTCCAGCAATACGGCTCTTCTTGAAAGGAGAGAGAGTGTTGAAACTCACTAGGAGATTCCATTTCCTTCACTTCTGAGCTAGTGCCACTGAGGGTTTTGCACGGCTCCTCTGTTGTTGCCTTGCTGCCTGCAGTCATAAATACAGATTGCCCAGGTGTATCCAAAGCCAAACTTCTATATCTTTGATACTAGGATCATCATTCACTTATACAGAGCTTAGACAAAGATGAGGATCAGTTCAAATCCAGGGCAAAATTCCTGTCATGCAGGTGGATGCTGAAAAACAGGACTGACTTGTATGTATGCTGTGTTCAATAACAGAAAGGCTGGGATGAAAGCATTTCACAAACTTCTGTGCCTCACTGAAGGCTTGACTGAGGACATAAAACTCTATGTGTGGACAGAAGTTATTCGGCAGCACTTTTAGATACAGTCAAGTGAGTCATTTTCTTTGTAATTCTCCCAGCTGTTTATGTGCAAGTCACTTGTGAACACATTCTGCGCTCTCGAAATCAGGAGTTCAGTTACATTGCTGAACCAGTGAAATTAAGCTGTTTGCTTTTGCATCGTAGATACTACCCAATTTTTGACTAGAACAGAAGAATATGGCATGCTTATGCAGTCTCTGATATTGGGTCTAGTTATCTACTGTTCTTGAATCTTAGTGTTTTGGGTGGTATTCTAGATAGACTCTGCTCAGAAACTTGTTAGTCAGTCAGCTGTAACTGATTCCATTAATGAGATCAAGTATCAGAAGACTTACCTATATTCTCCTTCTCCCCGTAGTCATGGTTTTTCCCTTAATGTGGAAACTCAGTCTGCTGTAATACTTAAGACCAGGGACAGTATCTTGTCCTTTGGGGCAGGCTGCTGCTTCTTGTGGGCTTCTACAGCTTGGACGAGCAATTCTGGTCTTCAGAAAGGAAAAGACATTTCTGAGATGTGATTAATCTTATCTCAAGATACAGGTTTAAAGGAATGAGATGAATAACATTGTAGAAGTGTTCATTTTGGTTGTGCAGACTACCTTAGATGTAACATTCACAATCCCTGAATATAGATGTGATGGATTTGGTCCTTGGCGTCGTTCTTTTAGGTCTGATGTAAAGACTGTTGCAGTCAATGGAAGTACTCTCAAGTAGGTGTGGTTACATACTGCATTGATCTTACTCATGATATATTACTGTGCATTTTAATTTGAGCCAATACTGTCTCTTCTTTCAAGAGGTGGAGAGAAAACACACTCAATTACACCATGAAAGCCATGAAGCTCTTTCAGTGATCCAAACAGGCTGAGAAGTTACATTTGAAATCATTCACCCATTCCATTAAAAAAAAATACTAGGGAGCACGCATCCCTGTAAAATAATGATGGGCAGAATAAACTGTCTGAAAGTATCTCGCCTACTCCATACCATTTAATCAAGAAGCAGTGAGTGGAACTGGCCTAACATTTACAAAGGAAGAACTGACACAATGCATATTTGAACACCATGAGAAATAGCATCACTGGGGACAGAGAGTGAGTTTAGTTAATAATGAATGGCACATCCTATAAAATACCATTACACAGTGTTCAAGGCCCAAGAATGATGACATAATTATTAGGAGACTGGGAGATTAAGATATAATTTAAAAAAACATGACAGGGGAGGGTGTAATTGGGGAGACAAAATACACAGGAAGTTTGTAATTTACATGTCAAAATACCTTTTTCATGTTTTGATTGGATTGGACGCCGCCTTTCCACTTCATTTATCTTGGCTTCAATTAGAGGCAGGAGAAATGACATCTCATGTTCATATTCTTGACACACACTGCTCATAGACACTTTCTAATTCTAACAGACAGTGAGGGGAAAAGGGAAACTCGATTCTGCCTCCGTCATGGACTTCTTAGTTAACCCCTAATTTGTTTCTAAATGAGGCTGTCACTGTGGTTCAAATGAATATGCGCTTAGGAATCAGGGTGTGCGTTTGGGTATTAGCCTGTGTGCAGGGCTGGTTGTACCCAAAAGCTGCTTAGCTGGAGGGAAAAGTGGAAGGAAAAATGGAGTAAGAGCATTTTACCCTCCAACAGAAGAACTTTCTCATATGAATGGTGTGGAGTTTTATTATCAGAACAGCCACATTCGCAGTGCGCTTGTAATCAAACAGAGCCATCTCCAAAGCAGAAGATTTGAGTTGTGATTTTCCCCCTTGGCAGAATTTCTGCTCTCTTTATTTTCTGCGTGTCTCTTTTATCTGGTGTCACCATGTGTTTCCCATCGAGCTCTGAAGTCTGCTTCCATTTTTACAGGAACTGTGCTGTTTTACACCCGTCCCCACCCGAACACATACACTAGAAATGTCAAAGGTGTGTTTGAGATAATGCCATGTGTTTCATCAGAACTGAAATATCTGCTCACCTGGAGGCATGTGTTGATGTCTTTCCCCCTCTTGGCAACTATAATTACCATTCTAATTCTTCTTATGCTGCATCTAAGAAATCTGAGTTTTAGATTTGTCTTAGAGGCTGTTTGTTCTTTTCTTTGCAGAGGGAGGGGGTGCACGGTTTGAGCTGCCTAAAGGAGGACAAAAGTTTGCCCCTCTACAGGACTTCTGACCTCTAAAGCTGTGCACTTTAAAGCACCCCAAACTGGCCAGCTGCAAACAGAGATACTCAAAATGGTCAGTCACTTTTGAAAACATGGGAGGCAGGTTTCAGGCTTATCAGTAACTCCATTCATTGGACATCTTTATAAAGCAAAATTGCTCCTGGAAATGCTAATCAGGAAATAGAGAAATAACAGCCCTTGAGAGATCTCCTCTGACAGGAACTTTGACTCACCAGACGGAGAGAGAAATCAGAGCAGCTGTGTGAGTTCTTTGCGTACACTGTGTGCCCTGAACTCTATCAGTAACCCCAGAAGTGACATGAAACTGGATGGAGTGGACAGTGCTGCTGTTACTAATGCTATCGCGTTTTTGATTTTTAAGCCATCTGCAGCCATGCTGGCATCGTTCACCATAAGGCTCCCTGTAATGCTAGCAGGTAGTCAGATATGAATGTCTTACTTGAAAATTACTTCAACTGTAAGGTGGGGAGGAGGAGTGAAAAAAGCTAAGAGATAAATAACTTATATAAGAAGTACGGTTTGAGTCAGACCACCCATTCATCCAGGCTGGATGTCTTCGGCTGCCCAAAAAAGATGTTGCTGGGGAGGAGTATGTGACTCTAGCCACCTTCTGCAGCCCTTTCCGCTCATGCTCCTCCAGCATCCATAATCATTGGATTAAAAATGTTAGAGGGTACATTCCTTTGGTAGACCTGTTGACCATGAGTTTTTCTAATCCCTTTAAAATCTGCTCGCTCTGTCTGCCTCCACAGCTGCCTGTGGCAGCAAATTCCAGAAGTTCACTAACGGTATTGCTTCACACAGTGTTGCGAACAGCTTTTCAGCAGAGCAACCTAACATGCATTGTAAAGTTTTCTAGCCACACCTGAACAGGCTGTGTTGAATGTCTTTTGGGCTGAAATATTACGAAGCTTCAAAATATATTGTGATGTGGATCAGAGAAGTATTACGCTCCTCTGAAATCTCCAGAGTAATATGGTCTGACCCTGCAAGTGAGCATCGGTACGTAATGTAAACCATGCTCATGGTCTGTAGGAGAGCAGTAGGACTGTGTGTAAAGTCACTGAGGTACTTCTCGGCTAGTTGAGGGACTGTCCAACTTGAAGGATTGTGGCCCCAATGCTGGCTGCGCTGCAGCTGCTTAGCAAATAAAGAAACTAAATGAGAAATGATGATAGTAGATTCATGCCAAATAACTTTCCTTGTCGGGCAGAACTTTGACATGGAAAAGGGAGATGTCTCAGGTGTTCCACGGTCTATCAGGCTGTTGTGTTTAACCCGGCAGGTGGCTCAGCACCACACAGGCATTCATTCACTCTCCTGCTTCCTAGTGGGATGGACAAGAGAATTGGGGGGAAAAAAAGCCTTGTCGGTTGAGATAAAACTATTTATTAAGATAGAGGAAAGGAAAAGGATAATAACTATGTGTTACGTATATGGGCATATATAAGAAGTGATGCACAAGCAATTGCTCACCACCCCCTGATGTCTGGCTAGTCCTCCCAGTGAGTGGAAGAGCTGCAAATGAATCCTGCTCCCATCAGGTCTTTACTTCTTCATGATGTCATAGGATATGGAGCATCCCTTTGGCCAGTTTAAGTCGGCTCTCTGAATTCTGTTCCCTTCCAGATCTCTGGGTCCTTTGCTGAGAATGACCTTGACTCTTTACAACACTGCTTAGCAAAAACTAGAAACATTGGTGTGTTGTCAACATTGTTTTTCTTCGAGAATCAAAAACATAGCATCATGCCAGACACTTCAAAGAAAGCAATTCCCTCCCAGCTGAAACTGAAACTAAGACACCGACACTTTGGTAGGCTGTGGATTTTCCATAAACATTCGGATAATTCAGTACTGGATGAATGCATGCATAGGCAAAAACTGGGAAAGGAATACAGATAAAGAAATGATTCATGGATTAGCCAAGGCACTAAATCCATTCTGAATTCTTGTTAGCTAAGTTGGGTGAACTGTGAACAATTTCATCCAGTTACTTGGTTTGCATTTGACTGAAAAGATTCTGGATTTATGAAATTGAACACGTTAATTTTTAGCTGAAAGGTATCTGAGCACTAGAAAGGCTTTCAGTGTGTATGGCGTCTCACAAGTGCTAATGTGCAATACTGGGAAGCAGCAAAGTTAAAAACTGCTAGTCCGTGACTCATTCCATTCCTGGTTCAGTCTGACACTTACAACAAATCCTTTCAATATATTTCCTCTGGCTGATTTTTTTTCTTTCTTTTTTTTCTTATATACTGTTTGATAATGCTTGAGAGACTAGCACAAACTTGTGTGGACTCTTCTATTAAGGATTAAACTAAAGATAAACATACACTGACAACAGACCATCCTAAGGGACCCATCGTTTATTATGAAGATATATTTGTGGTAGCAGAAACTGTCTGCCTATGTATTGCACAGCCCACTTTGAGCAGGGATGGAAAGCAATGCTTTTGATCATCTGAAAAAACCCTGAACTGGGGAACAGAAAGTGAAATAAAAATCTGTATGTCTTTATTTCAGTAGTCATCAGGAACGACAACAAAATGGAGAATACAGGCCAAGGGCCTTAACTGAAGGCTGCAGAGCTCCAAAGACTCGTCCTATTGCATACGCTGCATACATCATTAAGCCACTGGCAACAACATACTGAAGCCCTGCCCAAATTTCAATTCTTACACTTCAGGTAGTCTCAGCTCTCACCAGACAAATTAATATTTAATGCTCAAGTGCACGCTGTAATATTCCCAACTGTGCAATCTAATATTAACAGCTATTTCATAAACCAACAAGGCCCATTCAATTGGTGACCATTTAAACTATAACACGCCATTAAACTGTAAAAGCAGCCATGAAAACATGATTAAGATACATGTTTGTCAGTCCACTGCTGAAAGAGGGAATATAGCAAGGTCAATACAAAAAGTCAGCTTCTAGTTCCGGAAAGGCTGTTGAGAACAATGAAGGAAGTTGAGAAGCAAGTTCCTTCTTGGTGTTGCAGTTTAGGTCTTAGGGCACAGCAGATCCCATCTACAGAATGTATACTTTTTACTAACTTCAGATGAAGCCTTAAAAATATATGATACCATCTAGCTTTCTTTAGCTTGTGCTTCTCTATGCGTGTCTGCAGAACAGAACGTGGATATTTAATCAGAGTACAAGTGAATAGGAAAGGGAAGGCAACCTCACCCTTGTCTTTAGGAAACCAGCCTGATTCTTCCAGTGTTCACGTTCTGAAAAAAACAGTGGCAGAATACAGGGTGAGGCACCAAACTGAGACATGTTCGATGCTAAAGGTGTGGAAGTGGAGGGCTCTGGTAGTTGCAGCCAGACCTAGATATAGGCCCTGGAACAACCAGTCTTAAAATCAAGGCAGGTCTGCTCCTGCATCACGCTGGGGCCCTTCTTTAGGGCCCTCTTAACATGGGAATGAATGAATGAATGTTGGGCAACCACTGCAGGCATCTTGATTTTTCTGTGTTTTCAGTTCTAAACAGGAATAATACTTGGCCATGTAACTGTATAATACCGTTCCCAAAGTTGTGACTGCTCATTGGGCACAATGCTGGCCATTTGTTACGTGAACGATTATTACATCTTTGGAAATATTCACCTTTTGGGTTCCGGTGTTCTTAATTCCCACGCTTTTGCACTTATTGAATCAGCTGAAGGTAGGCCCTTCTAATGAAGGGCTATGTGTCATCCACCTGATAAGCAAGGGGGAAAAGGTTGACTGAGTTGCTCTTCAGCATTACGTTACCAGGTGCTGCTATTGTGTTTTAGCATCCTTTTTAATGCACAGCTTCCTTTTAGTTATACTAGTTAATTTTCAGTTCCATGCTGGACAAATGAAATAAATGAATCCCTTGTGAAGCAGCAGACTAATAAAAAGGGGGAGGGCCTATAAAATTTCTTTAAATATTTTCCTCTATCTAAATACATATTTTTAAATGATGAAGAGATCAGTCTGTGGTTTAATACATATGTTTTTGAACTTGCTGGTTTTGGAGATAGGAGCAATCTACTGATAAATGATTTGCAAGCGATGGGTTGTAGTCAAATGTGACCCAGGGCAGAAGTGACCACAAGCTGATGAGGTTTGATGTCTATCTGAGAAGACCTGTTTGTCTCACTGAAAGTGTGAGAAGTTATTCAAATCAGAAAAAGAAAACAGTACTGCAGATGGTACCAACTGTCACTCCTTGTTGGCAATCACATTAGGGAGGGCAAGAACTTGAGCAGAGCTTTCCAGATAGAGGACTGCAGCTGTCTGCTTGTCTGCTCTACAAGGTAAATTTGTTTTGTGAGGAAAAAAAAAAATCAAAAAGTTCAAAAGATACCGGTTGCTTGCTAGAAATAACATTTGGAATATAAAGCGTACATAGCATGCACCTTTCTGACCCATTTTTCTATTCCAGTTTCTTCTCCCTCTATATTGGCCCATTTCTTTTTTCTTTTTTTTTCTATTATTTTTATTCCGAACTAAAGATCCAGAGAGTAAAAGGAGGAAAAAGCCTTCCAACTCACCTGAAGTGAAACCAGGTGTCCTCTTATGGGCTTTATTGCTGGGCTAAAAGAGATCTTCTTTGCGTTGTTAGAAATGATCTAAAAAGCCTTTTTATAGATGAAGGTTTTGTCCTTACTGGTCTGTTTCTCTGCCCATAACCCTTCTGTAGGAAACCACCCAGGCAGGGGAGCCACCCTGGGGAGGTCCATAGTTTTGTGCTGATTTCTGCAGAACGGGTCTGTGCTGTGTTGTAGTGTTTCTTGATGCTCTGAATTAATCTGTTATCTTCTGGAAACTCCTTCTCAGAGGAATCCCATTGCCAGCTTTTTCGCTCTTCAGTGAGTGCATACAATTGCCTTGGTGCATCTTGACATAAGCCAGAGAGGTAACTGAGGATCAGTTCATTGAAATCCAACCATTTTACCTGAAATGGTCTAGGAGGCACTGGATGGACAGTGATGGCGTCCGTATCATTGAAAACACAGTGATTGTACTGCTCTTCATTCAGCTGCAGACACAGGAAATAACAGTGATGCAGCTGAGAAAAATACATGTAGCTTGCTGTGTGTCCTTGCTAGGATGAAGAAACAGTATTTCTTTGCATGATCAGAGCTGTAATGCTGATACTGATATCCCTGGCTGGAAACGGAGCCTACATTTTCATTTTGCAATGACAAGTAGGAGAAGAGATGCCTCAGGTAAAGCAAACAGTGAGTCAGAGGCCTCTTCAAATCACACGAGGCAGCTCAAGGGCTACTGTGTGAGCTACATGAGGGGAGAAGCAGCTGAGAGGTGTCAGCCAGGCTGTGGGGACCTGGGCATGCTGCTGGGCCTAGGGATGCTTTTGGGCTTCATGTGGGGTAAAACTGAGCTGTACGCTGGTGCCCCAGTCTTCTGTCTCTACCTGCACTTTGCTTTTTGCTGAATAAAAGAAATGTGGGTGCATGAGTTGGAAGCTGTAAGACACTCTAGTCAGGTGCCCTGTCTAGAGTGAGGACCAGAGCCCTACGGCTCTGTAGCATCGCTCACTGCTCAGCTTAGAGATAACGGGAGACTCTGATCTGTTCTTCTTTTGCAGGTAGGCGATCACTGGCAATTCATGTCTCCTTGCTTTGATTTCCACACCTCTAAAGAGCAGAGAAGATTTTTTTTCTTTTTCTAAACGAGCAAACCCCTAAAAATCTTCCTCCCAAAAGTGTAAAGAAGCAGGAATTACTACTCAAAAGTATTTTCTGCTTCTGATTGGAATTGCCTGGGTTAAATCTGAGCAGTCGGTCCTTTTGCCTGGGAGATGATCTTTCGCAGACATCATGATATTGCTGCAGGGAAGATGCTATATTTTTGTACAGAGTTATTATTTGCTTAGAAATAATCAACACAAAATGATTTCTCTAGGCTTTCTAGCAGGAATCCTAGTTATTCTCTTCTGCTGCACTACACAAATACACAACATGTGATGCTACCCGGTGATAGCAGACAGGAGATTTATAAATAAACACAAATGATAAACACAGGACACGTTCTGTAGTGGTAAAGGATATGTTTGTAAAAGGATTAGTATTGGTAGGAACGGATGGCTTTATTTTCACCCGCGTATGAAAGTGATTGGAATTTCTAAAATATCTAAGAAAAATGGGAACAACCTGTAGGGAGTTGGTTAGCTTTAGAAGTCACGTGTGAAAACTTGGCTTGGAGTTTTAAAGCCTGCAGTTCTGGGGGGCTGTTTCATATGGGCTAAGGAAAATATTTCCTCCGCTTGGCAGCTGAAGTTTTTCACTGTTCTTTGGTTACATCGCCATGCTGAGAGACAGACCCCCGTGTGCAGTCAATTATACGCTCATGCTGCTTTCAGATTCACTTCCCCAGCGATGATGACTGTCTGTGTGCAAAATCCATCAGAGAGTTATTATCTCCGAAGCAAAAGCCTCAAATGTTCAGGCATCTAATCTGCCCCTGAAAATCAGTACCTGTTCTTGAAAACACAAGACCTCAAATGACTTATTACTTTGTATGCTTGAAGGCTGGAAACACTTTTGAAATCCTGTCTGTAGCCGAACAATGCAGAGTTGTCTCAAGCCCACTGGCCAGTATTAGACAGCGTAAGAGGCATGATGTATTTATTACCTGTGGTAAGAAAGGTCATCTGGGTCGTGCTATAATTACGTGAGACTCTTCATTGTGCGCTGTGATACCCACGGTAATGCCAGATAATGGTTTAGGTAGCATGCTAATTGGCTGTGTAAAATGAGTGTTTTAGGCAGCGAATCTCTAGCTATCCCACTATTTATGACATGCACACAATTAGCAAATGTGCTCCTTTCGTTCATCTGGACTCATGATTCTAGCCACAGTTTTAAATCCGGTATTTCCTTTTTCACTTTCAGAGCTTGGGGTATCCATGCTTAGGTTACTTCTCTGTGGCTCTTTCCCTCCTTGCCTTCAGCATGCTCTTGAATCGCATCCTAGCTGAAAAGCAATTAAACCTAGTCACGATGATCCCTATTGCAGGAGTGTCCCATCTAAAAATGTGGTATGGCAGCTCTTGTGCCTTGTGGAAAACTGGCACTTCAAAGTTAACTCCTGTCTCAGTTCGCAGCCTGAGGAAGTGTACCAGACAAAAAGCTCATGATGAAGTAATCAGTTTTTGTAACTGTGGTCCTAAGGCAGCATTTTTAAGCCATAATTCATCAGTTTAGAAAGAGTCGATGAAAACAGATACTGGCTACCATTCCCAAGTCCCGTGGTACCTGGAAAATTGTGTCGCTGAGTGCAAGAAACTTGTCTGGATATCAACTTTGATCTAATCATAATACTGCTGAGAGAGAGTGACTGCAATCTGGAGGAGCGTTGAGTTGTTTAGGATGAATCCTAATGGCTGAGGTCATTAAACTGATCTAAAGTAAGACGAATCCCATCCATCACAGAGAAAGGTCAACAGAATGTCATCATTTGTATCCACACTCTTCAGGTTAGAATATACTTCCCAGTACTTAATACCAAGCAGCAAGGAGTTTCTCTCCTATGTGGCAAAGATCACTGGAAGGGCTGAACTTTGTGTGTTTTGTGTTCCTGCAAAGTTGAGGAATTTTGCCAAGTACGTTGTCAGGTGATTCAAGAAGTGGATTATGTCCATTTTTCATCAGTCAACAAACCCTCAACAGCACTTGCCAGCCTAAGCTGAGGGGAACATCTCTCATCTACTTCACAAATACCCGTCTCTTGACAGAATTACCAACAACCATACTCACAAATTTGATTACTGCTCTTTAATTGGCAACCTTCCAGAATAATTGCTGTTTTGTCACTCTTTGTGAAAAGACTGGAAAATGGATTGTTGTGAAATATTCTATAGTTTCTGTGTCTGATTCTATTGTGGTTTAAGCTTTCGGGACCAGAACATCCTAAACTGAGAACATTAGAGAAGATCCTACAGATCAGCGAGACTTACTGCATGGATAAGTTCGAGTGACAAAAAAAATTAATATCTTAATGAAATGAAGGTTCTATTATTTATCTTCATCCTTAAAATGTTACTGACCTTTTGGGGCTCCTTCTTGCGGTCATTTTAGCGAAGGGATATTTTACACCTACTTCATCGTCTTTGAACTGGTGCAAATGTGTATGCAAGCCCAGGGTAATGGAAATAGTGTTGTGAGATTGCCAAAGAAAGTCAAACTAAATCTGTAGCACTTTCCATCAGCTCTGGATTTCTTGCTGCTGGGCTGCCCCTGCTGACTGGATGCATGTCCCCTTCCACACAATAATGTCCTTTGAAGCACTCTTTGAAGTGTGACAGTCGGTACAGTGAGGAAGGCTCTGGTAGTCCATCCATGCAGGACTCCAAAACACCTGCTGGGACTCTGCGACAGTCCTTTTAGAAATCAGGATGGGATGGCACAGAACGGGGACATCTGGCAGGTTCAGCAGAATGGATCAACTGCAGATTCCCCTGTCGGCGAACTTGGCCAGCAAGCTATTTCAGCAGATGTTTGTCCTTAGGCATTGAATGCTTTCTGGATGCATCTTTTCTCTGCCTCTCAGGAGCAAATGCCAGCACAATGGAAATTCACATAAGCTCACTGACCAATGTTAGGAAGTGTTGACCCGACTGTGGGCTCCAGCACATAAGCTGGGTTCCTTCAAAGAGCAGAAGCGAACATCTCCTCCAGAGAGTTATAGTGAAGAAATTCAGAGTGTAGGGAGCATTCGTGTGGCATTTGTCAGTGGTTATTAGGTGCAGTCTCTTTTATTTTTGGAACAATTTCATCTTTCCCGACATCTTTGATTTGAATGCTATATTGACTGTGCTCTGTATACTCTCAAGCAGGTATATTAAATATGCAAGAGGAACTGCATTTTGAACGGGGGTGGGGGAAACGAAAGAAAATAATTATTGTTACACATTGGAGCATATTAATGAATACATTAATAATTGATCCACTGTTATGTTTTCCCCTAATAGTCATCAAAATCTGTATAAACCTGCACTACAATACATAACATCTCATTACAACGTTTGCTCAAAAAATCAATGCATATCTAAGTTATTTGTGTCAAAACTCATTTATTTCCACAATAACATGGACTGTCAAACCTTGACATCCTGTTAATAACATCCAGTACATTTGCATATTATTCAAATATTTCCTTTTATGAAATGGGGGACTTTTACTTACACCGTCCTACTTGCAGAGCTTCATATATTTGCACATTAGCTCAATTCACACAGTTATAGAAGGGTTACCTGTGGCAACTAATTATACTGCACTTGATGCATATTAATGAGCCTTGTGAGCAGCCGTCCTCTGTTCTGTGGTGAGATGAGGGGGGAAAAAATAACAGTGTAAGTGGGAGACCTATTACAGGCAAAATGTAAGCAAGTGGAAGATGGCTATTTTATAATGTTTTCTCTTTGATGCCCGCAGCCTTTTAGAACAGACTAACCTGGGTGGGAAAAGTGCCTCACAGCAGTCCCAGCAGCTTTGAGGTCAGATATGAAAAATATTACCTTTTTTTCCCCCTTTTTTATTTTGCGTTTTTTTCATCCCTTTTCTTCTTTTCTTTCGCTCTCCTCTCTCTCCGCTGTTCTCTTTATTTTCTGGATCCCGTCTTTGCGAGGTGCTGAGTGCTGCCCTTGGCTCCTGTTGAGATCAGCACAGCACAAGATCAGGCTTTCAACGCGGAGCCTAAAGCCACCATTTGCCCTCTGATGAAGTCATCTTGCAAAAGGCCTTTTCACCTGCATAGATGAGAGTGACATATTTTGTTCTGAAGGAGCATTTCAGCAGCACGTGCTAGCAGGAGCAGAGAGGCAGCTGTAGGCTGTTCAAGCTATTCCTGTGACCAGGTGTCACAAGGACAATGAGAAAAGTCGAGCCATGAGAACGGGAAGAGTTGGCAGCCCCACTGCAATACAGAGAAGGGCCACATCCTGTGCATGCAAATGAATGCACAGCAATAAAGCCTTCTTCCCCACTGCACTTTGGACAATCTGTCAGTCTGGAGGTCTTGCAAAGGGCAAAAAACCATCTGAGAGGTTTGCCAAAGTGTTCTTGGAGGGCACACAGTGCCAAAGACTGAGCCGTGCTCCCTTGCTGGGGTGCTGCTTGAGATTGTCTGCACCTGTTTCAAAAAGAGAGAAAAGCACTTCCATTGACACGACGGAAGACAGAAAAGGAAGATTTGATTTTATGCAACAGCAGATGTCTCCTAAGCAATAATCACAGTGTCAGATAGAAAAACTAATCATATTTCAGTAGCTTGTTCAGATCTCTGATTAAAATTCAGTGATACCATTCCTGGATCCTAAAACGCAACAGTCATCAGAAACAAAAGAGAATGTATCATAATTAATGCAATTAAAAGAGCGCTTTCCTTTCTGTCTCTTTTTCTGGGTAAGCTGTGCTGACCTTAACAAAGATTAAAGCTACTCTCCTCAGAACTGAAATCTGACTCGGTATGGGAGTAAGAAACCCCAGCTCCTTACAGCCATCTCCAGGGTATGAGTACATGGGGTCTTGTGCGCATAGGAAAATAAATGGACTTGGTTGCTTACTCCCTTCCGAAGAGCAGAGAAGGCAGATGGAGCTGTGGATCCAACCTCCCTTATTTTTTTGCCACATACAGCAGTTCTATCAGTGATGTGATTATTTTCTCTTAAAGCTTTAATCAAGACCAGCAGTTAGCACCCAATCTACCCTTTTGAGGACAGGCCAAATCTCTGCATTCTGATATTTTTTTTTCCCCCCACCATCACTCCCTGGAACACCCGCAATACAAATCAGCCAGGAATTGCTGAATAAATCCTGACTAAAACCAGAATGGGGTCCATAGTTGGAGTGTTGTTGGGGTGCTCAGTCGGTGCAGTGCTGGAGAGATTAATACAGGGATGGTGCTAGGGACCACTAGACAGTTCTCTTGCCATCAGCTGGCCTAGGCAGGGATGTGAATCAAGCCACAGATTGACGAGTGAAATCAGGCCGTGCTATTTCATGCTGATTGCAATTTCAGATCTCATAATCAGTAAATTTTCACAGGGAAAATACACTTTCAGTGAGGGTTTATTTGGCTTTGGATATGGACTATTTTTAATCAGAACCAGAATGAAAATGATTTAGATGATGCACATTAAAAAGAAAAATAAAATAGACACATACGTAATAGCTTATGCTAACTGAATGTGGGAGAATATTTTTATGGTAGAATAGCCATCTCTGAGTTGTTTGGGTTGTTTTTTTTGGTGGAGGATTGTTGGAGAGGGTCCTGCATTAAAGGGTGTGTTTTATTCTCCTCTCCCAATTTGTAAGAACTGAGATGGCAATGCCATCGTTTAAAATGACTGTTATCAATTCCTTTTAGTTTACTGTGGTACTTAAAGACTGTTGTGGACTCTGTGGGGCTTAATTCAGCATCCTGGATAAGCAGGAACAAACCTTTGTTTGCTGTTTGAGAGCTTTACTCTAGGGAAGGTCTTCAGGGAGATCTTCCAAGTAATTATTTTGTGCTGTGTCCCATACGAACTCTGAGAAAAGGAGCGGAAGGCTACGTAGGAGATATATGCACTTATTTTACTCCAGATCTTCTAAACTCCGAGTTGCTACTATTAGGTGTTAAAAAAAAAATAAATGCTCTGATACTTCACTAGGAGAGCTGACAACCTGCTGTCTTATTAACATAACTCTAACATGTCTGAGAGATCCAACACAGCAGATTGATTATGTTCATGTCTCAGCCACAGCACTGATGATGATACGCTAGTAAACATATCAATGCATCACAGGCTCTGAGCGCAGAAGTCTTTCTGTGACATTTTCTGAATGAGATATGAACACGAGAATGGTTTGTGCATCTACTGAGCTCAAGTAGCTCAGTCAAGAAGGCTGCGCTGTTAGGCAGGAGCGCGCCTGGCAGCGATGATTAACTGCATGGTCTTGGTAGTCTCTGTGTTGTAGAGATGTCACTCAATGCAATAGCTTCATCTGCAGATTTCCCAAATAAGAAAAAGTCAATTTACGAAGACTGTTTTCTTCCTTGAGGAACAATATGTGAATTGTGCATAAGCCATTCACCATTTCAAGTTCTCATCATACACGATTGGCCTCACTGGTTCTGTTCTGTTTCTGGTTGAAGGGTGCACGATAGGCCGGGGAAGGAACTGGATAATTATTGCTTTGGGGAAGATTAATTAGCACACGTAAGGAGCACGGCTACAGTCAGAAATATCTGTCTTCACTTCCTTTCTCTTAAAGATTTTCTATGAGGCTAGACAAGTCACGCAGGTTGTTTGGGGTTTGTTTGTTTGTTTGTTTTTAACCTAGATGTAAATTGGCAATAATAGAGCTTGCTTCTTCTGTCGTTTATCTGGCTAACCATGCTAGATCTAGCACAATGTAACTCTGAGCTCAGATGGTCTCTCAACATGTTAAAACAATAAGCCGAGACGTGCAGTCATAGGAGCAGTTTGGAAGATCACGCACAAATTATTGCTAAAAGATAATCCAGGAATAAACCTTTTACTTGGCCAAGATTTGTGTCTGAATTGTGAGGTTTGAAGTTTTAAGGGATTTTCTAACCAGGCTTTGGGTTTCATACAAGGAGATGCAGTCCTGGATTAGGGATCCCATTTCATTTTTTGTTTGTGACGACAGAACTTTTCCACTAACACCATCTACTCTTTGGATTCCTGTGCTCAGCAAATTAATTGTGTGCGTTCATACAGGTCAACTTGAGGCACCTAATCTTACAGCCAGTTTGTAAGGCCAGTTTTTTCTAGGGTTGTGATGTGACCAAAGTACAGAGCTCCCTCACAGCACCTAAAGATTCTCCTGGTTTGTCTTTAGGAATGGGTTTCCTGTCCAGTGGGAAAGGAGTGCAAAAGTACTTCAGGGGAAACTGTTCTTACTTCACGTAAGTGATATCAGATGTGAACTTCTACAGCTGTTGGGGTGATGGGCATTTGGCCCCATAGCAAATTCTTGATGCAGATTCACCCAGGAAAGCAGTCAATGCAGTAACTGGGAAACTGCATCTCTGTAGGAGGGCAGAGCACTGGCAAGGCCAAAGAATCATTTTAGCTTCTTTTGGCACAGAAGCTGGTGTATCTCTGTTAATGGGAGAGGAAATGAACTGTCTTCTTGCTGAGAAACATGGCAGCCAAGTCAGGAAATCAGACAGATTAGAAGCTTGTATAATTTAAGGAGTCCACGTGTGGTCTGATCTGGCAACAACTCACATGTATCCTTGCAGAGGTTCCCTTCTGAGCTTCTCTGTTCAGCCCTGTACTGCCAATGCCATGTTGGTGCTGCAAACCTTATTGCAGCCTTGGCTTTATAAGAACCAGAGCGCCTGCAGACAGCACCACTGAAACACTGACACTTAAGGGATTTTATTACCCTTGGCAGCAATTCTTTCTTAACCTAAAACTGAGCTACTGTATCTTACAGGAAAGGACCTAAACAATGATGTATTCAGGCTGATGGGACTGGATTAACCCATTAATAAATAGGAGGTGAAGAGAGCAATCTTGTTGAACGTAATGTATGCTAATGATGTGACCTGGCTAATGGAGCCCTTTTCTATATTCTGTCATTGTGCACATCAATTATGCAGCCTCAATTATCATCCTGTTTTTGTATCGTGTGGTTGAGAAATGAGAGACTTAATAGAGATGTTTTACCCAGTAAAATGCCTGATTAGGTTATGAAAGCAGAAACTCAAGGAAGAGAAAAAAAAAAACCACAACTTTGTTACATTATATCCTGATTTAATTAGCCAAAAGATATTATTCTCAGTAAGGGCCTTTGAAGTTGTAGCAATATTGCTGTAGGCTCAGCAGCAGAGATGACTAACTGTCTTAATACCTACAGCAAATACACTGACATAGCACTTACAGACAGACGGATCTTAGCTAAGCATTGCAAATCAGGCCAAGATCATTGTTTGCTTCATGTGGATAAGGTTCTTGATTAAGGGGAGAGGAGGAGAGGGGCTCCCGTGAGTCAGATCTGCATTTTCTTCTAGGAGAAAAGCAACTGCAGGCACATGTTACTAGTGACACCTTTGGTGCATGTGGTAGAGCAGTCTTCTGTGCTCTTCCCTTTTTAATTTTTTTTTCTATTTTTCATGTGTTACCTTAAATTTTCCTGGCATTGAGATCCGTTGTCTGCTCCATGACCTTGGTGATGGAGGCAGATCAGCATCATTGAAACCTGCCAGGTTCACCCCTTGCTGTCTCAGGAAGGTTGCAAGCATTTCTTGTGTTTCTGACTTGGGTGGAAGTGGTAGTCAGTCCTGGGGGACCCTGGAGAAAATCCAGTGTGTGATGAATGAGAAGTGACCAGAGGGAAAAAAAAAGCCACCTCTTTTATTTTGCAGTAGCAGAACTATTCCCATAATGAGAGCTGTGACCCTGGAGCCTGCTTGTGCTTGCTAGACAAAAACTTGGAGAAAGTTGGGAAGAAGCGTAATGGAGAAAGAATTAAATAGTGGGATGAAGGTGGGCTGAGCTGAGTCAGCTCTGCGGTCCTTAGGGCAGATCCAGACTGTGCTGTGCTCAGTGGTAGCTTTGCACCAGGGACAGATCTGTCCATTTCAGACCTGGTTTTATTCTACAGCGGCAGCATTACAGCTGTAAACTCTGTGTTTTGTTTTGTTTGAGAAATAACCAGCCTGCTAAATCCCTGATAAAAATCACGGGGCTGATTCACAGGGTTTTAAACTGAGTTGCAGTGACACAGGAAGTTGGTGTAAAGGAAGGGTGAATCAGGTCCTTGGCGCGTGTCAAAGCCGCTGCTTCTTTCCTTCCCTCGGGGTCTCTCATGCCATGGTAAAGGAATGATGTCATCCTTTTGCAAGCATGATCAGAATGGCAAAACCCTCAGAGTGCTATATTTACTCACCCTAACCCATTCTTGGCCAGTCTATCTTCTGGTCTCAGTAAACAAAATTGAGAGAGTCAGGGAGAAATAAATAGCAGGGCCAAATAGTGCAGCTGCAGCTGTTGGGTTGGAGTGCCTCTGCTTTTGGGTGCCTGTCTGGAGAAGCGTGTTCATGGCCTGCTTTGAAGAGCTGAGTCTGCAGCTGAGGCCCCTCTTAACTGCAGATGTCTGTCGCTTCTAAAAATGCTTGGTATTGACCTAAGCTTTTAAATGCCTCCCTTTGCAACAGACAAATAGCAATAATGCTGTGATTTGCTAACTCAGAGCAGCATGCTGTCACAAGCTGTATTTTTCATCAGTGCTGGCAGGCTACGTAACTCAGCTTTAAGTCTCCTTATTAACATGTACTTTGTGGACAGTTAACCCATCTTCGGATGCCCAGTGCACGCCACCTTAGTGCTATGCATCTGTGATCTAATGTGCACGAGCAATAACTCCTAAGTGCAGGAGACCTGAAATTGGTGAGGTTGCTTGCTGTCTTCCTAAGGGATGGTATTTAAACACGAAGAGCTACGATGAAATTAATTCCCCTGATTTTGTAATGAGCTAATATTGTGCAGAATAGAGCTGGCTGAAACTTTTAAGATGATGTCAGAATTTTCAGTTCGAAAACTAAAATAATAATTCAGAGGTGTTTGCATTAAGAAAGCTCTTGTTATAAGCAGCGAAGTGGATTGATTCTTTTCTTCTACTAGTTTTTGAAGGGTGACATTCTAATGTTTGAAGAAGATGATTCTGAATTTCTGCATCCCCCTCTTCTCACACACCCACGCACCTCACAAGCTTTACTGCAAACTTCAGTTTTAATTCTTACGCCTTTCTGGACAGTGTGCTTTTGAAGTATACTCTTCATTTCTGCCTTGCGTACTATCCTGTTAACTTCAGCTCAGTATCAAGCTTATCATTGCTTGATCCTTTGTGCATCTCAAATGCAACACTAACTGTTAGGCTGCGTGCGTTTCCTGACCTTCTTTTCATTTCTATACAGCATCCATATGATCTATCACAGCTTTGAAAATTGAACTGCAGGCTAGTGACTTCTTTGCCAGAATTGATCCTTCTCTTTTCCTCAGAAGCCATCAGATAAAGGAATACTTGTGACAAATAACCAAGAGAAAGATCACCACAGTAAGAAATCTTTTGCTTTATGCTGTGCTAGCTGTGTGCAATTTGGATGGCTCCTCAGTTACTTGTCTTTCACCTTCGGGGTAATTATTTACTTGCTAGTGATGAACATTCTTGATCCTTTTTTGACCTGCAGAGCTTAGGATAAGGAAAGATTTGCCTTCAGGCTTTGGCCAAAAAAAGCCTGATAATCATTTTTTTTTTTTTTTTTCCACCACCATATTATATTAGTTGGAGAAACTGCAGAAGATGAGAAGCTCATTATAGCTTTAGGGTCATCACTGAATGACTTTATCCAATTGCCTTCAAGTATTTTCACAAGGGCTTTCATGTCATCCCTATTATAATAATCTTGTATACATTGTTTTAATTTCTATATCCTTTTCATCTAGCAACCGAAGGAAGAGTGTTTTACAGTTATTCATATATGTAGCCTTGAAGTTTGTGAGTTAAAGAAAACTTCATTATACCCAGGGCAGGAGTGGGTGAATTGAGGAGCAGAGGAAGGAAAGGGTTTGCTAATGATCCAGGATCCTAACTCACACCTCACTCTCTCCTGGTGTGACTCAGCGATGAACAAAATCACGGTTAATACAGCTCTGAGCAGTTTTTCTGTAGGGTGTTTTGCTGCATTGGAATATAATGACTGTTTGTTCAAGTCAGACAGAGGTGTGCCATGGCACTTGGTTAGAAGAGGTTGTATTTTTCAACTTGGACAAGTCAAGAGTTTTCTGGTAGTTTTCTGCGTGGTTTGCACAAGAACTGTAATCGATAGTTTATCCAAACATCTTTTGACAGACCCTCTCACACGTCGCTCCTAGGTGGTACACCGCACAAGGCTGCTTTGTGTCACTGTTGGTTGGATGTTACCAGGGTGACTGTTCTGCCCTTGCTTAAAACAATCCATAAAGCAAACTGGGATATCTAAACGCAGCAGGCTGTTCTCAGATCCCACAGCCGTTATTTCAGGGTTGGATGTAGAGATGTTTGCCGGAGGTGGAAAGCAAGTTGGGAAAAAAAAACAACCCGTATGAAACCCACTCTGTGCAAGTAATGGCTGGTCCCAGTCCTCCCTCAATTGCTCGGGGGGAAGGGTGGTTGAAGCAAACCATCTCACTGCTAACCAGACTGCATAGTTAGAACCAGAACATTAAGCACAGCCCATCATGATTGCCCAGGCTGGAAATTAGACTGAAGGACAAAGCAGATCTTTTTTCAGTCTCACCATTTACTTATTGAGACCCGGTCATCTGACATGACATGCTGTCATCCGACAGTGGAGATATGCCGAACCCTTCCTTCGTGTGAAGACAGATTTATCTCTTTCTTCTTCACAAAAAAATTGAAATTCCCCCAGTCTTTCTTCTCTAGCCCTCAAGCTGAAGTCAGTGAGGAGTTTAGAGAGAGAAGGAAGCTGTGGCTCATGTCCAAGTCACGGGTTTCACATGATGGAGAGATGGTAACACACTGAATATATTAAGGGCAATTTTGCCTGATAAAAGGACACAGGAAAGTGCCTGCATGTATCGGTATGTGCTCTGATTGCACAGGAGTGTACTGGAGGAGTGTCCAGGGAGCTGAACTGTGAGTGCTGTGCACTGACTGGAGAGAGCCAGGCCCGTGGAAACCTTTCTTTCTGACCAAAAATGTCTCACCCACAGTGCAGCAGAAGAGAAGGGTGGCCTTTGGTGGGGCATCAGTGGCTGTTTCTATGTTTTGGGCACTGCTTCATGAGGAAGTGTAAACAATAGGGTGTATTTCTTCTACTTCAACCGCTATTTAATTCACCGAGGATTTCTGAAATGCATGCCTGATTTTCTTTGTCTTCTATTCTGCCTTTCTTGCTCCTTTCCGGCACATGTCTTTTTCTATTATTATTTTTCCCTAAGACTTCACTGTCATTGCCTTATGATTCTTGGCTTAGACCTCTAGCTGGCATCTTCTTCTTTTTACATGAAGAAATCAACCCAATGACCAGCCAGCTTTCAGCAGGCTGTGGCCAAAGAATTATTATTGCACATAAGACCAATAGATCGCAGTCTGGGGACAGGGGATTGGGACCCCTGTGAATGCTGAGACAGATGGATATAGCTGCCTAGAAATCGTGATCAGATGTATATTTATAGTACCTGTCTCTGCGTGAATGCACGTTTTTGTGCATATGTTGCACGTGGAGATGGTTATTTGATGACTGCCCTGCTGTTGGGCACTGTGAGCAATGTCTCTTCTGTACCTGTTTCTGTGCCTGATGCGTCTGTACAAGTGTGTAGAGCGAATGCTCTGTCTTTGTGTCTGCATATGATGGCTGGGATAGCTGGCTGAAATTTGGACCTGTGCTTTCATGTGAAGCGTTATCAGATCATTCTTTTGCTGAACTGGTTGATCTGATTAGAGGTGGCTTAAAAAAAAAAAAAAAAAAAAGAACAGGTGGCAGATATAAATACACAGCTGTGCATCATTTCTGACTTTACTGCTATTCGATAATGCCGTCCATGGTTATTTTACGACAGTCTTCTCTATTCGTGACATTGCGGTAAATCTCATTGTAAAATTGCCTTAATGTGCAGTGAATACTGTTAAGCAAAATGGAGGAACTTAGAGAACTACTGTGAGGATGAAGAGAGAGAGACTGAGCGAGCTCCGGGCAGAGGAACGGAGGAGAGCTGTGGGGAAAGAACGAGGAGACTGATGGGCTCGTTATGTAACACGGGTAATTCTCTGCATGCGGTGCCAGAAAAGCATCTCAGGAGGAAGCAGTAGTTGGTTTCACCCACTAGATGGAGATGGAAAGAAACATTTTCCTGTGAGCTTCCTTCCTGAATGGCTTTTACTTACAGTATCTTAAGGCTGTCCTTAAAGCAATTACCAGATTTCTCTGGAGGAACATTTGGCGTGTGTGGGCTATATCTCAGCTTTTAGCACTGGCTAATTTGCCTGGCCTGATTATTGTCATAAGTTCCCATTTATATTCATGGTCAGTAGCTATTGTAGTTACAGGCTTTTCCATGCAAAAGGCACCTCATACTTTTCTTAATTTCATTGCAAATTAATACAGTTTGTAGTATGTCAGCAGGCTGAGGCTACAAAATTGGAAGTTCTTTCCCTCTGAAAATCATTATCTCATGGTTCTTTCCATCATGGTCTTCGCTTGTTCTTTAGTGACCGTAAGGGCTTTTGGGTTCAGGTCCTCTGGCTGGGACTGAACTACAGAATTCCCACTGCTGAGAAGTTCAGCACTGCTGTGCACTCCAGCTCCAAAGCTTGGAAACGCAGATTGTGAAAGATGATAAAAAGTTTGAATTCCCACCCAGCACCCTCTTGGAATCCATGCCTGCAGACCCTCCACTGCAGAACCCTGCAGGATACTTTTGACAAAAATTTTGGATTCAGCAAAACAGCATCTTCCCCTGAAACGGTGCGTTGCTTAAGAATGTCTGGAATGTGGGGAACAATTCCGTGAATAGCAGAAAGTCATGGAGAGTCTTCTGTGTTGAGAGCTGATGGTCTTCATACTGGAACAGCCTGCACCATATTTTCTGAGAATTTCCTACACTGAGATTTAGCTAGCAGAGTTCGTTATGTAGCCAGGGCCGGCTAAAGGCCTGCAGTGGTGTAGCTGAGGAAGCTTTAATGCATGACCGTATCCTGACCCACAGTTCCTTTTCAGCGTACAATAAGCTGTATGCTTGTGGTGTACCTGATTTCTTGCCCGTGAAGGCTGTGATGGTTGGACAGAGGAAGCATCTTTGAACATGGCCGTGAGTATTATACAGATCACGTAGTAGGGAACGTACTACTCCACAGGGCAATGTTCCAGCTCAGCTCTTCGTGGTGTGTATTTCCTTGTACTGTTTGCACCTGTAAACATTTACTCCAGTTTCTTGCAACCCCCAAAGGACTGGCAGCTCCAGAACAGCTCTTATTCTTTTCATTGGTTGCTTTTCTTTCTTCTCTTGCATGTCATTTTCTGCATGAGGTGGAGACGTGCTTACAGATTTCTTCAGCCCTCAGACAGAAGACATCCATTTGGAACTGTGGGTCCCAGGGCTCACGTGTTGCACATCTGCAGGTCTATGGCTTTGCAGAGCAGCCCCTAGTACTCTTGTTAAGCTGTTTATTTGGTGTTGCTGTCACATTTCATTCTTTGAAGGAATGAGATCAGAAACCACTTCAGCAAACTCTTCTCTCTCTATAACCACTTTATGAATTACTTTTGAGCCTGCCAAATGTCAGCAGTGTAAATAAAAGATATAATACTTGGGCTGCTTTTGCTGAGAAGCTTTGCCACACACGGGCTTTGGCTTCCACACAAGATTATGGGTGATTTTTAGCAGGTGGTGAGATACAGGATATTAGAGTAAATGCTGTAGTGGTCTGCTATAGGCTTCAGCTGTATAAACTCCCCAAAGGAGAGAACTAGTGCAGGCATCGGACTTCTAACAGCAGCCACAGCTTATCAAGGGTGGAAGATTCATAGAATTGTAGAATTTCTTGAGTTGGAAGGGACCCATAAGGACCACAGAATTGTAGGAAGGGGCCTTTGGAGGTCATCTAGTCCAACTCCTCCTTCAGGTTCCCTAGAGTAAGTTGCAGAGGAAAACATCCAGGTGGTCCTGGTGCTGTCACCAGAGCCCCCAGATCCCTTTCCGCAGGGCTGCTCACTTGTCTCCCCAGTCTGTACAGATTCATCCTGCCCATGATCAGGAAACCTCCATTAAAAGAAAACAAGGACTAGTGCTTAATTAGGTGGACTTGTCTGCAGGCTTGAGATGCTGCTGAGCCGTAGTTTGTGGCAGGTACCATTCCTGAGTGACTGACACTTAGTGTGGCTTAGCAGTATTGTCATGTAGACTACAGCTCTGGGTAGTTGCACTGGTTGCTTGTCCCTACAACTGCCTCGGGAGCCTTTCTGCCATTAGCAATCTGTTTTAATCCCTACAGAGATTATTTATCCTCATACCTGAGCTCTTGCAGCTGAGATTGTGCTGGCCTTCATTTCAGAGCTGCCCGAGTGCTTGCTGTAACAGCTGCCTTGTTGGAGGTGAATTTTCTGCTCTGCCAGAAGAGGCTTGCAAGGAAGTTTATGTTATACTTAGTCATGCTTCTTGGTTCCAGCCAGTGTTATTTGTCCCACAAGACCACAAATGCAAAAATCACTTACAAACATATAAAAGCCCCCAAACCACTGAGCACCAGGCAGGAACGCTCTTTTACAAGCCACTGATTGCTCCAAGGGTCTCTCTGGCATTGAAAGCCCTCCATTTGTTGGCCTTTTGTAACCAAATACACAAACTATGTCTCTCAGGTGGCAGGGGGAGTTTGTTTCCAAATCCAAGTGCTGTTGCCAAGAGTGTGTTAGAGCAATAGAAAATAAGTATTTGTTTAAAGAAGGATTACACTTTCCAACTCAGAAATGTGTAAGATTTTTCAAACTGATTGCAGCTCTCTTTCTCTGGAGAGGACAAGTGTTGTGTAGCTGTAAGCTGAACTGGAAGGAAATTGTAGTACCATTTATTTGATGATATTTGAACAATGTCTTTAGAAAGCCCTCAGACAGATAGCAAATGGGTCATGGCAAAGGATGATTAGGGCTCACTGGCTCTGCAGCATCCTTCTTCCGCTCTGGGAACCCAGCACTGCCTGGTGTGGAGGACATGCCTCGCCAGGAGTATTTCAGAGCATCTCAGAGGCAGCTCAGCCACCTGGATGCTATAGGTGGAAAAGGACCAGTGCTCTTACTGGTGCCTGTGGCTCCCCTGGGGTGTTATCTCTGACTTCCGTGGATGGTGTGCGTTCTTATAACAGTAGAAATTAAATTTATATGGAAAGAGTTTGAGCTATCTGGTATTGCATGCACAAAGAACTGAAGTATGAGGAAGTAGGATGGGAGCAATGCTTGGTACCAAAGGTGTGTCAGGCTGGCCTGGAGTAGATCTGGAGCAGATCTGGAGCAGTGAAGCTTGTATCCACTCTATGAAAGTGAAAGCATTTAAGAGAGCAATCTGCAGGCCAGACTGTCTGACCTCCAGAAGTAGCACAAAGACATAGCAGTTTGGTACAACTCATGTGATAGCTGCCTGTGCTGGGGGCACATGGCACTACACACCTTTAGCATCCCAAGCTGTGAGAGGGACAGAGGTAATGTGTTTATTGAAGGATCTGCCTTTTGCATGCTGTATATTCATGTATCTATTTCAGGGTAGAGCAGCTTCATTTAAACTGCTTGGAAAGATTAAATTATATGATTCTTTTAACATGACAAGAGGGTGACAGGCTGGTTTCCCTGCACAATGGTACACAGCGAAGCGGAACTTGGAACATGTACTTGTTCCCTCCCAGGGAGGAGCATATTGATTGAAGAGCTGTGTAATGCATTAGAAGGACAAGAAAGCGTGGATTAATTTCAGCAATCTGATGTAAAACAAGAACATCCCATTCTTGAGCTCAATTGCAGAGGGGGGTTCAAGGCCCGTCAAGTATCACAGTGCAGGCGTAGCATGGGACTCTGCAGTGCCGAGGGGGATGGAGGATCAGCAGAGGAACAGCTTCAGGCTTTTGCAGCTTCATTTTGTCATCAGCTTCTGACCTCACAGAAAATCAGTGCAACTTTGCGCAGACGGATTCAAATAACCCATTCTGTTTTGCAGGTGGGAGCTAGAACAGTCCCTTCCTGGGGACTAGCTGAGGGATGTGAAAGAAATTCACATTCCAGGTTTTCTCTCTGCCTTCTGGTAGATATTCATAGGTAGACTTCGATTTTGATGGAAGTTGGGAACTGAAGCTCTCTTTTTCTTGTTTGCAAAACAGCGTTTCCCTGCCTGCGTTGTGAGAACTCATGTCTTCAGAATGGTGGAATGCCCAGATATGGGGGTAAAGAGAATGTTAGACTGCTTTGCAGTGGGGTTTAGACAAGATGAGACAGACACGTTTGATTAAAAGGCAGTTAGGTGGAGGTTCGGTGGCTGGTAATGTAAGCATCAAAGCTCTGGTAGAAGAATGTATTTGGTTTGCAAATCTGTGTGTTTTGCTTAGTTTTGGCAGGACCCGTAGGAGCCAGAAATCCTTCAAGTTTTTCTCTAATAACATGTTTAAGTGTCTACAGTACAGATTTTCACATGTGCCATAGAAATCTTTATTGGACTAGGAAGAAACTGTGGAGTTGTGCTGATGGCTTAATCTCCCGAAGGCACCCATGCAGGAGAAAGATCAGGCACGAAGTTAGCTCTGACAGTAAATTCTGTGTGTTCTCATGGCTCATATCAGAGATCCCATAGGCCTTTCTTAGATCTTCTGATGCTTGCTGCTTACAGTTCTGCACATTACAGGGATGCTGATGGCTGGCTCGTACGCAGTGACTTTGATGCTGGAATAGACTCTTGCTCAGTTCTGAAAGCAGCCAACTGCTCTGGGATGCTCTCTCACTAGATGTGTGTTTGATTTGCTCTCAGGAGGAGGGAGGGGAGATTTGTCAGGAGGGAAGATGACATTGCTTATTCTTTCACACCCAGCTTTAAATACATTCTTGGGAACACCAGACCTTTGTAAGCCTTCTCCCAGGTGGAAACATCAAGGTCTGGCTGTTCTGCACAATAATCATAAACCTCCAGAGCTTGGAGCATGAAGCATTTAGGAATAATGAGACCTCGTTTTGTATTTCCTTACATGGGGTCACATCATGACATCGGGGGAATTCTGTGTAAAACCTGGCATCATGAGACCGCTTAGCGACTACTGACTTGACTAAGTAGCTACCATCAGTACATGTGAAAGCAAGTCTGTTTCAGAAGGTTGACTTCCTAAATACTCCAGTCATACACACAGTTGCTTACACAAGGTATTAGTTATGCTTAGTTCACTAACGAGATTTGTGTGCGCTGTGCTAGAGGCAGGGACACCATACTGTGCAACAAATGCTCTCCTCTGACAATGGTGACTCGTGCTTTAGGTTAGATACTGATAATTTATCACAAAGGCTTGACAAGTTTAACAGTGCATCAGGTAGATTTACTCTCACTTTGAGCTTAATGTTCCTCATTCTCTTACGTTCTAGAAATGATCGTTCGGTGAGGTCCGGAGGCTGGGAAGCTGGCTTAGAGGTGTAATGGGACTCACTCATGGCTATCATCAAATTTAAAACTGTTCCTTTGAATATTGTCTGCAGCCTTTAAGATGCAGACTGTGAGACTTTAATGCCACCAAAGGGTTTTTTGTGGTACAGAAAAATCTTCCTCTTGATATTCAGCAGTTTCTTTATGGGATTGTTTGGTCTCTAGACATGAGAAAATCCTGGCAATTTTGATCATTTGAAGAGAATGAGTAACGCGTAGTGCTTCGTACAGTGTGTCACTCTTCAAATCCCTGATTATGCTTTATTTTCTATTATGTTGAATGGAGTGATTCTATTATGGACTATCATTTTCTCTTTTTACTGTGGTTTATTTCAAGGATTCCTGCTGGAGCCCTATCTACTGAACATTTCTAGATTACAATTGACTATCTAAGACTGTTTCAGGAATACGTAATGGGCCAACTCAAATTAGCCAATCTAAGAAGAAATTCATTTTGGCCTTGAGAGCTATCTGAACACATGCTATTCTGCAAGCAAAGGGAAAAGACTGCCTGCTGTCAGGATTTCAGTAGATGTCAGTGTGGATTTTAAGCTGGATATTCAGCCTGAGTTTTATAAGTTCTTTTCTCTGCGAACTTATCACAGTTCTGTACTGAGTTATCAGCCCTTACTTCTGCACTCCGGAGGAAGATTGCTGGTGATAGGTGCTCACTAACTTAGATAACAGATCAGGACAAAAAAGGGATCTTTTGCGTCTACGGCCAAAAGTCTCTATGAAGCTGTGACCCAAATATCCTGCCTTGTGTCACTGGGGACTGTAACAGAATCAAACATCTGGCTGAGGCACAGGGTGAGATACTCCACATCCATCCTGGTGCAACCTTCAGTGTCCTTATCTGGAAGGAAATACCAAGCTGGCTTGGAGAGATCAAAAGATCTTGCCTCATTCCACCCATCAACATTTGGGCCTCACTGATTGCTGCTGATAGCATGCCAAAGGTAAACACGAGAACAAATAGGCAAATAATGGCCAAGAAGAAGGGTTGGGCTGTCACTGAGTGGCTGTTTGATCTTCAGGGGTTGATAATCATCAGTAACAGCCTTCTGATGGAACACCGTGATGGATGAGAGCACACACTGAGCAAGACAGCACATGGTCTGTTTCTGGCAGGAGGGACATGGCACGGCTGGTGGTGACATCAGGGGAATAGGCACAATGACCTAGAAGGGCCACGAATTCCTAAGCTGCTCCTATGGGGGGAAATGTGGGTGAGAACTCAAAGCAGAATTGGGAAATAATTGCAACTCCTTTGAAACAGAGCAAAACAAAATATGGCTGCTTCTTGTTCCCAGATTCTGGGCAACATTTCAGCACATTTCTCACTTGATTGGTTTATCTGGCTCCAGTTACCACATTTTCAAAACTTATGTGGTACATACTGTTAGCAAATACATGGTTTATTGGTAGGGCTGGACTCCTGAGCATACTTGTCAGGCTACAGAATTATCTACATTATTATATTCTTTCTCGTTAGCTTAAGGAAATTATAAAAAGGAAAGGAGGAAAATTATAGGCTGGAGAGATATCTTTTCCCCCCAAATTCTTCTTTCACTAGTTATTAAATCTCGCAAAGGTTTTAATTTCATCAAGTGTGATGGATACAGAAGCACTGATCCAATAAGTTGTCTTCTGTGAACATTATTAAAATATCAAGGAATAATTTAATTTTCCCTCTACATGGTTCTGTTTTTTCTTCTGACTGTGAGACGTAACTGTGTGTATGTAAGTAACTGCTGAAGGGTACTCTGAATATTTGGAGAGTGGGGGAGAAAAATGTCAAGGTGACCCAACTCTTTTCCAGCTACGTTATAGATGGTGATCATTTAAGTGCTGTTTATCAAGCACCGAGAGGACCAGGAAGAGTGAGATATCCATTATAACACCGTGTGGAAGCCCTGCAAAAAACTAGGGCAGCAACTACAGAGGGCAAGGAGCAACCTGGCCAGGGCTCTTTGTAGCAAGTCTCTTACTTGCGGAAGAATGTGGGACAGACTAGGTGGACAGAAGGGTCTGCATAACCTCGGACGCTCTGTCTGTGAGGGAAGATCTAAACAGCAATCATGGGTTGAGTTTCCCTGTCCTGACTGCTGCCAAGGTGTTATGCAAGGTGCCAAGCTGTTATGCATTTGTTGACTGATGCCTTTCCTCCAGAGCCAGAGCTAGTGAATTTCAGGACTGGTCTTGACACCGTATTCCCTTTTCAATGTGGCTTACCCTTACAGCATGTGAAATGGGAGCTTTTTTTGCTTGCTTGTTTAAATGAAGGTGGAGTTCAAGTGCACGCTGAAGGGAGTTCCTGGTAGAGGTTGGGAAATAGCCCTTCACAGAAAGGTCTCAATATGTGTGTCTGTAAAATCCTTCGTGTATGATGCTGGCACTTCTCTGAAGACGTATTTTTCTAACGCAAGCCTGAGTCAGTAACAGACAGTTCAGAGGGGAGGCTGGGTTCTGGGAACAAACATTGCTTTCGTCTCCTCTCTTTGAGGACTTTGGATCACAAAAAGAAATGTAACCTGGCTGGTTGGTGTGTTTCTGTTCTGTGTTCAGAAGTCTGATGCAGAGTAGCCAGAGAGCTGGCAATCAATGCGGAGTCAATTCCTGCCGCCCTTGTTGCTGCACTGCAAACTTCAAAGAAGAAAAGCTGCTCCCTTTGCACCTACAAACACGATTTCCAGAGCCGAGGCAGGGTAATTTTCACATGCAAATTCAAGAGGCGAGCCTGCCTTATCTGAGCAGGTGGACATGCTGTTTAATGGGACGGCAGCAGCTCGCCTTTACTTCCCAGATGGGGAGCAATTCAGCAGAAATAAAAGGCTTTCTTTTGCTGTTGTTTTAGAGGAAAAGATGTGTACCTTTACAAAAGGGGAAAACACGACCTTGTGCTTTGCTTTTATGCTTTGTATTGTGTTGAATCTTGGAAAAAAATAGAATTCAGTTTACCATCTAGAGCTTTAGTTTACATTTTTCATAAGCTGTTGGAAGCATAATGCAGAAATCAAAGACTTGGCAAAGGAACAGGTCAGCTTTACAATTTCCCTCGTTCTCAAGCACTGAAATACACAGATTTGTGGACATGAATCCCAACGTTATTAATGTAGTGGGAAAACAGGGAGCAAATTTATAGTATTTACAGTTCTCACTGTTTTGTTTTTTTTTTAATATTCTCTTTGGGACAGTAATTTCTCTCATTTATTATTTCAAAAGCATCCTTCTTCAATTTTTTTTTCCCCTTTTGTTTGTCATCAACCGTAACAGCAGAACTACTGGGAAGGAAAGTTATTCAAAGCAGAGAAGAGTGAGTTGCAGCTGACCAACCAAGACAATAACTGCTGATTTAAGCAGGTCATTTTGAAGCTTAGGAACTCCTATTAAGTCATCTCAAAATGACCTGAAAGTTTGAGGTGCTCAGCTTCTGCAAACAGCTTTTCTCTGCTGTTCCACATGGGGATTGTGGGGTTTTTTTTGGTGTAGAAATGTGGTTTTGATGCTTCCTTTGCTTGTCAGTAATAATTGACTCTGCCTGTTGGTGGCACATTGGTGAAGCAGCATATTTACTCCTCCTTGCATTGCTCATCTCCACGTTGGGCCTCAGGTGTCCCTTGGCCCTGAAGCATGAGCCTGCATGCAGGATGCCATGTATAAATATATAAATAGCCAAAGCTCATAAATACTTGAAAAGTCGCATTTTCGCAGCAGAGCCTCTCTGCACTGGATTTCTGTGCGGGTTGTTGGGTGCCCAATCAGTGTTTTAGGATTGGAAAGGGCTCAGGAAAGGGCCTCATCCCAGTGCAGGCTGTTTTTGAGCAAGGACAGTGCTTTTCACTGGATCTGCTGTTCCTTAAACATCTGGTTCCCAACCTGTGTTGGCCATCACTGCCCTGCTCCCTGCCACATCTCTCCCCGCTGCCAGGGTATGAAATGGATGGTGACCTCTGCAGAACCCAAGGACTTCACTGTTAATTGCTGTGGTCCCCAAGTCTGATTAAAACCAGCCTTTATTAAATTAAATAAGCTCCATCTGCTAACAGTGTGCGTGCCCTTATACTGGAGACAGAAGAAGCGAGTAAAAGGGAGAATCTCTCACGTGATACTCTGGCTTCAATTAAAGCGTGGATTAGAGAATGGCCTCAAAACTTGAAGTCCAGGCCAGAACACCCCAAGCCCCTGTCCCTAATGAATCAAACCCAACTGCCAGCCTCAGCTGCTGTGCATAGTGGGAATGGAAATAGAAACTCAATTGAATTGAATGAACCTCAGTGAGTTTGTGCCTTTGTGCTCATTCTTTTTAAGAATGAAATGTGTTAGAATGGCATTTCTTCTGAGTTTTCAAGTGCCTCTGTGAGGATCTTGGTGTGAAAACAGCAGTAGGCCGGTTGTGTAATTTTTGCCCCAATTTTGTTCTGATTTTTCACACCCCTCAGATCCAAAAGTCAGTGAAGTACAGAGGACTTGCTGTTTGTGTTGACATGTGTGCATCTGCCTTTCCATTTGATGAAACTCACCCTCTGATGTGCAAGCAAAATTGCAGCTGTGGAGGAACCTTTACTAAAAGAAACCCTAAAGAGGAAAGGTTGTCAGAATTAAAAAGAAGCTGATGAGACGATGTTTCTATGCTCCAAATCTCCCTCCCCTTCCTGAAGCAGCTTCATAGGGTATTTGGCGTCTGGGTCTGAAAGGTTTGCTTTGACACCATTTACAAATCAAGCCAGATGATTTGCTGATATGAATGACCCCTAAGGAGCTTTCTGATAGACCCCATGTGCAGCATCACCTTTGGATGGATGACATAGAGCTCTGGAAAGAAGGAGGCATCTCTGGGTTAGTAACACTATCACGTTTCTATCACCTTCCTCTTTGTGTCAGTGGGCAAGCAACTTGGAAACCACATAATATCTGGTAGAATCATGTTATTTGATGTCAGAACAGCATATTCCTTGAGAACGCACACTAACTCCTTTCCTACAACTGTTTTCAGGGAGATACATTTTCTCCTTAAGTTGCAGATTGTGTTCGTGCTGTAGTTTTTGATGGCTCACCTCCAGATGTTGGAGAAACTGAGAAACTACATTTAATGGATGCCCGTTTGAAAAATTGTGCTGCCATTGAAATCAGCAACAATGCTTCAATTGACTTTATGTAGCTTGACTTTTTTTTTTTTTTTCCTGAGTCACCACACTGTGGTTAAGCCTCTTTGATTTGTTGGCTGAAATGTGAGGCTCTACAAAGGCAGAGGTCCATCCCGTATTTAGCTGTGCTGAAAATACCACAGCAGTATCGTTTTGTGAAGTATGTTATGCTCTCATTTCCCCTGACTTTGGTCATGTGAGCAGAAAGGAATACCTGTGTGTAAGGAAGAAAATTAAAATTAAGTAATGTTTTAGGGGGCTATGTTTTAGTATTGAGAAGAAAATATGAGTGGTTTCTTGTATATTCTGTCTCAGCAAAAAGTACCCAAGTTTTCTTATGGTCTCTTAAAGAGGCAATAACAAAGATAAAAGGGTATAATGAGAGGAGGCTGAACTTAAATTGAACTTCTGTCACAAAGGACATGGTGGTTGCCTTGCTGAGTTGCAATAATTCTGGGCTGAACTTTTGTTCTCCAAAAAGTGAACATCACTGAAGAGCAAGGATGCCCTTCCTTCAAGGGGCAGAATGTGGAACCTCTGGTCTTTTTGCTGCTCATTTCTCTGATAATGTCTGGCATGTTTTGCCATTCCCCTTATCAGAACAAAGCCCTGTCCTGCCCACCAGGTCATCCACGTCATTAAGAGGTATATCTGTACTATTAACTGTTGCCTAGTTTTAAATCAAACCTTTCTAGCATCTACGTAGAAAAAAAATCTCCCCTAAATCTGCCTAACGTCGGGCTTCTACAGCCAAGCAAAACTCTTCGGCAGTGAATTTAGGATAAAAACTGATTGCATTTGACAGCAATTAACCATAGTGGAGAAGGCCTGTGGTCATGGAAGATGCATACCTCTTAAATTGAGACAAATATTAATGTTTAAAAGCTTAGACCAGGCACTTGCTGGCTGAGAAGAAACCACAAGTATGCAATTGCAAAATAAACCCCACGAGTGTCTGTAGTAAACATCGTGTTTGTAGAGAAGAGAAAGTGCATGCTGGGAATAACGGAGGAATGTTACTGCTTTCCAGTTCAGTAACAGCCAAGACATGGGCTCACACATTGCAGCTATATAACAGTGGAGTGGAAGATCTTCCACAGCTCACTGGGCTATGGGGTTGACCATGTTTAACCAGAAAATTAATTAAGAAAGCAAATTCCCTCTTCAGAAACAAAGGAGAGGAACACTGTAAGATATTAATTTTCAGTTCAAGTCTGCCCATATTCTGTCCAGCCAGCAGGATAAATCTCATCAAGTTATATTGAAAGTACCTGAACTCAACCCAAAATTATTCTGACAATCCTAATTGAGCCTACAGACTTTTATTGTGGTTATTGTGTACATGGCTTCTAATGATCACTTGTTTTACTCGGTAGCATTGTAACTTCATCACTGTCACAGAGCCTTTGAAATTAAGGGATTTTTAACAGTGATTAATGAGTATGATCTTCTAACTCAGCAGGGCGCTCCAGAAATCCCCACCAATGCAGACTTCTTTTAATTGCTGTCTTTGTTGCGATGCCTATATTCTTGTTTAAGGCATTCAGGGCTTCAATTGTCTGTGCAAAATATCTTGCCCGACGTGTCCCCCACTATTTTAATTTTTCCTTAATCTCACTAAGTTTTGCCGAAAGAGATGATCTGTCAGTCTCCCATGCCTGTGAGGGAAGAGTCAGGTGTTAGCAGAGCAATGCTGAATGACATCTGGGGACAAAAAGGGGAACCGATCCTTACTTTTCTTTCGGTGAGGAGCCAGGCATCAGCAGCGGTTGGCCTTGAATGCACTGGCATGCTATGTTTCTGAGAAGTTCAAGAAAGGTAATTTATCCCAGTGGGGGTTTTGGATATTTGCTTGCAATTACACTTGTTTTAGCAAAGTGAACAGGATTTGCTCTTTGGATTTTCATTTCCATGCCCGCAGTTTAGAGTTGCAGGTACCACCTGTTAACACTGTGCAAACAAAATATAATTGACTCCCGCAGGAATCCCTCTGAAAGGCAGCACCTTGGGATTAAAGTTGCCGAGCCATCTATCTAAAATGATGTGGCAGATTTAATTAACGTGTCTAAAAATACACAGGCTGCAATCAAGCCTTTGCTTCTGCCCGTGTCTGTTCCCTGAAGGGGAATGCACATAATTTTCAAAATCTTGGGTTCTGTCAGCCACCTGTGAGTTGAATTTATTGATGCATGAGATTATCATAAAATTAATTTGGACACTGCTGAATTATGAGGTTGAAAACAGGTTGAGAAGTGGTTTCTTACCCATTTTAAGCAATATGCTGTCAATAATGTTCTTTCAAGCCCATATGTAGAGCATTACTAGACAGCTACAGTTACAAACTGTAAACGTATGGAGATGAGATGCGTACAGCCCCTTGTGGCAGAGAAAGATCTCTGTGGTGTGGTACTGGGAATGATTTGGAATGACTTGAGTCAGAGTGGCAGATAACTACAGACATCAAATATATTTCTCTACTCGCCACTCAGGGGACAGCTTCTTTTTTTTTGTTAGAAACAGAACATTGGCAAACCACTGAAACAGTTGAGGAGCCCTCAGTCAACGTGTCCGTCCATCGCTTGGGGTTTCAGGCTTTATATCCACTTTTAATTAAAAAGAACTGCTTTTTGTTAGAGCAGTAGTGGGCAGTGATGAAATGCAATTTTCTCAGTCTGTAGGAAGGATTTTTAAGGGAAAATGAGTGAGTAACACATCTTAGTGTTAATATGGTCCGTGCAGGAGTTGTTCCCCATGAACCTTCTTGACATTGGCATGCAGAGTTTGATGTTGCTCTTCATCGACTGTTCACCAGGAGGTTGCTGAGCACAGAAGAGGCTCCCCAGGGCAGCGGTCACAGCTCAAAGCTGCAGAAGTTCAAGGAGCTTCTGGACAATGCTGTGAAACATAGGGTTGGACTTTTGGGTGGTCCCGTGTGGAGCCAGGAGCTGGACCCAGCGATCCCTGTTGGGTTCCTTCCAACTTGGGATATTCTGTGATTCTAGATGTCAGTCCAGACACTGACATCCTTGTCAAGATATTAAGAGTCACTGCTGACTTGCTGGACACAGAGTCCAGTATGACAGGATGCAACTCTGCTGAGAAGGGCATGAGGAATTCGGGATTCAGAGATCGTAACTGAGGCTCTCAGCAAGCAGAAGTAGATATTGCTGTCTCTGTTGTGCTCTGTTCATGTTTCAAGGTTATCATACAATCTAGAGATCTATAAAAAATACTTTTGATAAGCTTGAAGTTGAAGGGATCTGCTGGATTCCAGTGCCAGGGACTCGTGGGAGAAGGGCTGTAGTGCATACACCTCATTTCTGCCTCGGTTGCAATGGCTGCGTCAACTGCCCGCTGATTAAATGCCTTTGTTAGCACAGCAGATGGCTGTTGGTGCCCTGCTAACTCAAGTGGCCTCCCAAGACATTTTTATAACTACAGTGCAGGGAATAGATGTAGGTGCCAAGGTGACTGTTCCAATTTTAAAGCCCAGCAAGATAAGATGATTGAGAAAGCTTTAAATAAAGGCTAACCTGTGGAAATCCCTCCACAAATCATCCGTTTGTGAACTTTTACTTCCCCTTGCATTGCCTTAATCTCCTCCATCAGACAGGCTAAAGAAAGTCAAAGGGTGTGAGGAACTATTTTCATTTATACCACCAACCTCATCCCCATTAGCAGCTAGGGCTGTTTGCAGAGTCTGCCTGCATGTATGAATTGCACGAGTTGTTGTTACAGGGCTGACAACCAGGCTTCCTTCAAAACAGAGTCCAAATATAAAATAAAAATGAGAAACTATAGAATATTTCCTTCTGATAAATAAAGGGGGGACAGAGAAGAGCTGTTGTTCAATGCGAAATGTCAACTCATGCCTCTACCATCAGACTTCTTTGCAAAGGACTGTGTTAAATTTGGAGAGTGGTATTTCTAAACTATTTTTTTTTTTATCTGTGCCATTGTCAATAACTATTTTGTTTTGTATTCCTGACTGCAATAGGATTGCAGGGGTATTTCAGTGCAGCTGTATGTGAACTAATCTACACGAAGTCTGGTGGATTGCTCATGTGCTCTGTTACCCGATCAGGGCTGTGCAGTCAGTTTTGTGAGGCTTAATGACTTTGCACAATGTTAAATTGTGCATTATCTGGGAGTCCTGGCTCTTTGTCAAGACCTATAAATAGTCTGGAAGCTGGCCTGATTACTTGCTCAGGACTGTGGACACAGTGTGTATGCACGTATGCTTTATGGGGAGCTCCTCGCTTGTCCAAGGTGTGCCTTCAGTCAGTCTCTTTTTCTAAAGCAGTGGTGGATAATACTGTAAGTGCTTCCTTGCTTGCACAGTGGTTTTACTTTTTCACCTTTCAGATACCTCACAAAAATGCCAGGGGGCCATTACATATCTCCCCATTTTCCTTTGGGCATCCTTCTCACAGGCGATGAGCGTCCAGACCCAAATCGGTGTAAGCAAGCTGAGTCTTTTGGAGAAGGACTGGGGATGTAAAGATAAGGAAAATATCCAGGAGAGTGACTACAAGTAAGGAACTGCTGTGAGATGACACCAAGCCTGACTCTCTGTGGGAGCACACAGAGAAAAACATGTGGGTGGCCATGAAGCTCTGCAGAGCGATGTGATACGACAGAAGTAGCCCTTGTATGTGGGATTTGCCTCCTGCAGTAGTGACAGAAAGGAATGATTGCCGCAGCCTCCAGGAAGTGCATTTAATTAATTTGTTATTGCTTTGTACCCTCAAGTAGGGGACAGAGCAAGTGCAGAGCTGGTGGCTGGTTGCTGGCTGGGCATTGCTCCAGTGGCAGCGTGTCCATCTCCACGGACTGAGGCACCAGGCAGTGCACTGGGGCTACCACTGGCCCAGTAAATAAGATCTCAGAATTGTTTTTCTAGTAGAAACTGAATAAAAAGTCTTTTGGTCTCCAAGGTAAAATGCTGCTTCTGAAGATTCTCAGTGGATTCCGATTACAGCTGGCTGAGGCTGGAGGATACAGTCCCTCTGACGTCGGAGGCTCAGGCTGTTTCCATTTTTATACTGTGCTCCTCTGGGCACCAAAGGCATTTCCGCTACAGAGCAGATCAGCCTGGAACTGTTTCATTCCTTTCTGCTCTGATTTAAAGCAGATAAGAGTTCTTGCCTGTTGCCAATTAGTAGAACGTGTATTTTTTCTGCTCTGGTCTAATTTCAGGTATCGCTTGGAGTTTGTGTTGCCGAATATTTGGTTTGTTGGAGCATGAACCTTGGGCAGACCAGGCTTCCCATAAATAAGGGAGCTGAGATGCTGGCCCAGGTCTGTTGCTAGAGATATACGATCACCCTCTCCCATGTGCTGTAAAACACACAGCGCTGCATCTGCTGGCTCGTGGCCAGGTGTACGAGGCCATTTAGCTGTGGCTAGACTTGTTGCATGTGTTCTTCATTCATCATGGACCACGGCTGAGCTTGGCAACTGCTGCCTAGGCCACGGGCAGCAGCTCTGCCAGGTGAGCCATTAGCGGCTGGACTCAGCTGGAATTTTTCTTCCTGCAGATCTTGAATGCAGTTCAACCGCGCTACACAGCAAACCACAGCTACACTCACGTGCATGCGGCAGTGGAAACAATTTGACATGCAAATCAGAAATGTCATTCCGTTTAGCCAACAACTGTTGGCTGAGAAAGAGCTGGGCTTGTGCTCGGACCTGCAAGAGTCCAGATGGCTAATGTGGTCATCAGCCATCGCACCATAATCCCACATCAGAACTTGGCTTTTCACAGAGGTCTGTGAACGGGAGTGAAACGCAGAATGTTAAATACAAAGCAAAGCAGAACCGCTCCATTATAACCTGCAGTGATGGGAATTCAGTGCTGCTTTTAAGCAGCAGGATTCTTAACTCCAGGCTTTTTCTATTTGGTTTTATTTCCCAAACCCTGAATTATCTTGTTAGGAGAGACATTATTTCCCTTTGGCAATTTCTCTTTCCTTCCTCTGCCCTCCCGCATTTTTTAAGCTCACAGTGGGGAGATTAAATTTTATAGTTGTTGGAGCTCTGTCTTTCTTTATTTTTCCTCTTTACTTCAGCTCATCACATCCAAATAGCACTAATTAAATCTGTTCTCGCTTAAAATGTAGTCCTGCCTTCGGTCGGCAAAATTACATCTGAACTCTCTGAATCAGTGTGACCTTGGCAGTATTTCAGCAGAAATCAGTGCCACTATGCCGGAGTAAACTCGGTGTCGATAGATCAGAGTCAGGCCTCTGGTTATTCGCGTTATGTGCAGGCAGCACTCTGTCAGAGTTTGTTAGCTCACACGCGAGGTTATGTGAGCACAAGTACATTGCTCATCTGGGTCACCTCGGGCTCAGCACCAGATCAGCCAGCTGGGATGGCGAACTGCAAGGAGATGCTGGGATCCTCTGTGCAGCTCAGTGGTTTTTGGGGAGGGTTTAATAGCCTCGTGTCCATCCAGCCTGTGAGGGCTGCATGCTGCACCCAAAGGAGAAGGCCCATGGAAGGAATAGAGCAAACACACTGTCAGAGACAGCAGTCAGGATCCCCGTGTTACTGCTTATTGCTGGCAGGCTTGTCCAAACCTTTCAATACCTAGATAATGAAAAATTGCTGGCAGTTGCCTCCTGTGCAAGGCTTTGGCTGATGTTTATTAGGTGAGCAGGGAGCACGCCTTGGAGCAAGTCTTACGGACATCCCCTTGGAGGTGATGTCCCAGGTACCTGTGCTCAACACGTGCTCCCAGCTGGCTGTGGCACTTTCTCATTATCTGCCCTGGACCTCGTGTCCCCAGCTGTCTTTCAGAAGTTGCTGGATTTTACAGCATGAGATTTTTTTCCTCATGCTGGAGGGTTTGGTACCAAACTTCGCGTTCCTTTCAAAAAGAAGTACCAGAGTCCCTGCAAAGTCTGCAGGACCTTTTGCTGCTGCAGCCGCAACAGCAGCAATATCAAATCCTGAGATAGATATGTAATTAGTAAATTGCTTTGAGAATTCTTTCGAGTAAGAAGAATCATATGCTGTATAAATGTAAGAGATGTAATTACTTTTATTGCTAGGTCTGTGCTGACCAGCGCTGCTGGGAAAAGATCACACATTGCCATTCTGCTTCTCTTGAGATATAGAACAGGAGACTTGCTGAGACCCAAGGAAAACTACTTCTGTCCCTGCGCCTGATTCATGCTGCATAGTTAAATGCCATGGGAAAGCACTTGTAATACAAACGTTTTTGTTTATAGGCAGACATTTCGTTATCATATTACAGAATTCTCAGGACCAGCTGCCACATGAGATTTCTGGCTAGAACATTTAACATAAAACACAGCGTGACATGCCCGTTTAGCTGAAAATCGGAGCATAGTATTTGCACTTTCCCATTCTCTGGAAAGAGCTTCCTGGATGATATTTCTGTGCACATTAGTCATGAGAAGCCAGCATGCTGTATGCTTGGTGACGTCCTTGAGGCTGTATCAGCGAACAAATATTGTGATCTGTTCAGCATGGGCTCCTTGCGTGAGATTACATTTCTTCTCCAGCGAATGCAGGCTGTTTGCTTCTGGCTTTGTAGATACCTTGCAGTGACAGATTTGGTCCCTCCTTTCTCCAGTGTACACGGCGCAGCCCACTCCCAGGGCGTGTGGCCATTCTGAGCAGTGGTCTCCACATCTGCTGGGAGCTGGGTTACCATTCAGGCTTCAGTTTTATCTCACCTTTTTTAACATTTCCCTCCCCCCTTACCTTGAGGTTGCAAGGTGTTCTTTTCAAGCAGTGCCCTAGTATGAAGAAATCCAAACGCACTCCTGTTGCAATGCAATCTGCTGGTGGAAACCATATGAATGTTTTGAAAGAGCAGGAGTTTCTTCACAGAAAGGGCCGATTAGTTTGTCTGGACTGTAACTCCAATTACTGAGTAGCATTGCCACACTGGATATGATGAAAAATGACGCATAGTTTGTCAGAAACTCAGTGCACTCTTTAACAGCCTTGGGTTGTTTTCTTCAAGAAAGGAAAGGAAATGGAATGAATCTATAAAATGCCCAGTGTAAAAGGTGCACTGCTCACGACAGGCATCCAGGTAGATACAAGGAGACCAGGGACAGTGTCTCACTGCCACAGTGCTGTGACCTTGGAGCTGCAGTAACCTGGGCATGCATCTTAGCACGCCTTTGGTTTACTTCATCTGAGGGCAGAAGCAGCTGGTGGTTACTCATGTTGGTGTTTCTGAGCTCGGATGGCTGTATCTCAAAGGGACCACAGGCAGGGAGAGGTGGGGCTCACATCCTAGAATCATAGAATGGCCGGAGTTGAAAAGGACCATAATGATCATCTAGTTTCAACCCCCCTGCTATGTGCAGAGTCACATGCTGCTTCAGGCTGTGCGTCCCACTTGTCCTAGCCCTTCCCAGGAAATGAAAAGGCAATTTCCAAGAAGGGAAGCTTCTGGTTACCAAGCAGAGAGATGGTTGTCTGGCCGGGGCTGCCAGAGCATCTTTCAGAGGAACTTCCCTGTGGACTAACCTAATCATTGCAAATGTGACTTACAAAAAGGAAATCTTTTTCTTGGAAGGCCATCTCTGGTTCCTCTTTTGCTTTGGGCACCCACAGTACTGAGTCACTGCCAGAGCAGTGTGAAACCCACAGAATTGCCAGGCTGGGTCAGTGGGTGCCCGCGGTGAGAGTGGGGCTGGGATGTGGCCATGCACGTGGCCTGGGGGACTTAACAGGGCTTTTTAAATTATTTTTCTTACTAAGTTCTTTTGTTTTGCAAAGCTTCCTGTTACTGCAGCCTCCCAAGGCAGAGCTTTGGGAAAATCCCTGTGGAACTGGTACGAAATGGCACGTGGGAAGTTGCAATGTCATTGCCGTCTTCCAGCAGAATTCCATAATATTGCAGAAAATCAGAAGCTCCTTTAGATTTTAAGACCTTATTTAACATGGAGGGAGTTTTAACAGGACGTTTAAAACTGTTCAATAGAATGTAAGACATAATGAAGGACTTCTCTAGGGTTGTATTTGATAAATCTTATAGTCCCACTATTTTAAATCTCACATATTTGTAAATCTCACACCTTTAATTTGTTGGGGTTTGTTTTTGTTTTGTTTTGTTTTTAAATCTCAGTAGCATCAGCCAGTTAGGAAATACTTAATGCTTGAGCACTGTCAGTTTTCCTGCAAGACTTGCTGTTCATTACCCTGCTGTCACATCCTCATGATTTCAGTGGACTGCCGTTAATAATATTTGATATTGGGTACTTGAGGTACATTTGTTGCATTTTAGAAGTGTGTTTGTCACTTGCAGGAAGCACCATTGACTCTTTAATCTTTTACTAGGGGAATCAGGCCTGCTGGGTTCATATTCTAAGCTCTGTGGGACTGGGAGGGACTGGGCTGCTTCGCAATGCCCACTTCAGCCCATGCAGTACGTATGTCTTCTCTGCTGGAGTGTGTGATTCTCAAAGCATTAACACGGTAGAGAGTTAAACGATATTTAAACTACCTTAGGGCTCGGATGACTGCAAAGCCCCAAACCTCTGTGGGCTCTCATAGGCTTCACCGCATTCACAGCACACTGTCAGCAATCTGTGCAACAGCCCATCGCCTGTGGAAACACAAACAAGGGCTGGCAGAAAATTTCTGTTCAAAGGTCAGTGGTAAATGATAGACCTTAAATGCTGTTTTGTTTCTGTTCCACAAGCTGGAAAATAATAGGATTGGATTTTGATCAAGAGCGCTGCTTTATTCCCTCCAGTCATTAGCTTTCTGGTTTCCTGTACCCCAGGGCGTGTAGTTGGTAGTAAAGGAAGATCTCTGATAGTTCATTTGTGGGTATTTTTTGTTTGTTTGTTTTGAAATCTAGCTATTTCTGTACAGCAAGCGCTGTTATCTTTGAGTGGTGCTCAGTCTGTTTGTCCCGATGCTTACAGAGCTTCAGTGCTGACACTGCTCCAGCCCCTCTGCTGTCCCATCTCCCTGTGTGCCCCGATACTGTCAGCTGGGGCAGATCAACACCTGATCTGTGAAGATGTGGATTTTCATATGCTTTTAACACAAGAGCACAGCAAAGGCCCTTCTGCAGTGAGCCAAGTTTCTGAATGGGGACCACAGCTGGTCCTTGGACCTCTGAGCCATGGAGAGGAGTCTCCTGGGTAGCAGGACTATTCAAAATGGATGTTTTCGGAACCTTTTTGACATAGTTTCACATAATTTTCCTGATGGACCATTTAAACAGGTCCTTTTTGTTTCTGTAACGAATATCCTATTTTAGACTGGGAAATAGCTGGAGCTTGCATAAGATGAGAAGCCTCATGCTTTGGTAGGTTGTCATGTTCCCCTTGGGATGCCCAGTTATAGGTTGCAGCCGTGTATATGCTTATATAAACTAAGAACTTTTCCAAACCATCTCAGAGAAGTTAGGAAACTATTTCCATCATGAGTAAGGGTTGAATGACTTTTAAAGAGCAGCAGTGGTAGGTTGTGCATGTAATCTTACATAGTGCCAAATGCCCTTCATACCTGTTTCTAGAAGAGAGTTTCATAGATGTTTACCAGGCTGAGAATAACAGGAACATTCATTATTTTGGCTGGTGCATCTGCTCTCCATGGTGACATACACAAAACCAGATCTGGCCTGTTGCTTCATGCTAAAGAGAAGGGCATTGGTTGGAGGGATTTCAGGAATCCGTACCCAAAAAAGTCCCCTGCCCTGCTGCAGGAATCTGGGGCGTGATGGTGCTCCCTTCTCCTCTTGTTCACAGACTGCTTCACACATTAGCTCCTACTTTTGAAGGTTCCCATCCAATGTATGGCTCTGGTCACTGCTTCTAGCACCCAGACAGCTGTCTCAAATGCTTTTCTCTCTCTCTCTCCAGCCCTCTTTCCATCACAGCAAACTTTAGCCTTTCATCTGCCTGAAAATAGGGTTGTTTTCATCTGAATGGTCACATCCCAGAACAGTTTCAGCTGGAGAACATTTCCATGTAGGGCCAGATTCTGACACTGTGTTTGGGACCTCAGGGTTATTCCCTGTTTGGAATCAGAACCCCCATGTGCAAAGCACTGCACAAAAATAAGAAATACATGTAGCTCCTGTCTCATGGAAAGTGTGATGTAACAGCACATTTTCCATGTCAGCATGGCATGCTCTGCACTAAGTTCTTGCTCTTCTTACAACATCTGCAAGTGAGGAGCAAATTATCCATGTTCTTCAGAACAGGAAGAAAATGTGAGTTTTGTTTTGATTCAGACGAGAAATCCTTTTAGTTTTCAAAAAGTCTGTCATTTTACCGTCCACTTTTCCACTGCTCCATCTTCATGTAGCACAGTGTGCCACCCTTGCCTGATCCAGCAGTGTGTAATAGAGGGGTCATGCTTAGAGATAAACGAAGGTTGCTGCTCTCAGTCCTTGCCCAACAGCTTACCCTTTTCACAGTGTGCCTTACTGGAGAGATCGCCCCGGATTTCGGTGTTGTTTGGTCATTTCACTTCTAATAGTTCTTCCACTTCCACTACATCCCCTGGGTGATGTTTGTTTGGAGGACAGTACAGTAAGTGACTGCTCCCTAATCTGATTGCTGATTCTTAGTGGCCTGGATGTACCAGCATTAGTTTGCTATTTCAATCTGATCCATCACGGTCCTCTGCTACACAAGGGCTGCTCTTTTATGTCTCTTACATGGCAAAAAAAACCAGCTTGATTCAGTGCGTCTCCAAAGCTGGGATGGCCAGGTCACATGTGTGCAGAGCAGAGATGATTAACAACCTCCTGCTGTGCCAAACCGAGTGCCTGAGCTGCTGGCCAGGAGCTGCTGGGGTGAAAAGGGCTTTCTGCAGGCTGTGAGCAGCATGTGTGATGCAACGCGGTGGTTGCTGCTTATGCGTTGAATTAAGACTTTGTTTTCTAGATGCTGGCAGGGTTCTCTTGATCCCTTTATCGCCAGTTCTGCAAATAATAGCCAGTTTCTGAATGCACTTTTAAATAGAAATCCGAAGAATGTTATCTTTATAGCATGTGATGGAAATGACAGTTAAATCGGTTATCAGAAGTATCAGAGAACAAGGTGAAGAGTGTCAAGGTGGGGATTGGTATGGTTATAGGCATCATTGCTCTTTCATTTATAAAGTGATATACTTCTCTCTGCTGTCCAAAGAGAGAAAACAGATAGAAGAGAGGTAGTCTCCCAGGCTGAAGGAACTGAGTTTGGTGGAAGGATGCTGCATCTGGTATTCCATCATAAGATCCTTCTGGGAAATAGGTGAGGTTGTTAATGCTTAGGACATACGCCAGGCTTGTGGGTTCTCAAGCCTGGAATGATATTGCAGACAGATACAGTCATTACCACCCACCTTTATTTCAGAGCAGCTGGCTCAGGAAAGGCACAGTGGGGCAAATCATGGTGCCGACAATATAATGAGGCAAGGGTCAGGGTAAGAACAGCTTTGAGGCCAGTGATTTGACTTGTTGGATCCTGGAAAAGACCTGCTCAAGTGCGATGGAGTTTGGGTGTGTTCCTGAGTCCTTTTGAGCTTTCTCTTTCTCAGGGCTCCCTGTCAGACATGTTTGTTGCTCAAACCCACTGAGGTTTCTTTACCTGGTATTGCTGGACTGCATGTCCAAACTGAGATCTGAAATTCCACCATCCTCCCTCTCTCTGTCCACCCGCCCCAGCCTGCAAGAAGGCACATGATCTTCCTGAACATCAGGCAGGAGGATGCAGACAACAAATTCATTATGTTTCTTCCATGTTTGACATGCGTGTGGCTGACAGTGGCGGTAATCTTTTTTATTGTTATTAACTAGTATTTATTTTGGTCAGCAAACAAGAAACAGAGACGTTTTTGAGCAGTGTTGGAAGGCCTGTAGTCTCAAAGGCCTCCTGCAGCTTTGCAAAATCAAAGAGCCTTGGCACCTCCTGGGTATGATTGCACTGAGAGTGGAGTGACATGTGCCACAGTCATTCTGCTGTTTGTGTCACCTGTTTCAATAAGCCAGAAGCTGTCAGCCTCACTTCACAAACCCGAGTCTGAAGTAAGGGCGTAGGTGTGTATGGAGAAGTTGCAGAATGGGAAAGGGTGGATCTTCCTACTAACTGCCTCTTCCCCTCTGTCATACACCAGCATCAAAGATCTCGACTGTGACCTTTGGAGACAGCTGTACTTAACATGAAGACAAAACTACCTGTGTGAAAAATATTCCTACGAACTGTGCCTTACAGCTCTGACTCAGTGTATGGGAAGGAGAATGGATTCCCTTCCAGCAGTCATGAATGAGCTGGCTTACGTCAAGAGCAATCCGAGTACCTCACTGATGGCAGTTTTCTCTAGGTTGGCAGCTTCTAGCATTACTAAAACGTGCCTGATGTGGGCATGAGGTGAAATGGTTTCTTCACTACTTAGAACCTGAGTAGCTCTTGTCCTGTCCCTGTCCATCTCAGGGACTAATGAGCAGGACAGGGATTTAGGAATTCACTGAGATCATCATCTGCCAGAAGAACTACTCAGCTGATCCACTGATACTGTAGACAGACTGGAGGATTGATGGATATATCTGATGAAGATTACTCTGGTGCTTTTCAAGTGTTTGGAGATCTTTGATATAAAGGCTTAAAGCTTTGCTTTTATAAAGGGACTGAACTTGGGTGTCTGAGGCAGTTTTTCCTGTCTGATTATAAACAACTATGGGAAAGGTAAAAGTTGGAGCCGTAGCAGGTGTGTGCCCAGTGAATTTGACACACAGAGCAAGATAAATTGGGGAAGATTGATCGGCAGTCTGTATTTGGAGAGTTTTCAAGGCCAGGCTTGTAAGAAGGACAGAAAGATCAGTAACTACTGCCTGGACTCTGCCTAGTGGGTGTGCTTTCTCGTGCAGGCTGTGGGAACAGAGCTAGATGGCCTTCTTTCTTTTTCCAGATCTTGTTGAATCCAGCCCCAGAGATGCAGGGTCTGGTTCTGAACTCAAGAGACTGAACCGTGGACAGATAGTAAAATCTCTGCTCCCTTTTCGTGTCTGTCCCTGACACCAAGATCTTTGGGGTAGGTGGAAACGTGCATGAATCTTGTGGTGCTTACTAGGTCTGGAGGCAAGATCTGAACAGGGGGGCTTTCACCCGTCGTTCTTCCTGAAAACTCATTGGTGTTCTCTAATGTCACAGTAATGGCAAGTATATTCAGTATCCTACAAAGCAGTGCAGTCTTACATCTGTTCTCTGTTTCCAAATCTTTGTCTCTGTTGTTCTACTTATGGGTGGACCGCAGAAGTAATTACCTGAATGAACCAAGCACCGAAACACCATAAGTGATCATCTCCTCCGAAGAATAACAACGATTAGGTCACCGTCTTTGCTTATCTCGGATCCACATCCTTAAAATAAGGGCAACAATATTTTTCCTTTTAAAAGAGCAGGACAAACTTGTTCATGTTTGAAGTATTAATTGGTGTTATTATCGCTACTCATAAGGATGACAGGGAAGCACCTAATGAATTCTGGTTACATTACAATAGGCTGTGGCTGCTGTTGTCATGACTAACGCTGCATTAATTGGCTGGGCTGCCTGTTGACAATAATGTGAGCTGCCCTGCGTACTTGTGGTCTGCTTCCACCAGCTCTCTGTGGTGAGGAAGTTCTGAGGGTGCTGAGCACTTTGTGTCACACCTCTGTGCTTTCAGAGCACAGCTCTGTCTATAGAGCATCTCTGCATGAGCTCAGAGCCAGAGCTGCCCAGCATTTTTCGTACTGCCTAGCAGTGGCAGCAGTGTCTCCTTTTCTGCTTTAAAAGACATAAGGAGGGAAGTAGCTTAGGCTGTCATCTCTTGATTTCAGATGCTTTCTATTGAATGGTTCCTTTTGGCTATTGCCGAATTGGCGCGGAAAACTCACTCCAATGTGTCCTTGCTCATGACCAAACATTGTTCATTCTGCCTTTTCATTCTTAGACGATATTTCTAATGATATTCCTTAATAATTTGCTAGGAATGACCTAGCAGGTGAGTGGGTTGATACAATGGGATGTCACGTGTGTACTTGGGTAAGCAGGAGTGACATCTTCCCAGCTCTCAGCTGTCAGATGGGAGTGACTCTGATTCCCTCAGTCAGTCATTGCATCGAACAGCATTAAAAAGGAGCTCTGCCCAGCCCTCAATGGGCTGAGCCATACAGCCCTTTCCCTTTAGGGCCATCTCTTCCCGGCCTGTGGCCTACCCCCCTCTGCCCCTACATCCCCACAGAGGGCTTTGGGTTGGCGTGTTTCTCTCCCTCCTCTGCGTGAAGTTCCAAGCCAAAGGCTACCTCTGAAGGCTGACTATGCACTCTGTTGCATCAGTGCCCACATAGCTCATGAGTCAGCAGCTGTATTAGTTTCATACCTGTTAGGGATATGCCAGAAACCACAAACGTTCCTGAGACAGGAACTGGGAGTTGCCACTCAGCTGAAGACAACAATGTCTGCAGCAGATTTTATTGTAAATTAGTTTTATTTATTACATTGCCAAGAGATTGGATGGGAAGAGGAAAATCAGCATCCAGATTCCTAAAGCCCAGAAAGCTTGAAATCTTCTAACAAAAGTTAATGCGTTACTGTACTGAAGTCTATTGAAAGGATGGCTAAAGGCTTACTGGAAGAGAGGCTACAAAACCATTAAGGATTCTGGGAAAACCCCAGTCTGTGAGATCAATTACAACACTCCTGAGGTGCACAGGAGCAAAATGCAAACATTTCTGTGGGTGTCAGCTTGAAAACATAATTATTCAAACAAGTGTTGGCACAAGCAGCAGTCACTGTGGAGTGCAAGCCACGTGTCCTGATGCCAGGCCCGGGGCAGAAGGGCTGCTGGGGCCGGGGTAACCTGAGAAAAGGGGCATCTCCAGCCCCCCATGCTGTCTCCTGCCAGCTCTGGCTGCCAGCAAGCCAGGGCCGCATGCCAGCAATGGCAAGATTGCTTCTCACTTAGCTGGGATACAGCCTTATTAATTTCATTCAACCGTTGGCTCAAGTGCCTTGAGCTGGCACGGATAGCTGTGACAGGGAACGCTTGTGTTGTGAGCACAGGAAGCCTTGTTCCCTGCCTTCCTCCTCCCCTGCTATCTGCGGGGATTCTGAGATTGGTGCCATTTAGGTGCAAGGAGGAAGGGAAGGACTGAACTATTGAGGGCTGGCAAGAGAATAGCTGCTCTTCGTTTGGGTTCTGTAGCTGCAGCTGAGATAGCAGTGATAGGTGTGCAGCTGTCTGGGAAGGGAGTTGTTACCCCGTGATGGAGGGAAGGGGAGTGACTGCTGGCTGAGGGGGCTGTGGTTTGTGCTGGGGCAAAGTGGCACCACTGTAAATGAATGGGGAGTGGGGCTGGGGATGGGGGGAGGATCCAGCCTGGTCATTCCTGTGTTTAGTGAACACTTCAAGGCCAAGGCTAACACTGCTGAGCTTCTCAGGCTGTTCTCACTTCTGCCTTCTCCCTTCCAAAGCAAGGTTTCCTTGCAGTGTGTGTCTAACTGTGTGTGTTGCCAGCAGGGATGGGGATCTCCTTGAACTGTGAACTGTAACAGGCATGGGAATCCTCCCTAAATAGCCTTGAAGTCATTTTCCCAGCACACTTGGATTGTAAATGCATGCCAGCTCCACAGAAGGGCTGCTTGGCTGTGATCAAACAGAAGGCTTAATGATGGGAGATGTAAATTATTGCTGCGGTTGCCAATCAAAGAGGACCTGCACAGGAGTGGGAGGCTGGCTTTGCAGGGAGCTGCTCTGCGTTGGGCTGGGGCACAGCCTGTGATGGACACCAAGGCATCTGGGGGGGATGTTTTGGCAAAAGGTATGCAGGTGACTTCAGGACTCCGAGCTCTGGCAGTGCCTGCTGTCACTTTGGAAAAGTTGCATTTGGTAAATAATTGGAAGCCAAGACTGTGTGCTAGAGTGAAGGATGGAGTTCTTGTCACTGCTGGGGCTTTCCTACCTGCTCCCGTGGGGTGTAATGGAAAGATTATGTCCCCTTCCCTTTGTACCAACATGCTGTTAGGTGACGTGTTTGATAGCGGTGTCTGGAAAAGTACATAACTGGCACCCACCCGAGAGCTGTTTTTAGTACAAGTTCCTAGAAGAAAGCGTGATAACTTCAGAAAACAAGGAGACGCCAAATAGTCCAGCAGGGAGCAGCAGTTTAACCCTTCCAACACCGATCGCCCCAAATCCAAGTGAGAATCGGTACCACGCGGCTCTGCGAAGGAAGCAGCAGCACGACTCAGCAGGGACTGCTTGCGACTACAGCACGATAGTGCAGTGTTACGGGCAGCAGCCCTGGGAAAAGCTGATGCAAGCCTTTGTCCTGACAAATCCTGTAGAAACAAGGCCTGAGGACAGACTGCATTCTCCAGTAGCGCTGTCACTGACAGTGCTTCTGAAGGCACCTCCACTGTGTAAATAGGCATCTGTCCTTCGGCCTTCACGATCCTCGAGTGTTGCCTGGTTTTGTTACGCATCTTAAATAAACGTTCTGCTGAAGAATGCAATACCCCTCCAGTAATGCCCTCTGACAAGGCACCCGTGGAGCTGCCGGGCTGGTGGCTCCAATCAGGTGGCTGCAATTGTTTCATATTGAATGTATTTCCCTTTTCATTAATCACAGACGGATCAGCTGTTCCTCCAGCCTTGTCAGGAACTGCCAGAAGGCCTGAACCGAAAATCAGACTTTATTTTTTAGACTGTATTGCTACTGCAGCAGGGTGGGCTTCACCTTTCCTGGGTTAAGGAATGTCAATATATAACTGGGCACTGAACCCAAACACGTGAAAAAACCAAAAACAACCACAACAACAAAAATCCCCAACCTAAAGCCCCGAAGCAGCCATTACCTAACACATGCTTGGAACAGAAAGTCCTGTCCTGTACACCATACGTCCTCCTTCCCTGTACATCTCTGTAAACACCACTTACGTTGTGTGTTTATACAGTGTACACTCCTCGCAGTGCTGCAATACCTTCACTCGTCCCACCCGCTGGGCTAGTTGTAACAGGCACCAAGTGATCCCTTTTTTGTTGCTCGCTTACTTTAAACACCTGCAATTTCCTGCTCTGTATGTCCAGAGACATTATGTAGCCTTTAATTTAATATTATTCATAGATTTTATTATTACTTCATAAAGCACCTTAATGAGCAGTATCTTTCTAATTATATATGGTAAAACCTCGAGAAACAAAGGAAAATGGACCCAATTTGTCACAGCTGGCTTGCAGAAAACCCTACAGGTGACTGAGTATCACTTTCCATCACTACTGTATTTCACACCTTCCCAGCTCCTGTGTGTGCTGTACAGCAGTACAACCACATCGTGGCTAAATGACTTCTGTACCAGCTAACATTTTTCCTGTATGTAGCAAAAGCTGCTGCAGCCATTGAAATCCGTGCCCTTTTCAAGGTGTCCATCAGGTGCTGTCTGGCACGTTGGTGAAGTGTGAGATGCAGCCCTGGTTTGTATAGTTGGAGTATGTTTGAATAGCAGCTGCACCGTGTCCTGGATGCAGCATTAATTAACAGAATGGCCCCGCTTCAGGCCCCAGTGGACACACATCCACATGGCAACTGTGAGCCTTGTCGGCAGCAAGAGATTAAGGAATTAATTGGCAGGGTTAATCTTCGTGTCAGGGCTGGAAATGAATTGTTAATTTGTTTGGATGAACATAATGTCCTGTCCCGGTGATGGCAGGTGGGTTCACATGAGAAAAAAGCCTGTGAGGTTGCCCTTCCTGGGGACTTCTGTGTTTAACACCTCGAGCTGACAGACCTCCTGAATTCTTTTGCCCCTGAAGCGTGTGACTGCGCAGGGCTGCAGGAGGGGGCTGAGCTGCCTGTAGGCACAGTGCAGCTGGTGGGAGCAGGGCTGGCTGCAGCTTGGCACAGCCCTATTGAGGTACAGCCTCACTTTCCCATCTTGCTCCTGTGTGCAGAGCGGATCTGATGGCTGAATCATGGATAAACGATCATGCCAGCCTGCTCTCTGATCTCAGGGTGAGGGAGAGATGGCTGGTTCCAAAATGCTGCTGCTGGGATAAGGAGGACCAGCCCTGCACGCGGCGTGCAAAACTTGGTCTCTCTGTGGTGGTACTCATGTCCATCAGACACACATCTCCTCCTCCAGGACACTGTGGTTAGCGTATCTGTGTCAGATCAGCAGATGCTTTTCCTTTTCTGCTCTCATTTAACACTTACGACCACAGACTGTTTTCCATTTTAGTATCTTTCTAATCTGTTTAGGCTAATGCATTGGTCACATCACATTAAGAGAGATGATAAAAGCACTTCAGGGCTTAAATTATTTAAATGACAATTTAACATTTTGTCACTTGTGATCTCTTTTGTGCATTGATTAATCTAATTAGTTCAGCAGTAAGACTCGCTTTCTCCTCATGCCGTGGTCTGACCATTGTGACTGACATAACCTGATTCCGGATGTGACATCAACGGGACTGCCCTATTTACAGCTCTGGGACCTTTCTGGTTTTGCAACAATTCTATTTAACACTTGTGGTGGTAATATTATCCTCTTGACAATTCTTCAGTTTCTGCTGACAACTCTTATGCCTGTTCTTTCGTTTTCCCCAAACCAGGGTTGAAGAAAGTAAGTGTGTGCTCGTGTTCCCCAGAAGCTGAGGTCGGTCGCACTGCTCACAACATACTGTGAGTCCTGGCTGGGAGATGCCTGTGACAGGTCAGTTGGTTTGTAAGAACATTTTGTTGCTCCATACATACCCATTTTTTCAGAAAGCCTCTGTGTGTAAATATGCATATCCCACAGCTGGGTGCTGAGATACAGGTACAATCACCTTCTGTTATCTGTGGAAGTCAGTGTCAAGGATCTCTGTGCCCAATACCCAGCTTTTTGGGAGAATTATGCTGTTCCAAGGCACTGGGAACTAACAGCTTTTCACAGCCAAATATATTTGGCAGCGGGTTTAGCCTACGTATCTGCACTGCTTGCACATGTTGTGTGACCACGTCTGATAGCAGGCATCGGGGGCGGCTGGCTGCTTTTGGTGTTCAGGTCAAACCCCCTCTTAGGGCACTGTTTGCTGCTTCAGCTGTGTCTTCTTCCTGACACTGACAGCATTTCCTTTCTATTCCTCCCCTACATCCCCGCCCTCCCGTTTCCATCCCGCAGCCCCCACAGTGGATGACAGTTTATTGGTTTTAACTCTGTACTCCTTCTATCAGCTAAGACTACCAGTGTCCTTATGCTGCTGCGTGTGTGCCCAGACTGCCAGCTGAATCTTGTGCTACAAGTGAAGTGCCAGTGAGCAGTTTTGCTAGAGGGGATAGTAGGGGAAAGGTGTCCATTAGAGGTCTGGGACACGGAAGATGGTAGAAGCATACGGGTGATGCTCTTTATTAGGCTGTCGTAGCGATAGCTGCTGGGTGGTATTTACCTGCAAATCTACCCTACTTGACACTTACTTACATATCCAACCCTTAATCCGACTGCAGTTGTTACTTGAAAGTGCAACTAATAAGAAAACAACTGCCGTCAAGCGACACGACAAGTCACATGTGTTAGTATAAAGTCATTTTGATCTGCATGCCTCAGTTTATGTGGGGAAATCCAGTTGTAGGTGTCCATCAAGCACTAGCACCTGCTCCTACTGTCACCTTGCATTTCACGTTCTCACCCTCCAGGCAGCCAGATGGTTGAATGTAAGCCCAAACTAAGAGGGATTTCCTCCTTGCTTTTGAAGGGATGGGTGCTCAGAGATTTATCAGTAATACAGTTGTACTTAATCAGATCGAATCTGCCTGTGTTATAAGAAGCCCCGGAGTAAGCAGCTACTCAAGTCCCACTTGAGTTACCATTTTGCATTCCATGTAAAACCACTTTTCATTTCTTAATTTAATATTGAAACCACTTGTCTTAAAATACCAATAATGAAATGATAATGTAGAATGATTTTGTGTAATATCATTTCATATTGATTATGTTTAATAATGATGATCACAGTGTAACTTGGAGCACGGACTGGCACCCTGTCTATGCTACATCCGTATAAAATTTTGAGCGTTAGAAGCAAATGACCAGGCCCATGAGAGGCCTGTTTAGTTCTTTAGAGAATCTACTTTACATGCTAGCCTGCACCATCCATATTGATGTTAAGATATTATATAATCAGCTTTAGAAAAATGCAGCAGTCTGAAAGCCTCTTTTTACGTCCTGTGCTCATTCCCTACCCCAAGGAGAGCACTGGAAAGCAGCAGCATTTGATTGGAAAGCAGGCATTACTGCCGTGGCTGTTTTGGCGTGGAAGATAAGTAGAACAACTGATCATCTTCAAATCAACTTTGAAGACAGTTGATTTGTGAACTGTGAACTTTGTTCTCCATACACTTAAGTGAGATCTATAGTACAGATGTAACAAAAGGTGTTCAAATGGGGCAGTGTGAAATAACAGTACTATTTTAAGAGTTTGGAATACGGCCCGGTTCAGGAGTTGATGAAGTGATCTCTCTTGCTCTGTATGGGAATTGTGTTCCAGTTCAAACATCAGAGCTGCAAACACAAACCTGCAGTACCTTCTCTACCCTTGCATGGAACAGGAGATCATTTATCACCTGTTTAAACACATATTTTTAAAGACAATTAAAAGACAACGGTTTTTCATCGTACAGATATTGAAAGCAACAGGAACAGCGCTATGTGAGTTTTATACTTTTATTAACAAAAAAAAAAGAACCCATGGGGCTCATATTAGTACAAAATACAATCACGTTCCTGGATGTTAAAGTTTAACAGGTTTTAATTTCTTTTTTTTTTTTTATTTTACTTTTGTCTCTCTTCAACTGTTTCACAGTTAAGTTATCAAAACAAACCCCCTGCTTATTGAACTTGTTGTGCAAACATTGTGTAAGGACCAATTTCTGCACTAAGCCAAGTGTCCGAGAGCAGAACTTGATCTTGTTTTCAACCCTCCTTTGAAGGACCGTGCGTGCTTCCTAAGAAACACATTTTAGTAGTTGGTTGGTTGTTTTTTTTTGCAGCAAACAATCTAAGGCCACAGTTTATCCGCAATTAATGAAGAACAACTCGTAGAAGGAAAAAAACAACAACAACAAAGCACATCTTTACCCTTCATCTTTTGTTTGCCTGACCATGTTTATACCCATCAAATAGCCGGATAACACACATCACCTATCAGGAATTAAAAGAAAAAAAGCACGTAATATTCTTGAAGATAGGATTTTGAATTGTTAACATGCAAATGAATACACAGCCACGGTATTTTTCAAGTAACCGTAATGGTATCCATTTAAGGAAGTTACGCTCGTTCCCTTTCCAGGTGACATGTAAAAGAAAATCCTGCACTGAGTGCATGGGCACGCCGACACTGAAATAAAAGGCATGAGAGCTACACGTTGAGACTTAAGACAAGAAATACTCGTTTTGAGAGAGTCCTTCCTAAAACATGCACTCAGATTTTGGTTAAAGCTGCATTTGCCATAGCTGATGATATTTCAGTTTGCAAATGAAAAATGTAACTGCAGTTTAGAAATGTGAATCTTCATCAGTATATATATATATTTTTTACAGTGATGTAAGAGCGACTTGAGGTGAAGTGCTAGAAATCAGACAATGTAAGGAAGTCATACTAAAAAGAAGACTAAAAATACATATCCGTATATGCGTGTAGAAAAATCCCTGCTTCTTGAATGAAGACGGATTTCGTAAGAAACATTCAAACTTCTTTAAACTGCAGTTACTGATGAAATGAAAGAAACTCGATTGCTATTCTTGTAGTGATCAGAGAGTACAATGTTTTAACCGCATGAAGCACCGAGTTTTATCCCAAAACCCTTCTGTAAGACATATGGAGTAGTTCTAGGAGTTCAAGATTCCCTGTAGTTTAAAGACTCGACTGTAAACATGCATATTGAGAATGCTGTGTTTCTGCTTCGTTAAGTCATCTGTTCGTGGTGGATTTACTTATTCCAATTGATGCTTGGCAGGAAGCAAACATTCTACTTTAAACGAAGGCAGCAAAGGGCCAAGTAATAAGATGTGCCTTCATTCTTAGCAGCAAAAACTTACTGTTCTACATGACCTGAGGAAGAAAACATTAAAATATTGCACAAAAACAAAATTAGACAGCAAAAACAAACAAGGAAACACTAACAAAAAATAGGATGGATAGCAAATGACTAGTGCAGCCCCTGACAATAGATCTCTAGACAAAAATGCAGGAGTAATGTGAAGCATTGTGCCATTACCAAAGGATTTTGTTCCTCTGGTGTCTGCTTCCACTTCAATTATATGCTATATCTATTCGGGGTATATTTAAGCTTCTCTCTATGCTTTCCATCTCATTCACTAACCACAGAAACTGTTCAGGGTCCCTTTCAGAACCTTGAAGTATCCTGGAGCTTAGACAGGACTCTTTTTTTGGTCTCAGATCTGACCGTAAGTACATTTGCAGAACAGAGGTAGGCTTATAAAGGCTTCCGAATAAATAAGTATTGTCCATATTGTGAAGTATACCTGCTGTTGGCCAAAGGATCTTCCCTTGCCATGCTTCCCCTTATCATGCTACCCATAGGCCTAAGATGCAGAAAAAGAACAATACAGTAGAAAAGGCTAGAATAATTCCCTTAAGAAATCCCTTGAAAGAAAGCATAGTGCATAAGCTCATATCAAAATTCAGTTTTCTTTTACATACTCTTATCTTTCATTCAGTAAATGGTTGTCTTCATAATATTGCATAATAGCTATTTTGTCATCCATGACATCTTTAGAATCAGTGTAAGTTAATAACCAGTACCACTTGGCAGGCTCTCATGAAATGAAAAGTTAAGCTAGAGTGAAGATTTCGCTCCACACTGTAGTAGTGTTCCATTCTTGGATGCACACAGAAGCCCCTTGAACATCGGGACATCTTTTGGAACAATTTTCTTACCCCACATTCCGTTCTGCTACCCATGTTCTACTAAGCAAGTTCCCAACATCATCCTTACTTAAATTCTTCCAGTGTGTTCCATACAAAGTGTACACCGTTTTCTCTTCAGGAGATCCTCATAGCTCCACTGTGTACCTCGTGCAGTACATCCACTTCTTGTTTTAAAAAGCATTCAGTGTTTTCCTGTACTTCTCATGTACCCCAAGCAGAGCTGCTTCCACAAAATCTTCCGTGCAGGCTAATCCAGCAGATTCTCTTCTGTCACCAGACATTCTCATACCTCCCTCTCCATTTCTTTTGCCTTTTTTGTATGCAAACTGAAGTTGTGAAAAAGAAAACCGCCTCCTTTTTAGCAGCGCAGTCAGCTGAAGCAGATAAGACGTTCAACGCAGCGATCCTCATTACAAGCCCTCTTCAAAGCATTAATGAAACAGGCTGAAATTCTTCTACGTCAGTTGGATGTGGATCAACCTACAGGGAGAAGGAAGTCAATAATTACTGCCTATAAGTCTTGCATCCCAATACTTTCCCTCCCCCATGTGACAATAAATACACTTAAAGATTCAGCAGAGACTTTACAAAAAAGCTGGGTTTTTTTTGAAGCCTGTTTGAAACCTGGGCTGTGGAGTGTTGGTTTTTTTTTTTACCTCTGAATAAAGAGGTGGAGGCTGAAACCGGAACTCTTGTATGTAAGCAAACACAGGACAACACAATTGTTCCTCACAGTCGATTGGTGGTGGATAAGCAGTAACATGTCTGGAGAACTCTTCCTCAGACACTACATCAGCGTAATTTGGTGGTGCTGAAACACAGGAGGTAATGCTGTGAAATTTTAAAGCATTCTCTGGCAAGACAATATATGCATTACAAGATCCAAGACCAGGAAGACTGCATATATCAAATATTGTATACTGTCAGATTTTATGAAGTGCACTATATTCTTAAATACTGTATCTGGAACAACCATGGCATTAGTATGCTTAAGTGATTCAGCAGGCATGCCACAGATGCTTTTAGAGCTACTCCAGCAACATATTGGTGTTTTATGAAGGAACTTTTAGGTGCCTTAGTTCTAATTCTACTGCAGAAGTAGAACTCCTGCTATCAGAGGTTAGTTATTTCAAGATTTAGTTGAAGTCAGTTAGAGTTGAAGGACTCTTAAGGAAAGTTGGAGTTACAGTATGCCCACTGCTCCTTTTGGATTTGGAGTTAGATTCACATGCTTCATTTCTCATGAGCTGTACTTCAGTGGTCTACATCCTTTATTGATCTAGTCCTCGAACTGCCACTACTGTCTTTTTGTTGTAAACAATGTTATGTGGTATTGTAAAAAGTTTGATATATATTACCTTCAGGGTGTTCTGGCAGGGTTAAGGCCAGCCAACTCATATCCATACTAAACTGGCTGGTAATGCTGGAGTTTCTGCTTGAAAAGCCAATACATGGAATAGTGCCAATCACTAGAGGCATTTCAATCATCAATTTCTTAGCACCGGGAATATGGATATACACCTATGTGACAGCCCCCAAATAAGAGAAAAAGACATCATTAGATTCCATTGAATTACTGCTCCCAGAAGCTGCCATACTGTCTCTGTTGCAGATCATTTAAAAATTAGTTTTCTTCATCCCAGATGTTTAACTAATGTGCTGGCAGCCTTCGTTATGTTTCAGCCATTTCCTTCCTTCTATACCTTGTCTCCAGATGACATTAAAAAAAAAAAATCCAAAACAGGTTGACTTCCAGTCCTGCCCTCCCATTTCTGAAGAGAACAACTAGAAGAACCCACCCAGTGAGAAGTGCTGTCCCCGGATAACCTCTGCAGGTCTAGAACTAAGCTGCTGCTTCCCTCAGAAACATCTTCCTTATTACTCTTATCTTTCCGTTTCAGAATCTCCTCATGGTTTTCAGTCTGTCACCTGCCTATGACATTTACTGGCATTTACTGTAGCTCCCCAGTTCAAAAATTTAAGAACTGCTGGGTAATGAAAATTCTTCTGTCCCCAAACTAATGTAGCTTTCAGCAGCAGTTAAACAATAGTTGTAAAGCGTTTGTAAAGAAAATCCATACTTACAGCTAATGAATATTCTACACGAATAATACAGCAGTCAAGTATAGAGGGGGATACAGGTGGGATTTTCAGAGTTTTCCCATTCCAGGTATCTGTACTCCCAGAGGCAATATGGTTTCCTCGCACATTGGCAACCATCTGACGGAAAGTTTTTGTCTTCCCACTGGCCAGGTACGTTTGTGTTTGGAAAATGGCAGCTTTTGGAACAATCAAGCGAGAAGAACAATTCTCGATTTCTGCATAGATGGGTATGGCTTCCCCTTAAAACCAGAAAGAGTTCAGTGAATAATTTGTGTTTACCAGCTTTCTTTTAGAAATATCGAAGCTGTTTTGCAGCATGTACATCACCCACCTTAAAAAAGAGAACAACACTTGCTAGCTTCCTCAAGCTAGTTTCTTTACGGAGTTGGCATCCAAACAGAATTAAAGCCACTTACTGCATTCTATGCTTAAACAATGATTCGTTTGAAAACATTAAGCAAAATATGAACAAGTGCTAAAAGCTTTATTTGCAGATTATGTACCAGTCTTCCTTCTGTGCAGTACTAATTGCATTCCAGAATGTTCCATTTCCTTCATGTATCTAATATTATCAAGATTTGAAAGAAGCTGCTAAAGCTCTTTCTTACAGAAGAGTAAACTTACACAAACGGGACATGGGAAAAATCTATATCCCCAGTGATGTATTTTATCCCCACTAAAAGCACGTTGTTCTTTATAACCAGATATTCATGGCTTTTCCATTGAGTTTACTGACAGGGCTTCCTTTCTAATGTTGCCTTTACAGGGATGAAAACATCATCTTAGGTGTTTAGTACTCATGTCCTGAAGGGTGAAGACAATTCCTCTTACCGTTACAGTATCCCTTCCTCTCAATTTTGGCACTCAGAGACACTGGCCCAGAGGTGAAAAACCAACAGCCAACCATCTTCTCCTGACTTCTCAGAACAGGTGTCTATAAAACAAAGGGTTTGGTTTTTTTTTCCATTTTATTGCATGGAGTTATCAATCACTTGAGGTTTAGTGTAACACGTAAGAATCGTTGAAATTAATTCTAAAATTCCCCTTGGATTTGAATCTTTGTACTACTGAATGGAACTGGTGTTTTGCCCACCATGTGAAACGGCAGCAAGTCTTGGCTATCTGAAGATAGGATTGTTTGAAAGCATGGGTCTGCATTTGGAAGGTATCAAATGCAGAAGACAGAGACTGAGTGTATTTGGATTAACGTTTTCAAAGATTGTTTCAACAAACTTTGTTGAAGTTCCTTTTTAAAAGTCTAAGGAAGCGTTGCTGTATTTATGCCCTTACAGAACCCTACTGCAGGAAAATGCAGAATTAATTCCAGCTGCAAGCAGCGGTTATACAGGTAAACTATTTTTATCTTTGTGTATCTAACAAGAAAGGACAAATGGATACACACTGAGCTAAGGGGGATACATCTCTGTGACTTGTAATCCACACAAACCCCTAATATTTAGCACTGTGACAAAAAACAAAAACCCCAACATCTGATTTTTCCAACCGTTCCAAAAACTTCAGGTTTTTTTGGATTCCTTGTAATCCACTATGAGCAGTGACTGCTGTGTGACTCATTGCCCCCTCCTGTGCAATAGCCAGTGGTCAGCTCCATACTATCCTTGCAGTAAGCAGACATGCTGTCTTCACACTCCTGACATACACTGATGAACAAAAGGACCATATTCTGCTTACAGATGTCACTGCCAAAACAATTCAGTAAGTTCTAGCTCTGGAGAGATTAAAATGTAAGCACATAAAAGGAAGGGGGGAAAAAAAACCGTGCTAAAAACATCCCTTAGCTACGTTCATCATGATGAAATGTTAAAATTATCCTAGCGTTTTAAATAAAATAGAAATTACTCATTCATATTTAAATGAATAACCATTTAGATCCCGTTGCTATCATGAAAATGCAAGGTATAATTTTATATTATTTTCATAATACGGGCTGAGATAAAAGAATCCAGCTCGTTAGCTTCTATCTTGCCTATTTTCTCATTACTTAATGCCCGATCTTTCTTATTACTCTACAGTATTTCTGGTGACTATTAGAAGCTCTGCTATAATGCGGCCAAATCTGTCATAAGGAAATAACTGAAAAGATCTCTGGAGCAGCTGCACGCACACACTTAATGTTAGAAAAGGACATGCAAAATGGAAGGATACGTAACATAATGGCCAGACCATAAATGACAGGCTGGGCATGATTAATACTCTTCTATAATTACTGTTCCTCAACCTACTATTATTGAAGAGTTTAGGACACTGCAGCCGTGTGAATGTAGCTGCTCTGGTAAGAGTAACTACTTTCTGCTTGTGCATTATTATTATTAAGCATTATTGATGCATTTGAAGCCTGCATAACTTTTTGGCAAGAGCACCTCTGCCAGCAGGGTTGTAATCAATGGTATTAAAAAAAACACAACCCCACAACACAAAAAAACAACAACCCTCTCTGTTCGCTGTTCACACAACCTAAGATCATCTATTTATAGAGAAAAGCTATACTGACATGAGCTTACATGCTTTCAGAAGTCAGAAAATAGCCCTCTAGAATAACGTGGAAATGGTTATGGCTGGACGGAACATGGTTATTAGTATGTTTTTAACTTCCTGCAGCTGGCCTTAAGGGAGGAAGGCGCAGTGGAGGACCCTCTTACCAATAAAGCTGGTGAGTTGACATCGATATGGCTGATGACCTGAAGCTCTGTCTGTACGCTTTGATCAGGTGCTGCAGGTCTTTCCAAAACTGCTTTCACGTAGTACTGAATACTGCCATACTTCCCAGTGAAAGAGGTCACCAGAGGTCTGAAAACAGTCAAAGGTATTACTGTAGGTTTATAATTCAGTTCCAAACACGAACACTGGCTGCGTATATAAACATTTACATCTTGTGCTTTCGGGGCCTTAGGGAAACTGTAACAAACAGGGCATGTCTACAACCTGCTGGTTGATTAAGACAAACATACAAAGCTGAGCTATCAGTTGGATATTAAAAAAGCACGAGTCAAATTACACTGAGTTAATTTTCCACAACAAGCAGTGTCCAGCACAATCCCTTCAGGTTGTGTTATTTAACTTACTCTTGTGGGAGTTGAAAGCTGAAGGGAAATGCATGTCTTCCATCTGAGAGAACTAAGCCTTCTTCACCTGTAGGATAGAAACGAATGGTGTATTGTAGTTACTCCATAAATAGAAGTATAAAGCAGAGGCTTGTATAAATGATAAACACCCAGATGGCATGGGACTGGTAGAAGTTTTTATTGAACCCAATGGGTTCTGGATTGGAGCCCACTCTTTATTTATTCTGTAGTGTGACTTCAATGAAAAAAATATCAAGGAAACACAGTCCTGGAGTTTCAATTCAGGATGCTGGCCAACCAATCCAAAACGGCTTCTGAAAAGCATACAGTAAGTTTCTTCTTTTTAACAGGACAGCGATTAAGGAAGTGATTATCCCTCTGTAATCGGCACCAGTGAGACCAGCTCAAGTACAGCGCTCAGTTTTGGGCCCCTCACATCAGGAAGAATACTGGACTGCATCCAGACAAGAGCATCAAAGCTGGGTGAAGGGATTAGAAGACAAGATGTGTGAGGAACAGCTGAAGAAACAGAGGATGTTCAGTCTGCGGGAGGCCGAGGGGAAACCCCATCACACTTTATAACTGCCTGGAAGGAGGGCACGGCAAGGTGGGTGTCGGTCTCTCAGGTGACAAAGCGATAGGACATGAGGAAACAGATTAAGTTGCACCTAGGCTGGTTTAGGTTGGCTATCAAGAAGAATTCCTTAATGGAAAGGCGGTCAGGCATTGAATAGGGCAGTGGTGGAGTCGCCATCCCTGGAGCTATTTGCGAGCTGTGGATGTGGCACCAAATGACGTGGGTCAGTGGTGGCCTCCAAGTGTTGGTGTTAGCCAGACGTGGCGACCTTAAGGGGCTTTTCCAACCACAATGACTCCACAGTTCTATGGCTGCAGCTAATCTACTTTTCCAATTATCAATTAAGCTACCTTCTGCACTAAAAAGCTGCAAGCTAAGGCCAGTATTATGAAACGTATTCCTATTAATTGATGTAATCTTAATACAACTATTGAGGGCCTACCATCATAGCGCTTCCAAAGGCCTGACATGACTTTCCTGCAGATAAGCGCTTACACAACGCAGCGCTGCGTCCTGTAACTGCTCGGCGCTGCCGCGGGTGGCACACTGCCGCGCACCGAGGCGGTAGGAGCTCCATCAGCCTCCGCACGCCGCTGCCCGCGGCCCCGCAGCTGCTGCCCGCAGAGCATCAGGGCACCCGGCGCCGGTGTGAGCGGCATAGGAAAGGAAAGCTGCGGGCGGTGCTCCCGGCCTGGCGCTCGCGTCGCCGCAGCTGGCACGAGGCATCCTGGCGAACAGTCAGGATGCGGCTGCGGCAGCCCCGGTGCCTCGCGGGGTCCCCTCCCGGCCCTCAGGGCGCGGCCCCGCAGCGCTGCCCCCCGCTGTCCCCCTCACCTTCTGCCGAGCGCCGCAGCAGGCTCTGCCGGACGTCCAGGTAGCGCACCTCAGCCTCCCGCCGCGGCCCCGCCGCCGCCTCCGCCCCGCAGGCTCCCGCCGCGCTGACGGTTCCCGCCGCTTCGCTCCAGGCGACGCGGGCCCGGCCCGCCGCCTCCAGGCGCAGCCCGCGGAGCGGTAGCGGTCCCGCCAGCTCCAGCAGCACCTGGCCCGACACCGTGTCCCCGCTGCAGTAGCCGCCGCGCCGGGCCTCGTCCTGCAGCACCAGGGCCAGCGTCTTCACCTTCCCGCCGGCCCCGGGGCCCGGGCCCGGCCCGGCCGCCGCCATCGCTCCCCGGCTCCCGGGGAAGCCAGCGGCCGCCGTCGACGGTAGCTTTAAAACCCGCCCGTCTCCGCCGGCGCCAGCAGCGGAAAGTCCCGCCCCCGGACCGCGCCTCATTGGCCGACGCTCGGCCGCTCGCCGCGCCATTCGTCGCGGGTGACGCTCGTTTCCCGGCGGGCGCACGGCCTGAGTGCGTCACGCTGCGTGATCGCCGCGGCGGAGCCAATCGGTTGGAAGCGGCCGCGCGTGGACAGCGGCTCGATTGGTGAGAAAACTACAGCTGCCCGGACAGGGGACCAATGGGGGGGTACGGCCACCACGTGTACAGCTCGTGGATAAACAGGCAGGGAGGGGGCGGGGCAAAGCCGAGAAGGGGCGGGGCGTGGAACCCCAGGGCGTGATAGAGCACGTGGCGGGTGGGTCGCGGCGGCTTCAGTCGGTGTGGAGGTCGTGATCCTGGCCGTACGGCAGCCGAGGGGCTATGGGGAGGTTGGGACTCCCCCGGTGGGCCTCGGCTCCTGCCCGCGGGCTGAGGTGGGAGCACAGTACTGTGGGCTCGGCCTCTCCCCGTGGGGCAGCAGGACTCACAGAGAATGGAAACCGGGCAAGATGGTGCAGTACAGTGTGTCCCCCCAGTGTTTTTTTTTTTACCTAAAAGCTTGGGAAAACCCACAGCTCTTCAGTGGTGAACGCACGTATGCCAGGAGGGGAGAAGGCCAGGCCCAGCAGCCGGGCAGTGGTATGGCCCTATGACCCAACTCCAAGCTACAGCCACAGCCCTGCACCTCACAAACCCTGCTGGGCTCCTGGAGGTGTCCTCCTGGGCCGTCTGGTTACTGAGTGTAACGTTTTTGTACAAGGTTTCCTGTTTCGTGGTTGCCCAATGCCTCTTCTTGAAGGAATGAGTTGCCTGCGTCTACGCTGGTGACAAAGAAGTGGCGCTTCTGCCTGAGTCAGCTCTGTGCTTGGAGCTTCCGTCATCCTCTGCTTCCTGCATTATTACATCCATGGCGAGCCCAGGAAGGCACCAGCTCGACGCTTCCCCGCTGACTCAGGTAATTACTGGAATTATCAAAAAATGTCTTCCGCAGTCAGAGCCTCGGCTTCTAAATAACTGACACAACAGCATCAGCGTTCCTCGCCATCCGTGGCGTACCTCTGTGACATCCTGTCCTATGAAACATAGGCTTCTATTTAGGTACTTCTGTGGTGATGTCATTGCTGAAGGCCACGAAGGCCTTTATAGCACCTTTCATTGCTACAGGTTGGCATTCATCCGTAACCGTATGGGGAAAAGGAATGAGCTTGCAGATGGAGTGAATTCACTGACTGTATCTGGAAGCGTGGCCGTAAGTTCCCCAGCTCACACTGAAGGTGTAACTAAAGGAACTGACACCGTGACGGCTGCGCTGAAACAAATGTTAGATATTCGTGTACCTTTATGCTTTCTGAATTAGTTTTTAGAGAAACTACAACTGTTGCATCATGTTTGGGATGTGTGGTTTATAAAATCTTATCTTTGTTATTTTTAGTTCATTTAAACTAATGCTGCTTGAGCGTCCAGTTCCACCTAAACCTCTTCCTTACATCCAGGTCTTCACGTTAGCAACCATGAGGTTAGTTTTGTAGCAAGCTAACGGAATGTCTTCATGTAGGTTTGTGTGCTGATTATTTATTTGTTAAATTTGCTTGCGTACAACATAAGTGATTTCCTGTAACTGATTTTGGAAGTATGATGAACGTAAGGAAAAACACCAAAATCTCACCTTCCTGTTCCTTTTCCCTTCATGAATTAGATCCTTGAATGACTTGAACATCTACGTCGTTGAGGACACAGTACATCAGAATGCTCAGTGACAGTCGGATGTTATCTGTTCCAGATTTGCTTCTCCTTTAATACACTTTTTTTTTTCCAGAACAATTCAAAGACCGTAACTTCCTTGTTGAAATCACCATGGCATGACTGCTTTTCATAGAATCAGAATCATAGAATGGGTTGAAAAGGACCACAATGATCATCCAGTTCCAACCCCCTGTTCTGTGCGGGGTCACCAACCACCAGACCAGGCTGCTCAGAGCCACATCCAGCCTGGCCCTGTATCTACCCCTGAGAACTTTTTCTTGTGCATGAGGCGTTCCAGCTGACTAACAGAGTGAAGTTACAGCACGGATCATGGGAAGTGCTATCGCTATTTCAGTATCTGATAAGCCAGAAGGAAGGAACAGAAGATGAACGCTCAGACAGTGTGGGTGTGTGTGTGTGACAGGATGCGTGTGTGTGTACATGTGTGAAAGTGCAAGAGATACACCAAAGCACTTGGTTATACTTTGTCACTTATTTTTGCTTCCTTATTCAGGACTGTGTAACAAATAGTTGTTCGAGCAAGCTAATAGGTTTGACTGTACGAGTAAAGAGTACAAAAAGAAAAGCTCTGAAAATGAAGCTGTGATCAGCTCCTACCCTGAGGGTGAAGGGACTAAAAGAACATCTACAGCTGCTGGTAACATCCTAGCTCTGATGGCTAATTGCCTCTTGCAGTCAGATCACTGAATTTAGATGGACCTGGCTGATTAAGTTTCCAGGTATAACAGTTATGTCCAATTCATCTCAGTACACGTATTTGAAAATAGGCTCTCAGGGCTCGAACTTGTCAGAAGAGGTTTGAAGGTGTCGCATAGATTTTGAGTCTCCACACAGAAGACACAAATCCATGTTCTGTACAGTATTCAAGATGAGAAGTGGTCTTTAGCAACAGTGACCTCTGCCAAGAAGGTCTCTATTTTGGGGGGTCAAAGCAGTGATGGGAAAGGAGGTGAAAAACTTGCTGGATAGAAGCTGAGACAAGGCTCTTGAGTCATGCATCAGCACTAGGAGGTTATCAGTTCAACTTTCCTGATCTTAATCAACAGCCTGACAGTTTTAAGAGTGTGAGCTCAAAGGAGGAGTTCGAGAAGTGTTTATAAACACGGCTGCTAACAGCTAATTTACAAACTGGATGTGAGATTGCTGTACTGTAACATCCACTCAAACGTCTTTCTTATCCAGTTCCAAACATGGTAGACAAAATAGTGACTACATGGCTGTGTATTTCAGTGGAAGAGCCATGAGATACGCACTACTTGAATGAATGTCTCACAAATGCAGTCAACAACAGCTGTGTAAACAGTTGTATAAACTACATATACTGGCCCAGAACTCAAAAAGAGCATGTAAATTTCATATTGATGTTAATTCTGCATGGCTGGGAGGGTTTGTCCACGTACTCAGACCTTTATCTGCAAATAGTCTCAACTATGCAGTGTTTCCTGCTGAAAGAAGGTTTTAAGTTCCACAAAAGCTCTCAGAATGTAGGGTCTTTTTACAGATATTCAGAAATCCTCTTTCTGGATTTGTTCATGGAGTGAGGGCAGGGAAGGATGAGGGACAATTCCTTTCTTTTCCTATTTCCCATCCTTTTACCGGTGAGTTCCTTTATCTGTGTTCTGCCAAAAACGCAGTCCTGGAATGGAGTGTGAATTCTCTATGGTGCTCCCAGTCAGCACAGGAAGGCGACAACTGGGTATTGGTGACACTTGCTGTCACATACAGTCTTCTACTGCTTTTATTCTATTACTAGTAATTGAAAGGTCAGCCAAATTTTTCTTAGACAATTAAGTGACATTTACACATAGGAGACTGCAGAGAGCCGGAGATTCTTTTCCAAATGCTGCTGCAGACACAGTCTGATATGTCACCACTGCCAAGGTATGAATACCATCAAGCGTTTTTTTTTAGAGCCGTACTGTATGTGGTCCATTTAGAAAAGCAACTGCTCCTGTACTGGCCCAGGACTCTTATCAAGGTGCAGATTTTATCTTGACAGGTGTTTCTTCATGCAGCCTTTCAAACAAAGCACAATCCTCTAGAAGGGCAAAAGACCAGTCTTAATACAAGACTGTGTCTGGAAGTGGGAAGTCACAAGTGACAGCAGGGCTGCCAAGGGTGGAGTATGTTGCACTCCACTGGTGGCTGAGAAGCAAACTGTCAAGGCTCCTGCACTGAGTGCTTGGATGTAGCTCCTTGCTCTGATTACCTTCGGGAGGAGAGGGAGTGATGAGAAGGTGGATCAGAGAAAAGAGTTGAGGTGCAGATGACTGTTTCATCCTTCAGCAGCAACACTGTACCAGCACGTCCCCTCCTCGCTCCCAGGTGAACTATTTGGGAGGTGGCTGGAGCAATACTGCCATAGGACGAGGATCCCCATACCAGTTCTGAGCCCAGTGTGCCAGGGCTGCAGTCCAGTGGTGAGAGATGGTGTTGTTTCATGCACTGGTAAAGAATACACTTGGGCAATCTGCTGTTTGCTTAAATACTGTGCAGTGGATCAGATTGCTGGATCTGTTACAACTCGTTCTCTTACATAAAAGCAATCTAAATCCAGCACTATTTGGGTGGCACAGGATTGTTTGAGGGTGGCTTTGTATGCTTATGACTACTACAGGTTCTGCAAGGAGCACAAGTAGATTAGAACATGGTCAGAACATCCCTCCATCCTGCTGCCCCCTAAGGACAGAACCATTTATAGGGTTTACTGGCGTCAGCACAATTGAAGTGGCCTTCTGGAAGTGCTTCTCTTGAGAAAGAGCTTCCTGCAATTGCAAAGTGTACCCCTCTGCGTTTCAGTGACTCTGGCTGGTCACAAATGTTCCTAGTAATATCAGACAAAGAAGGATACGGATTTCTTCTGCTGATCCAACTCTGAAACAGCAGTTGCATTATTCATGTGTGGCTCATGGTTTGGTGTTCAGGCTCAAGGGAATGCATAACCAGAAAGTAGATGGGGAATTAAACTCATTTGGGTTCTTATTTATGTGCTGGTGTAGTTGTTTCCTGTTCTCGGCTGTAATTTGAGGGTTTTGATGGTATTGTAAAGTGCATGTTTTTACACTTAGGCTGAAAAAAATCTGAACTTGAGATGAACCCAAATCTCACACCAGAAAACCTCATGCTGAAAGGAAGTGCAAGTCTGGATCTGAACTCGTCTTTTGTTAGAGCGTTCTTACAAACAGGAATGTGTGTGTTGTGGTGACGCTTCAACCGTACCAATTCACACCAAGCGCTGTCATGGGTTCACATCACTGTAGAAACACAGATGGCATATCCAGCATCTTCTAAAGACTGTTCCTAGTGCACTATTTGCTGGACAGAATCTGCTTGAAGAAGTCTCCCTCGGGGCTATGTGTGGCTCTCAGCACGGCCGAGCAGTATAGCAATTATCAGATGTAGATGTGTTCCTTGTGAAGCAGTTGGGTTTGTTTTGTTGTTGTTTTGTGTTGCTGTTGTTTTTTTGCAACACCATTTCTGATTGCTGCTGCTGTTGCCCAGGCTTAGGAAAGAGATTGCTTCAGCAGAATATGAAGATAATGGAACACTTTATGCCAAGAGGGAACACAGGGTAAGAGCTACAATGGATGGGAATGGGAGTCAGCCGCCTGAGATACTGTGAGTGGATGGCAGGATGGGAAGCAGTCTGGGATCACGGTTGAGCTCTGCTAGTAGAAATGTATGCTTTAACACATAACAGCACTACTTGGATTGTTTTGCTTTTTCAGCGTGATTTTCAATACAGACACAGCTTACGTCCTTAAATTGATGCGTGTGTCATCAGGTGTTTAAGCTTGATGTTGAATTGTTGGATGTTGTAAGAGAAAGAATGATCTTAGGGAAGTTGTGGATACGCATTCAGATACTCTGCCGTGTAAGCCTGGGGTAGCTGAAGTTGCTTCATGATGTGGAATCTCTTTCCCTGTAGCACCATGGGAGGGTGGGGTGTTAAGCCCACCCAGTTAAACCAGTATCACAAACTACTAAGCTTTCCTTGAATGTTTTGGACCAAGCTTAAAGACCAAATTAGTATTTCAGTCATCATGTAATTACAGTGATGGGGAATAAAGGAAGATGGCACCACCACTGGCAAGGTGTCTAGAGGTGGGATTTTCCCACATGGTCCTATTTAGAAATCAACCCCTGGCTAGCAGAAGTTGGAAAAACAAGCTTACTCCAAAACACCCTACCTTCCTTCCCTAAACCTTAGTGACCAATATAACCTTGGACCTGTAGGCATATTCTTGGTGTCACAAGAAAGGATGTTGAGTTCCTGCCCCCTCTGCTTTGAGGGAGGGCAGAACACCCCACTGGTGGAAGGTGACTAACAAACCCGGGGGAAAGAATCCTCTTATGTTCCCCGGTAACCTGCTGATGCTGCAAGGCATTAAATCTAATTATTGTCTTAAGGCAGAGTGGCACCTTTTATGAGCATGTCCCATTACAGAAGGGAGGCTGAATCTCTCAATTCATTTCTTAGGCCCCACGGGAGACCACGGTGATGTGAGTGACATCACCCTCCCCATTCCTGTGCGTGCAGGCAAACGTTGTCACATACACGGGATCAGAGCACGTAGCCTAGAAGGATCACAGAATGGCTTGGGTTGGAAGGGACCCCAAGGATCATCGTGTTCCAAGAATGTTTTCTTAAAGGTATTGGGAGATGGCAACACCGCTATCCTTTCTTGTGACCTCTGACTTTATTCATTTTGCTGTGAGGAAATCATGGTTTGATTCCAAGTAGAAAATACTAATGCTATTTTCTAAATAGTCAATCCTGGCATTGCTACTTTGTATGGGTTGGAACTACTCTCACACCTATGAATTCTTCTAGCTATTTTTTTAGCTATTGTTATTTTTTTCTAGCTTCTCTCACAAACCTTTCCATTGATAAGCTGAAATATTTGAATCTGGGCCCATTTCCCCAAACCTCACCTTCAATGTTACAACTTTACCAGCTGTTTCTTTATTTTTTTTAAACCATCAGTAGGCTGACAGCATTTTTAAAACCATTATTTAAACAATTACCGGGGAAATTTCTCAGTAACCAGTGCAAGCTGTGATTAGAACTGAAATGAAAAAGCTTGGCTGACAAGAACTGGTTACGCACGCATTTGCTTTTAAAATAAAGCATATGAATTCTTAAGTATTAGGGCTTATTATTTCAGTTGTTGCACGTGTATTTATTGACTGTGTGCTACAGGCACGTATATATGCAGCTATGCATATATGCATCAATATAAAAGAGAACGTGTAAAATTCACTTGCTACGGTAACTATTGTGGAAGCCAATAATGGTTGGCTAGCTGTGAAAAGCATGGGAGATAAGAACATGCTTACTATTAATACTGTTCATTTTTAGAAGCACACACAATGGGGCTCCTATTTTGACATTTTCTTCTGAAATATGAAGTACGAGGCATTGTCAGAGCCGGGATACAGGGCGAGATGGACTTTTAACTGCCTGCTGTAGTGATTCTTATCTCACTTTATGGGGTGAATTAGAATTCTTTGGATCAATGGGCGTACACTGTCTTTTCTTGTATCAGAATAACATTACACATCTTCTTGTCATTATAACACACTGCAAGATTTTTTTCAATGATAACGACAGGAGCACGTCAATCATGGAATTTCATAGTGGGAATTTGCTTCTTGTTACATCTTTCACCCGGCAACATTGTCCGTTTTTTTCTTCTTGAATTACCATTCAGAGGCTGGTAGCAAAATGTTTGGGATTTAAGAAAGAGAAAACCTCTCACTTCTGCTGCCAGCAACGGTACATAAGTTATACAGGCATTAACTTCTCTACACTTATGGTTATAAAAACGGCATGGCCAAAGCCTGCACTTTGTTCTGCTTAAATATCTGCACAGATCAAAGCTTCTCCCTGATAGGCACCACTGTTGGAAAACATTAGTATGCACTACCTGTATTTTTCCATGTTCAAAGGGAGCAATGACGGAGCACTTCATTTGTTTTACTAAGAGCTCAGTAAATGCTGCACTATGGCCATTCTGCAGCGGGTGTATTTTCACCTTAGAGGTATTACCTTTAACAGATTCTTTTCCAACTCTAGGAAGTGTGTGATATTTTTATTTTGCATAATGAAGGCTGAACACAGAGAAAAATTGATTATTTTAAGGCCTTAAATTCCCTTTGCACTCTTTTTTTTTTTTTAATTAACTGCAGATTTATTCTGTGTAGACAAGCTCTTCTAGACCCACTGTCAGACCTTGGGCTCGGTGTATTATCAAGATGCTGACTAATGGCGTCCACAGGATCTGAAATAGTGTGGTGAAATAATACAGAAGATGCCAATTGTTTTAAAAAACAAAAAACACTGCACTGGGAAGTTACCCCTCACAAAGAGCAAAGGCTTGGCTCCAGTGTTGATGAGGCAGCTGCATTTAGGTGGCTAAAGTTAGCAAATGGAATCAGCGGCTCTGGAGAAAAAGGTGCATTCTGAAGTATCTCTCAGGCACTGCTATGCATTCACAGATCAGTCTCACCCCAAATCGGTGCAGTTTAAGCATCTCAGTTAGGAAGATGTTCTTAAGAAAAGGTGCCTCACCGCCTCAGCTTAGCAGGTTATTTTTATTTGGGGCATTCCGTGCATTTTTGCTCAGGACTGTTTGTCCTTCTAACAAACGACCACTTTGAAAACAATTACAATCGATTAGTCTCAGTTTTCATACTTTGCTAATCTGTAAAACTTCCCAAGTAAAACGGTGTCTTAATTGCGGCATTTTTTGCACCTTGGTACTAACTGTGTATGAACTGTACTCGTGACCAATTCCAAAATCAAAATAGAAACTTTGTAATGGTCTCCTTTTACAGTTTGGGTTATGAGAAGCTGAGAATTCCCTTAGGCTTGATTGATAAAACATGGCATTTGTCCTATTCCTAGGATGATGTTCAGCAAACTTTATGACAGAGGGAAACAGCTGGTAAAGTGGGTTCATGGAAAGGTGAAGGTAATACAGACATAAAAAACAAGAGGATAATGATTTTAAAAGGGATAATAGTTGTAATAACACCATTAACCTTTTGCTTCAAATTATTGAATGTGGGGTCTCTTCAGCGGGCTAATCAAAGGTTTTCATTAAGTGCAATGCAAGAGGAAGTGGCAATACACAACCTGAGGAGATTTTTTTCCCTCTTACAATTATTCACAATCAAACTGATAGTGGAAAAAAAAGAAGAAATACCAACGCTTTGGCTGTCGGAGACCCCTTGAAGCTGACTTACTTTCAGAAGAAACAAACTCCTTCTTCCTGCTTACTAAGAGCTGCATTTTACAAGGGAAAAAAAAAAAAAAAAAGAGATGAAAAATAATTTGTTTGGGATAGATAGAAAATTAACGTCAGACACGTAAACAGGTAGTGAAGTGCTACAGGGCAAGCAGAGTGTCAGTACAGACCAGCTGCAGGCTGGCTGTGTGGGGTTACCACGTGGAGGAGGAGGAGGATCAGCAGCAGGGACTCAGCTGTATGGCAATGTCTGCACTGCACAAAGCTGTGTGTGCTGCTCTGCTGGGCACCAGGTCAGGCACCTGAGTGCAGTGATCTGTGGTGGACATGGGATGTGTGAAGCTCCATGCTACGCTGCCCAGCTCAATTGTGGTATTTGAACAGCTAGTTCTGTCTGAATCAGTAAAAGCCTGCCTTTCCCTCTTTCATTTTACATGCGTTCAGGGTTGGCTAGCAGAGGTAGGCTGTGCTTTGACAGCTTATTCAAATGTTAAAAGGCAAATGCATCGATGGTGGAAAATTGCTATTGATGATAGAAAAGCTCCTGGTGACTTGATGGAATTATTCAGGAATGTGTCTGGTTAGGCAAATCTCTGTCGTATCGTTTCACAGGCGGCGATCTTTAATGTTTACTTAGGGCATCTGTCTAAGGTGTGCATCAGAGCACCTCTGGCTGGAAACCTGCATTCTGTATGCAATCAGCAGGGAGAAAATCACCAAGATAGACACGTACAGCAAGACTGTCTGACTAGCTTGCTATGTGTCGTGTCAATCTACTATGAAAGGAATAAGTGTAAAAGGAAGTTTGCACTGCTCCTCACTGACAAAACCCCATACTATTAACAGCCCCCTTCTGTGGAATCAGAAGATGGTGAAAGACTTCACGAGCAGTGTGCCTTGAATTTGAATTAGCCAGACTGAATTTAAAATCAACAAGCTGAAAGGGCTTGAGATAAGAAGTCGCAACATTCAGAGGAAATGAGAACTGTTCCGGGAACTAAAGGTGAAAGAAATACTAAGACACATTAAAAATATTCAGCAAGAAAAGAGGCACCTTTTCTTTTCCTCGACACCTTTTCTAAGAAGTCATCCATAATCAGCAACCTTTCCCAGACACTTTACCAGGCTGTTTTTAGTAGCTGAATCCTTTGTTTCAAAACCACCCATTGATTCAGTGCCCAAAGAGAGGAGTAATTAAGGTGGACAGAGATCCTGCCCACTGCCCACTGTGTGGATGTATGAGATGTAGAAGAGAGAGGGAGAAAGGGGAGCTAATTAATTTTTCCAGAGGTAATTCTCACACCACACATGAGTCTGCTCTGTTCCTCTTCCCACTGATCTGTTCATTTCCACGTGCACACATGCTGATACACATATGTATGTATTCCTGAAGGATAATGAACTGTTTAGGCAGTACTTTGTCAGAATGTCTTTTAAAGAGTTACATCTTTTTAATGCTCAGTAGTTTAAGCAAACTCCAAGGTTCTTACTTGGCAATAAACCCATTAAATCATCTTAAATACCATGTCATAATGACAATTTGATGCCACCAGATGTGACACTAGGGATTTTTTTAAAATGCTTTCCTGCAGATACAGCTTCCTGAATTTTAAATTCTCTGGCTCGTTTGCACAGCTGTTAGATCACACAGCTCTGCCATCTTTTTTTGCCTTGCAACAGTTATTCACTAGATCGTGTGTGGCGTGACTACAAACTCACTACATCTAAAATGTTTAGGCTCAGATCCACTTCACCCTCATAAAGACTCGATAGTTGGGCTTTATGTGAGCGGGTGTATGAGCATTAAAACCCAAGAGCAGCATCCATTCCAGCTGCGGAGCTCCCTCATGGGGAGATTTTAGAGACGCAGGCAGAACACTGCCTCTCGCATACCTTTAGCTGGTTAGCATCTTGGACCTATGAGGAATACAGATGCCTGACCCCTATCCCTGCTTTTCTCACACTGTCAGCCTAAAAGGCAACCACATCGGTAGTATGGCACCACTTGGACACAAGAGAGACCTGGGAGAGAGAACACATTAGCAGGATGGTGCAGGAGTCCAAAACAATTGCACACAGATAATAATTTTGCACAGTGCATGTTTCAGTAGTGCTGAAAGCTACGGGAGGGTGTGGAAAAACTGGAGACCAACAACAAAAATATGCAGAACGAGGAGCAAACTGAATGGAGGATCGATTATTCCCTGCCCTTGAAACATGGTGGTCCGGGCCAACCTCTAATTCAAAAGTCCCTTATTTCTGACTCACAGAAAGGAGCAGACTCTCTAAGGAACAATCTGTCTCTTCTCCTGACCGCCAGTGCTGGACCAAAGTCAGGACAGGGGCCTTGGCTGTGATCCACTGAGAGTGACCATGTTTGGGGTGGGCTTTTTGTCACGCTGTGATTGTGGGTGGGTGAGTGCCATGTGACGTGATGTGATAAACACGGCCGCTCTCCCACTGAGACGCTGCAGCAGATGTGCATTTTCTCCTAGTAAAGGTGATGTGTGCAAGGATGTACGTAGGCAAGGACCTGGAGTGAGGTCATGAGTAAGAGTGTGCTACAGCAAGTGTGACTGCGTCACGCAGAAGCACTGATGGTGGGATTGGAGCTGTTCTTTGTTAGGCCAGAATCTCTCTCTGTGACCTGAAGAGACTGCTGAGCAATTTTTTTGAGAGTCAGGAAAATCAGCACAAGACTCTGAAGGCCTGGCTGGCTGTGAGTGCCAAACAGCACCCGGAACTCAGCCTGAATGTGATTCAGTGTTACAACAATACCAAACTCCTGTCACTGCCAAAGGACTGTGGAATCCCGATATAACATGAATTAATTTTTAAAAGCCTGGTTCAAAGCCCAGCGGAAAGATTAACATTGACTTGCATAGTGTTTTTGTTTGATTCACTGTTTGGCTTCGTGGCTAACACGTGAAGGTTGGAGCGGCTCTGCGCAAAAGAGGGCATGCAATGCTGCCCTGATTACCCTCTGCTGAAGTGTAATTTTTGATAACATCAGTAAATACAAAACAGAAACAAAATGACGACAGTATCTGAGCAGCTTGCGATAGCAAATGAGGTGGAAAAGTTAAATGGATGTAGAAAAGAATCCCCAGAGGTTGGATCGCAGCACGGTGCTGGTAGCAACCTACTTGGTTCCATACTGGTGTCAACATGTGGAGTTCTAAATCTTTCTGAATCGTGGCTGAACAGAGAGATTTGCTCATAGCTACCTTTTCTCTTATTCATATTGTATAAGCTGTCCTCCTCTCTTACTGGCAAACAAATAAAACCTCTGTGCCAGCTATAGCAGCAGTTTACATGGAAAAGCAATGAAGCAATTTGAGGAAAGTATTAAATGTAATTTTGGCTTTTTTTTTGCTGTCACTTAGCAGCTCAAAAGAGGAACTGCGCTGATGTGCAGAGACTGGCATGTTCTATGCAAACTCATAACACAATCTCATTGACTGCTTGTGGACCCCCATCTCTCTCTTTTTCCATCTGTTGTTTTATGTTTTAAGACTAAGTTGTTTGGAAGATGTCCAGATTTCTCTCTCTTCCCAACTTGCATACAGTACCTGCCTGCCTTAGGCTCCTTATATAGACAGCAGAGAGAGAAGCTTCTCTAAAGAATGAATTGCTGGTGTGCCGTGGTGCTCCTGTTCTCCCCTTCTCCCTTCTTCCACTCTCCTCCTCTCAGTACAGAGGGTTTTTATAGGGTGCCTGAATACGTTGCCTCAATTAACAGTGAAAGTTTGGTGGAATGAATTTGGGCTACGCCACCTTCTTCTGTTGGTGATTATTCAGATTTAAGATAACACAAACTGTAAGGACTGTGAGTGGGGATCCGTCACTTCCTTGTGGCCCATAAGTGGCAACAGCAAAAGCTGCCACATCTTGGTCTAGGAAACAGCTCACGGCTGATAATATTTCAAGACATAACAAGGGAATGTCAAGCTCATCCAAGAAAAAAGAAATGACACAGAATATAAATAAGCAAAGTGCATACAACATAAACCCAATCCTATCAAAATTAACTGTGTTTTAATTTCTGAAAAGGATGTCACGTTGTTAGGGTGTGCTGAACAGGAAAAGATTACATGCATCATTAAGAGAAACTGTTTTCAAGGGCCCTTTTAAAAAACGTGTATCTATCTCTGTTTGCAATTGCCATGTGCAAAATATAAAAATCAGAGAGAAAGGGGGGGGGGGGGGGGGGGGGAAAGCAAGCAGTGGAAATAGCTCATTTTGTGGATTATAGGAAAAAATACGCCATCTGTGATTTAGTGCAGTTCCCAAGTTCCCATCTGTGATTGAAGCAGTCCTCGTTGAGGGCTGAATTCCTGAGCTGTTCTGTATGATAAAACATTTCTCCTGGAAGAAGCCTGGGCTAATGGGTTTGTTTGTCTGGAGCACCGCTCTTCTAGGTGAGACAGAAAACCCTACAGGTCTGAGTCTGCCTCTAGTGGCCAACTACACTTCACATAAACAGAAGAAAGTGAAAGGAGGTCAACAATCTCAGACCCATTTTTATCAGTGTTTCTGTACTGCTTTTTATCAGTTTAGGTTGCTGGGATGGAAGAGGTCAGGATGGTGATTTCACACTCCCTGGTGTAAGACTTCATGGCTGCATGCTTGCATACTTCTAAAAGTGTAGTATCTTTTAAAAAAATTCTCCTATTTCTCCATGTTACCCACTTGGCCATGTTTTAAGTAAAGGATGCGGGCAGCTGGCTGAGGTCAGTGTCTGAACTAGGGAGAAAAGCCCCTTCTCCTTTGGCTTTCCTGTGTAGTTTATATACCTCAGAAGAGTGCGTGTTGTCAGCTGCGTTCCCACCCCAACATTTTTCCATGTGGGCGGATGGAATCACTGGAGTCCCTGCACAGTGAGGCAGCTGCAAAACAGAAGCTCCATCCATTTCCTTTTGTTGTTGCTGTTCATTTCCCAGCAGAGCGCCGGCAGCAGGCCTCTAATGCAGACTCACTGCTAGAGTCTTCTGAAGCCTCTGTATGCAGTGTCGCTGCAACCTGTGTCTGAGTGCAGAGGTGGCCTTAGCTGTCTGTATCAGGTACTTCTATAAATGCAACGTTTTCCATTCCTATGCTCTATTAAACACACGTACACCCTGGCGTGATTTTGGTTACCACTGAAATATATATCTGAATAATAAATGCATTCACCTATTTAATTTATATTTATATTTTCGACTCTATATAATTATATGCTGATTATACAATTATAGAAAATACATGCATGTTTTGCACCATTATGCTGTTAATGAAATAATGCCCGCAGTAGAGCTCTGTGTGTGTGTGTGTGTATATGCATGTTTATGAAAATACAGCCACAGTTGGTTGTGTCACAGTTGTCCAGAGCAAGTTGGGCTCCATCTGCACCGAGGTGTGCTGCTTGAGCAGACGGTGGCTCAGTGGAGGAGTGTGTTTGTTGTTACTGCTATCACCTGTGGCTGTATCTAGTTGTATTACAAAATGGTTTCGGCTTTATTATAAAACACACCTGCGATAAGGATGTTCATCCAACCTGATCTGGTGCTCGACTGACTCAGCTCCCTGCCCCTAGTTTTGATGCACTGTGTGAGGTGCACGGACCTGCCCAAACGGGACACCTCGGAGCCCCTTACACTGTGCAGCACAGGTTGGGCTGCCGGACCTGCATCTTCCCGTGCCTCTATTGGTTTTAGGACAGGCGATTCATTGTGTGTATGCAGCCTCAGAGCAGCCAGGTACCCTTCCAAGGCAGCACTATTTGTGGCTGTGCGAGCGTGCAAGGGATGGGGCAAATTCATGTCACGGCATGCGATGCTGTAGTGCTCGGCTGCAAACTCAGAGAGTACAGTTGCAGTTGGCTCCCGTACAGCCCTTTGGTCTGAGTGCTCTCATGCTTGCTGGGGCTTCCTAGCCACTGGTTTAATACAGATGAATAAACAAACAAGTAGCAGCCATTGATACCATCAGCATCTGTGTTTGCACTGACAGCAAGCAAAGCGATTCACCCAAGCTAACAGAACAAAACTGCGTCAGAGCTGGGGGCAGGATGCCTCCCTCCCACCTGCCTTCCCTGGGCATCAGCTGCTCCCTGCATAGCTCCTCGAGGGAGAAAAAAGTTCTGTTCAACTGAGTAAATACGCCACGGCCGTGCCTCTGCCATACTGTACAGGCCTTGCAGCCAAAGGGTTAAAAAGAAATGAGCTCATTTGGCATGCTCTGTGGAGTTCCCAAAGTCTGAACATGAATGACCAAATTGCTTTTTACTTTTTAAATTAAGCCCTCTGTCCGTATGCATGCAGCTAACACTGTTGTTCCATTAAATGAAAGAATTTGTTCCCACTCGTATTCTTAATAGGGTAAGACCCTGCAGTTCCGTCTCACAACTTTACTGACACAAGATCTTATTAAAAGCAGTCCTCCCCCTCTCCTCCTTGAAATCTGAGCTTCTGATAGCTTCATCCACAGTGTTTATTTTATATACACAGCTCTGCAGCTGCTGCTTCCTTCTTCCCCGATAAATGACAGTGTAACTGTTGCATCCACTAAAAAAAAAGTAAATAAAATTAAATGGGGAAGAACAATACATCTCTGGCAGAGAATAGGAAATCTTTTAAGGCATGTATCTAAATTGTACAGCCTGATCTTAATTGTGAGGATAATTCTTTGTTATTTCAAGCAACTTGGAACATGTCAGAAAACGCACACTCTTGGCAGTACATCCAGAAAGATTTCTTTGGAAACAATGGAGAGAATTCTCCTGAACTGGAAAGAGACTGAAGCTTCCTTACTAGGTTAACAGTAACTATACTCTGTGATGAAAGAAGAACGGCAGAATATGCTAGAATCTATTGTTAGGTTGGCTTGGAAGGTTTCTGCAGCACAGACAATAGTGGCTGAGGCCCAGCAGTGGGTGTTCTGTGGCAGGACAGTAGTATGAGGTGTCACCATTAGCAGTGAGGAGCCCCATGAGCAGCCCCCTCTGGACAGCTCTGTGTCTTGCTCTGCAGGAGGACTGAGGGCAGGAGCTTTCCCTTCATCCTTCCCAGCTGGTGAGCCCAGCTGAGGCCACGCTGGGCTGATGCCACCAATGTATGGCTCCTTCTGGGCTCTATGGCTCTAGGCCACTGCCCTGCTGTTATCACTGCACTCTGTTTGTGCCATCACCGATGAAGCCACCAAGTACAGTGAAGGCCATCAGCAGCGCCGTGGTATTCAGCCGTGCCTGTGGGACTGAGGTACAATTTCAAGGTCTCTATTCAGTACTGAGACAAAACTCTTGAATTTATCAGCAATTTGTCGATGGAGCTGGGAAACAATATTAAGCAGAGGCAGAACAAAGCAAGAGAGAGTTATGTGAAATCAAACCTCTACATTAGAAAAGGACAATATAAGGGATAACCTCCGAAACTGGAATTGTTTGGCTCTTCCTGGAATAAGGGGAAGCTGTGCAACGTGCAGTCAGCTTGTCGGTAGCCTGACCGGTTCACAAACTGCAGAGCCGAGACACTGAGGGAAAAAGCAAGTTGCTGGAGGGGAATTAGGGACAGAGACAGTCAGGTAGCTGAGGAAAAAAAGAGGACCTGGTACAGTAATCTGTAGGAAGGGTGAAGAAATACTTCCAAGCAATGAAACACTGACCTTGGTGAAGATGAGAGGATAAATAAATAATCCTTAAAAATGTAGAAATCTTTTATTTAAAAGAAAGAAAAAGGGAGGAAAAAAGCTACAGAAGGTGGAATGTGCTAAGAAAGACCTTGGGAAAGATCAAACAGGGCCAAGCACTGCAGCTCTGTGTGAAGAGCAGCAGATGACATTCAGTCGAGGTGTAAGCATTATCAAAAGGATGAAGAGGTAATGGCTATAAGAGGAAAGAAAAAAGTTTCCAAAACAAGTGAAGTAGCACTAGTGGGAGATTTCCCATGGATGCTATCTGGGAGATGTGTGGAGGAAGGGGTGAAGAAGGGCACTGGCTCAGGAAAGCGCATGGTGTGACCGTTCTCAAGCTGCTCAGCAGCACTCAGCTTTCCTGCCTTTCCAGATGTAGGCATTCAGCAGCTCTGCCTCAGCTTCCCTGTAAGAGATGCCCTACCACAAGTGTGGCACTACAGCCCAAGCAGGTCCCCAGGAAGGTGCCATGGGGACACACCTCTCTGCAGAGCATGGGCTCCAGCCATGACTGCTGCTGCACTTGGCAGCTCTGTGTGGATAACCCGAGCCTTACAGAACCTAAGCCTCCTACATGTCGTGTTTAACATATAATCTGTGGCAGTTTGCCCTTGCACCTAAATAGATACTGGCAAGTTGTTTACTGTGGCCTCAGCCTGCTCTTGTGCCACACTTGTAGGTCACTTGCTGGGCGCAGTGCTGCCCGGAGGCCCGACCTGGGAGAGGGTGGGGTAAACCTCAGCATCCCAGAGAGGAGGAGGATGCTCCGGACTGTGCTCACATACCTGCTCTGCAAGGCAGGCTGAGGCTGGCTGTGGGTTACTATTCCAGTGTAGCCTCAGGGGTAAATAAAAGAGGCCACGTTCCCATGAATGCTGGCCCTTGTACCACTACAGGTGTTAACAGGAAAAAGGGCAGCTCTCTGACCTGAGCCAACCCAGAAGAAAGCATCTGAGATACCTGCAGGTCTGTCTGTTTCAATACAGCTTCGTGTATATGCTGCAGCTTTAGGCAGAATATAGAAGTAGTTTGATTGATATTAATATAAGCAAGAGCTCATCATGAAATAATCGTGCCATCTTTGGTGAAATGAGAATCTGTCTGGGAACTGATCAGGTATTTCTCTGTGGACTACATGCCGAATTAGGACCAATGATGTGACGAGGACACAGTAAGCAAAAAGTCCTGCCCTGTGGAATGAGGGCAATAAGGGAGATCTTCATTTAGTTGCATAAACTATTAACCTTTCTTGCTGCAAAGTGCCATCTAGTGTTCACAGCCAGTCCTGCTGGCTGTGGAATTGTAGTTTCAGGCAGTTTAAAAGACTGTAAGGGAGGCAGACAAACAAACTTTAATAACTAGATATTGCTGGCTGTTAATACAATTGTCCTCAGCTTCTTCATTATATGATGGAATGGGAAATGTTTCAACTGGGTTAAAAATGTAACCTAGCTCTCAGAAAGCAAAACAGAGACCATGTTGAAGGAGCATGTTATCTGGAAGCCAACCGCGCAGTTTCATGCACAAAATACATGCCCAGTGATGTATCAAATTTGCATGTGCAGTGAGCATTATGGTATTATGAATGTTGTTTGTATTGCTTCTGTGTGTCGATTTGGGAAGTCACATTAGGCCTGCACACATGGAGTGGTGTGGGAAGCTCTCTTCTCTGGAAGTTTGCAAACCAGCTGCAATGAGTAAGTGAATCCAGGAACAGGAGAGCAGGTTAATGATCATCATACGCTGTGGGTAGGTGCACACAAGCTAGTTCTGTATGCAGATTAGTAATGCAATAGCAAACATACTTTATAGTCTTAAACCAGACCCAGCAAAGACACAGTTTATCATCTAGTCTAAGAATTGGGAATCTAAGATCCACAAGAATGGTGAGAAATTGGAGGTGGAGGAGAGGTAAAAAAGGGCATGAAAATAATTCCACATTCAGGACTGTATCTGGGGCACCTTTCACACGGGGCTGGGACAGTCCTCATTGGCTTGGCAATTCTCCTGCCAGATCTGATCACCCCTGAAACCACCTCGAGCACAGACCTCAAACAGAAAGGTTGTTATTATTATTTGTTGTTATCTGCAAAATGCTGACAGAACTTAGAAGCGCTGGAGGATTCATGCCTTGGGTTTTGCTCTTGCAGTGGCCAGGAGCACAGTCTAATTAGCCCTAAAAATGTCCATGATAGAGAACAGCTCTACTGACAGGGAGCAAATTAGGTCTCTGACCTAGCAAAGCATTTAACCATGTGCCACATATTTTAGTACATGTATCTTTAGATTAAGACCTGGATGATGTAACCTTTTCTGCCTCTGATTTCTTTGACTTCAGTACGAAGCATAGCCCAGCTTGCTTGCTGAGCATCCCTTCCTTACAGTATTACTTTCTAAACTGACTCCTTTTGTCTGGAAGAAACATTAGGGCTTACACCCAAACCAGAGGTTCTTTGCCATTTACTCTCTTAGAATGTCCTTAGGAAAACTCACCCCCAGGTCCAGCTGTCCACAGCAGCTGACTTCAGTGGTGCTGGCTAGTAACGTCTGTGGAGAAGCTCAGAGTAGCTTTAGCACATCTGTGGCACAACTTGCCATGACAACTGGTCTTCTAAGAGACTCTTATTCCCTACATCACACAGTCCTGTCCTTACACAAAGGCATTTCACAATCAGAGTCTTACAGCTATCTCAGCGAGAATGACAACAGGTCCTCCTTTCTTTTTGCTCCTTTGTGATCTGCTGAATCGCTCCAGAATTCCTTGTCTCATTTCAGTAATAAATGACAGAACAAATACAACAGCAATGAAGAGCCTGGAAGGTTGCACCAGCTACAGAAGATAGTGAGAAGTATGCACATTTATCTTCTTGGAGTTTGTAAAGCAGCAGTTGACTCAGAGCTTGAGGGAGTCACCTTGCTGACTTGAGTTAATATTAACTTTATGGTGTTCTGAGATGACTCTGTGGTAATAAGGACTTCATGAAGATCTACATGACCCTCAAGGGAACTGTGAGTTTAAAGTTTTACCCTGTATCTGCTCATGTGATGTTAGAGGTCTAAGCTCTAGAGGACAGACTGGGAGCACGTCTGCTTTCCTTTCCAAGCCACATGATGACCTTGGTGGGTGGCTTCAAGGTGGGTAGAACAGGAGGCTTAAGAAAGAGGCTCCAGCTGGAAGCTGGTGGGTGTTACATTTAATCTTTTTGCATTCTTTGGTTCAGGAAACCTCTGGGGTAGTGTGCCAGAAAATACCTGCTCTTTCCCCATACTCATCATTGAACATATGAAATCTCTGGGCTAGTTGGTCTGATGCACCTCTCTGCTTGTATCTCCTACATTTTCTATTAATTCCAGCGTCTGCTGTGTGGTTTCTGCTGCTTTGGGAGGGCATGGTACCATGGTGCAAAACCCTCTTTCTCTGTCCCTGCCCCATTGTGATCTTCAAGGCCCTGAAGCTGTGCCTGCAGAGAGCACTGCATGAAGCTGGCAGGAGAGATATCTGCCTGCGGAGCCTGTGTGCCTTCCTTCATGTACATCCATTTTGCCTCTCCTGTACTGAGCTGGGAGGGATACGGTTATAATATATGACAAGTTACAAACTAATCAGAGCAGCTTAGAGTCACCTTACATTTTGATGCAGAATTAAACCAATGAGGAACTTTATTGGCTCATGCTAAAAATGGTCATCATGACTATTCCTCCTTCATTCAGGCCTGAAGAGCCTCGTGATCCCATTTCTGAGTCAGAGCCCCAACACAGTTTTTCACACAATTCTCAATTAGCAGCACAAGAAGAAAAACAGATGAGAGAAGACTTCTGAATTACTGAGAGGGAACCTCAGCGCTTTGCACGTCAGGGTAACAGCTCCTCTTGCAAGTAGAACCCTCAGTTCTTTAATGAAGCCCAAGCACAATTCAGCATATGCTTAAATAGTACAGAGTGTGCTGAGAAACTTGAACTGGGTTTTGTTTATTGTCACGTACTCAGTGCAGTGACATTTGTGCAGATCACATCTGAAGACGGGGGGGAAAAACCCCACGCCTCACTTAGTTACTGCATGGTGTATTTCTTTAGTGCCACCTCTTGGCCAGCAGATGTTAGGTTTCAGACAAAGACTGGAGCGTTTTGTGGGATGCAGACAAGTGAAACCCACTCTGCTCCATGCTGGCGTTTCATGGAAGGAGGGAAGCAAATACTGTAAACTGGCAAAGACAAAAGGCCTGAAATGTTTTTATTTCTTCCTTCCTTTTCTAACAGGATTATTCTGTGATGTGCGTGGTATAGGTGGTGATGTAGAATCCCACCAGCTGGTGTGTGCTAGGCTTTGGATGTGCTCATATTAAAAAAAAATAAAATCAGGCACTTTCAAGTACAGAAACAGTATTTTTCCCAACACAAAAATACATTGTTAAAGGAAAGGGTTGTCCAATATTAGTTCCGTTTAGCTACTCCAGAATACACTTCCAATATATCCTTCAAATGGTCAGAAGGACACCCGCCACAACACAAGGGAATTTTTTCAGTGAATCTATCCTCAGAACTCTGGTTTGTGCAAAATGATGGTTTTTTTTTTTTTCAGACTGTGGTCTAAAAATCTCATGGTTCGTGACCGATTTGTGCAGAATAAGGAAGAGGTAAGTAATACCAACAGGGCAATCTTAAGATTTGCTACCCAAGAGCTGGAACCTCCACAGAAGCATTTTCAGCAATCAGTGAATTAAGAAAAGTTACGCACAACTGTGCTAGAGAATTCTCTTCAGATAGGTGCTCAGCCAGATCATCCATTACATCCTTAGGTAACCTGTGAAAATAGTCCATTGCCTCTCCCTGACATGCAACATCCGTACCTGATTTGTAGCCTGAGTTCCTACAGCTTCCATTTCCAGCCAGGGGTTTCTGCTGCATCTCAATGGCATGTTCTTCTAGCTGGAAATATCTGTTATTTTCTTTTTTGAAAATACGGACGCTATTTTAATTGCCAATTACTGATTAATGAAAGGAATTCAATAATGCATAATAAAAATACCTTATAATATGAATTACATGTGGCCCAGCTTTACTGCTTAAGTCATGCCTCAGTCGCTGATTGGAACGGTTTATCCGAGTGCTTATCTTTAAGCCCCAAAATAATCCCACTGAACTCAGCAGTAGAAGGCACCCTTCAGTATTAAAAACCAAATCTCCAGCCGTAGCATTTTACAATTTCAGTACCCGACAACCTAAGTGTTTGCCAACTGCAGCCTTTCTTTTCATTTTGGCTTCTCTTGGGTGTATTATGTGACTCTAGTTTGACTCATTAAAGTCTCAGATTGTGCTTGTTTTGTTAACAACCATTAGGGCAGGGGTTCTGACTCTTAATTGGCACCATCTGGAAATGAGAAGGAAATTGCTAAGGATGAACGCAAAGACGAGGAAAGTCCTTACACTTTTTCATGTCTGCCAAACTTGTCCCATTTGCAATAGCCACATCTGACCCAGGAACCTGCCTGCCCTTCCATTTCTGCTGGGAGCTGCTGGGAGTGTTTTCTTTCAAGGAAAAGATCATCGACGTGTTGCCAGCAGAACTAGAAAATAATCATTTTGAAGTGGAAAGTCGCACAATTCAGGCTGCTGGCGAACCAGGCCTTTTTATGCAAATTGAATATCTTTGTTCCCAGTTTTTTTTCCAATCTTGCACCACTTGTTCAGCATTTCCTCATTTTCTGGCGCCGGTTTCCATAGCTGCGTGCAATCACACTCTCACACAGATGCCATTCTGTGTTCAAAGCACTGAATGCTACAGGGCATATTAGTGTTTTTATGCTTTAGATCTATCTTTATGTAACTTCCGAGCTCATTAATATATACCATTTTGTGTGATTAAAAAACAACAACCTGGCACATGAAAAGCTTTGAACAGGAGAATGGATTGTAAGGAAAATGGCTTTCTTTTCATTATGCAGATTTTAAGCTAGACATGAGATGTGCCCAGAGAGTCAGCAGAGTAGGTATTGGCTACTGCAAGGCAGTGAGTGATTCCCTGACTGCAGCCCTGCAGACTGCATGTCAAAAGAAAGAAACAGGAGAAGTCAAATGCTATTTAACTGCAAAGATTTTCGCATTATGATTTCAAAGCGGTGGATACGAATGAATGGGAAAAGTGCATGGCGTTCGTCTTAAGGCTTTTTAAAATCTCACTGAAAGGTGCACTCTTTTGCAGTGTAGAAAGAAAGACTGGACTGGGATGTGCAGGTATGGGAATGATGGCCTCAGTTTGAATACTGAATGAGTACAGAGAGGTGTAGAAGCTGTGGCTGTTGGTGAAGCACAGTTCTCCTAGTTAAGTCACAGCCTGAAATGCTGACTTTAAAACTGCTGTGCCAAAAAGTATGTAGATGATGCTTGCCAGAACATAGTGCTCTAGCTGTGGATGCAGGTTTTGAAGCAATGAGAGTGATGTGGGTGTTCTTCTGACCACCAGTTCTGACTTCTTACAACTGCCTTCTGTCTTCTAATGACACCATCGTGTCACCTGCTAGCCAAAGCACAGCCTGTGTTAGCACTAAAAGCCGTAAGTGAGTGTCTCTTTCAGGTTCCTCTCCTTGACAATGCTTGCTGTCCTTCCAGGGCATCCTGATTACCTCCAAGAACAAGGCTGCCCAGCACAGGCGTCTGTTCTCCTAACTGACATAATGCTGTAGGTGCATGTGGTTTAGATGGCATCACTCAGCAAAGCAGCAGAACAATCTCCCCATCCGTATTTATAAGGAGCAGCTTTCCAGAAAAAAAAACACAGATAAGCTGTACTAAGGTGGCTGGAATCTGTTGATGCAGCTTGGGCAGTGGCAACAATGTAAAATCTGGCATCCAACCCACCCAGTGCTCACTAAACCCTTCTGGAAATGGAGAATCAAACCCATTTTTCCTGTCATATCTCTGACTTTATGTTAAGGGGTGCGTGACTTGAGCAGCAGTGCAGCCCTTTGTTCAGCTGGAGAGGTAAGGGAGAGAGCCACACAACCCACACGGTTCTGCTTCCAAACAGCAGCTCCAAGCATTTTCCCAGTGCTGGGAAGTTTCCTCCTTCTCCTTTTCCTCCTGTACGTTAAAAGGAATGTACTGATTATACGGAACTATGGCAGCAAATTGCTACTAATGTATGAAATGAAAATCCACGCCTCATGGCACAGAGATCTTAGACAGATACTCTGCAATTACTGCCTTGCTACAATTTCTGCTGGGTGTTATTCAAACACAATACTGAGCACAGACAATTTACTGCGGAGGTCATAAAAAAATCTCATTAAACCCACATCATTTAAGACCAGGTAGTTTCCCAGCTCACGTTTCGGCTTGGCACAAAGCCGTGGGACCTGGCTGGGTGGCTGCCCACAGGAAAAATCCCTCTCTGGTGTGAGGAAAAGCGGTGGCAGTGGGAAGGGTGAGCTGTGTGCCGTACAGGAGGACGCGGAGGCTGACTAGCTGCACGTTTCTCTCACTGTCTTGCAGAAGCATGGGGATGTAACCAGCTGCTGAGAGTGCAGGTGAGATGCGGGAGAGGCTTAAGAGCTGAGCAAGTCTCTCGAGTAGCCAACAGCCTGAACCTGATAGCCATTTATTTCCCGGGAATAGCAACCCCCCCAGGGATTTGGCATTCTCTCCCATGTGATAATCTGTTGAATACAAGATACTGGACCAAATTTTCTCCGCAGCGGCATCAGGTACTGCTGCTTGGAGCAGGCAGGGCCAGTTGGCAGCAGTGCACGCGTCTCATGAATGTGCTGATGTAGCACTGACACGGGAGCTGCTGCCAGGGCCCTGCCTGCAGAAGGGTAGGCAGGAATCAGAACTATCTTTGTGCAGTGTAATTTAGTGACAGGCCCAGCTGTCCTGACTCCTGTTTTTAGGTGATAAATACCCCACACAGAGGTGCCACAACTGTGCCAGTCAGGGTGAATCAAACTCTCCAAACAGCCACCACTCAGGCATTTTGCCTTCTCCAGCTAATGACCCAAGGTGTCAGCTGGTTGATGTAACAGGAGTAAACACATTTCCTATCATCCAGGTCTTTTTCAGCCAGATGACACTCGGCATCTGAGTGAGATGTCAGTCCAAGAAGAAATGCAGGATCCCAGATCTGCCTCCTTGATGTTGGCCATGGCTGGCTGGAGCCTCTGCAGGGGATGACATCTGTGTTCATCAACTCTGCTTCTTGCTGCCCAGCTCTGGGGCCGGGCCATGCTGCCTGACTACAGAGGGAGCTGTGGTGGAAGCAGAAGCTCTGTGGGTGAGCCAGGAGCCTGGTAGGGGCTCCTGCACGTCTGGGAATAAACACACCTGAGTGACTGTAGGAAAGATGGTTCAGCCCAAGAGATTGTAGCTATGGACACTGAAAAAGCCCAACAAAAAAAACCCCAATATCAGTTTACTGACTTTTCTTCCAAGACAATGACAATACATTTTTAAAATGAGTTAATTCTCTTCTTGCAGCACCCTAGCACATCCTTTTTATTCTCATCTATAAAGCCTAGCTTTCCATTGGAATATTACAACTGAAAGAAAACACTTGATATTGGTGGGGAAACAACACAATGACATCAGATACCCAAGGAGAGATATTTGTATATACAGAGAGAATTTAACCTCAAAGACTCAGTTCACCTATTCATGTGTGATTTATACTGCCCCAGGCTCCCAGGCAGAGTGAACACTGACACCCTTTGATGTTGAAAGAAGCCTAGTGACTGGCCTTTGGAGAGATTTGTGATGTCTCTATCAGCCTGTCAGTGGAAAACCAGGCAGCAAAGCCAGGCCCCCTGAAGATTTCAAGGCCTTGTAGGCAGAGGAATTGTGTAAGCATTTTACTTTCACCAAGTGCTTGAGAGGCTGAGCACAAACAGGCAGTCTAATTGAGTGGCTACAGAGCAGTGTGCTGCAGTCTGTATCTGCATGGCTCTCCATGACTGATGCACTTTTGGCCAGGAAAAGGGGCCAGCAATGGGTGCATGTAGCAATTGCATGTCCCTGGGTGATGGAGTGCTTTTGAAGCATTGTGGAGATATGAGAACCCACGGGCAAGGCCTTAAAGTGAGGAACAAACCTTGCTTATTTGAAATGGAAAGCATTTTCTTTTTACTTGCAGATGGGCAGATAGGCCCTGCTCCTAACTACTGCTCATCTCTGTGGTATCAGGTATCAAGGGTTTTCAGTGGGACAAAATAGTCCTGAGTAGGTTTGACATCCTACAAAGAAAAGGACAATACCACAAGAAAAAAAGAAGTGCCAGCAGTGCAATATGTGCTGTACAGCTCTGGCACAGGACCAGATCATGCACCAAGGTTAGCGATAGGAAGCAGGTGGCAGGAGGGACCAGGGGCTGACGCTTCTTGTGAGGTGAATTCCCAGACAATGTGTTGAGCAACACTTTGGAAGACAGGATTAAAATTCAATATAATGCTGATAGATTGGGGTAATGACTTGAAAACAGTAACACATGATATAATAAAGACAGCTGTAGAATGGTTTACACGGAATTAAGGACTGCTGGCTAGGCACAGCAGGATCTGAGGATTACTGAGGATTATAAACTGAAGATGCATCTAAAATATGATGCTATTGCAAAAACAAACAAAGGACCAGTGCTCCATGGTTATATTGAGGATGAGAGCTCATTTCAGTCAGATGTGTCCAAGGTTGCAGCTCATCAGGAAATGTACAGAAACTATCCAAGCATTTGGAGACTGAGACCAAGTGGGAGCCGGTATGTACAACCTGGCAACACAGACTAAGGAATTGCCTTTGTGAGAGAGGCTGAGGCATCTAGAGAGTGAATTTTCTATTGGTCTTTGAGAACTAAGAAGTGAAGCTGTTGTTAACTCAGAAACAGATGAGGATTGGGGAAAGGACCCCAATGAACAAATGCCACTAAATGCCATGCCCTGATGATGCAAGAAGAATCGTGCTCAGTATGCTAAATTGTATCTGGTTCACTTTACATGTGATGCAGTTGAATTAATTTATTATTATTATTGTTTTGACAACCCAATTCTGTTGGGCCACAATGAAGAGGGAAGGAATGTGGAGATAAATTTCTTTTTCCCTCTGGCTGCATCGCTGAGAAGCATTGTACCTACAGCATTAGCAATGTCATTTATTGTCCTTTATGTACACTTGTCCCTTTGGAAAGTCAAATGCTGGTACCATCCTTCCTCTCTTTTTCCTTGTGCCCTTCAAGTGAAAGGACTGTAAAGTCATAGGCTTAAAGGTTGTGAACAGAACATCTGACGCTGGAGAGCAGGTATCCATACATTTACCTCAGTGGGAAAGTGGAGAGTAATTGTGGGTTCTGATTTTCCATGGAGCCTCTGTGGGGAACTAATAGTCTGGACTTGTCCTTTCTGAGGCCTAATTATGTCTCTCTGTCAAACTATAAAAACAAGAGTCTGCAGCATCACAAGGGAAAATGAAAGCTATTGGCCTGTGTTCTGCATTTAATAGGATGTCAAAATCTAAAGCACAGTCTGACTGGTTTTTGACTGGGGTTAGAACAGAAAATGCAACTAATTAGGCTATTCTGAATATCCCTCTCTGTCTCATAGCTGTAGACTTGCAAACTGTAACGTACTGGGAGTCCCAAACTCTCTGATCAGTGCTGAGGTCTGGATGGGAGGGGTCTTTCCTGCTGATGGGATTCAGGCTCCACTTGAGCAATGTCACTATTAGTGAGGACAGTTCCCTGGGAAATGCTTTGTGCCATCCAACTTCTATGTGTCAAGGAGATGGAAAAACAGAGCTAAGATTGTAGGTGTAAGGAGCTGGAGATGAGTGCTCCATTGGAAGCATCACATGCAATTGATGAACTAGTCCTTTCAGCTTTCTTTGAAGATTATTTCCCAAAGTCTCTGACACTGAGGAGAAATTTGGAAAGCACCTTGTGTATGAATTGCAGGTTTTACTCTTCAAATATCACAGTCCCTGAACCAAAGTAACACAGAGTGGTATTCAGTATATATAAAAAAACACTCGAGCTAGAATTCACCCTCAAAATAGACCAGATGCCTTAAGTGTGAATGAAAGCAGCTGGCCCCAGCCTTCAGTCAACCTGCTCTTCCATGTTTCTCTCTTCCACCTGCATCCGTGTCCTAACCTAATGGTTAGGATTCCAGACTTGTAGAGCTGCTTCCTTCTTGTCTGCAGTCCTTCATAAGGAGATAAAAGAAGGCAACATGATCATCTATGTGTAGAAAGCCCGAGACAACAGGAGATGATGCCCTATATATAAACAATGGATGCATTAATTACACTTCAGAGTCTGTTGTGTTAGATGGTAGATGATGTCCTAGTGCCTTCCTCTATTCTTTAGAAGTTAATTTGAGGGGTTTTTTTGCCATTTTTTTTTTTCACTGAAGACATTCATTGGAGAGAACTGCAGAAGTTCCTAGTTCCTTTTACCTTTCCCTTGTCAGCTGCCCTCATTCTGAACCAATGCTACGCTCAGCTGGCTCCTCATGTTTTACAGATGAACTGAAATAAAAGTGGAATTTGTCCCACTGTGAAATAAAGGAAGAGGAAAAAATAACTGTCTGCAAGATTTTTCATGCAAGTCCCACATCCTTGGTTTTGCCCTCTTTTTGACACAGAAATTTGATTGTCTTCTGCTTAGACATTCTAAGGCACCTTTCTGGTTTTCATTCTTTTTTTTTTCTGATCTAACATTGGGTTAGTGAGGAAGCTGCCAACTTTGCCTCACAGTCAAAATTAAACACTGCAATTCAAACTGAGAGGACATCAATGGGCAGGAAAAAAATGAGGTCTCAAAATGGTGTTTTTTGTAAATGTCACTTCTACAAAGTCTTGCACAAGGATTTGAGTTAGGAAAGCAGTCAATGAGTCTGCCAGAAAAGAGAAGGTCTTTCCAGGAGTCAGCCTAAAATGAAAGAAAAAGAGGGGAAGAGAGTAAAAAGAGAATGAACTGCATAACCATCAGGAACTTAGGAAGCTGGGAGAAACGAGCACCTGGATCATTTTGGAGACTGAGAAAATACTGTGTGACGAGGCCTCAGCACTTACGTGGAGATTTATAGCTGTTGTTTCCAATAACTGCACGGTGATTTCACCCACAAATAATAGTTTCTGAGGAGACAGCTAAACCATGCTGCTAAGTGTGCCTTTTCCCAGGTTGCAGCAGCAAAAAAAAGACTCAAAGCAGCTTGGGCTCAGTACAAGAAGCAGAAAACAACTGCTCACTTGGAAACCTAGTCTAGGCAGACCCTTTTTCTCTGGCACTGAACAACATCCACTTGGCAGCAGCAAGGAAAGCGACCGGACTTGACCATCACTTGGAAAACTCTTTTGCCCTGGGTCTGTCCTGTGTTTCCAGCTGCAGAACTGATCTCCCTGGAGATGAGGGCAGCAAAACTGTGGCCTTTCTATGGCTTACTCTCAGTGGCCCCAGTTTTATTAGACAAAAGTCTTAGCAGGAACCAGTAGCTTCATTTTGGTATAATCCCAAGATACATCTATGGAGGTGCTCATCTGGTGCCAAGCCTTTAGTCCGGGCAGGGACCAGTCACACATCATCGCTTTCCTTGGCCCCTGAGAACAAACTTCCCAAAGCTTACTGAGGAGCTACTTAGGTAAGACCTGCATCGGTATTTTTAGGGAAGTCTTTGAGAATGGTCTTAACGTTTAAAGCCCATTTAAGCCTTACTGAACTGTGGTGGAGGCAGATTTACACACGAGCTTAAATAATTTCCTGACTGCAAGCTGCAGCTCTAAGTTTTGTGTATTGTTTCCAGTTGAGCGATGATAGCCCTCTCTCAGCGTAAGTAATGTGTGAGTTACGCAGCATAGGGAGAATGAAATGATAAATTATCACTTCTGAGAGAATAGCCAGTTTGTTTGCTGTCTCTCCACCAGCTCCTTCCTACTGCAGATGCTCACTGTGGTTTCTCCAACCAGCAAAAAAGCCTTCCTGATTACCCCGTGTGTAGCTCAGCCTGTCAGGAGCCACCAAAATCCCACATCTGAGCACAAAGGTGTGGGGCGTTTCGAAGGCCTGACAGTGAATGCAATCAGAAACTGCAGTTAAAATACAGGCCACTTACAAATGGAGGGCGGAATAATAACCACACAGCTTAAATTTAGCATAAAAAGTTATAAAATAGGTATTATGGTGGTGGGAGAGTTTGCATTTCTCTCCTCTGTTTTCATCTGTACAGCTTAAAGGGCTGGAGGGGATGTGCTGTGCAAATGAAGGATTACTTTTACCTGTTAATCTGTGGCATAAAGATGACATAAAGTCTACCCCTGTGAGTTGCCATGTAAATGAATCCAAGTCAAATAATACACAGGGAGCAACAAAGCAACCCAACCCAGCCTGCTCTGCAATACGGGTGTTTAATTTGTGCATAGAAATCCCAGGAACTGAAAAAAAAACTGGGGCCATTTCAAATGCACAGACCCACGCCACCCTCCTTTCCACAAAAGCTGATCTTTTAGAATATTTTTTACAGATATATATATATATATTTCAGGAGAGTGGGCAGGGAAGGAAGAAAGGTCAGCAAATCCATGTTAGACGATAGCACAGATTCCTCGGCTACAAAACGCAAGGGCCGAGCAGAACAAAGAGATTTGCATTCTAAGTGATGCAAAGCAGCCAGCAGCGTTTTAATGTTGTGTTTGCTCTGTGATGTCTTCATCAGGCGCTCAAAGGCAGCGGCTCTGGCAGCCGTGGGTCCCTGTGAGCCTGTCAAACTCCGTTTCCATGGTTTTCCTTCAGGCAGCACCATCGGCAGACAGCACGGAAACGGACCCCTGCAACCTGTTTTGAACAGTGCCTCTGATGTAGGGCCCCAGAGCGGGCATCAAACTAGCAACAAGCAGCAAGAAAATAACAATTTTGCTTTTCGCAGGTGTCAGAACGGCAAACAAAAGGCTGTTTATAAAAGATGCAACATCCCCTTTTTGTCGGTGTTGGCAGTTTAAAGTCAGCCGGGCAGCCGTTAAGGAGGAGATTTTGGATGGGGTGTGCTGTGAGAGGGAGCCCGTCTTGAGGAATTCCAATTGCTTCGTCTTGCATCCTTTAGCCTCACTGAACAGGGCCTTCTCATCACTGAGCTAATAGCTATTAACACTGTTTCAGTTATTCCGTTCGTGTGAATGACCAGGGCTATTTTTTTTTCAAACAATTACATACGTACATGCATTTCCAGACAAAGAAAGCGTAAGGGTCTCATTCTTCCTTACCTTGAAAAACACTCTCATTTAAACAAACAGTTCAGAACATGTTAAGCATATGAAGCCATATTTCAGCACTGATAGAGAACAGTTTGTTACCTGTACTGGCAAGAATGGACATTCGGTGCCACGGGGCTTGCAGCCTGTGCTTGTGAGCTGTGGGTGGTTACCTGGGAGCTTGCAGCACACGACCCACACACTCACCTGGGCCTTCCACAGCACAGCTCCTTCCTTCACACATCCACCTGCTGGAGGTCAGCGGGCTCTACGGATGGCAGTCCAGGATTCCTGGCTCCTCTGAACCTCGACGTTTGCAGCTCCTTTTAGAGTTCTATTAAGAATACATAACAGTGTAATTCCAACTCCTGCTTTCTTGGTGCCCACTACCTCAGAAACACAATCTTGTTCTTTTTAATGGAAAATATCGAAATGCTTGTGGTTGTGTTCCAAATAAGGGTGGAAACAAATCACAGGAAAAAAAAAAAAAGAAAAAAAGAAGTGCCAAGGCTCAAGCAAAGTAGAGATGCATTTTTCTGTACAGCTCTCTAACCGAAGCAATCCTGTTCACGGTCTGACTGAAGTTATCCAAAGTACATTCAGCAAATGATGTTTCTGACCTCAGAGAACTCACTGGAAGTTTTGTCACCTCCTGCATTTTCCAAATACATTCAGTACTTTACTCATCAGTAAGTAGCTGGTTAATATTGTACCGTATCTGCATATGGAGCAGACTGAAGTCGCCAGGTGTGCTTGGAGAAACAGTGCTGAGGAGCAGATAGAGGTGATGTAACACTGCAGCTGAAGTCCTACCCTCATCATCTGTTTAAAGGAATACTCACAGTATCTAAAGAGAAAATGGGCTTGTAATTCACAAAGCTTTCAAAGTGATTATGATATATTGATTATTATTTCAGAGCTCTGATCTGTTAAATATACATTTTTAAAACGAACACTGTTTGCATCTACAACACCGATAACAGGAGAGCAAGTCCAGGTTGTTGACACCTACTGTTGACACTATAGGCAGGGTACTCACAGATACCAGTGTTGCTCACCTCGGCATATATGGTTCCCATGTCCCCAAAATAGCTAAATTGTTTTCCATCGATAGAAACAACACATTCATTCTAAATGTATTACCGTACAGTGCAGAATTTGCTCTGGCTTACTCAAGAGCCAGCTGTACAGCAGAACGAACAGTCAATGAAATGAACAGTGGCTGGCATGAAGGGAAGGGGTGAACAAGCCACAGACTCTAGCAGAGATTTCTTCTGATCAGAACAACTGTTTATGACTTTTGTTCAGTCTTAAGATGAAAAAAAAAAATACGTCTGTGTGACAGTGGAGACAGAAGCTGGCAGCTGTAGTGTGCCTGGACTATTCTTTAATGAATACTGCTGTTTGCAGGGTACTACGTGATCATACAAAACGGGGCTTTGTATTGTTTCTCAGTTAGCTGTAAGTGGTGTGGGTTAAAGCAAACAAACAGGAAAAGCAGAACTGACTTCACTGAAGAATGGTTTGGAGCCATATGCTTGTGTAGCAGGGCAAAGGGGACATGTCTGGGGAATCACTGGAGGGGACTGGGAGCTTTAAAAATATATATACATCTTTATGTTATTAATGGATGGGTACCGGGCTGGAGGGAGGAAAGGATGCTTAAGAGGTGCTCACCTTGTATTCTCTCCACTGTTTAGTGAATGCTATTGTAAAATCAGGAGATCTACAGATGTATTTATTTTGGAATAGGAGTACTTTGTTCTGTTTTGGATGAAACCTTTCCAGAGCTGTGCTTGCCACTGCTGCGGGCAAGACTTTCAGGCTGCACCGAGCAGTGTGGTAAAGCAGGCTGCAGGCATAAAAGGGTGAGCATTTCTCCACAGCCTTCATCTGTAAGGAGGGGATGGTAACTGGAAGCCACCATTGACACCAGTAGGGTGAAACTACAGGGAAGGGAAAAAGCATCACTGTTCTGTAATAAGATAATGCAGAGTTACCCCAACAGTTGGGCAGGGAGAACTGTGGGTTGGGAACTGGGAACCCTTAAGCCCCATCACAGAATTACTAATGATTCTGTAGGGTGTATTCCCATTCCCATACTTTGATTTAGCAACACAGCTCTCATCATTACCATCACTCATTTTATGCCATTCTTACTTTCCAGGTAACTAGAGGAAAGTTTTTTATAGGAGAAAAACAGCCTGAAGTCTTACTCTGCCAGTAAGCAGGGATTTATCATGTAAGAAGTCTTTCTAGGCTGTCACATTTATATTATTCTTTGGAGGCCTGGTTGGGAAAGGTGACAAATAAAATCAAAAAGGACAAAGAAGTTAGCACAGCACTGTGTGCGAGAGATACCCTAAGCAGAGTAAGCAGACTGGATGACACACTTGGGGTGAAACAGAAGCGGTAACAAGTAATTTTATCTCAGCATTTGCTTTGGCTGACTTTTGAGTCGCCAACATATTAATGCCTCATCCCCTAGCAACTACAGAGCTTCCAACATGCAACTATTCTTTGGTCATAAAAGACAAAAAATGGAGTTTGCCAGAACAGAGCTACCCCATTCTGGGTTGCTGACAACAGTCCCAGACTGTCCATATGCTCTACTGCACTCAGAAGTGGTAAAGCAACATTTTTGCTCCCGCTGGGGCTGGTGGTATCCCTGTGGTTGTTACTGTTTCCATCCAGACCCTCTACTCTTCCCCAGAGCTCGCACAGTCCTGTTTCAGGCTGTACTGATAGCAATGTCACAGATCCTGAGCATGGAGTAGAGCGAACAGATGTAGCTGCTGTCGCTTCCCTGCACGCTGATGGCAGGGCCTGACTCACTTCATTCCTAGAACTAGGCTCCTGTAGGACGGCTGTGGAGTGGTTTAAGGGAGAGGAAGCAGGGCTGCTCCTGTGGGGCAGGTCTGGGCAGAGTTGGGCACCTGGCCCACATCCTGCAGGGCGGTACAGACCTGACACCTTTGGGGCTGAGTACTCTTTTTTTTCTAATGGGGTGCGTGTAATAGATGAAACGGGGAGTGAGGAGTGAAGCAGCAAAGGACTAGCAGCTCCCTGCCTCCCATAGGGGTCAAGACAGACAGTTCTCAGTTCCTCGAGCATGAATTCAAGGCTCTGGAGGTTTTGGTGCAAGCTGAGTAAGAAGTTCCCTCTCTCTCACAGACTGTGTGATTTAGCTTCCCTGTTTCTGCACAACTTCACAGTACTGTTCTTGATTAGCTTAAGCCTGCAATACCATTTGAAGGGGTGATCCCATTTTATCCCCCATCTCTCAGACTGACACTCCCATCATGTTTAAGCCCCAACCAAATCTAGTCATGGAATGGATTGCATGGCTGAATAGATGTTGATACATAGGTTGAATGGGGAAGTAATGCTGTTGGCAACCTGGCCTCGGGTCAGCTTAAGCTGACTGTAAAACCGCACCCTTAGCTGGCGTAATCTAATTCCCAAGTGTAACTCTGTGTTAAACATCCTGATATGCTAAGGCTTCCAGCAGAAGTCTTTGATATTACGCTGTCCTGGGGGATCCTGATGCATTGGACAAGCTCAGTTTGGTCAGCAGAAAAGCTGGAGATAAACGACTATTTTCTGATTTTACCCATAAGCAGCAGAGGGAGAAATTCACTGTTCTGACTCCTTTCCTAGAAAGACAATCGTGGACAAAATACCAGTTTCTTTCTACTGTTAAATCCATTATCTTCCAGAACTAACTCCTGTCACAACTTATAGTGCTTTCGAGGAGACTCAGTGCTGCATGCCTTCTTTGGGTAAGGATTTGTGTGTTAATCTGCACACTCACTGCCAAGGCACTTAAGAGACTTCATTATCTACATTATCACTGTTATTCTCCTCCCTAGAAGCCAGTCTGACTTTAAAAAGAGAGGTAAATATTTTAGCTTCTTTTGCAGACCTGAAGCGAGGCTCTGCTTGTTTTTGAACTTTTTCCCACTAAAATAAGCAGCCTGAAGAGGCCTTCAACTTCTTGGGGTAAAAACTCCCCTTTTACGAATAGTCACTGGCTCTGTTCATTATTTCATGAGAGGCTCTTCCCTCCCCTGCTTGCATGTTAGCATCTCCAATGGAACAGCTGCGTCATTGCTAAAGGGTGTTAATCGTGCCTTAACACCTTACTGACAGCTACAGTCAGGGAGGCCCCCATCTTTTCTGACTTGGGAAACTTCTCAAAAGTTTCCTTTTCATTTCCTATCAAAACGCTTCCCACCGTAGTCTGACCTGCAGATGTAGCCACAGCCTAGCACCATAGCACAATAGCAGCCTGAACTGCAGCAGCAAGGTTTGAAATGTTCTGCCTATATCAGTCCTAGCGATTATAACCTAGAGAATATTCCCTAACAATGTCGAGGGACAATAAGCCACAGCTAATCAATGAGCACAATACCTACAGCACACTGGAGCCCAGAATAGAAACTGCTCCGGCAGGTGGGACAGCTGGCTTGAATTTTTATTTAGTGGTTGTGAAAGGCACCGTGGCTTTCAGTGAGACAAGAACAGCACTGACAGTGACAGATCCCCCATTACATTGTGCCACTGAACAGAATGAGCCACTTCAGCAGATACAGTTCATTTTTCTTAAGAGTTCTGTAATGGGTTGGAATTAGTCTAACACTTCTTTTTTTTTTTTTCTTTACAAATTCCCATTACCTACCAATGCTCTGGACTTCCCCTTTGAAGGTCACCTTGACTTTTTGGAGGCCTGGGAAGTTGCTGTGACTCTAGAAAAATCCAGGGCAAATTTGCATGCTGAGCTGACTGCCTGTGCAATCTGTCTTAAAACAGCCAGCACAGAAGCGACTGCCCTGGTCAGGATTTCTATCATCCCTCACCAATGCTGGGTGCAAGGCAATATTTCCCAGACACAACCTGTTGTGCAATGGAAGGTCTATGGGAACACCCTTCCTTTTATGCCTTATTCTTTTAGTCTCCACCGCTAAACACGATGCTCAGATTTATCCTGCCTCTATTCAAACACAGCCTTGTGCTGAAGTTCAGAACAAACTGCCTTTTCCTTCTGTGCCAGTGGAAAGAGTCTAAAACCACTGAGCCCACTGAAGGCTTGTGCTGCTTCACAGGGGCTGTGGGTGACACAAGAAATCTTGATCAATGGTTCCTAATAGGAGACAGCAAGCAGTTAATCAACACCAGTTGTTCTGGCCTCCTCTTGGAGTCCCTGTAGCAGAGTGGTGGCCATCAGAAGTTGGCTCTGAGTTGCCCACTGCTAATAGTGCCTAAATTTCCCACGGAGCCTAAGCATTTCTGACACCGGGAAGCATTTATTAACAAACTGCTGAGCAGATGAAGATGGATACAGATTTATTTGTTTGTTTGTTTGGACTTGGAGGTAGGTCCAGAAAAAGGAGACAAACGGAGTTACAAAAAAAATGTAACATTTTATGAAGTGATTTGCTGGTCCTACTTCTCCAGCACTTAAGAAGGCGGGTGCGACAGGGTCTGGGTACAGATCCGAGAACCAACGTGTAGGAGCTGTTGCAGGACTTGAACTGACCATGACATTTTAATTCCAGTTTAAGTGGATTTACCCAAATGACTATGATTATTAAATTTGTTAGATCAGTCAAAACTGGGGCAAGACTAATAGGCAATCTGTGCTCAGAAATCTTTACCTAACAGTCAATATACAAGACTCAACTGTAAGTTATATCCTAATTTGAAGACAGATGTGCAGTCTATGGGTGTCAGTTAATTTAAACTTGACTCTCAAAAATCCTGCATTATTCCCCTTCAGATCCACCTTCTGTGGGGCTGCAATTCCAAATATCCTGCTGCTTCTCCAAAGCCATCAGCGGATTTCTCCTGGGCCTGAACTGGGCCAATGACATTTTCAGATAGGCTTGGCCAGATGTAGTCGTTAAAAAAACTAGGCCAACGCAGTGTGCTGTTAATGAAAGAAACACAGACCCCAGGGGAAAATATGAACATCAGGTTATTTGGCCACCAGCTGACTCCTTATCAATAAGTGCTGTAGCAGAAGGCAGAGTTGTATTATGTGTGCTGAGAGGCCACTGTCACAAGCGCAGGCACCGCACTTGGGATAATAACCTCGTCTCAAAATTATGGAACCCACATCAAAGCCATACATGCCTGGCACCCAGGGTTTTTTTTTCTTTCCTTTTTTTTTCCCCTTTAGTTCTGCTTTTCACATAACACACAAATCACCAACCTAACTGACTCGCACCGTGCTGAGCCCTGGGAGCTGGAGCTGCCTGGCCAGAACGGCTGCAGGACCAGGACTTGTGCGAAGGCAGAACTTGCTGGCTGGGTGTGCTTGCCCTGAGTCACTGTGATATGACCACAAGCTACAAATGATTTTTTTTCCCCTCTCACAAGAAGGAAGAGCAGAAAAAACTGGCTGAATATTTGATCTAACCTAAAATAAAAGGGTGTTCGGAACTCAGAGCCAGACAGCTAAGAGAAGCCCGGCTATTATTTAAAGGATTGGTAAGGTCACAACAGCCTGAGCCTCTCTGGTCTGAATTAATCTCCTTGGCGAAGCAGCCTGCTCACACTCAGCTGCATGTGCTCACAGGTACATTTGTGTAGAGCAATGCCATCCAGTGGTTGCTCAGCTTCATCACAAAGCCACTGGCTCCTTCCTCAGGGACAAGCTGAAATGTTTCTGCTCTGTTCCCAGCCACGGCAGTCCTCAGATACTGAAAGACTGTGAAAGTGACCAGCTTGATTGTTTCCAGCTTCTTTGTTCTTTTTCATGTAAATCTGAGGTATGTTTTAAATAGGAGCCACTTGAAAATGTTAAAAGATGTTTTGGGGGAATAATATCTTATGTATGCTGTCCAAATATACAAACTTACTTACGATCAGGCCTGGATTTTGGTGTGGGGGGTAGCTACATGGAGTCATGTAGAAAGTTTTACTGATTTCTAGCTGAAAAATGCAGTCTTTGAAAGAAACTTTTTTGCTGGCCTAATCCCAGGAGATACTGAGTTTGCTCACTCTGACATTTTTGCTTGAGGATGATGCCTAGAGATAGGAATGGGCCATGGCTAAGCTGAGCAGGGCCTTTCTCTATCAATGTAGCATTTTAAAGAGCCCCAGTATTGCTGCTTACCCAAGAAGATAGCACTTGGAGAGGCATTAAATAGACCTGGTTGCATCCCCTCTCTTGCCTTTTCCCAGGGAGAGAAATGTTAAAACTCCACAGGGAATAAATTCAGATGTCAGCAGTTTTGCCTGTTGCACTCCCCAAATCAGACATAATCGCATCGTTCTTGACAAGGAGGGTTTATCATATTAAATACCATGGTTGGAGCTAGAGCAACTGTTCAGCTTGCAGAGCATCACCTGGCCTGTTGGACGTAGCCTGTCCCCAAGGCACTCAGTAACAACATTCCACAGGCTGCAAAGCTGCACTGCAGAGCCTGCTCTCACTGAGGGGCTGCCCTTCTCAGCCAGGCACCGTACCCCACAGGTCTGACCCTCCTTCAGGCCTCAGCCCCGTCGTGCTCCGCCAGGTGCCCATGTACTGCTGTGTTTCAGAGTTGCATCACTCCTGCTCTGTAGTACAAATTCCAATCAGGCGTGACAAAGCCCACTGGGTGCTGCTGACAACAGGTGTCTCATTAAACATCTCTCAACCTTACAGGCATTCGCATCGACAAGAACCAAACTCACACTCAATCACAGCTTAATCACAGCCAAACTCTATTAACAAGTCATACTAATTACCAACTTCTAACAATTTCTCAGGTTCAGAGGCAAAATATCCTTTCTTTATAGATGAAAACAGACTCGTGATACTCCAGCTCTGGCCATAATTAGGTTCTTTTAAACAAAACAAACCAAAAATAAAAATCCAGCCAGATCCCTTTGTGATAATGGTCCTGAAAGTACAGTTGTACAATGACATGTTTTGTTTGTTTTAATTTTGTATCTGCTATGTTGCCCACAAGGGTCCAATTAGCTTGTTACAGATGCTTGTACCAGTTTTATCCACTTGTCCTTTTTTATTTTTTTTTAAGAGGGGTAACTTGTAGCACAGATTGCTGGCCTGCAGGCATCCAGAGATCAACAACCAGCTTTCTGTGATACCAAGCCCCCTGTGAAACAGGCAGTCCTTACTCATAGCATTCATAATGCAAAGGGTAAAAATGAACGGGGGAGGGAGGGGCTTGCACTGGAATTTGGATTATTGTGAAATAATCTGGTGTGTTCGAAAGTGGCCTAAAGATGGCAATTCTGCCACGGCTTGGAAATTAAAATGCAGGTTTTGTTTTTAATAGCATAAAGCGCTGCCTTGCAGTAAAATACACAGCTCATGAGTTGTGGCTTTGAATTGTATGCCAGTATTTATTCTTGTCCCCTGGTATGTTTAGCACACGTGTAATTCTGCGTTAACTGGGATGCTTTTCTCCATTGTGTGGCTGTATTGAGTGCCCGAGCACTCAAGAACTCACTTGTGTAATCGATATGCTTACAAAAGGGTACAGAAGTAACAAGAAGAATCCGACTCGAACTGACAGTGGGGGTATCACAGCGAGGGCTAATGTCTCATCCTTAACTCATGCTGCTGCTGGAGAGGAAAAAAAAACCAACAGATTGAGTTAAAGGCTAACATAAGATTTGCTAGCGTATTCTGAGCAGTGCCGTTCGAGGGAGAAAGCCTCCTCTCAGTATCTGCTATGCAAAACCCAGGAGGTAGTTGTTCATGGGTTTAGTTTGCTTTTTTTCTCCTTTATTTTAAAAGGAAATCTTATTTCTCATGAAAGATTACAGTGACAGCTGAGTAGAGAATCACCATCTTGAGCCTTAGTATTGTTAATTATTTTTACCTCGGCAGCAGGTAGCTTTACTTCTTCAACGAGGCGATGCAGGATGAACACAGGATGCCTGAAACTCTTGGAACAGGTTTGCATTTCCCAAAGGGGGGCTGGTGTGATGTGTGTGGAATCCCAGCTTGGTTCACCTCGAGGTTCATTACTTGATGTGGCAGTTCCGTGGAGCCACAGGCAACCACAAGGAGCTGTAGGGAGAAGCAGAGTGGGACTAGGTAATGAGCCTACTTTCACCCCCCTCAGCATAGCCCCATGAGCTCTGTCCTTCACCCGCCTCTGGTGCTGGAGCACAGCTGCGTGACCCCAGTGTGATGAAGAGTAACACAGCAGGTAACAGTGGTGGAAGGGAAGAAGTACTTCAAAAAATCATTACCTGGCAGGAGTTAGATGACTTGGTTTTAAGGTTCAGTGTTGAAGGCTTCATCTTGTAAGGACACAGTGCTCTCATCATGACACTGCTATCCTCCTTCATCCCAAGGCTGACTGGATATGATGAAGCGAGTGGACCCTGCATAGGATGAAACATAGGAGACTGTGGAGCAAACCACTGCTTTTTTAGATGCCATGCATAATACAAAGCAAAACTTTATCTGTAGTTTCCAGGCTGAAGATGGATTGGCACAGCGTCTCCTTGCTCATCAGCCTCTGGCATGAGCTGGCAGAGGTATTCCAAATGCAGTTCAGCAAGGAAGTGTATCACAGAGGGATGGGATACAGTTGAGTAAAGCTGTTGGTGAGTAACAGGGAAATTCCGATGAGGGTACATGTGGGCACATCTTGTACCTGATGGCACAGAGTCTTATCATTACTGGTGCAGCAGCACTGGTACTACGAAAGTGTCACCTGTTATGAGGGTCATTAAAAACAGACCTGGTTGCAGTGGCCAGACTAGCAATGGCAAGAGGCACCTGTCATCCCAGGGTAGGTGAGTTTCTGAGGCTCTCACACAAGGAGAAGTAGAAGCATATGGCACAATTCTGTTTGAATAGCAAGAGGAAAAAAGAAAAGTCTCTGTTCAAAGCCATAGGCAGATTAGGAGACCAGGGGAATCACGACGATATTCATTCAGTGCTCCATCAGGGGAAGATGGAGTTCTCTGCTTAGCCATAGGCTTGTTCCTCCTCATAACAGGTTGCTTCAGATCAGAGCAAAATAGGCTTTTTTTCCTAGGATTCGCCAGATTCAATTTGGAAGAGGCTGGCAGGGTCTGATGCAGGCTGCAAAAAGACTTGTCCTGGTTCCAGCATTTCTTCAGCCCTGCCACAGCAGCAGAGTGCAAACGCAGGGCTGACGTCATCTGTCCGTTTGGGGAGGGCACGCAACCAGCAACAACCCTTCCTAGTTTTGAACTTTGGAGTGGAGACTTCTTTGTTGCCCATGGATTTGGTGTTCCTGAAGTTTAAAAAGAATAAAACGGAACAACTGGAGCTTTACTGTTCTATAGAGTGGTTGCTTCTGATCAGAAACTGAACTCCCACTCCGTACTCCTCTAGTGTGGAAATCTGTCAGGTAAACAGAAATCACCTCATAAAAGCCCCTAAACAGCTCTGTTTTATATTTTAATTGAGGAACAGAACATTTTAAGTACTTTTATTGGGTGGCGCCTGCTGAATGACAGATGTCCACGGCGGAGTAATGCTGAGCACACTTTCATAAAACAGGGCAATTCCTTGCTTAAAACATTTACAATTAAAGGCTTGATTGAATAACAACGCGTTCTGTGCATGGAGCTCATTTCTGCACTTGTTTGTGCACCTGAATCAGGCTGGGATCGTTTGGGAGGTTGGATACGAGGTGCCAGTTGCTTTGTTCAGTGACCAAATAGTGCTCACGGGCACAGCTGGAAATGCGCCTTTGATTTTTCACCGATGGAGATAAGGTGTGCTGCGCTGCACTGCGAGACTCGCCAACACCCTCACTTCAGCTGGGAGGCTGAAGTTACATGTTAGGAACAATCCCAGTTTGTAAACAGGCAGAGGTTTTAAAATGAACAGCTATCCTTAGTAACTGACAAAGTCTTAAGTAATTTCTGCTTTATTTTTTTACCTAACTCCCGTGACCCTTATTACTTTGACACCCAAGAACTCTCTCTGATACCCCTCTCTTTGTGCACTGAGATCAGTGACTTGTCCAACGATATTCTTCAAAAAGGGGTCCCAGTGCTCTGGACACGTGTTCTATCTTGGGATAGTATTTACCATTTCGCCTTGTACAAACACTCAAAGCATGGAACAACCAACAGCAAACTGGATGACAGGGCACAAACTGCAGACTTTCGTTCTAGCGACTCAGAGACTCAAGTTAGAAAGGATTTCAAGTTTCGCCCCTACTAAACTTGAAAGAAAGACCATGTCTAACCTGGTATCAACGTGAAGCTGTCATGGCACAGAAAATCCTAACAGGGAGCACCTAAACATAGGAAAAAAGGCCCCGCATCTCTTTGAAAAGATGAATCCACAAAGTAAATCCTGTCACGGCAGAAAATGTGTCATGGGAACAGCAGAAGGCAAAAGGTGTCATGGGAAAATCTTACTGGATACAACCCAGGATGAGAACGTGCAAATGGGTGCAAAATTAAATGCAATCAAACAAGATAACACATATACCAGCACTGAAGAAAATGCACAGCACGCTCACAAAAAAAAGATTAAATCCAAGGGGGTCTGAGAACATCTAAGCAGTCCCCGGTGATATTTCGGCAGGAATATGGAGGTTTCCAAAAAAGGATGCAGGAAGATGCTGCAGAAATTAAATGAGGAGTAAATGAAGTTTAAGGGCTGGTCTGTTACAGAACTAAATGGAAGATGTGTCAAACCTGGCCCCAGTATGGAAAGGCAAAGCAGGTACTGAGTGATTAGTTTGTCTGCTACTAAAAGGTTACCCTGTAGTTCCATCTTTCCTTCTTCAGCATGCTCTGCAGGCAGTGATTTTCAAGCTGCTGGTTTGCAGATCCAATGTAGGCACATCTCAGTTCAGGGCAAACAAAAATGTAGAACAGATTTACTTGCCAAAGCTTTGTCAGTGCGGGAATATCCTCTGGTTGAAAGGAAAAGCAGTGTGATTCAGAGGCTGGTGTGAAAATGTGAGGGGCTCAACATTTAATAAAACATACCTTCTTTGTGGCATGAGTGACTGAGCTCATTCACGCTCAACATCCTTGAATTTTGTTGCACTACTCCACGTTTAAGTGACAACACAAAACCTTCTGCAGATCTAAGAAGGGAGGAAACTTCTACAAGTTTTTTCTGGGTACTGGCAATGATTCTGACAATAGGCTCAGTCTTATTCCATGTGCCCCACTCCAGCTATAGGAGCAAAGAACCATTTCCAGCTACTTATAAACCCAGCACAGAGGGAAAAATAAATCATGTTTTAGGGCTGTTATTCTCTAAAGAAAACAAGTGGCCTAATCCTGCACCTGCAGTCACGACTGAACTCAACACAAGCAAAGGAGGTAGGCTGGAAGCATGTGCTGAGGGAGGTGATGAGGATCTGGCTTGCACAGCTGCCTTTGCAAAGGGTCAAGACAATCTCACACAGGGCACAACTCTGTTAGTTTTGTTTTGGTCTTTTTTCTTTTTTTTTTTTTTTTAAGAGCATTAGCTTGTTTCTGAAAATGATATTCTGTTGTGTGTGAGAAAGGAGAACAGGCCAGTCCAAAGGGAAAGAGTGCAGTGCATCGGCTACAAGCCTAAATAAATACCACGGTCTGAAGATGCCTGGCTCAATTTTGTTTTACAGAGTTTTATTTCATGAATCTTCCCCTTTCGTTATTAACCATTCACAGCTGCTATACACTGAATAATAATAAAAATGTAGTCATTGTTCATAATAAAAGATCATATTTCTTGCAGAAATGATATAATTGGTGATCAGGATTTATACTTCTCCTAGAAGTTACTAGGGCTTTCTAAATATAAGCATAGTCCCCGTGTGCCCTGTGTTCAGGGGAATGTGTTTGTTCAGCCTTGGTGGTGGGCTGAGGTGATGTAGTCAAAATGTTAAGTCGTGGCCTGAAGCAGTGATTGGGCACCTGGTGGGAAGGCAGGGCCAACCCAGGGGAGCTCAGGTGCATGCAATGCAATGCAATGCAATGCAGCTGAGTGATCAGAAGGGGTGAAGCCAGGATCCATCCCTTCCCAGACCTCTTTAAATGTTGGCAGTGAAGACAAAAGTAGCTCACTGGAGATCTCTACCTATCAGAGGCCTGCTGAAGATAAGCAGCTTCTTTCCTTTATTTCTGTATACATGGCTGCAGCATTTGGGCTTGTCTTCTTTTGCTACAACTGAAGACTTTGCAACCCTGCTATTATCACTGTACTTTCCATTATATTATATCATTACAGGTGTCTTTTGCTACCCTGCAGCAACGGCCTTAGCTGTGGCATTAGCATTCCTTGATTGTGCCCTACTGAGTGTGATGTGGGTTTTCATGAGGGTGCAGCCAGGGCTTGAGTCAAGGCACAGTAAAGTTGAAGTGAATCTTTTCAGGGGAGCTGGGATGTGAAATGTTCCTGGGTTTCTTTGACAATGAAAAAATGAGTCTTTTTGCCATATTCCCCGGGTGTTCTCCTAGACGTCTACCAGTTAGCCCCTTGCTTCCTGCCTGCAATTAGCACTTACATTGTTGCAAAGGGAGATGAGATTCGCTCTCTGCCGTCCTCCTTCAGAAATTTCTCACGCCTTTCCTACTGGGTGGGAATATGAGCTGTGGGTCAGGGAAGATTCTAGTAGTGGAATTAGGTTTGCAAGCAATCCTATCCCCCATCTCTCTTTTTCTATTAGATGTTGGTCCTTATCCTGGTGTATGAGCATGTAAGCCCAAAAACAACATTTAGTTCAGCAATGCCCCAAATTTCCATGACTTTGTCCATCCCCTGGAATTGCAGAGACACAAATTGGTCCCCGTGCATTTCACACAGAGTAACTGCAGCTGGGTAAGTGTTTGCTATTTTGGTGGAGGAGCAGGGTGAGTAGAAAGCTGGGAGTACATGACTGCTGACCTTAATTAGAGGAGATGAAAATGTTGAAACATGATTCCTATGAAAACCAAGGTAGGTCTTTATCGTCGAGTATTTCCACATGGATGCCACTGAGAAGAGGTCAAGCGTTTTCTATATACTTTAAGTAAACAGCAGATTGTGAGTTCATAGCCTGGATTGGATTTGAGCAGCCTCTGTATTCTGCAACATCATAGTTGAGTTTTATGTACTTAAGATTTGATTGATATCCACCAACATTATTACCTGAGACCTGCCAGGAAACACAGTAGCGATTAAGAGCTTGCTAGTGAAGCTATGCCTAGTGTCGTACATGGCTAACCCCAGGCTGGGACTGGGCCTTGGGCTCCCGCCTTAGCAGAGGAAGAAGGATGGTTTCTCATACGAGTCACTGTTGTTGGTGGCTTTTTTTCTGATAAGATGCACCTTCAAGTCTTCCCTGTCATGTAAGAAATGCACATGATCTGCAAAATTAAATTTGCTAAATAAGAAATGAGTTATGTCAGGTATAGAGTGCTCCAAATAAGGCAGTTTATTTACATGCTACTAATGAAGCATATCATGCCATGTTAAGATATCAGGCAAAAAATTCTTGTGTTCTTTCTTGCAGTTATTCAGGTTGAAGGTCAAGAAGACTGAACATAAGGGTTTTGTACCAAAACCAGCTCAGTTTCCCTATGTAACCTTGTTAGGTAGGGAAACCCTCAGTTTCCCTTCCCTACCTTGATGATAATCAAATAAAAAATTGCAGTCTTACATCTGCGGATTTAGCTCTAGTTTCACTGCCACCTATGCTTACATTATCAGGTAACAGCATTCATCACAGATGCTCCACATTCCTTCTGTGTCCTCACTAGAGGTTCTGTTTACAGACAGGGAAATGGAGTCACAAAGCAATGATCCAAGCCCACACAACCCAGAGGCAGACCATCCTGAGCCCCCAGCAGACCTAATAACTTCTACAGCTATTACAAGCAGGAAGAAAGGGCAGGAGTGTGCTTAGGGCCTAACTGGAAACAGATGAGTCACTGGAAGTATTCCTATCCTTCACATGAGGACTGGAAATATTGGTGCCCAAATTATCTAGGTGTATTGCTGGGAGGAGGGAATGAGGCATGAAACATGGGAACTTCATTTGCTCAACTTGCAAGCCGAGAAATAAAGCTTTAGATGCAGCCAAAGCAAAAATCCCCCTTTCCTGATCTGCATCTGCCTGTGAAAAGGAAAAAGGAAGGGCAGCTGATTTGAGAGTGCTTTCCTGCTAGAACTGTAGATTTGAAAGCTGTGTCCTTGATTAAAGTGGGGAATGCTATTGCACGTGCCATAAATTATTACTGATAAACCAAAGTAGTGAGGAAGTCAAATAAAAATCTCCTGCCACTGTGATCAGGTTCTGGGAAAAAGAAAAGCCCAGGAGCCTCCAGCCTATTAGCATTTCTTTTTCTTTCTTTCTTTTTTTTTTTTTTTGGTGCAATGTGTCTGAATTGCTACGTCTCCAAACCTGGCGTACACTCCAAGTATGTGATATCTATAGATGCAGATCAAGAGAGCTGAAGTTTATCTACACAGACAGCAAAAAGCAGCTTACAGTCCCTTTAACATGTGACCAGTCCCAATTATGGCTCCTTCCCCATGACATCAGTATGCGATGGAGGATCTCACTTTTTTTTTTTTTCCCCCTCTTGCCAGAGGCAAACGAATACATTACCCAGCAGTGAGGCGTGGGGCAGGCGGATGTGCAACTCTGGGGTGATTTGGATTCCACGCTCGCGCGGGGGTGTGAGCCAAGCTCAGAAGTCATTTTCACCGATGCTGACACATACGGCATCCCTCAGAGATCTGTCTATCAAACTGCAACATGCTATGCAGAAAAATTAGATTACTCATGCTACGATAAAGAAGGGAAGATGACAACGATGAAGAAAAACTTCAAAATGTAACAGCTATTTATGAAATGAGTATAAATCCAAGCAATGGAGAAGTATCCTAGAGACTTCTTATTTTAGCTCTTGCAAACCATTTCAAGGAGAGCGAGTTGGAGAGATCCTATTAATTCAGATACTGCCTCTGGAAAAAAAAAAAAATACCACTTCATCATGATTGTCACATTACAGTTATTGTGAAATACCGTCTTAAGTACTCATTATGATTTTGCTGCTGGTCTTGCTGCTCTCAGCAGCATGGGTTCCTTTGGCTTTGGTAAGTGCAGGATCAGGCCCTCTCTCTTTATCTCTATGAATTGCAAATGGAATGCTTGCATGCCAGCTGAGTAACTAGGCAAAGTTCACTGTGCTCGGTTCAAAGCATGCAAGATGAAGCTCAGGGCATTTCACTCTCAGTATTTGCAGAGTTCCTCAGGTCTACAAAAGTGTTAAAGTGGTTTAATACGAAATCCATAAGACAAACGTTATGCAGCTATGTGTGAAGCCCTGTCCAATAAAATCCATTTCTTTGGGAAAAAAATACAAAGTAGTAAAACATCTTCTGTGTAGAAAAGAAAAGGCTATGTGAAGCTTAGGAAAATCCTATAAATCAGAATGCTGAACAGCTTCAGGAAAGGAGATTTAAAATAAATCTGTGGAAGAACATACACACACACGCATGCACAAAGATAGCTGGAAATGGATCCGGACAAGTGCTGAGGTTAGAACATCTCAGACAGCAGTGCGGGCCTAGTTTTACAGTACCAGAGAATGGGAAGGTTTGGCTGAATGCTGATTTTTCTTCTGTAGTAACAAACCCATGGCAGGGTTTCTGTGGTATTTGCTCCTTGAGTTATTCCCCAGGAATGCTATCCGAGAAAGAGAATTGTGACTTTTAACTCGTGCGTGCCCTGGATCGTCTATTAGCCATGCTACTGTCAGCTGCAAATTGTTTTATTATTATTTCTGAAGGAGCCAGTTGTTGTAGGTTGGTTTGATTTGTCAAGCAGTTCCAGCCATTTCCCATGGGATTTACTTCCCTGTCTTGGTTGTCTCTTCCCAGAGATAAGTTCTGGTTCCTGTCTGAGCCAGAAGAATTTTGTGGTCCTGCATCTCATGTACCCTGTGTGGAGCTGGTGGGCTGGTGGCCAGGGCAAAGAGCTGCCATGTGGTACGTTTAGCTTTCCTTGCTCATTCTTTGAGTGTGTGACACTATTAAGCCCAGTGGTGTAGGAGGAGGGCTTTTTCTGGCTTTGGCTGCTTAATACAGACATGCAATTTCCATGTGACCACACATGGTGGAAGTACACAGAATTATAGGTCTTCTTAAAATTGTCAGGAGCAAATATGATCAGATCTGGTTCTTGATCTCATTACTGTCTAAAAGATTTGACTGGCATTTTTAAATGCCGTGATTTATGTTCTTCACCTTAACGCAGCCCTCAGTAGTGTAAACCCAGTAACTCTATTATTCTCCAGGGCAACTTCTAGGAATCTGATTGGAGAATCTGCACAACAGTGTGTCTATAAGAAAATATTAACATGGATTAAGACAAGTTGATAGATATTAAACCAGGCTATAGAATGAAAACCACTGAGAATAAATCAAATAACTTTGCCTAACTACAGAAAGTATTTGTAAAGCCCTGTAAGGTTTCCATTTCCTAAAGCCACCTGCCATCTCAAATGCCCCTAATCAGTCACAGATGTTGGATACCAACCTGCTAACCTTATGGCTTTGAGAGAAAATATTGCACTTTTGTAAACTCATTCTTGGGTATTTCCTTTATTTTTTTAAACTAAACTTTCATCCCTTATTTTCCACTTAAATGTAATGAGTTATATCAACTCTGACACTTCGTTCTGCTTAGCCTTACAGTTCTAGTTAGCTGCCCCCCTACCCGGTTCTTTAATTTCTGAAGACCTCAGGTGCTGGTGGTTGTTGTTTTAATTGTTAGGGTATTTCTTGACTTTACAAGTCACAATCCCCATTCTAGCAGCAAAGATCCAACAAGATACAAAATGTACACCTTTTCTATAACAATTTGGTAATGGAAAAGTGCATATTTTTCTGTTCTCAACTGATGTTCGTCTCCACAGTGAAGATGCAGCAAGCACTTAGCTTTTATGAAGTACTCTTGAAACAGGGGGGAAAAAAAGTAGCAAAAAAAAAATAATGAAAATTAAAAGGCCACTATGAAACAAGAGACCTTTTAGCACCTTTTGGAATCAAAAAGAAAGAATTTCATAGGTTAGGAAAGGTACGGAAGAGGCCAAGCTGCCAAAGTCAGTCAGATGCTGTTAGGATGTATTGATATTCGAGCACAATGGTGGGTTTGGCTTGGCTGAGGAAGGAGGAATTATTCCACTTTAGCTCGTGAAGACAGACTGGGAGTGGGAGTTGTAATGGAGGTAGGAAACAGACTGGATTTCATTAGACTTCCATCATATTTAAGAGATCCCTAACCAGATCAGGTTTCAGCCTCTCCCTCCACTCCTGTGTCAACCTTTGGTTCTGTTTTTGCTGGAGGATAAGTTTCATTATATTAATAAGCAGCACAAGTGGTTCCAATTGTGGAAGAACCACTTCGAGCTGTCAGAAATGATCAGAGGAGAAGTTTCAACCTTTCCATGATCACAGCCTCTTCTTCTGGTGCCTCAACTCAGCGCTTCCCCAGTGCACTTCACATTGTTTAGCAACCATGACAATAATAAAAGGCAAGTTTACATTTTGGTGAGAATAGATTATTTTAAGGAACTGTATTCTCTGGTCCTGTAGTACATCAGTGCTCATGAACCAGATGTTAGTGGGAATAAGTAGGCTAACATCCAATCTGCTGTCTGGAAGACCAGATCTGGGGATATACTTCTGTGAAACCATACACGTTCCATTTTCTACTGCAGTTAAATTTCAAACACAAACATCTTCAATTATGCCACTATACCAATGAGCCTGCATTTCTTATTGCTAATATGGAAGCAAGGAGAAAACCTCACAAAAAGTACCTCATAAGCTAAGACTACTTGATCTGTATCTTGAAGTGATCCCATGCTGCCTACCAGCCATAATGCTCAGCATTTGTGCTCCTCAAAGCATCTACATGGAGAAAAGCATTTTAGGTAGACAAAAAAGGTAAGGAATCTCTATGAGGGTGGAAATACTACCAGATTAATTTTGCAGATAGGAAAGAGGAACACAAAGTATTAAATTCCTCCGAACCCAAGAAAGCAGCCAGTAGAGAGGAGCTGGTCTGACTCACAGCCCTGCACCCTAACCATTAAGGCCATGCAGTCCTCAGGTCTCCTCACGGTGTGCCGCTGAAGCTGCTCAGGCTTTGTGCAGGAGCATGTGCGTGCCCAGCAGCCTCCCTGAGGCTGCAGGGCTGGGTTCACAGATCTACCATGAAATAACTGAGAATCACACTCCTTCTCAACAGGTTTCCCCCACTGCCAGGGGAGGAACTGAGTGAAGTTTAGTTTTCCAATTAAACTCACCTGGGACTAGTCACTGAAATGTCATCCATAAGATAGAACAAAAAAAAAAAAGAGGGGAGAAATGTAAAAGGAAATCTTTGTAGCCAGGACTACCTGACTCTCCCACAGTAGGAGACATGAGAATACCGTTTCATGTCATGGAGACGTAGTTAAAATGCAGACTGCATATCCTTGTTCTCAGAATTTGAGAGGTGTGGTTTATGCATGTGGACAAGCCATCGTTCCTCCCTTTGATCTATCACTTGATGTAGAGAAAGGCTTTTATGTGTTAGTCTCATATAATGGATAATTTAGTCTGAAACCATTATAAAAAGTATTACACTTTGGGTACATATGCTTCAATTATTCTTGAAAGTACATGGGAATATTTTATGACATTCACATATATTTCAAGTTTGTTTTTTTTTTTTTTTCCCTTTTTAAATCAAACTGAAACCAGAACTTTTGTTTATCATCCAAACAAATTTGTTCTCCTGGGGCAAGTCTGCATGTATTTTAAAAGACTTCTGCCCTTTTATGAAATACATTTTAAGGTAAAATGTAACCACTGTCTTTGAATGCTGTGTTAAATAAGAAAAATGTTAGAGTCATCATTCACTAAGATTACTACTGGTACATATTGCTTTCTAGCTGCCTGTATTTAATCTGTTTACAAATAAATTTACTTACAATAAAAAGTAATAAATACAGATTTAAATTCTCCTTTTACTGATTTCTGAACTTTCAAATTAATCCCATCACCCCTTTACAAACAGAATTAGCCAGAGGGGAAACCTGAAAGAGTTACCCATAAAGCCATGAACTGCTGCTATGACACGAGATGCTGCCAAAGAGCAGAATTCCCCTTCTCCCACATTAATAATTCCTGCTGGGAAAGCATTTTAATTGTATTTTTCAGTCTTGATGTTTGTTTTCTTCTCCAGGTGTGCTCCCAGTGATGGATTTAGGAAATGGTGGCAGCTGTACACCGCTCTGAGGCAACGCCTGCAATGAGGACCGGTAACGCTCCTGTCAGCCATTGCACCTTACTGCCTCAGTTTCCCTACTGCTAAATTAAAGCACATTTATATCTGGTACTGTTTTTTCAACCAAGAAAATTATCTCAACATTTGATGTCTATTTTCTTTTACTGAAGGATGGTTGTGGTATTCACATAGTTAGTTAAAAGATCAGACCCATACCACATCAGAGAATGCGTTGGTGGGAGATTCTGGCCTGTTACACCTATCATTGATCTTCTATCTGCGGGGCTGTGTGCACTGCTAGTTCAAATAGTTCATCTGGAGGAAAAAGATGTTGGGTATAAAGATTTGGATATATGGGGCTGCCCAGACAGGAGGGCACACTCTAAGGAGGCGCCCTGCAGGTCATTTAATCCCTGCTTTCTTCACTATGTAGCGCACTCTGGCCCACTAAGGAGGTGGGCCCTGCTACTCCACTGCTGTGACCAGCAACCCCCAGAGATCGGTGGCTCTGCAGCTGCACATCCTGTCTTCTGAGCCCTCGGAGGGGACTGGAATTGCTGAATGGGTCCATCTGCACTAGCCACCCATACCTACCTTAAAGCCCCAAACCACGAGGGGCAGCTGGTTACACAGCGTGGTATGGCACGAGCTATTAGCCCCAAGTGCTTCCTGAGGTCTGACTTCATTTGGTGCACGGCACAGCACAAGCCCTTTCCCAGGCAGTGTCTGAACTGAACCTCATCAGCAGTGCCCGGGCTCTGATCCTGACCCAGCCTGCACTGCAGCCCCTCTGCCGAACAAACCTGAGATGAAAGGCGTCAAATGACAGGATACAGAGTGCTGAGAGCTGGCAGCAGAGGTTTCTTCTGCAGACATCTTGCTGGTTGTTTTAAGGTCTTCTGCCTCTAAGTGGCACCATGCTGAGTGATTGAACACTTGCTCGAATCCGTTCTACCTTTTATTGCAATGATTTATTACAGAGCTCCCAGTTTCCAAACTCTGAACTTTCACAAGCACTGCCTGGATGTCACAGCCCTTTGGTCAGAAACACCAGAGCCTTCTGGAGTGATGGTCCCGGTACTACAAAATCCCTTTGGAAAGCCATGGCTCTTGAACCAGCACTGGGAAAGAAAGACTGAACTTTCATTTTCAGAGAAGGCTCTCACATCCCCAGGATCTGTAATGAGAGGTACTCGAAGTACAGCCAGGCGAAGCTTTCTCTGCTGTAAGTTTCCAGAGGATTACCCTGAATCATACCCTTGCATAGTCTGGTTTATGGATTTGTATATGCTTAATATAATTAGGCTCAGTTTGTCTTTCTTTATGTAGCTTCTGCTCAGAGAGCAGGAAATAGTCTGGAAGGGGGGACAGAGGGTGTCTCAGAATGTTGTGCTTCTTCAAACAGAAGGATGTGATCTCCTCTCAGTGCCACAATGGGCTCATGACACAATAACATTCAGATGTTCAAGCACCTTCTATGAAATCTGGCTTTGCTTTAGTACTTACTTAGAAGTCCTCACGCATTTTGCAGCATTGAGGGCTGTCTTTCTTACTCTACCTTAAAATACAGTAAGGTTTTCCTGTCCCTACGTAATGAAACATAAACCCACGCACCCCAAACTCCTACAGCTCAAAACAACAAACCAGTGCAGCTCAGGAAAACTATGGATACTTTAAGAAAGCTAAAGAAATGTACACCATGAGAAAAGTTTTCCTGTATCTGAGAGAAGGTTGTCAGGATGGTAATATAGTACAGTGTGTAGTGAAGACTGGGAGATTTATGTGCCGATTCTGTGTATGATTTATTTAGACGAATTGTTTTTTATCAATATGTAAAAATCCAATAAATATAACTCCCTATACAAAGGGTTGCTCCAGTCCCAATGTTTCAGTGGACAGTTTTGGCAGAAAGTCAGGATGTGCATTAAAAACACACTTTTTGAGAAGTCTAATAAATAAAGGCTCTGAAATATGGCTTCCTACTGAGAAAGGCATTTTAAATCATTTTGATAAAGAACCTAAATTAGGCCTTAAAAGGAGGGGGAAGCTAGGTCCCTGCAACTAATTATTTATAGGTATTTTGAATATAAAAGTCCAGGAAAGCCTGCCTCCATCCCCCATTCTCTGCCACAATAAAGGGGAACAAAAAAGCCATTCCTCTTCCGCCTCCCACCCAAATTAAAAGGCAGAAGTGTTAGAAAGGGGCCGAAGAAAACAAAATTAAAATGGGGAACAGGCACCTGGCAAAAACAAGGAACTTCAGAAGTCCTGGAAAAAAAAGAAAAAAACCTGCACACTTTCTCCCCAAAGCAGGGATAGCAGGAGGGGACAGGTTTTCACTTCTGTGCATCACTCAAGAGAAGTGGGTTGCTACTCACCCCAGTCCCCCGAAGAGGGAATATACTGGTATTTGCTAAGCACCACAGGGAGTGTTTTTAGAAGTGAATAAACATTTGAATAGCCCTAGTGTCTCTGAAAGTCAAAGCAATTTAGAGATGGCATACAAGTCAAAACTGCTGGGGACTCAGGCTTCTGAATCATTTCAATACTTCTGGATATGTTAGCCAAAAACGTAGCCGACATTTGGCCTGTGCACAGCCACCCACAGGCCTTGCCTTTAGAGGATTTACAGCGTGGGGACCTGCTACCCCCTGCAGCAGAGCCGCTGGGGCTGAAGAAGTGCTCGTGTGTTTAAGTGGGAGAATCTGTGGCTCCACAGCAGTAATTGGCAGCACCCCATTTTGGATCTCCAGCCAAGCCCAGCACCTCAGGTGCAGTTCACAAGACTCAAGGCTCTGAATGGGAAGGCTGAGAAATGAGAGATTAATGCATGGAAGGACAGTGTGTGTGCTGGAGAAATTTCTGCTATGGTGGTTGTGCCTATCAGGCTTCCTACTGAACTTACTGCTATTCATCTTACAGACATCTAGAATTTCCCTCCCTGTACCTCAGCTTCACCTTGTACTCCCTTCTGCCTCCAGGCACGCTCCTCTCTTGTCCCTGCAAAAGGGCCATTCATTCTCCTCTGCTCCGTGAGGAGTGCTTCCCTCTGAGTTCGGGTTCATCCCTCTTCTTAAATCTGACCTTCAGATCTTCTCATTGCAGGGCTCAGTAATGTGTACTACAGCAAGGGCCACTGCAGGCTGCTAGCAGATATAGATAGCACTAGGGAAGAAAAACACAGACCTCAGAAAATTAAGAGAAGCATTTAAGAGCTGGAATTTAACAGTGTGAGTCTGCATCTACCTTTGGCCTGGCTCTGTGCTGTTATTTCATAGGACACAAGAGCACCCTTTTGTTGATCAGGGCCAGCAACAAGTCTTCTAGAACTATCCAAATCAATTCTGAAAATCTGGCTGATCTGGGAGTACTCAAAATACGGGCCAAGGGCTCCTTTGAAAGTATCCTAAATGACCAAATGAGAAGGAGCAACGGATAGGATGGCTGCGCAAAACCAGAAGGTGCCAGCTGCTATTGAAGACAATTGTCCTCATTCACAGCAGGTTTGAGATTTCTCCCAACCCACCAAACAGAGAAGTTCGCAGACAGCTGAAATGTCCAAAACAAAAAAGAAAAGAAAAAAAAAAGCGGAAATCTGAATTCAAATTGAAACTTAAGTATTAACAAAACCTGCCAAAAAATGTTCCTTTGTGTCAGGAAAAAACCACAGGCTTCCGCCATCTTCAACGTAACCAAAAACCAGCAGCCATGATGATTCCTCCACCTGATTCACCATTAATATTCAGACAAACGTCAGGGTCTGTCGTTTCCCAAATGAAGGCAATCCACATTCATTTACATCTGGAACACCTAAGAATGTTTTGCTTCTGATGAACTGGTGGTAAATTTTAAGCTGAAATGAAAGAAAGAGGTAGAAGGCGATGCCTGAGCGTCTCTTGAAAAACATCAAAATGTATTTTCTTTTCAGCCCCTAAAAAAGGATCTGATTATTTAGGGATCCTTTCCTCTTCACTTCATTATCATTAGCTTAGCGGTGCTGGGTTATCTAATTACTCAGCTAGAGCTGGAAACTGCATTTTCATGTAATAAGGTGTAAGAGGACTAGGCTGTCTAGCTTAGTAGTCAGTACTTAAAGAACAGCTGTAAAGAGCAGAGTCAGGAAGGCTGCAGCACAAGAGGAAATCCTCAGTAGAATTCAAGTGCTTTACATCTGTCATAAACATACTTCCAGATCAAATTAAAGGAATTTCTTTTAACTGTATTCACAGGCTCCAAACACTCCACACAACAAGCTGCCTGAGATCTTAGTCATTCTGAGACATGAATCATTCCCCTTGTCATCCGGCTGTTCTCTGCTGACTGCTAATTCGCTGTATATTGATTTTAAGACTCTGTTAACACATTATATTTTTGTGTTAAGCCAGGAAAGCTTTTCTTGCTGAAAAATCACGTCCCATCCTTATTCCTCACAATACTCAGTTTTGTTCCTTCTCATTTGTTTAGAATGACTGATCAACGCCGTTTAATCAGCTTTAAGTGGCTCTGTGAATTGTTCCATGCTATTGTAACCACCTACATTTTTTTTTTCTCCCAGCACTTAACATCACAACATGAATTCTTCATTTTGGACTCGTGCGTTCACCTACTAATGCAAAAACTTAGCAGACCAAATGAATGTTGGGGGTAACACCCTGAGATTCTGGAATTCAACTGCTCAAAGAAATGACTTGTTACCTAAAGGAAGAACTGCAAGCACGGATCACAGGAACGATACCACCATTCTTCCACACTGATTTGAAACAGGTCAAAGCTTTAAAAAACTCCTGTAAAAAAACCTGTGCTGTTACAGCTGGCGATTAAAATTTACAATGAATTAGATAATAAATATTTTGTTTGCTTCTTCTGAAACGTCATTAGCAGCGATGTTGCTCCTTGGACTATTACAAAACTGCTGTTGGCAAAAACTGAAGTATAACACACCAAAGCTTCATGTTTCAGATGCTTATAAAACTTAATTCCCTGTATAACACTACTAATTTGGGTCTACTTGTATGCCTAAAGATTGTACATAAACATTTTTAGTACGTAGTTAGACCACAACTTTGCTTTTATTGAACCGTTTCTAGCAGGCCTAAAACCTTTGTCACTTCAAAACACAACAGTGCTGGTTACACTAAAGATATTTAAACATTCAACAGATTTGCAGCTCCTTGCAAACATCATCTCAGTTCGTGCCGGTCTTCTAAAAACAGGGACCAAAAGCATGTCGTGCCATGAAACTGCCGCAGAAACCTATTTCCCCACTCTCCCCGTACTCTCACGGATCACTCTGGAAAAAGCCTTTCAAGCAGCTCACTGCCCTGCAGACTTTCACTATAGCAGGTGTTGGCTGCAAATTTCAGAGCTCTGCACCTGGGACACACTTTTCTCAGAGGAAATGCATCCTTGGACCCTGCCCTTTAAGCACAGATTAGCATCCTAAATACAAAGTTTTTCAGTAGCAAGCAATTCCAAGTGGGAGCTGAAACTCTGCTGATCAGTACATTTGTGAAACAAGTGCAATTTAAATGTATAATTATTAGAAACGGGGCCTGCATATTAGCAGTAAGATAACTCATGTTTCAAAAAACTCCCAGTACATGAAATGCAGACACTTTAACACAGCCTGGTGTGGAAGAAATGCCACAGAAACGTGAAGGCAGAACGTGATATGTGTGCTATGAGACGTCTGAAAGACAAGTTTGAGTCCATGATGATTACATGCTGAATACACCTGTGAGCTAAAGGAAGCTGTACCACACCGGTAGGTCTGGGGAGATGCTTTTTTCCTTTCACAGGAGCTTACACACTGGATGCAGAACATGTACTTGTATGTACGCGTGGTGTACGTGAAGTATATAAAAGAAGAATGCAGCCTTCATAATTGACTGCTAATAGAAGAACCATCCAACATGAAAATGGAGGAAGCCGTACAACCTACCCAATCTGTTTTTATAAGTGGAAACACAAACCTACTATTAAAAGCAGTTTACTCAATAATTCAGACTGAGGAATACGCTGATGGGTACGTCACCCTTACCATTAAACTGCAGTTATTAAACATCTCTTATCTGATACATGTGAGTACAGTGGAGGATTAAATGAGAGGATCGCTTTGCTGCCAATCCCAACATTTCAGTCACTGTGAGGTTTCGTCCATTCAACACACCTTACAAATAACAGACAGAACTCTGCTTTCAATTACTGGGGTGCTACTCTGATTGAAGTCAGCAGATGCTGCACCTCAGAAACTGTTAGCAGGACTGGATGCTGAATAAAAGGCTGGGAGAAAAACTCCCCGATGAGAATGCTTCTGATGGGAAACTGATTTTTCAAATGAAGGGAAGTTCTGCAACAAGCGTGTTTCACAGGCAAAAATGAATTTTGATGAATCAGTTTTCTGTTGAAACCTTGAAACATTTCATTTTCATTGTCTGAATTTTTTTGGAGGAAGTTAAGTGTAATCATTTGACACGTTGCTGGGAGATAGGGAAGAGAAATGAGAAGAACCATCTGTCAGAAACTTCATTGCAAATTAGGAGTTCAAAATTTTAAATGCTCAGAAAGAAGGATGAGATACAGGTAGGTGTGTGGTTTTCAGCACAGCAATGTGTGACTGCAGCACGAGGTGGGCATTCACTGCTGGTGGGTTTGTTCCATGGTCACCAACCAAAGCGTAGCTGGCAGCAACACACTGTGGAAATATGTCAGTGCTTGTTTGCTGAACAATGCACAATAGAGCTCCAAAAATGGGTGGAAATTAAGCCTCCACAAATTAAGCAATTATTTCCCAGGGTGTAAATCCAAGCAAGGGTTTCAGGAAGCAGAACATGTGAAATAAGACAGGTGCCTGTCCCTGAGCAGGGCAGCCTGGAAGTGGTTTGTATGTACCACAGGTGTTTCCAGCCCACTTCGCAGAGCTGGACCAGGAGGAGCAGCACTGCAACAGGAAAAGGCGAGCGCTTCGGACAACATGGCACAGAACTGCCCTGAAGGTCAGCTTGGTGCTCTGGGCCATAAAGGAGAAATGGGAGTCTGACTGTAAAGTTCACTTTCATGGGAGACCCCTGAAGTCTATAGGACTATTTTGAGGACCAAGAATCACTTGCATCAAATAAAAATTTCAGGGTTAGGCCATAAAGCATGCAAAATATATTGTATCATGAAATATGAGTCAACACGACAATGATACAGACATTACTCATGTGTATGTTAGACATCTCTGTTACATGAACAAACCCTGCCCTCTATTCTTGGGAAAGATTATTGAAAACAGAACTCCTGCAGAGGATAGTTGGGGCTTGGCTTTGACAGCTCAGCTCCTTTCCACCTCAGAGATCTGCAAAGTTATTCGGGGCAGCTGCTGTTCTGTGCCTGGGCTCCCACATGGGCTCACGGAGTGTTGGTGCTCACCTCGGCCGCTGCAGATGCTGTGTGAGGAAGCCAAGCACTCAGACTGCTCTGGTAGACAGGAGGAAGACGTGACAGGGCCCCAGGTCAGCCAGAAGTCCTGGTATGTTTACAGCTCTACTGGATGAAGTTGGATGGGGAATTCAGAATGTTACGTGGACAAGTCCTCCTTGTTAGCCGCATGTGGAGATTTCTGGGAGAAAAGAAGATTTCTGCTAACTTCTATTCCTCTCATATCCAGAAGCCTCCAAGAACACAGCTCTGATTTTTTAGGCATTGTGCAGCGTGTGTAAAATCCGAGTCGCCACTGCACAAAGCTCGCCTGCTATTTTAAGGCTGGCTACTGAAGCAAGTGTGGGTTAGACAGACTGTGAAAGAGAGGGAGGAAGGGAAGGAAAAAGGCTAAACAGCAGTAGGAAACATGGCTAGAAAGGACTATTTGCACAACCGATGGTTCTGAGCCGTTAGATTATGCTGACAGTACATTAATCATATGTTACAGCCATATGCACACATACTGATAAATTCATATTTATGTCTGCCTGTAAATGAACATTAGATGCAAATTATGTAAAATATTGACAATGTTGTATCACGTTAATAGGATAAATATTTTAAATATTGTACATATAAAAATATTTTTGCATTACACCATCAGAAGGAAGTACAAAAATACGTATGTGGGAGATGAGCTTATGGCCTACACAAGCTCCAAAGATTGGGCACGAAATCCCAGATTGCCCACAGACTCCTGTAATTTAGTAAAAGCTTCCCAATGCATTCAGAGAATAGCTGCTAAGACCTGGATTGTGAAAGTCACTTGGGTCACTGTGCAGTGAACTTGCTCTTGAAAGACCTTCCCTTCACCACTCTCACTTTGCCAAGAAACCCTGCAGCCCAGCTCTCTCCACACAGAGTTGAAGAGCCTTGCTTTTGCCTCGTTTGCTTTAGATGCTGGCTGCCCATCAGCAGGAGCACATCTCCCACTAACCCAGTCTGTGGCCGTACATGAAAACACCAAGTGCTTTTTGCTGCTGGAAGATCTTCCTTACAAAGCCTGGGGGAAAGGAGTGGTTAAAAAGTAATTCTAAACCCCAGATTTTTTCTTTTTTTTTGAGCGTGTGTATGTTGTGATTTCTTTGCTCTGGGACTATCTTCTAGTTTCTTTCCACTTTTGCCATATGCTACCCTGATGACACCACCTCCGGGAGGGAGTGTTTGGGCAATTTCCCTGACAGTGCTGAAAAGTCCCTCTGCACCCACCTCTCCTGTTCTGCTGCCTCGACTCCTGCACTGCTCTCCACGGATGAATTCCTGCAGTGTTTCGTCTAACCACCTCACATATCCCTCGTTGGAGGCTTGTGTGCTCAGCTTACATCCAGTCTCATCAGGATGTCTTTTTGATTTAAGCTCTTGTCTTCCCCCTGCTAGGCCTAATACCTCATCTGTTAGCCACTGCTGCTTTCTGCATTGTTTCTTTATCCCAGTCATATTGTGTGCCGTGTCTAGGCTGACATCTTCTCCCTCACACCGCGACTCATTTGGTCCCTTTTTAGTGCCGGCATGCCAACTGCACCTCCAACTGGCTGTTAACTTCTGCTCTGAAGCTGTCACTGATATGCCCTGGGAGAAATCTCTTGCATGGAAATAGCGTTTGCTTTTTTTTCCCTCCACTTGTATTTTCCCAGCACATGAAACGACCATATCGGAAGATCAGAAGCCAGGAGATAGATAAAGGGCAAGTGGTGATGTTTTACTAGGAACTTATTGGCATATGGTCAGAAGTAAGGCAACTTTGCTGAGAAGGGAGTTTCTGTGCAACTGTCCCATCACTGACTTTAAGGTAAATGGATTTAGGCTCCACCTCAAGATGTAGTGTGTGCTTTATCCTATTTGCTCCTCCCTTATCTCCTCCCATTTTATATCATATTCTTCACGAACAGTGTTCCTCTGCTTCCCCTTCAATCAAAAAGAATCCCTACAACAGAAGCACCACTGGTTGTACAGAGCAGAGCAGCAGAGAAAGTAAAGTATCTTCACAAATACCAGCCCTGATCCCACAAACGCTTCTGCATTGAAGTCAATGAAACATTCGAGTCCATCATGTTAAGTCTATGTGACAGACTCTGCCAGACCGAAACCTCGGAGCCTATTCGGACATCGTGACTGGGTACAGACATGCACCTGACCTTGCCAATATTCACTTAGCTCTGGCAGTAAGTAGCTCTGTGCTACTGGCTATTCAAGGAGTTGCTTTAAAAATAATTATTCACAAATTCTCTAAGTTTCTTTACGCTTTCGATAAGCTTGGAATATGGCTTCCCTGTTACACAGCTTTCTTGTTTGTGATAGTTTCCTAGGAAAAAAAAAAAAAAAGTTTAAAGGAGAAAGTTCTGAAGAAACATGGGCAGCTGTTACTGTCACATTAATGCCTTTTGGACCAACAGACAGAATTAGACAGATAGGTATTGAATGTAAGAAAGATCTAAATAAAGATCAAACCCAAGAAAGAAAACGTTCCAAGAGCAGTTCTTGAAGATTTTCAAGGGCGTTTGAGTAGCATTTCCCCTACTCAAAAATGCATCAAAAAGGAGAAGTGGATCTTTACAACAGTAGCATGTCCTTACATTTTATAGGCCAAGGTTACTGCTGGCTGGCTTAGGAAGAAAATGCTTCACCACTGAACAGTCTTCATTTTTTTTGTATAGGTCACTATTAACACGGTTTGGAAAGGGAGTATCATACCCCATTAGGCACTGGCCGTGCTCTGGTCTCTATATATTTTCCCTTATCATATATCCAAATAGTGCATTTTTTTTCTACATAGATACAGGTGTTGTGTTATCTGGAAAGAGCGAACACAGGCTCTCCGTTTTAGCTCCATCGACTGCTTTGCATGACAGGATGCCCTACTCCACATTTATCTGCCAGCAATGATGCCATGTAAAATCTTTAGGCGACATGTAGCAAAACTTCTCAAATCCGGAGTGCAGAGGAAAGCTGAGCAAATACAGCGTAACAGTTTCCACAAAAAACATTCCCATTACGTTTCTGTTTGCTTTATACATTCACTCTATGGAACGTAGGTAACAGTGGGAACACTTGACAAACCAGCTCTGTGCAATTCTGAGCAAGTGTGGGAGCACATTCATGGAAAAGGAGCTGCCCATGCACACTATTTCACTCACAAACTTAAGTGAGTCGCATTGCTTCCCTCATCTCATCAAGAAAGAAAAAATACACAGCAAGAGAAAGCAGAAAAGCCAGTCTTCATGTACTGTAAGTCTAAAAGATCAAGCACAAGGATGCATACAGGCCCACTATGTGTAAGCATGCTGAGGTTTTGGTTTAAGATGTAACGCCATCTCTTTTAGTACCATCGAACTCCAACCATATATCCATGGTTGGATTCTCTCTGCAAGTATTCAAAACTGTTGCTATTGATAGCAGTCTTCATATAAAAGCCTGAGAAACAGTATAAACTCATGTCATTCCAGTAGAGAGAGCAGGAAATACTTGGCAAAAAGAGAAAACCTTCTGTAACGTGTGCTCAGAGGGTCTGGTCAGAAAGAGAAATAATAGTGCTTGGATTTCTGAATGTCAACTATTTCTCGAACCAGTTTGGCTGTGAGCATACTTGATCATGAAAATATTTCAGTGATTCATTGTGAAATGAATCTCAGAAAGCTGCAACCTATTCAGAGGTAATTAAATAACAGGACCAGTTATTGAGCACTAAGCTGGGGGAAGATATGTGGCTCCATGGAAGTACAGTGCACTCTGCCTAAATGGCACTCACTGCATCATGACTGTGTTCACTTTCGTCTGCAGCTTTTGTGCTTCTTGACTTTCACATTACTATGGTGAATGACTGTCACAGGAGTGTACAAGAAAGGATGTTTAGGACACAAGTTGAGACAGCAGCCAAAAATGGTAATGGGACAGTGTGAACTACCAGCAGGTTCCTCTGCTTTTCTGTGTGTGTGGGTAGGGTCAGAGCTGGCAGCTAAACCACCACTGCGCTCATGAGAGACAACTGTGCATCGCTTGTCCCAGAACTTCAGCTCATGGCTCTTGCTTAATGGCTACTGAGTGAGGGAGCAGCTCCCAGCACACAGGCAGCCACGGGTACTGCTGCTGCTATCTGTGCTTACTGCAGCAAGAAGCCCTGATGTCTCTGTATGCACAGTCTCTTTCCGGTACCACGTCCTTCCCTTGGTGAAGGAAGGAGTCAGAGAAGGGGAGGATTTGTGAATCACTGTTCTTTGCGACCCAGGATATCCAGACAGGATAACCCAGCTCTGCATCTGTGCTACTGGCTACAAGGAGTTAAACAAGTTGTGACACATGTTAGTCCATTTGCATTTACGTGCACACTCCACTCAATAATGCACATTGCTTTTTGGCTTCTCTTCTTACATCAGAGGCAAAACCAACGTAACAGTGCCCACAGCATGACTAAAAGCACATTTATGCCTGCTGCTGACCCAAAAGTAAGAAGACCTGTCTGCCCTTGTGCAACCTTACTCTAGGATAAGGCCTCTCTTTTCCTGCTGCTGAGTTCCATTCCCAGATGAAGATTAAGTCTTAAAGCACGGAGTGTCTTCAAGATGGGAGCAAATTAGAAGACATGTCAAAAGAACAACTACAACAGGAACTCTTAAATGCCAGGTCTTAAATCATTCTGGCAAATTGTCAGTGTGCTTATATTTCTGCCTTACTCCCCCAAGTTTGGTGATGGATGACTACTGATAGGAATAAGCTGGAACTTGTGGTTGATCCCCTGCTGCCACAAGGAAAGGCACTGGTTCTGATTCAGTTTAAGAACTTAATGTAACCACATCAGGAAAACAAACCAACCCCTGATTTCCAGCTCAAAGGAATACATTGTCAGGATGCAGTATAAAATATTGAGAGACTACTTTTACAATTGCAGACAGCCAGTAGTTCTTTCCACCCCACTAAAGTGCTGATCATGGTTGGCATTAAAAAGCCTCCTCAAATGGGTATTCCTGGGGGTTTCTTTTTGGCAAGTTCTGCATATTAAGGTGTCCAAATCAGCTGAACACATCAGCTCCTCATGGAGATATTTACCAGGAAAAAGCATGCGCTCTTCTTTAAAGCTTCATTTATACTGCATTTTATAGTTCAGGAAACTGACAGAGATTAGGTAACTTGCTAAAGACCACATGGCAAGCAGGTGGCAGAACAGAACTACAGCTTGGAAATGCCTCTTGCTCTTCTGTCTGCTGAAGAGTCAGACGAGGCTGACCTGTGTGAATGTAATGAGGAAGGGAGCGAGGCAGAGAGTGCACAAGAACTTCTCTCCTTTTATCACACCTTTGCATGCCCGCGAGGGCCCTGACCTTTCCTACCCCGTGCCCTCTGCAAGGGGGCAGGTTCAGGAAGGATCAGGGTGAAATGTGAACTTGCTATTTATCACTCTGAGAGGTCAGACCGAGAGTCTGGACATGAGGCAGAAGCATCTTGGATTTCTTCCAAGGCTGGAGTAGCTGCTGTGCTATGTGCTGCCCGGGATTTTCCAGGGCAAATTCTGATTCAGCTCTAAGTCTATTCAGAGGCTCTGCCTGAAATTTCTTTCATTCTTATCCATTCAGCTGAGGGCACTCAGGGCATCCTGACCACTAGACAGCATCCCTTCATACTGCAGAGCCCTCCTACCAGCGCCTGTAGCACGGCAGCTCTGCAGCCGGTGGAAATAGCTCTGCTCTGCTGACACAGGTTTATAGCTGCGAAGGATCTGGCCTCGTATTTTGACTGTCACAAGCAGGACTGCTCTTTCCTATTTTCATCATCACCAAGAAGATTTTGTTTAGGACTGCGGTTTACAAAGATCTTATTATAGAGAAATGAAAAGAAAACTCATCTAAAATCTGGTTACATTGAAAAATTCCAGCTGTCTTGCAATTCAATGCAGCTGTGCTATCTACTATCTTTTTCTCCTCCTTTTGCATCTCTTTATAGAACATTAGCTTCTATAGAAAAACGCCTTTTTTTTTTTTTCCTTTACACATGGCAATTTTTTTTTTTCCCCCTCCCCTCTTTATTATTTGCTGGCTGTTATTTCCACCAATCAAACCTACAGACTCTAACAAGGAAAACGCGGAGATATTTTGAGACGGAGGAGCAGCAAGGAGGAAAAAAATAGCATTTGTGGTGAAGAGTTTTTACTGGCAGTCGCTTTGTCCATCATTTTTCCTTATAGAAACCGTAATACGATGATATTATGCAACCGCCTTCACGTATTAGAATCATTATGAGCAGTGATATCATACAGCAGGTGCTAAGAACGGGTTCTGCTTTTTCCCCAAAGCGACTGCAAAATTACTTACGATTTCATTATAGAACAATCAACACTTTGCGGGGAGAAGTTTGTGTTATTTTGTGATTGTGTTAGCCAGGAAGAAAAATACGTGTCTTTCTGGGGAGTTTGCAGCACTCTCCGGGTGAAAACTAAGCTGAATTCATTTGTAGCCAAATGCCAATGTCCTCAGTCAGGCAAAACTCTGACGGAACTGGAAGGGCTCCAATCCTCTCTCTGCTCTCTGCACCCAACAACGCAGAGCAGCAGGCAAAACGCAGTCCCTTATCCAAGGCTGAAAGGGTCACTACAAGGGAAGGTCTTACATTTATCTCACCGTTGGGATGAAAATGAAAGCGAAATGCTTTATAAAAGAATTCAGCGTATGTGGGGTGAGGCTGGCTCACAAGCAGGCAGATGGGGGAGCGGCAGCGAAAGCCCCCTGAGAGACACCAGCCCATTTCAAGCAACCCGTGTCTTTTATCCTCTCTTCAGTGGAACCCTGGGGCTTAAGAAAGCCTCACCTCTGGCCAGCTGATGTTAGCCCAGGAGTAGCTCCAGGTGATGCCACACAGCCACAGCCCGAGCTCTGCAGGTCTCTGTGTGAGGAGGACCAGCAGTTTTATACAGACTCGTCTCCGTCCCAGAACTCCCTGCTCCCAACACCCCCACAGCGCCTGGGCTGCCAGCCTCAGAACTGCCATATTCTCATCAGAAACTGAGTAGAGACTTTCCTGAAGTTTCTCCTTTTTTTTTGGTCAGGGAATTGAAAAGCTGTGGTAGAAATCCAAGAGCTCCAGCTCCTCACCGCTTCATTTTCCTACCCCAAAGACTGAAATTCTTCCCCCCTGAAGCCTACCTTCACCTGTTAGCCCTAAGATATAATTAAAATATTAACAAGTAATTTTCCACTCAACAAAATACGTTGCCTCTTATTTTCTATTACCAGAAAATGCTCCCATTTTACAAACACATCCTACTAAATGTTATCTTTAAAAGCTGGAAAAAAATATATATATATAAAATTAAATCACTCTTACTTACATTAAGGACAGGCAGCAGAAACACAGGAAAAACCCTATGAGAAGAAATGGTGTGCGTACATTTCTCATTAGCAAAAGAACCGTCAGGCAGAGTAACGCAGTGGTTACCGAATGACTGAAACATTTTGCCTAAATGCGAACACCTAAAGAGCAAATCACAACATTCAAAGCTACAGCAACACAGCGCAGCATTTGTTACATCTGAAAGCAGAGATACAGATCAATTATACTCAGGAGAAAATAACATCATTCCTTGTGAGGTACAGCTTTGAGTAAGACATACCATGCTTTCAGGAATGGTATTTTAAACACCGATCACAGCTGATTGTGGTTGCACTGCTGGAGGAAAACACAGGAATAATATTGTTTCCAAGCCTCGGTGTCACATTGAATCAGCAGCAAGGCCGTGGATAGCTGCTTTAGCCTCTGCTTTCCACACACATCCGCTTTAGAGCTGGTTGCTTCGGCTACAAAGCCAGAGAGCATGAAGAAAGCAAGCGTGGTGATTCCTGCTCATGGGGTGAGGGACAGCCAGCGGTTTTAGCAACGCTGCTCTGTAAGGAAGGGGTGTGAGGACCTGGCCGTTTTAGAGGGACTCCCTGGCTGTTGCCACTGAGCATAGCTGGGGGCAGTAGGACGGTGCAGCCTCAGCTGCAGTGCTTGCTGACTGTCGGACTCGGGCCCTTGGACAATCGAATGCCCTGAACAGCTCTAAGTGAAAGCAGCACCCAGTGACTTGCTAGCCAAAACGTACACAACGCATACAATGGCTTGTCTTTGTAGCTGCTCTGTCAGCCCAGCCTCCTGCAGAACTGAGCTCAAACTGCTGACGGATTGGTCCAAACCAGCAGGCATAAATAAATGCTTCTTTGTCACCATTCCTGTGAAGCCAGTACCTGACCCTTTGCTCAGATCTACGCTTCTTCTCATGCTCAAATTCAGCTGCTCACCCCCGGGTACCTTCTGCATGCATTTGGCTTCCCCCAGCAGCTGTGCTGCACAACTGCACATCCTTGCACCTCCAATCCTGGCGTTTGTTCCAGAATAAATACACGGGTTCTGAAAGCATTCGATCCCCAGATTCTAGGACTGTGAATGCGTATAGAAATAAGGAAAAAGAGCCATCAGAATGAACTTCTTCATGCAAAAACAAACAAGTTCCACGGCCAGAGAAACCCACGTCCCACATGCGCGGTTTATGCTCCCCAGACAGGCGAGGCCGGGCAGCTGACCCAGCCAGCACCTGGGGACGCACAGGGTGCTCTCCAACCTCCGGCCTCTCCGCCGGCCGCGGGGGGAGCGGGGCGGCGCGCCGGGCCCGAGGCACCGCTTTGTGCTGGGCACCCGCTCTGCGCCTCGGCCAGTAGGTGGCGCTGTCGCACCGCGCAGGCGGCCGCCGCCCCGCTCCGCACCGCTGTGCTCCGCGCGTTCCAGCCGCCGAAGGGGCCCGGCAGCAGCAGGGGGGGGCTTCAGCGCCCGGCCCTGGGAAGCGGGCACTTTCTTGCAATTAAAATTGTTTCTATCGCTTTGTCTTTTCGGTTTTTTTTTTTTTTTTTTTTTCCCTAATCCCCCCACAGGGTTTGTATTACCTTTTTTTTTTTTTTTTTTTTTTTTTCTAATTTACTATTTTTTATTTTTTATTTTTTTTCAGCAGGAAAGAATCAGCTCGCTGCAAAGGCCCAGAAACTCCCGGGAATTCCCATGCAGAGATGAATATGGATGAAAATCTATATTACCCCAGGCACCAACTTAGCGCAGGATGTTTATGAAATATTCCTCAAATGCAGTTTATTTACAAATCAAGTTATCCACTTACGCGAGACACTTAGAACACTCAGGCGCTCAGTGGGCAGTTATTATTATTGCTATTAGCAGTGGTTGGGCTGCAGGTGCTCAGTGCTGGCACAGTGGCATTGCGGCCCTCCTGCCCAGCAGGGACCGCGAGCGGCCGGCTCTGACCATGGGAAGTTCCCTGTCTGCACCAGCCAGAGCTGAGGCCGAGGTGCAGAAGGAAACCGAGGGAGGAAGAACAGCTTCCAGGACTGCTTTATTTTTTTTCCCACTGGATTTGTGTTAGGGGCATTTGCTCAGAGCACCCAGGACATCAGATCTCCTTTTGAGGAATTCTGATCGGGAAAGAAGCTGATGAGAAATGGATATTTCTTCCCCGCTTATGTTTGTGCATCACACGCTTCTTCCTCGTTTCTTTGGGCAGAAGAGATCACACACACCCAGCCCCAACGCAACCCAGCTTCATACCATTAAAAGGAGGATAAACTGGAACACTTGGGAAGGACTAGACGAGCTTCGAAAGAATATTTGTAGCAAACCCCTGAGCCCTAACAAGTTGTAAAAGGAGAAAAATTCCTCAGCAGCCTCTGAGCTGCATTCCAGTACACCGAGCTGCACCTCTGTGCTGGCACTGCAAAATACGCAAAACGTTTTGCAATCTCTATTTCTGCCGGCACACACATTTGAGCAAGAGAGCACACAGCACTGTCCCTTTCTCTTACAGAAAGCGATAACTATGGTAACAGGATGTCAGCTGGTGGAGGATTTTTGTTCTCAAATGGTGACTCTACATCCACTTTCCCACACACACGTTAGCATTTTGCATCTGCAGCCAAGCTGTGCTCGCTGCGCTCAGAGCACAGAAAGCTCCACGGCCGGTGCTGCACGCAGCGTGTCCGCGCCGAGCAGAAAGCTGTGTGAGACATGGAGCCGAGCACACCGCAACCACAGGGCAGAGGGGAGCAACTCTTTTCATGAAGGATCTCTCTAACTCATCAAAAGACAGACAGACTTCTCCTAGACAGAGTTCAAAATCACAGCAAGAACTTGCTACCCCTTTGCTACTCCTCCGGACGGAGTCTTTCTCCGTTTGGTGAGGATGGAACTGCTCGAGGTGCACACCAGCCCCTTCATTTTAAGCGCCTCGCCATCCCTGAGGAAGGGATGGAATTCCGTGTTTCAGAGCAGGGCTCTTTGTTTGTTGATTTGCCTCCCGCTCTGTTTTAAGCAAGTATTTCAAATGGAAACCCTCTGATACAAATATCCGCCTCGCAGTAACACTACCAAACAAAATCCGAAGTGCCTCTGCTATCCATATCTCACACTCAACGCGATTTATTTCCCTGTGCTGATTTCCTTCTACAAAACCATCCCCAAATCACCTCTTCCTGCCTATTAAAATTACAATCTTTTTCGTGTAAAAAAAAGGTGGAAAAATATATGCTCAGTGGTCGAGTCTTGGTTGCTACGTGCTGTTTTTCATCAAAGGTTTCAACTCCTCTCTCGGGTAATCTGGAGTTTCGTAAGCGTGTGGCTGGATCAGAGAGGCACAGGGAGAGGAGTCGGCGGCACCCTGTACTGGCAATGAGCTCCTTCCTTCCCCACTGTCCTGCGTCAGCTTCCTGCCTAGCAAGTCAGAGGGCTTTCTCACACATCAGTTTTACTTAGGTATACCGATTAAGGAAATGATTTGCTGATCAACAACAACAACAACAACAACAACATGTAATCTTAAAAGAAGCAGTGGAAAAGACACTTCATAGCAAGGAACTTGGATAAAGCTAACCAGCACGCAACAGAAAAGCAAACACCCCAAAACTCAAAGGCAGATGTTCTGTCCTCAGCTCACCCCTGTACAGCAGGGCACTGCAGCCCATTTCACACTGTTTAGAGAGCCGTGCTCTCTGCATGCAGCTCTCCTGTGTAAATATGATTGCAGAACAGCAGAGCTGTTGTCCTTCTCGCTAAGTTCCCCAAACTTCGGGGAATTCGGAGGCAGACCTTTAGCAGCATTACAGGCCCTCTGAATAGAAAATGTGTCCTTTCTCTCTCGAACAAAAACCCGAAAGGAAAAGCCCCAATAACCCCTCCCTGGATGTTCGAAAGAAGCTTATTGATCAGATAAACATTAAAACTGATCAGATGTGTGTGGTTTTTGAGATGTAATTTGTAAACAAACATGCTTTTCTTTCCATGGGAGCTGGGCAGAAATGGGCGGTGGGATCTGAGACCTCTGTTGTGCAGGAGGGCAGATGACACAGCCTCTCTGCATTTCTGAACTCAGGAACTGCTCCCGTTATTTGCTAAATCCTTGTCCCTTCGAGAGTTCTAGGGGGCAGAAATGAAGTTCAATTAAAAGCTTTTAGCAAATACCTTTTATTTGGTACTTATGTGGGAGGTAAGCATCACAGTTTCGGTGTGTCCACAAACATATGTATGCAACATTGCCTTAACTGGGTCTTTTTAATGCCACAGATCCATCTCCTGTGAAGTTACGCTATGATATAAACGACCTCGAGAGCCGATTCCACATGTGAAACCGACACAGCGCTGAATGCTCATACAAGCCAGGAGCTGCATGCTAACCCTGTGTACTGACATGTCTGAATTTTTTTTTAAGGCTCCTTAGCAAAAACAGCCACTATTTACAGTGAAATAAATTGCCTGCCTTTAATGTTCATTTTCCCAAAGCATCTGCTGAAAAGCTTTCGTCCACGTGCTGCACCTGCTAAAATCAGATTAAAGCAAAACCAAAGCTGTTTTCTAAAGGGTCCGTGTCTGGGGGGGAGGGTGAGGAATTCAAAAAGGAACTGCAATCGGGAAGACTTTTTAAAAAGTATTTTTGTGGTTTAAACTGAGAAACTGAATATTTTTATTTACTTTAATGAAAAAAAAAAAAAGTAACTAAGTTTAGACCAAGATAAAAGCCAGCAATAAAAATGAAGTTAAAAGCTCGCCTTTGGCTAGGGTTTAATTTGAAATAGAAGAAAGGTTGTAACCAACCCAAAGCTGTCCCTGTACCCAGCAATCCTGCACTGACCATGAAGTGCTCTGCTAGGAATAGATGTCTGCATTTGCTCATTTTTCAGAGCAAAAACGCATCACCTTGGTTCAAAGAATAGCTGTTTTAAGGATCTTCTTGGGTAAATGATGAATTATAACATTAACTGGTTTACTGATTATTTGGTGCTTGGCTTTCAGTGTCCGTTCTGACCGAAGGCCAGAAATGGAGAAACAAAAGCCTGATGGACAGAATGTTTGTTTGGGTAATCGCTAACAAAGCCAGCTGTGAGGTACCTAAAAAGGACAGATCAGGTATTAATCCTGCCTTAAATATTACATCTGCTTTCAATACTTGTGGTCATTTCAGGTCTTTTTGCAAGTTATTTAACACTGCCTTTCACCATGTTACACCAATGTGCTCTGTGACAGCAGAGTTCTGCCCATTCAAATCAGATCGCCCTATGGAGCATCTTCCTCGTGTCACGGCTTTTGCTGGAGGCTTTTGATTAAAGCACGTTTCCAGCACACAGTCTCACCTTCCCCATTCTCCCTCCTGCTTGCTCGTGTGAAGTCATTTGCAATATAAATTACAGAATCAACTGTTGAGTTTACGAATCGAATATGCATGAAGATATCGCATAATATTACCACCCTTTCCAGCCTAATAGAGGTAAATACGCCTGAAATTTGTGTTGGCGGAAGAGCGGGTATTTATATACTGTAGGTATTAATTACAGTTGGACTAATTTAAAGTTTCCGTTATTAATTCCTTTACAGTTTTACTGCCATCAGGATTAACTGCAGCCACCTACAAGCACAACCACTTGGTAATATTCTTAATTACACAGAGGAAACATTCTCCTTACAGTTAAAACAGCTCTTTAACAAGCACCTTGTAGTCTCTTGTTTGTTAAAAATAAATATTAGTGAAGAAAAAAAAAAAACACCAGAGGGCAATGCTATGAGAATAAAAACGGGCCGCAGGGACTCAGGCTTGCAACGAGTTTGGAGAGTGCTTGATTTCTTGTTCGGTTGAAAAAAGACTGGATTGGCTATCGACAGGTCCCTATCAATAGGCAGACCCCGGAGGTCTGGCTATTTGCACATGGCCTGATTGACTTGTCCTTAATAGACATATAATTGTTGACAAATACCTTCCAATAGACTGTGGCAGGCATGGCCAGGCAGACAAAAGAGGCTTCTCTGTGACAGAGAGCGGAGAGGAACGACTGGGGGACATGGCACCTTAACCAGGAGACAGCCGGCTTCCCCCAGGAAGCTTTCAGAGCAAAACCTGTAAAGCCAGCCCTGCTTTCTACCTCCAGCAGCGACAGCCAGTGCAGACATGAAAAGCAGCGCTGTCTGTAGAGCGTGTGGGATCCATTCAGGGCTCCTCTTCTTCTATGCAACTTCAAAACAGAGCTTAATCATAACAGCAAACCTCTGCACTTAATACCACGCTTTCCCCAGGGCCTGAAGATTTAAAAAATAGCACTGGATTTTTTGCTATGACTGTTTGCTTTCTCTCAGCATCCGCTCCAGCTGTTACTACGGACAGAATCCCAGGGCAGGTGGACCTCCAGCTGCCCTTAAGGCCTAATATTTCCACCAATTCATTAAATAATACGGCAATGTTAATTGCACAAGTAGATCAACTGAATGCACTGGCTGGGGCTGTGTGGTTCTGCAGCGTTCCAGTCTCCACTGATTGCTGCAGCCACTGTGGACTGCTGGTGCTTCCTAAAGCAAGATACAAAAGTGGATGCTTTAATGCGAGTCACCGGCTGCCCAACATTTTGCCTGACCTTCCAAGGAAATGTGTGGTGGAGGTTGCACTCTACATCTAAGGATCTGGGACTAAGTGTAGCTTCAGTTTTTGTGCAGTGCCTTCACACACACAATTCGAAACCAGAGTAAAATAATACATTTACTGTGTGATTATTTTCTGTGTTAAATAACAACACGGGGGAAAAAAATGAAGAGGTGTAAGGAGGGGAAAAAAAGAGATAATAAACCACATTTATCTGTCCTCGAGATAATAGTTCTATATTAGATATGTTGGGGAATTAATTACATGGATTTTTAGAATGTTTAGTACATTATAGGCATTGCAATACTTGTCACAAGACAAAAGGCCATTGAAATGATGCAGTACAGCCTTAGGCAGCCATAAAAGAACAAATTGTTCAAGTTTGTATATCAGTGAGAGATCCAAAGAAGCCTGGCTCCAAGGAAAATACCAGTGAAATACAGAGATGTACCTACTCTGCACATTCACCCAGAACGCTGGACTCTGGCCTTTCAGTCCAGGGTTTGATGTGCTACCTTTCCCCCTCAGTGGCAAGCTGAGAAATCACTCCTGAACGTTTGCCTTGCAGGATTGCTTCCCTCAGTCACTGTGGATTTAGTGATTCCTGCCCTGCTGGGATACAGGGCTTGTCAGGGAGAGGTGACACCGTTATCCTGTGGCGTAAGCAACTTGCAGAGAGAAAAGGCAGAGAGGTGGGGGGAAGAGGGTCAGGAAGGGTGCTCGTTGAACCTCTAAGCTAATGTCTTCAGCTTCCCACCTCTAAGCTCCCCCACCTCTTTCCTCCCAAACTAATAAAAATAACCATTAAAAAAAAAAAAAAAAGAGACAGGAAAAAAAAAAAAAAAGAAAAAGAAAAAAGCAGCGCAGGCCGTGATCACAGAGACAAGCAAAGTAGGTTACAAATTAGTGTGACACCATCAAGGTGACACTGCAGACAACCTCTGACACCCGACACAAAGCTGAATGCCTTGTGCCAAAAAGACCTTGAGCCTTGTCTTTGATTCTTATTGATCAAATACATAGATTAAATACAGTATCAGATGGCAAGGCTAAAGCCTGGGATTCTGCGTGCAGCAAAGACCCTCAGACATGAAAGACCAGATATACAACAGAGATAGGGAGACAGGCAGATAGGGAGAGAGATACAGCACGACCGTATTGTGAATAAACAGATGTAGGCTGAGGGAGACAATTTTATCTGGCAGATGGGTTGGGCTTTCTGCTCTTACTGCACTTCTTACAGGTCAAGAAATCCAAATGTCAATAATATCAGGAATAAGGGACAGCGTTTTTAACTGCGTTTCTACACTCCCTAAACATTCCTACGCATGTGCATCCTGTGACCAGCTGCTTCAAAATGGTGCACGCGCTTGTGCGTGTGTGTCTATGTCCATTAATTCAGAATTACTCCAATTACGAGCTTTTGATGCTCCAAACCCCTCTTTCTAACCCAAAAGAGATGGAAAGCCCTCGGCCTGTCCAATCAGATCATTTTCCCTCCTGCCTGTAGCAGATGTAAGCAATTTACTTTTTTATTTCTGCATATTCAGTGCGAGCGGAGCTGTTGGTGACTTCTCACCCCGGAGCCTGCAGGATTCTAACCCTATCAAATTAAAGCATTTTGCTCACTTATTCCCAAGCGCTCGGCTGCTGCTTAGCAGGCCTCCCGCTGCATAGCAATGGCGGGCGTTCGTGTCCGCTCATACCCCGAGCCTAATCAGAGATTATTAAGGAAAATATACAGTGCTTTAATTTGATGAGACTGGTTATAGGTACTGCAGTTAAAGGTCACACTCTTGCGTGTATCTCCCTCAGTCACTGTAATATTTTCCTCTCGCTTGACAATCCTCAGCTCCAAACAATAGGCCAAGAAGACACGTTTATTTTTGTCACGCTGTGATGAGCTCAACAGGGACAAAAATGAATTATTTAAAGTTCGCATAAACAAACAACCCCAGGCCAGGTTCCCCTTGGCCCCTTTACCCCCTCTGCGTTTCTGCGCACGCGTGTGCACGCACTCGCTTTGGCTGTCTCTTGCCTTCAGAGAACGTGCAATTAAACCTCTCTCCATTCGAAAGCAAAACCACACTGATGTGAAGCCCAGGCACGGCGGCTGATCGGCAAGCTCCTGTGGAAGCATGCGGGTATGTCCCAGCATCAAGAGCCTCGAAAGGACTTTCTGCTTTGGCTCCAAAAGCCTTCTTCACCCAATAGGAGGCAATGGGGCTATCCTGGGCATAAGAAAACACGCATGCAAGAAGGGATGTGATGAACACTGAGCATTCCTCTTGCCACAGTGGGAACCAAAGGGGTTTGTTTCAGTCCTGTGCAATTCAAAGGGCTGAGGGAAGGGAATCACCTCCAGCCTGTCTGATTGTGCCATGGTAATTAGCTCGTGGTCTCATCTAATTTCACACTGCTTCCAGCTGAGGCTCTGTGGGTGTGGCAGGGGGCTGGAGGAAGGGCATACAACAACTTTCTTCTTTCCTCTGCCATAACTCTGCTGACGTTTGTTAAAATAGCGAGGTGCTTTGGTCTCTTATAAGAGCTGTGTGGTGGGGAGGGAAAGAGCGAGCCAGTGAGGGACGGGTGGGCTAATTGTAATCTCCTGTCGAGCCTAATGATTTGAGCATATGTGTCCATGCAGCAGACCAACAGCAGGCTTATTTACCTCCAAAATTTACATGAGAATTGCTTTATGCAGCTGTATGTAAAAATTCAAACCACACAGTGTCACTGTATCACGCAGGTCAATCCAAAGCCCAGTGGCATTATAGCAAGAGACAAAAGCCTCGCCACTTTGCCAGGGTTTCCTTTAGGACTGAAAGTTGTTGTATTAAAAATGAAAAACAACTACCAAAAAAAAAAAAAAAAAAAAAAAAAGTGAGCCTCTACCTACCGCTGCTCCCTTTCCAGATTCCCTTTGCATTCCTCAAAGGCTGCCAAAATTATGAGGACCTGGAGCCTGATCCTGCTTCTGCCCCTCGCAGCAGGCTGCGGGGTGGGCTGCGAAGGATGCCAGGATCGGGCCAGCTTCATTTTGTGTCTGTGAATAATCCTGTTAGCTGATCCCCAGGCACAGACTTTTTATATACACATTACTGATGGGCAAAGGCGGACGAGTTCAGAGAGGTGCAGCTTCAGTATTTATCCTAAACAGAGGCAGACAGGCTCAGGCTGCTTGGGATGCTGGAGGCATCCCAGTCCGTCTGGTAAATTGCTTGTGATTGCTTGGTTGTTGGGTTTGTTTTTCTCCCTCCAATCTGAACCTGCCTGTGATATCTCCAGAAAAACCACGGCTCAAACTTCCGTGGAAATACACGCTATGTTCATTTCTACAGAGAACTGGGGAATCCTCTGCTGCAAGAGAAATCGGGATCTTCCCAACCCCCCTCAAGTATTTGCGTTACACCGATAACGTCTCATCTTCCGTGATTTAGGAACAGCACTATTTCAGGAGCTGCAATTCTTAGTGTTTCTAAATTAAACTGAAAAGCTTTAACTGGCAAATTGGATTGGTCTTTCTAGCACCTTACCGATATGAACGTGGTCAGACACAGCAGCGACTGTCTCTGCAGCGGAACACCCTCAGAAAACGCAGAAGGATATCAAGGGGAAAAAAGTTACCTTCACTTTTTTTTAAACTTTATAAAAAGTTTTTCTGCAGAGGCTTGGGACAGTTCTTATTTTAGTCTGAACCAATTATTCAGCCTTAATACCTGGACCCCGGTATGCTTCTGTCTTTGATCAGAAAGAACTTGCCTGAAGGCCAGCTCAAGAGAGGTTCAAAGTCAAATGCTTTGATTTAAACCACTCTGCTCCCATCCATGAAAGAAGATGAGAAGAAGCTCTCTAGTATGAAGACAGAGATAAGTGCAATGCAGCATGTCACATGCACTATTACAATGCAAAGCATAAAAAAAGGTATTTCGGGGAGCACTGTGCTTAAAACACAAATCACCCTAACAATCTGATGTTTTTGGCAGGGGTAAAACACCATGGGGAACTACTGCACAATTCTCTAGTCTGTGAGAAACTTCACATATTCCACAGTAATGCGAGAAAGAGAGATCTTCAGCATGACCAAAGCCACAGACTCAGCTGCTCATGGTCTGAGAGCCTCTGGAACAATTTATATTGACATATGGAGGGTTAGACAGTGCTGCACCATTTCAGTTCTTTGAACGATCCTGTCCTCAAGACATTTTGCTATTCCAACACTCCAAATAACCATTTAGCTATGTGACTATAAGATCTTTCCAGAGTTTATAAAACTTGGAGCGCTGAGGAAACCCCTGCCCTAGTATTGCAGTGTTTAGTGGGATGATACGTACTGCCTATGATGGGAAGGGACAGGGCTTAGGCCCACACATCAACCAGGATTCTGCAGAAGAAAGGAAGCACAACTTCCTGATGGCAATTGGAGTTTGCTCTCCTCTCCTCAAACACCTTTGAACCCCAATATGTATTTTAAAAAAATGTAAAAAAAAAAAAAAACACCACAAAACCCCCCACCTTTTTCCTTCCTTGGGCTTCACACAGGAAATGAACCGCAGGAAACAAAGTATCAAAATACAGCCTTGCACTGACAGTGTCAGAATTTTATTGCTCGGGCTGTAATCACTCGTAGGGGGAGCAGATAGCAACACGCCATGCAGGCTGCGCTGGCTGGCAATGCAGGGAGATGATTTTCCCCCTTGACATTCAGAACTTCACTCTGTTGACAAGAACTAAGGGAATGAAAAGGAGAAAGGCTTTTTCAGAATTTCTTTTTCTACTTCTGGTGAATGAAAGTAACTTTCCTTTAGCTATCAGTGCTGTGGTGAATATGTTTTGTCACTATATCCTGCTGTGTCTTTTCACTAGGGAGCGTTTTGATGGCAGAGCCCTTCTTTTCTCCCCTGACTGGTACCCTAGGCATCCTCCCAGCTTCTGCTTCTCATTAATGTGTCCCTGTCTATCCCCTCTGGCATCCCGCTAATTCAAATGGGAGAAGCCTAGAAATCATTGCAGGATAGCACCGTAGTAAAGCAAACCAGATCTGATTTCTGCCTTGAAATGGGACCAAGAGCGTCTTTGGGAAAGGGCTCTCCAAACCCCATGCCCATAATGGCACCAGATTTCAGCAAGTCTACCTTTCCATGTGAACTTTGCTGTCCAAGACCTTCTTTTTAAGGCATACCTTGATAGGGAACTGAAAAAAGCCATGGGAACGTGTTCCTGGGCTGCTGCATCGCTAAACCTTGTAGGATCACACTGCAGTATACCAGCTTAATTCAGAACACGGGGAGAGTTTGAGAGTTGGGCTCTGACACCCCTCCCTGCCCCTCCTGGTAACCCAGCATGAGTGAGAGAGCTGACCAGCAATGCATATTCTTTCTTTTCAGTCTCTGGAAAGGTCTGTTATAAATGCATAATCCCATAAGCACAAGAAAAATCAAAACCAACATGCAAAAGGAATGCTGAAGCTGAAAAATGCAGCACCAGAGATCAAACCATCAGAAAAGTAAAACACAGGGGAGGATAAACGAGAGCAGGAAAAAGAAGGCACAGGAGAATAATTAACAAACAGCATATGCTACATAGAGCAGGAGAGTCCAGCTTAGAAAAAGCAAACAGTGGGCTCTCCTCTCTGCTTACAGAGAAATCCCGGACCCTGCTATGCTTTGAGGGTCTGAGAGGAGAATGATGAGAAACCCATATCCACAATGCACCTCTGATGTCCGGTGCAGAACACCACAGAAGACCACAGCTTGCTGCCGTCAGCCAAATTAATCTTCCAAGAGGTGAAACAAAACTTTAATAGAACCTATCTTGTTAAACTGTCCAGCCAGGCCAGCAGGGTGCTCATTTTCTGCTTATCAAATTCAAGTTCTGCTCACTACTCTGCTTTGCCTTATCCATGGCTTGGTGAACTCCACACACTATGCACATACAAGAAATGCTCCAGATAAAATACAGGGGGAGATGTGGCACACCTTGTGTACATTCCTGTAAGTGATAGGGTGGAAGGAAGAATAAATGTTTCCTAGTTCAAAATTTCCTGCTGCACCTCTGTGTTTTCAGTATGCTGTCAACCTCCACTTTTGGAAATGAGCAACTGACACTGGTCCTATTCCCTTTATATTTGGGGGGGACCTTTTGTAGCCACAGCTTTTGGAAAAAGCAGTTTTGGGAATCCCGCGTAATAACCTCCAGAGAGAAAAATCTACATGGACATGATAAGAGAGCTCTTAAGAGTCAGATTTTTGGTTGTGCCGTGAAACTCTGGAATTCAAGTAGAGGTTTCCACTTGGGGGACGGGAAGGATGGGTTGAGAGTGCATAAAAATTGAGGAACTTAAGTGAACACTTTTTGCTTTTATTTTCTTCAAGAATGGGAAAACAGGAGTAGGAAAGGAAAATACTGGGAGCAAGAGACAAGAAAGGACAAGACATTGTCATTTAGGTATAGGACCTATAACTGAGCAGAGCTGAAAACAATACTGAATATGACTGCATTTTGACCAGGAAACTGGACAACCTCTAGCTGAGAATGAAACATGGAACTGCAGACCCAGCAGCAACTGTCAGTAGGTAGCAGAGCCAAGAGGTGCGATGTAACCTGTGATGGGAATAGCACTACTAGCTCTTTTGTACCTACTTGTACCTTACTGTATCATTTACCTCTGAGAGTCAGCAAAGGGGATTTAGGGAAGACCTGTCACTCAGTCCTCAACATACTAAATTTTAAGAACAAATTTGAAGAAAGAAACAAAGGGAGTACAGAGTAAACATGTACCATATGGGTTTCCCAAAGCTAGATTATGCCAGGCTACCCTGAGAAGTTATTCATAAGAAGTATTTTTTCAAATAAAGATCTTAAAATATATCCACTCTTCAATGATGTATTTCAGCAGGTGCCACTTGGGAACTACTCAGCACCGTGGGAAAACAGAGAACTAGACAGGACTCTGAGGCGTACGTGGGTGATAGGGGAAGTGAAGAGGTAACATGCTGCAGGGAGAAATGGAGGGCTGGAGGGAAGATATCAGGGAGTTCCTCAAAGATCAGCCTTCAGATGGATCTCATTTAATGGTTCATTAATAAACTTGGCACAAAAAGTAAGAGTGTTCAAATGAAATTTGCAGATTGTACAAAGTTGGGAGGCACCATCAACACAAACGAAAATCGCAATATCACACAAGAAGAATTGGATGACCTTGAGGACAGAAGTAATAGAAACGGGATGAAATTGAACAGTACAAAATGCAAGGTCATGCACTAAGGAACTAATAATGAGAATTTCTGCTAGAAGCTGTTGGGAACGACAAAGGAGGAGAAAGACCTGGGTTTGCTAGTTGATTACAGGATAAATATGTGCCTTAATATAATGCAGCTGAAAAGGCAGATGCAATCCTAGGATTCATCACCTGTAATAGTGCTAATAACAGGAGGAAAATATTAATGCTACTACACAAAGCACTGGTGAGACATTATCTGAAATCCAGCATAAATTCTAGTTACCCATGCACAAGAAGGATGCATGCAAATTGGAGCAGAGGGTGCAAAGAGGACTATTACAATGATCAAGGGACTGGAGAATTTCTATGAGGAAACTAAAAGAGCTTGGCTTACTCTGTATACCTAAATGATGTCTTAAAGGGACACACAGTTACAATTCTAGAACAGAGGGATTCCATACCAGCTATATAAGGCTTTATATGCATGTATGCTTAATGATGACTCAAAGAGGAATGGCTATAAGACAGCTTTGAATTTGCATAATTATGAAATGACAAAAAGGACAAGTTTTAAAACTTAATCTAATCAGATTATGAATGCTACAACATAACATAAGCAGCAAAGAAGTAGCAAAGTGGACTGGATATTCCAGATGCATGTTTTTCTACCTACAAGTAGTCCTTTGCTTTTTTCCTTTAAGGACCAGGAAGGTGGGAAGAGACACCAACTAACAGCAGACTACAGAAGGACGTAACTCTTATTTGAAGTTAAGAATTAGCCAACTTAGGATGTCAAAAAGATGACAGCAAATATAGTTCATAGGTGTGATATGTCCTGAATCCCTCTTAGGAAAAGTTGCTTCATTTTTTATCAGATTAGAACCATAGATAAAAATTTAATTTTTGCTCATTCTCACAGCCCACCTGCTATCAGGAACACACTCCCTCTGCTTTTCACTGGAAATATGCCTTGACATCCATAATTTATTAGAAGCCCTAGGTTTGGTGGTCTGTGCCATGTTTCAGCTATTGGTAACAATACAGCCCACTGTAAAGAGGGGATTCTGTGCTTTATACAGGTCCATTTTCCTGAGAAAGTGAAAATGAATAAAATCGTAACACAATCATCTGGCAGTATCTGGGGGTCGAATTTCTGTGCTCTGTATTCCAAAGGATTTGGTGGCATAAAACTCTAATCTCCCCGACCTGAGTATTTTCAGCTCTGCCTTTTTTAGGCACAACAGGACATTCCCCACAACTCTCCCTCCAAAAAAGAAACTAAGAGGAAAACTACAATATTTGCAAAAGGCCAGGTTAGAACAAATAAAAACCTAAGCAGAAAGGCAAAACACCAGGAGAAAATCTCAGAAGGAAACAAACAAGAAAACACTCATTAGAATGTTTTCATCCAGACAACCATTTTTGCAACAGTCTGTAGGAAATAAAGAGCCGGGAGGGAACAACTAAGAAGATTTTTTTTCTTTTATTTTTGCTGCCTGTGAGGATGAGGATTGAGCTGAAGGCTTTCATTATTGTATCTAACTACAGCATATGATCCTCACAACTTTCTAAAGGCACAAATACCAGAAACTTTCTCAGCACATCATAATCACAGATGAATTTTCCCTTGCCTAGTGGATGCCCAGGGCCAACCAAGGACACCTATGATAGGAGTGCTATCAGAGTTTCACAATAAATCCAGGGGTGGGGAAGACGGCTATATAAAATACAGCCGCATAAGTAGGAATATAGTTACATCAATAGATAAAAAGGTATATATAAATGCAGTCCAATTCTTTGAATGTATGCACACATTCAGGTCTTGAAATGGCTTTCTTTATTATAAACACTCTCGCTGATTTCAAACCTCACCTAAATATTACTCTAAGAGACATGCTTTAATTACAAACACAGCATGCAGCAGTAGCTATTTCCCTCTGCACTGACATGATAGAGTCATCTCACTGTAAATTTCTGATTCACTTCCTAAGGTAACTGGAATGGTTACTGGTGTGTAAATAAGGAAACGGCAGAGGTATGCCATACAGCACTGCTCCCTACCAACTGCTGCACAAGAATGGCTTCATGCAGTGGAATTCCTTTTGCCCATTTACATGGATGTGTCTTGGAAATGTCACTGTTCTACCCTGCCAAGCAGTACAGCTCCTGCTATGGAAACACAATGAAACCAAACAGTTAGAATTATTGCTCTTAAAGAAAACTGATTTGCTTGTCTGTCTTCTAAGAAAAATTCAGTTACCGTATACTGTCAACCTTGGCTTGACTGGCAATGATTTTCCTGGTCTAGTCTGCTGGGAACCTTAAATGAACATGAGCAATTATAAACCTAAAGTCTTCAGCAATTTGTAGGCATTATCTCAGGATAATTGCCCTGAAACGTTCACATTGCAAAGCAAAGGTAGATAATTTAAAAATCCATCTTTCTCTGTCTGCACTACAGGTTGGGCCTAACACTCTTCCCTCCTGTGGGCCCTGCGGTAGCACAATAAGCTTGGAATTAGTCCTTTGAAAATGTCTGTTGCTGTCTTTTAGAAAGCACAGAGGCCAAGTCTGAGTTTAACCTTTTCTGGCTTTATTATTTTTACAAAATGTAACCCAAGTCATACTTACTGGCAAAGAAAACACAGAAAAACTGGAATATTAAAAGTCAAGGGAACAAACCTGCCCTGAGGAGCTCTGGCCAATAACATCCATTGCAGGAACGCTCTCCTGCTCCCCTGGTAAGATGAGTACCCCTCAGAAAGAAACACTGGGTCCTGGCCTCTTCATGACTGTCTGTCTTGTACCTGAGCTTAGTATTTTCTGGGAGGTATACCGATGAGCTTCCTAAAGTGCTCTGTTCTTAAGTGCTCGGCTCCCTCTCTACAACTGGGAAAAACCTCCCGAGAAGCGCTGAACATTTCTCTCTTCTCACGATTCACACAACTGCCTCATCTGTAGGTGGTTTCCTCAGTTCCTTGCCCCCATCCTACTGAGCAAGCAACTGAAATGCACTTATCGCCTTACTGATTTATAGCAGCTCTTCCCTCCACTGTGAGGAAGGGAGCACTGTATCTGGCTTACAAGTAGAGCGCAGCGATCTCTGAGCTCCTTCTGCAAAGAACTAGCAGGAAGGAGGATGTCTGGAGTGGGGAAGAATGGAAAGGCTTGAACTCCAACTGATTTTGGAGTCCTTCAGCAAAGCATGGCATCACTGTGTTCTTTCTTGATTTCACGGAGTCACAGAATTCTATACAATCGATACATAAAGAGATAAATAAACAAACAGTGGAACTGGACTTCTGCAAAACCACAACACTTGTTTCAGTGAGGAATGGAGAGTACTGAATTCTGAATGGAGAGCAAAAGGCCCCCAGAGCAGGAACACCGGATACAGCAGCCATCTAGTACCTGTATCTATCCTTCACGGGATCAAAAATGGTTATACAAAAATCAGCAAAAAACACTTAAGTGAAGTAACAATATAGGAACACTGCTGGAAATCAGCTATGAAAATGTTGGATATTCACCCAAGTAACTTTCAGTTCAGAGTCCTTACTTTCCTACACAGACCGAAGATAATCCAAGGAACAATTTTTATTACAGAAACACCCTTGTAATATTCACAGTTCCAATAAATTACCCTGAATCCTTACTCTGCTGGTCTTCCTAGAAAAGCTGCATGTGAAAGACTGATCCAGTTCACACCACCACCCCGGCTCCTCTGTGAACACTATGAGTAGAAAGGGACTCCAATGCCTTCTGCCTTTTCCTACCATAACCATTTTCTCTTCTCTCCATCATTTCCTCATTCCTCACATCCTATTCTATAACATTTTATAGAATATTTTATACAAGTTCTATGAAATGACAAAGCACAAATGATGACGTTTCATCAAACCATTTGGAAGTCAATAGCACAGTCACTCCCACTGACAAACAGCTCTGTTAGCTGTCTCTCTTTTTCAAGCAGGACTCCATTCTGCACATTTCTAGAAAACAGCAAGGAGGGACAGGAGCACAGGCTGTGTTCCAGTTGTGCCAGATCTGACCCAAGAATAGCAGATGCATTCTCCCTTATTCCAGGGCCATCGGAGTGAGGCTGGTGATCTGATTTCAAGCATACTGGGGGTACTCTCTGACCCCCGTGATTTTACTGCCTCCTGAGTTATCGCTTGTGATTTTCACTGGAATGAAATGGCACATCAGGGAACAGTAAGTATTCCAGCAGCCCACAGACAGGCAGAATTACAAAGTACCTGCCAAAACAGCTGACATACCTCTGGCAAAGCTGTATTTTTAATCCTTTCAGATGGAGCATCCAACTGCCTATCCAGATCTTTGAGGCTTGACTAAGTGAAAATGCTAAAGAAAGGACCGCTCTATTTTTCGTTTTGGTTTTTTTTTCTAATACAATTGTGGGCCTCGTTCATAGGCTTCTAAAATGCAGCTCTTCTGATAGTTTCTCTTCGTAATTGTGGAATGAGCCTGGCTTGCTTCACGACCATACAAAACCCTGCTCATACCAATGATGACATGCTCAATGCCATTGCCACCAAACAGGACAGGATTGTAACCTCAGGTAGCTTAACACCAACACAGGACCCTATGAAAGATCAAGGTTGTTTCAGAAAACAGTTTCATGGAAAATATTCATCAAGAAAGAACTGATGAGGAGATATCTTTCCTAGAAAAGGAATGGAAATTGGACAGATAAACCATCTTCTGGGTGGAATTCCAACTCGCGCAAAAAAGTTTGCTGTGGAGTTTAACCCAGGCTGAAGTTCATCGTGTCTATCTTAAAAAAGCAGAAGCAAAAATGCAAATTAATGCAAATTAAGAAATGCACTCTACATTCTTTCAAGTCAAAAAATGGCAACTTCTTCAGAAACTAGCAAAGGCCTATTTCATTTCTTACTGGAAGAGAATCTTGTCTTTATTTCCTCAAGAGCAAAAGGGAAAGTGATGGGAGAAAGGGGTGTACATAAGCTTCCCTTTATGCTGAGATAAACGCATTGACAAACTTTATCCAACACATTTCTGGCAAGATTTCTTGCTTGAATTGAAAACGTATTTTCTATTTTAAAAGTATAGGCAGGGAAGTTTTGATTGAGCGCAGTACTCACATACCTTTTAAAAACTGCTACAAGCTGAATGCGTAATTTCAAATCCCTCTGGAATAGTCCTACAAAATTATGATCAAATAAATAGAATTGTGTAGTAATGACAAGAAATCATCTGTGAAATTGACTAGAGGATTAGTTCCCTGATAGAGAATACATATAGTGAGGCAAAAAGTGCTGTTCCAGTTTGCTCCCTCCAAAATGTGAGTATTTTTCATCATTCAGTGAAAGATTTCTTTCTGTATCAGTGTGTGAAGAGTCTCAGCACTAGAAGTGTGTGCTGAATTCCTTATTTTTAATGAAGAAATCCTATACAGATCCTAGCAGCGATGGCTTCTTTCTTATTTGCATACTTGTAACTGAGTGTTATTTGAATGCTGAGACTGACAGCCTGCTCACCAATTAACGTACAACCATTTGCAATGTGGGCACCTGTTTCACTCATTCCTCCTTTTCAAATAAGTGATTCATTTAGCTCCAGCCCGTGGTTACCCATCACAGGGCAACAAGTGCACCACAAGGCATAGGCCAGGTGATCTAAAGCTCACCAACAACAGATAAGTGACCGACGGCCCAGTGCTGCCAGCAGGGAGTTGGCTGCGGGATCCAAAGCGAAGGCAGAACAGATTTCTCCACACCCCAGACAAGCAGAAGACTGCCTGTGCCCTGCAGAGGTGCATCTAACGGAAATTAAGACACACAGCTTTAATGCAATAGCGGGCCTTTCAGATCTCAACCAAAGCCAAGGTTTCTAAACACAAATTTGTGTGAACTTTCCCTCCCGCCTGTCCCCTCTGCTGGCCTTGCAAAGCTTTTTGGCCATTTCAAGTTAGAGCCTTAAGGTTTAATTATTGATACGACAAGCAGAGCTTTCACAGAGGTGAAGAGGAGTGCAGAGGTGAAGTGGCTGGAGACACCCTGCCTCAGTAGGGCACAGGCAGGAGTAATGCTTTCCTGCATTTCCCAGCTTGGCTGCCTGCACTTTCACAAAACAGCTGAGGGCATGGTCCTCACTGTACCCACAGTCTCCCAGCATCCTCTGAGGGTGCAAAGCTGCTTTGGGGCCAGAGACACCAGTGAGATCTAGATGTAAGCTTGTACTGTATGCAAGAACACTGCAGGGAGCAAAAGGCAGGTTTTCATGTACAGACATCATATGCATGCAGACACTTGCTCCCTGGGGCAGAAATCCCTTGATGTTTTCTGGATGTCCTAGTGCACCTTTAGATTGTCATCCTTTTCAAGTCCAAGACCTAAGTTTTAGGCTTTGGCAAAAGACAAGAAACAAAATAACATCACTGAAAGGCATCTGTCCTCTGTGTTCCTTACTCTCATGTCATTTACGTGCTTCTTGCCCTTGTAATACTACTGTATGTATCAGACAAAACCCCACTATTTCATTGCCTTGAACAGGAAAATGTTTTCAACTCCCCTATGCGTTCCTGCCTAGTTCATGGCTTGATTTAATTTTACAAGGCAAGAGCTGGAACAATTATCTGATTCTTCATGTACAGCAGGCTTTCAGTGGTCATTTCTGAAGTTTTACTGGTTCGTAACCTCTGTAATCAGAAGACCCAGTAAAAAAAAAAAAAAGAAACTAAGTGAACAGGCAGGAATCTGTTCATATTATCCCTTCCTAGCTGTCCAGGCTTTCATCCTCTTTTCTCCCACACATGCCCTTATTGCTCTGCTACTCACCCACCAATGAGGGTCTGTCAATGGCAGTGAGAGGTCAACATCAAAGCACTTTTACAGCTAGCAGCTTGCAGCTAATGCTGGCATTATGGAGAGAAATAGAGAGAGAGAGAGAAGCATAGGGATTGAATGAATGGCCCTCTCATATAGAAAGAGACCGAAGAATAGAACAAAACCCCCTATTCTCCCACTCTTTATAATACTCCTGGGCCGAGTGTGTGTATGTGGTACACAGCTGAGTTTGAAGTGCATTAGCACTCTTTCAGTTTACAAACAAGAGGCCTAATTTAGAAGAAAAATCTCCTATCTGATTATTTCTTTGTGCTCACCCATGTGGTAAAAAATGTCTGTACAGAGAAGGGAGGGGGCTACAGAGGTGGCTTATTAACTTCTCTGCCCGTCTCGTGATTATGGAGGGCAATTGGGAGATCATTATTCATCCATAATTTTCAGGAAAAAAAAATGTTATAAACAGACCTTCAAAAAGAAAAAACAAAAAAGTTTTGCCACAGACTCCTGTTTTTCAAGGCAGGAGAAGGAAATACCGTGGGTCAGTCCCACACCAGCTGCATGACTGATGCTAGCAGTCTCACAAAAACCCAGGAATTACTTTTGTCTCACACAACTGACACTCTGATTCAATGTCTTTCCCCCAGAGCACTGTGGCCTTGGTACCATTATTTTCCCATTTTAATGAAATTACCACTTCATGCTCAGTGGTGTACCTGTCATCATCTCACTTGGCCCACCAATCTGTACCTGCATAGGGGAAAGGAACAGAAGCTTGGATGAGTGCAAAAGTACCCAGAGACACCAGCAGCAGGCTTAGGGGTGAATAATCCTCCAGGACTGCCAATGAGTAATTGTGCTTTTTCCTCCCTTTTCTGAAGCCTGGGACATACCATCCTTCTAGGACCAACTGTGTACGTAGTTTAACAAACTTCCTGCTCCAATGAAGAACTTCAGTTTTGGCAACATTTTTGATCTTTTCTAATGCAATAGTTGACTTACTGTACTTGTCTTTTTATACTTGCTGTGTCCTTGTAACAAGGAGAATCGGGTTAAAAAAAAACAAAAAGGAGAAAAAAATTGCAGATGCTTAACACCTCAGCAGAGTATACTTTTACTCCTTAAATTTAGGATGCAGAGGTCAGAGGAGGGTCGCAAAAGCTCACAAGTGATAGAAACAAAAAAAATCTCATCTTGGAGACCAACCTGAAGAAGGTATCAGTGATTTCAGAGAACATCCGGACTGTTTTGTGGGAGTCTGTGTGAGGGAACTTTTCCTACGTTCTCAATGATAAAATGCCCATGCACTGAATAGTAGGACTTGACTTTCAAGCATCAATGTGTCAGAGATCCTAACGATACTTGTATCCACTATTTATTGCTTAAAGTAAATACACGAAGGCAAAAAAAGAAAAAAAAAAAAAAAGAATAAGTAAACTCCAGCGTAAACACCTCTGTGACGTGTAACTGCAGAATGCCTCAATACTTTGAATGCCTTTTGAATGCAAAGCTTTCCTGATTTATCACAGACATTTTTGGGAGTTGAATTTTGCAAGCATCACTTCGTATATTTTGAAGCAGAAATCAGCAGAATCTCCACTAGAGGAACCGTTCTTTTTAGCCTGTACCTTCTAGCAGGACAGTATGTAACAGAGTTACCCCACCAGTACAAAGGCCTCCAGTATTTTATATTGTTCAAGATAATGAAAGTGCAACTTAGCTCATTATATACTGATTTATTTTATACAGAAGGCAGTCTCAGTAACCTGAGTGTTTGGTAAATGGGAGAACTGCGCGTTCAGAAATCAATAAACTGAAGACAGCTTTATCAAAATTGGTGTTAACTGGGGGGGATAAAACAATGACGACACAGGATACCCCCATACCCTTTCTGGGAGCACATGCACCTGTCCCTAGAATGGGAACTAAACAGGGCTAAAAGGATTAATTAGCGCCCTTGAAGGTTAACTGTAGTGGGTCTTTGAGCTTAGTAGAAGGAAAACAGATAAAAGATATTATTACTACTACTACTGTTTTGCACGTGCAAGCGAGGTTAAGTTAGACTGCATCAATTTAATGGTTTGAAGTCATGACATTGATCTGCTGTGAAAACCTACGCGGTGCAAAGCAGTCTGTGCAAGAGGTAATTTTGGGAGTCAGGATACCTAGTCAGAACTTCATCTTCTTGAAGACGGCTGTGATGGTTTCATTAGTTAGTGCATGTTCAAAACTACAGACTGTTTCAGACAGAAAGTAAGGACATGAATATTTAACCTTTGAACAGGGAACTCATTTACTGGGAACCAACTTTATGAAGTAAGGTTATAAATATATCTGATGTACTGCAATCAGCATAGTATAATGAGATCACATGAATGGTTGGGTTGTCTTTAACCTCTGATTGTTTAAAAGTGCAGATACTCATTTGTACTACGGATTAGTGATGATGAACACTGAAATGAAGCTGAGTATCAGCCACAGGTTTGAACAGATTTCCCCGAAGTGAAAACAGTCCCCTCCACTCCAGTTTCCACCCCCAACATTTCTTTCATGCATGGTAATTCAGCTGTAGTCTGTCAAAACCCTGAAAGGGACATATCTTTCCAGTTTACCTGTGGGGACCTTGCACTGCTAGAGCAGGGCTTGTTCACCTTGGCAAAAGATATCTTCAGAGTAAGGTCTCTTCATGTTACCCACTTAATAAGCCACATTGAAATGCCACGCGTAAAACACATTTTAAAAATTATATTCTCCCCCACAAAACCATCTGTTGTATGGTAGATGAGTAGAAGTGGAATAAACAGAGAAAAGGGAAAAAGTACAACTTCACAGGGTTCTTCAGTAACACTGTTCTTGCATTTCCAAGACTCAGGATCACAAATGCCTCAAACATCCTCCTTAGTGAGAAGGCTGCAAAGTCAGCATTTCCAAAATTGCCACTTTGCACAGCTTTACTCCTCCTCCTTGGAAAGCACTCACTGATTTTGCAGGCAACTCTAATGGAATTTATAGATGCACTCCATGATAAAACAACTAAACTCTGGAAATTACAATGACATTTTTTTTCTGTGAAAATAAGGAATGGCACCACTCCAAAATATAGTAAGAAATCAGGAGAGATACAGGCAACTTAACCAATCATATGAAGATCGCAGCTCATGTGTTTTCTTCCCCCCTAGTTCTGCTCAATTTCATCAGTATTCTGTGCTCAGGATTTGAACCCAGCTATGAGAGCTGAGAAGATTATTCGGTATGTAAGGATATTAAAGCTAGTCAACGTAGGCTGCAAGCATTGAATTTTTTGTCCATTAGGAACATCTGCCTATTCCAGGAGGGATATCAGAAAACGTGTCCAGGCAGCAACACAAACTGAGCAAACGTCTGTGGCAGCAGATGAAATTACCACAACAGGATAAATAATAAAAAATTTACCATGACACAGTAAGTCTCCCTCACTATGGCAGTATAGAGCAGCTCTCCAACAACATACTTTCAGTGTTAAGTCATGGAAGTGGTATCAGAAAATGGGTTATTGTAAATTACAGCCTGGATTGCCATATATCCACTACACCTACAGGAATCTGAACTCTGAAGTCATTTACAGATAGGGTTACATCCAGAAGAAAGGATATCTTCCCTGGGAGATAAAACAATACAGTACTTCTATGTTTTACAGATGTAGTAAGAGAAAAAAGAACACACTGGAAATGGACATCAAGCTGGGGGAAACTTCTCTGAAACCAGACATCTTTTTCCAGAAAAGTCAATTAAAATGGCTTGTTTCTTGAGCATTACTACCAAATCTGCCCCTCCTTTGGCCATTAAACCGCAATATGGAGTCTTTATTCTGATCTTAATTTAGTCTGCTCTTACTACTTCAACTGAAATTAGCAGAATCTTTGCCATCTATTTGACCAACAGGGCACGTGCTGTAGCTTGTACAGAAAATGCCACAATGAATACTGTCAACAAACCAAGTCAAATTACACAATGACTTTTACAGTAGTACTTCATTACTCTGAATACCTTTCCCTGCCTTTTCTTCCTCTGCTGAACTCAGAATTTTGGGTAGCCAAAACAGCAGCTATTGATCTGAACTGTCTCAGCTGCAGTGTCCCACCAGCATCTGAAGGGACTGAAAGGCCTTTGTAATGGGGAAATAAGCAAACGCCATGCAGCAGTGAAACTGAGATTTTCTAGGTCAGAAAACTTGATGTTATTTTTGAAATACAAAATATTGTTTTAATACCCAGAAACAGGGACTTCATTCAGCAATGTACTTCTGTGTTTCAAATCTTCTTATCTTGATAAAGCAAATAATTGACCGAAGAAGGTAAGAAGGCCCATGCTTAGATAGGTCTCTAAAGTATTAAGTGACACTGCTATGGCACGGTTGCACATCACTGTCCTCTCTTCCTGTGTACATGGGAAGAGTGGATGATTTCCTCAAAACTGCACAGGCTATTGGCATCAAAACTTCTAGACAAATCCAAAACTGCCGCATTAAGCTGCTCCCCATTTTTCTGGAACAAAGCCACTATGTGTAATTTTCCCTGAGGAAATAAATTACAATTAAAGAAAAATTGAATGAGTGAGGGAAGAGAAGCTTAAATATTAAACTATAGACGCTGGAAGAGAATAAAACTTTTTGGCTGATTCACACTGTGTCCATAAATTACAGCATAACGTAATGCATCATGTCTAAGATACAAGAACAAAATTGAAAAGAATAATTTGGTTTCTTATACACAGTTAATGATGAATTACCATTTACATGTTTCATCATTCATATGGCCATAATTCAGAATCGTGACAGTACAAAATCTATTACTCTAACAAAGGATTTGTATCAGACAATTATCTTGACAGTTCCTGTCTTGTTCTTGGAGTAGTGGTGTATTCAAAGAGCTCTGTGAGCTATCAGCCAGCTCTAAAGTTTTTAGATACCAGTGAGCCTCCCTCCTCAATCATTAAAATGGAGAAGAAAAACTAATGTTATTTTTATTTGTAACCTAAGAATGCGCACATTACCCTCTCCCCCTGTTCACAAAGGCTGTAGTAATGCACTCACCTACCCTATTCTTTCCTTTCCTTTAGGATGATTCCAAGGGCTGGATTTTTACCTAGGTTTTTCTCAAGTGTTGGGTGTTACGTATATTGATTTCTGAGGACCTGGCAGGACTCTAAAGGTCATTAATTCATGACTTAATACAGCATAGAATAGTATTTTTTTTTTTATTTTTTATTATGCATTACTATAAGCCAAAAAAAAACCTTAACATTAACTCTTTTAACTGTGAATATGACAGATATTTTCATGAAGGCCTTTACCAAAAGCCATTTCCTTTAGTAGAATACAACCACTTCTTATGCACCAGAGGGGCACGCCAATGAAGCCGTGAAACATCCTAATCCTGAATTAACTCTCAAGTCATCGTGAAGGCTTTCCCATGCCATTTAGTCTCCATAAATCGAGCTATGAGACTTCAACGAACACAAAACAAATTATGTTGAAATCCAACTGGGCCTATCTGGTTTCTGTCATGGTTTGACATCACCTGCTTCATTTTATAGCTCAACTCACATTAGCAATCCATATCCAAACTCATATAATCTCATTCGTGCTATAAAGTCCACAGAGAGAAGACCCATCTCTTTATTTAGGTTTTTCAATAACTTGGTGAAGTTCTTCCTGGGCATAATTTTTCTCTCATGTATCTCAGCATTGTCATCCTCTACCCCTGTCTGTAAGAACAGATGAAGTAGGAATGTGGTTTCCACTTCCATTTTGTTAAAAATCGTGTTTCTTGGAGCAACTAAGAGAATCAAATCTACTGATGCTGTCTCTTTTATTTCCAGTGTCTTTTCTAAGAAATTTTCAGTGAGCCTGTCAGATTCCTTGATTAAATCATACGGCTCAGCTTTGAGCCTGTTCTTCCCTCAGTTGACAACTCACCCTAAATATAAGCTTCTGCTTAGGGCTACATCTTCCTCATTCAACTTGTCAATCCCACATTGATCAAAACCCAAGATGTGGATATCCTTTTAACCTATTTAACCACATTAGATAATTCTTGACTTCTCCCCGGGTAATACTTCTGGGAAGCTTTCCACTCTTTTGTCTAGTTATTAGACTTCAAAACTGTCACATATACGCAATTCATTTATACTTCTGACTTCCACTTCAGCAGAAGACAATCCATTTGTTCAGTTACAACGCAGTTAAAACAATACCTGCTGTATCAGAAAGCAACCCTGCGTACAATAACCAGAGTCCATCTATGAAGAGAGATGGGCAGTTCTTCTCCGTATCTGAAAACTGCGTCTTTCCAATAACAGGCTTGATTCCCTTCTGACTTTCAGTTGATTTTATTTCCATTATTGCAGCCTACCATTTTCAACAGACTGACAGTCAGGTGATGACGGGAGAATTAGGACCTATGTGAATACCTACATCTAAAGACAATCTTGACAGTCCTGTCCACAACTTAATACTTAAAGTATATCAAGCATCAGGTGGGCATGAATATACAGACATAGGAGTCAGCCCCCTTGTTGGGGAAAGAAAAAAAAGGGTAATTACTCTCCTCTTACCTTTTGTGTAGTTGCACATAGTGGGTGAAAGAGCAGAAAGGTTTCACCATCATCCCCCTCCCTCCTGTTCCCATCACTTTTCTGCTCTGACACTGGAACCAGAATGAAAGCTTTGGATTAAGCCCCTTGGTTCGGGTCTCAGCCTGCCTATCATATACACACAGATACCTGCAATAATCCTACTGAATATGTTCTCATCTGATTTTTATATTAGACAATCTTACAGAACGAAATCAATGAAGAAGGGGTGCATTTATCTGAAGAATAACTGTGCTGGTTCCAAGATATCACACGCATCACATCAGGAATAAATCTGTACAAAGGTGTTCTGCTGCAAGAATTTTCCATCCTGTCTGGAAGTATCCGGGATTTTATCACTCTTTCATACAGCACGTAACAATCTCAGGACAATGCAATGTGTAATGTCGTACAGAAGGTTCCAAAAGAATATGAACTACAAATTTTTCTGTTATAGACAAGATCTTTAAAAAAAAGAACTTTTTGGATTAATACATTTTAATATGAGACTGTTCCTTTCTCATCTGAATTTGCATAGGAAGTTATGGTAAGCAGTTCAATTAAGCTATTTGTACACAAGCAGTTGCTTACCGTGCCTATTACAGAAGTGGTTAATTGCTCCTTACATTTCATCAGCGCAGGAGCTATGGTACAAAGCAGGAAGTTACAGGAAGTGAGCAAGAAAATAGGATTAGAAGGCAGAGCCCAAACGTGACAGCCAGTCATGGCGCTGTGCCACATTAGTCCAGGTTATTCTTGGGGACTAAGACTGCACATGCATACTGTTATCACCCATCCAGCAGCAGTAACTTATTCCTGTGTATAAAATCTGACTCTTAATTTCCCCCAGAATACACCCATCATGCTAAGAGGGGGAAGGTATATGCCACTACAGTGTTCTGATCTTTAAAATTCATTTGAAAGACTAAAAATAGCTTCTAGAATACATTAAAAAAAATGTGTTTCCATGTTGTTCTTTGTGACAACCGTTATTTCACTTGCAAGCATGTTGCAACACTGTCCATCTTTACGAGATTATAGACTGGAGAAAACACATGGGCATGACTGACTCTCTTTACAGGAAGGCTTCTCTGCACCCATCTGGCAATATAAATAAAGCTTACTAGTGAGGATAGATGACACCCAACTCCAGGCCCTTTACACTGCTAGACTGAAGCAAAGCAACCTTTGTGTAAGCAAGAAGCCAGTGTCTAGTGCTTGTCTGACAAGAAGAAAATCTATTTTTATTTATAAAGCCCTGTGACAGATCATTAGAATAAGAAACCCCGAGCCCAGAGATACTTATGCCTATTGGAGGAAAGTGAGCTGAAATACTACTGAAGATTGTTGAATCTTGGAGGACATTAATAACCAAGAACCACTAGAAATAACCATGGTAACAAACAGTAGCTAAGTACAGTACAATCACCCTGATTACCATAGAATTAGCACAAAACAAATGTTTATTTTTCCTAAATACATGTATTATGATGATGATGATAATGTTAGTAACTACCCCAAATTACAGAGTATTTGCCCGAAATGCCAAAGGCATTGCATTAAATGCTTTGCTCTGCACTTGTTTTCAGACTTGCTCGTAGTAATTTGTGTAAGAAGTGTATTTAAAACAGATTCTTTCCTCATTCTTCCTCCCTCCCCCACTCTCCTCCCCTCAACCAGCTCCGCTAATTTGAATATCAGTTGGATTCATTGATCACTTCACAGATGACCGCAACACCTTCCTGACGTTACTCACTGCACCATTAACCTTTTTATGAGGCTCTCACCTAGGAGAGGACAGAGGCTTGATTTGAATTTACATTTTAATTTACATTATTCAGGGAATTCTATTTTAATAAATGAAAATATGAATTTAAACCAACAGAGTATATGCAGCTTGTGTTTAAGGGTGCCGAGGGGAAAAAAGTACTATGTTAAATGCTGTAACAATGGTAGCACAACAGGAGACACTTCCCCTTGCTTTTCTTGAGTCCCTGTTTGTCTAATCCCACTTCTTGGCCTCATTCATCCCGCAAATGCTTCTAGGATGCCATCTGATTTCACTGCTGAATTTTACCTTGTTTTCATTGAGCCATCTTTGATCATGTTGGTTTGATCCGGGCAAGCAGGTCTGGGACATTAAAATGGCGTGAGTCCTAGTCACTGTTTTGGCTGGGCTAGTTCTTTTCCCCACACCAACACAGTACTGTGCAAACAAGCACTCAGAATCTAGAGCTAATCTGTAACACCGAGTCACATCTTGGGCTAAGATAGTTCCCCAGTTAGCAAATTCCTTCCCACATCCCCGGGCCCTTACTTTTGTTGCTTCATAAAAAAACAAACAACACACCAGCCCCCTAAACACTGTGAGAAAAATAAATTAACTCTTCTAAGGGAAGCAGGTTCTCTGATCCAGCTAAGATCTAGCTCTGTGTTTTTGCTGACATACCCAAGAGGAGGCATGTGTACAAGGCTGGGAATCAGCAGCCAGTGACAGAAGAAGGAAGGAACTTTGTAAGCCATCATTCCTGCTGAAGGAAGAGTATTTTGGAACTGTTCCTTAACAGCTCTCTACTAAAGATATCCTATAAAAATGACTTCAACTTCAGAATCAGGGAAATATTCTTAGGAACCATGCGTACCAAGTCATTCCAGTAACACAGGTCTACTGGCATGTCAGTATCCCACTGTGTTACAACGACAGTCAACGTTTTGCCTTGCAGGCATGCTGGATGGCCCCAGTAGGTTGCTAAGAAGTGCAAAGAAATGTCTGCTATGAAAGAACCTAGCCCAAAGTCATACGTGGTTCCACCACTCCAAACAGGGAATGCCAAATCAGGTAGAGGCTGACACTAAGAAGATGCTGAAGAAAAAACAGAGGGCCAAAGCAAAGCAGTTGAGTGTGGCAACTTATATTTAAAATGAGATTGTCACACTAATTGACAGACATTTGATAGACCTGATTCCCCTGTCACATTTATCTTATGTCAATGGGGCCGCATTAAGTAATATATAATGACTTCAACATCATACTGTTGCTTGTGAGAAGGAAAAACAACAAGAAAAAAAAAACAATACAAACCAGGTTTTACATATACAGCCTAAGGAAATGCTCTGTTGGTGTGAGGGTCTGGAACTGCTGATGTTAACAGAGCTGGTCCACGCCAGCTGAGAGTATTCTGAATATGTGGACAGTATGCAGTATGCAGTATTCCTTAGCTTCTGTTAGACAGTATACATTTATTTGCAGCGAAAGTATGTATGTACACAAATAGACACATGCAAAGCAGATACGGATCCCATCATTAGCCACATACACTGTATGTATTAAGATCCCCAGAAAGTTGAAGTTAAAATCTTGTCACAGACTACCAGGCTCACATCAATGTGAGGCATAATGACAGCTGGCACTCGGCTGTTTTCAAAACCCCCTTTTACAGTATACAGCACCATGCTTCGACACGCGATTGAAGTAATTAGCTGCCGAGCGGCTGAGCGTACCCCGCAGAGCACTGGTGTCTCGTCTGACACATCTGGGCACAGAAAGTAATTGAAACAGCTGCTTCTACCCATATGGCAGCAAAAGCTGGTGGTAGAGAGCCTGCTGGCTAGGCTGTACCAACCTCAGACAAATTAGCCATCATTAATCCCAGAATCTGACCAGCATACACACAGCCACTAATCAAGATATTTGGGGGAGGGGTACCATGTGAGAGTGGGAAGGAGGACTGCCAGGAAAAAAGGGGCCATTTAAGATCATTCTTAATGGCAACAGTGTAAGAAAAAAAAAAAAGTGGTGTGGGTTTTTTTTTTCAGCAGAACACCACAGCCCTCCCTCAGCAACACTTTTCTCAATCAGCTTGTCTAGGTGGCTTCGCCCACGCTGTTCATTAGAGGGCTGCTAAAATAGCAGCACTGCTTTCTGAAAGTGTCATACTGATATACGCACATGTCTGGCATCTCACAAGGATTATAAATAGCAGAGCGTACGCTAAGATCCTGGGGTATTTTTACACTGCAACGAACGCAGTGCTGAAGCAAAGGCTATAGATGAAAACTGGACCTACTGCTTTCTGTAGGTCCCTTGAGGTGCATCCTCCTGGCTTAAGCATGGGGCAAATAGATACGTGCTTGTTGCTCCTTGCCAGGCCTATATTTCCTGGCTTCAAGCTTTGCCACCTGCAGTGAAGTTTCGCAAAACAGCACAGCTCTTCTCGGCATTGTAAAATCCAGCATGCAAGTGGGAGGACATCGGAAAGTTACACCTCACAACCACAGAAACAGACTACAATATAAGAAAGCAATTTGTTCTGGGAGGAATGGACCCTATGAAGCCTGTGATATTTTGTCTCACGTTTGGGTTACACTGTGTCTAATAAGGTGTGAGCCTTAATCAGAGGTCCTCCTGTTGCTGGGGTATTTACACTGACCCCATGAATTTCCTGTGGCCTCTTTTTCAAAATAGCTGAACTCACAACACAGTTTTCACCTTCAGAAAAGTCACTGACTTGAGCTTTTTTCCTACACACCCACTGGTGCTTTCCAAACCCATAGGGCCAAAGTGCCTGAGATCTCAGCTCTAACACCAAATATCGTTGAAATTTATCAGGAGATTCAAGAGTTACTGAGGGAACAGGCAAGCAACCCACTAAACTGCATATGCCACACTGCTTTGGATGCAGTGCTGAAAGACCTTTGACTGGTGCCAAGTGCATATACATTAGCATTTCAGTTGGTTTTAGTAGCATGCTTCTGTTTAATCCCGCTTACTGTGCTTTGGCTTAAGTTGCAGGGTTTTGTGCTGCGCAAACTGGTTTTCCTTTGGCTGCATATTAAGCAGAAGATGTGTGCCACAATGCACCCACTGCACTACAGCTGCTAATGGGACTAGAAAGAACAAGGCCAAAAGCAGCCCCTCAAAACGTGGGAGGGTGGTTGCAAAGTGTTCACCGTTTTGACAGACCCAGCCCTACCAGGCTACTTGCTAACATACATTACTGTCAACAGTTTAAGTCTCCACTGGTGTAGTAGCATGAGCACACCAAACTGCTCTTGTGCATCACTTTGCTGTTATCCATATTTATTCTGAAAGAAGCTGCAGCATTCACTAACAGTGGTAATATGTTGCAAGTACACTGCCGGCACTGATGCTATCATGTTTCTTTTTCAGCTGCTCCCTGCACTGCTCCACAGTAGAAAGCAGGATCACCTGCACTTGGTCCGGCAGTGTCTAAGCAGCAGCATGTTCCAAACAGTTTTGAGAAATCTCTTCCACTTGAGACAAACAGCACTACTGCTTGCTTTAAAGTAACTGTTCCCACTCCCAACCCCAGCCTCCAATTCCTCAGTTCTCAGATCCAGGCATTTAAGAAGTCATGTTATTCTGTAGAATGAAAACCCCCCAAAGTGGGAGATTAGACTCGATGAATTGCATTATACCTACACACCTTGTTAACCCAAAGCAGGCTGTCTGACTCCACTTGTACTTCCTTACAGACTTAGCAGGGCACATGTCAGTTTGCTCATGTGGAATGAAAAGTTTAAAACCAATTCCACCTTCCAGGGGAAGGAGAGATTCTGCCTGGACACTCAAAATGAAGTAACAGTGGCAAGGCTGTTGAATTTCGCTTTATGAAGACAGTGCCATTCCTTCATACAGATCTGGAAAGTTTGGGTGCTCCTATGAAATAATAATTCAGTATCTTTCCCAGTTCGGAAATCAATTTTTATTGATATGCTGCTTTATGATGGGTGGGATGAAAGATGCTACGTAAGTGCAAAAGTCTGTATTACATTACACTACATTATGGCTTCACTGCTGGCTCATCTAAAGAAAGAGAAGCTGCAAGACAGCAATTGTGCTGGTAATTAACAGAGTAAAAGAAATCATAAAGAGCATGTGAAAAGCAAGCATGTTCCTGTATATATTATTTCTGTAGATGTTGTCCCTTCTTTCCTTAAATGTTATATGTTATTTCCTAGTAATACTCTCTGGTTCCCTCGATTCTTGCCCTTCCCTCCCCCTTCTCCTGCCTGAAGAGCTCTCTCCTCAGCACATGTTTGTGATAACAAAGACAACCCATACACTCCAGTACACTGAAGAAAAATAGCACTATCAACACGACAGTTTTGGCTGCCTATGGTGTCAGTGCACTGGTTCTGTCTTGCCTGGCTTCTAACACAGCTGAAGACATACGGCTCTGTGGGATATGCCTGGTGAGAAGAAGCAAGAGGAGAGCGAGGTGGCCCCTTGTGATTTGTTTACAAGAATGTTGCTTCCATCAATCTATGTCTGTGAGGGATGGAAGTATGGTGTTAATGCTTCCCCTGACACATGGATCAGGTAACGTTGCCAAAACATATCCCTCCCTTTCAGACATTCCACAGCTTCTGGATCCTAAAGGCAGATGTAAGCTGTGTCTTCTGTCAAGGCATCTGCAATGTGGTCTTTTCTTTGGATACAAATTCGCTTTTATTTTTTTTTTTTCCTCCTTCAGATTGCTTGCCTGGCAGGCTAAGCCACTCATTTCATCATCAAGAAGGCTGTAAGAAGAGTCATAGTTTGCAAATTCTTCCAAAGGCTGCTGGTCACTTGCTGTCCAAGTATTCCCTTTATTCTATGCAGTGTTATTTCAGTGGTCGGGCTTTACAGATATTCTGCAGTAATTTTGTTTCAGCGCTAAGAATGTGCAGGTGTCTTCCAAGAATCAAGAGGGAGGATTTTCTTTTATTTTTTCAAAAGTATACATGAAAGAGATTGTGAAATATGCACAGTGATAATTGACAATCTGATTAGCATCAACACACGACTTGATCCACCACCAAATACCCAGAGCAGAGGCTACTTCACTCAGGGGTATCAATACCTCGATACAGCACTTTCCCTAGGATTCATTCCAAATGAGGAAATGACTCACTGACCATCAGGCCTCATAGTCTGACGTGTGTTTAGGCTCGCTGGCTTAGCATTGGAAGACTTCTGTGATTTTCTGAATCGGTACAAGAAATAGACAGAACAAAAAATAGTAGAAATAAATGAACAGCACACAGTGAACTCAGCAGCTGAAGTTGTTTAAAAAGCTGGGTCTAATGTTTAGATATTTAGACACAAAGTATATGTGAACATTAACCTGATTCTACAGTCTCTGGTGAGGTAGCTTTGCTGAAAAAAAAACCAACCCAACAAAACCACTTTGACCAGTCTGACAAAGGAATCTGGAGGAAACGATCAGAGGTAGGCACAAGAACAGAGCTAGAATCTGAATGCTATCATCTTGAAGCCTGTGGAAAACGCAAATGTGAAGTGACACAGACACACCAGTAAGGGATAAAGGCAGTATGAAAAAATACCCGGAGAAATTCACTGTGTCTGCCTTGTCTAAGGGCCGGGTGAAGCACAAGGAATATTTTGGAAAGAAGCATGACAAAACTCAGCAGAAGAACTTTCCTGACAGCAGGACCTTTCAGCCTGCAGGACAATCCCTGAAAATTAAGTTCTATCACACATTTAAAATACATATAGATATAATAATGTATATATATATGTCTAATGTATACCAATCTTGGTGAGAAACAGGGTTCTAAGAATGGAGCAACACAAACTATAGACAAAAATCTGGATCATTTACACTGGTTCTTGACTCTAATTTGTCACTGAGAAGTGTTTCTTCAGAGGAAGGAATGTCTTATGCATTTTCTATGTGAGCTGGACACTTTGCTTATGAAATTGCACATTACTTTCCTTTGTAACTTCAGAAAGGTGGAACAGTGCAACTTTTTTCCTGGGCAAGAACATGGGAAAAAAAGTATATTTGTCCTTTTAAAGGAGGCCATTTTGGGAGATATGCATTTGAACAGCTGTCTTATAGCACTGACATTAAATACTCAGCACACGCAAGCACCTGTAAGGTAAACATTTAACAAAGGGATCTTGTTTTTTCCCCTTCCCTTGTCTATTACTATATTTATGAAACTAATTACATTTTTCAACAAGAGGAACACTGTTTTCCTTCCAATTCCTTTTCCAATTTGAGCCCCGGGCATATGCACCACACCACACAATTAAAACAGTTAGCACAACACCTGGATTTCAACTCTGCAGTCAATCAGAGGCCATGTGTCACATCATTCTAAGCCTAACCCTAGCCACACATATTTTCTCACCTAAATGCAACCCCCTCCAACAGAAAGCACAAAAGCTTTCAATATTTATTTTTCTCTCTCTATAAGTATGTATTACACAAACTCCAGTATTTCTGCACTTGGCTTTAGTGGACAGTGGCTCAAAACACTCAGTTCTCAAACAGACTTGCTGTCTGTTACTTAAGAAAAGTTATTCCATTTGAAGCATCTGCAGCTCCTCATGAGAAACCCATCCTGAGGGCATTTCCTGCCTATGCCTGAAGCTTCTTGCCTGAGTAAAGCAGATTATGAATTAATTATTAATCCACATCTTGTGTGTGTGCATGCATGAAGGAGCATATATGTTAACAGTCTGTGTAGGATTTGTTTGTCAGTCTTACAGAATCATTTGCAATGAATATTCAAGATTTGAGATTATTCTTTTAGGTATTTTATTAATATAATTATCCTCCAATGTTTTATTGAAACAAGTTGCGAGCACATAGCATTCAAGTATGTTTCTCGGTAAATTATCATATTTATCCACACTTCACATTAAAGCATCAGTGCACTCTAAGTATTATTCAAAACATCAAAATGAGAAAAAGGATGAAGGCTGGCTCCAGAGAGATGACAATTTCAGCCTTTCTTTTAGAAGAATGCTCCACAGCTTCTATGAGGAAATGATAATTCACAAGAGTGACTCCTGCTCAGCAGGGTGCTGCTCCAGCTCCTTCACAACTTGCGTGGCCATTCATCAGTCTGGAGCACAGCATATACGATGCTGACCCTGACTGCTAAGGACATGATGGCACTCTAGAATACCTACAATCCCAGCAGCTCAAATCGTTTCATCTATAAAGCCATAACTCCACCCAAGAGAGAGACAGAGGGATTGTAAATGACAATTCGTCACTCTTGTCAAGTCGTTTTATCCCAAACCGTGTTTCATTTATTTATTTCCAACACTGTTTCCCCCCTACTCTTAAGAATCACTGCTTTTTGTGTTGGGCTTCCATTTTATTTTATTTTTTAGAAGTGCTTTAAGAGTGTTTTTAATTATAATTTGTGGAATAAAATGTATGATATTGTTGCAGACCCCCCTGGAGCATTCTCAGGGTGGTTTGCTTATAAATCAATTTATTGAGGGCTTAATTGTGCAACCCCTCTGTCTTGCAAGCCCTTGCTCATCTGAGTAAGTTCAGGGAAACTTCCCAGTGGGTAAGTACTCACCAACATGTGCGTGCAATCTGGCATTACATAAATATCACTCACATATTTTGTGGTCCAATGTATTTCCAGTATTTGCAGTGTGCTAGATATAGTTTAATAGTAAACATCTGTTCAAAATGATTTATCAAACTGTGGGCCAGTTTCTAACATCTCGACTCCTGCAGAGTGGTACCTAACTCCTTGAAGAGCCCCTGTGAAATGAGTATGAGTCACACACTGGAACATATCAGAGTCCAGCCCTACAAAGCTCAGGTCCACCAAATACTGGCCCAGTACAACACAACATTTAAACACATGCCTGATTTTAAGCACATATACTTCATGCCATCTCTCTTCAGAAAAGGAAACAAACAACAACAACAATCAAGTAAACACTTTCTTGGTGCTTCACCTGGCAGGGTGTTGATTCTTAGCATTCTTAGGTGTTAGCATCTAATTAGAGTTACACAGAAATTTAAGTAATTTTTTTTATTCTGCCGTGGTCACCAACACCTTTCAATATTGACACCACCCAGAAAAAAAAACTATTTCAAATCATATTTATCATCTACAAGTTCAGCTACAAACTAAACTTTGGGTTACTTGTATCATATGTAGAGTAGAGGGTTGGCGTAGGACTAACCAACCCTGTAGATGGGGAACCACATGCATCTAAACGTGTAGAAAAGTTTTTTCTCAATAAAACTACTACATTCACAAATGCTGTGGATGTGTATATGTGCATATAGACTGAGACATATTTTCTCCCTGTATCTGCAAACAAATCCAAGTCTTGCTTGCTCCTATCTTGATTTCAGCTAAGCAGATCTACTCTACCATGCCCCAAATGCAAGGACAGGTACGCCCTCTGAATAATTCAAGTACCTCTTATAATACAATCAGTCATATGAGAAACTGCTCTCCTGCCCATTGGTTCATCAAAATCTCTCTCTTTTCTACTGGATGCTAGCAGGAAAAAAATAAATGCAGACCTAGAAAAGACAGAAAGAGGCTGACACTTGGGCTAATTATCATCCAGCAAGCTCACTGAATGAGCAGCTGTAATCTCATTCTATCTTTCTGCTAGTTTATAGGTTAATGTCCCACGCATACCCATTCCTGTGTGATTACTAATTGATTTCACAGAGTATGATTAACAAAACAAGTCTCTGGAAGTCAGGCAAACACATCTGCTTGTTATGGAGCATACAGTTGATAAGATGCTCTGTAATAAGAGACCTACTGTCCCCAACAAAATACATCCAGACATGTATGAAAAAATGAAAATTTAACTTTTAGTGATAGTGACTGTGTGTAGAGCCTGCAGCAGTCTCATCCCTCTGACCTTGCTCTGTGAACTACAAATGACCTCACTGAAAAACAACAGAGACCTTTTCTTGCTCTAGGCTGTCTCTTGATTGTATCTCTTCCTCGAGGTTACTGTAACTGCTCTTTTCCAGGGGTTGGGAAGGAAAAAAAAAAAAAAAAAAAAAGAAAGAAGCAGAGTAGAAACACTTAGCCGAAGACCCTCAGGCCCCCCAGGCCTGCTTCTTCCTCAGTTCTACCATCACTCTATTAATAACAGACAACGTTTTCATTAAACGATGCTCTTTCTCGCTCCAGGATAGACTTGAGTTTTCTGTACTGATCATTATAAGAGTCCCAAGAGGGCTCCTACAACCACACTGTCTTCACAACAGAGACGAGAACTATCAGTTCCTTCACAAACCATGCACTGCACAGATCCCAAGAGTGAAAGAGACCTAATCACCCCAAGTGAAAGAGGTACGGAGCCTAGTTATCAAATTCCATCCTATAGGATAAAGGCATCCTCTCATTCAAAACTCCCGTATAAGGTCTTCACGGATAAAAGATTTCTCCAAGCTGCCCCTGAAAGGCAGAAAGCTGCTTCTCTTGCATGGCAATTACCCTTGCTTTATTTTCATTTTAAATGGAAGAAACCTCCCTAATCACATCCAATCCTCTTCAGCGCTGAGTCTGTTGCTGCATTTAGGAAAGTTTGATTTTTGAGGCAGCAACTTTCAAACAAGGGCAAATTATTCCTTTTAAGATTCTTCTCTCCCCCTAACTATGAACGGTACTGATAAATTTAACCCAACCTTAGGAAAGCCAGTATGTTGTGCAAGGGGCTGCAGAAAGACATGGTGATACCACCCATTGCTCTGAGGAAACACTCCACATCCTGCACCCGAAGCAGCAGCCACCATTTCTCCCATTCAAAAAGGGTAGCACCTTCCTCAGTACACTCTCGTCAAGAGTTACAATACTCATTTCATAATTCTCATAAAAACTGAGTGAAGAAATAAAATGACAACTTAAACATGTAAGTAAAACTATCATGAGTAACTGACTTCATAGGAAATTCCTCAAAGTTCTTCATCAGAGCACTTGCAATCAGCAGAAACATTTCTGGAATCCTACTTGAAATCTGGTTAGGATACCATCAGGTGATAAATGAAGACACTTGAGTTAGCCCTGCTAGCATCACCTTAGATGATAGCTTGAAAAGGCTCGAGGATAGATTCCCATTCAGAAAATAATGACAACTTTGTAACTTCAATGAAACATTTTGTTTGCACGGATGATGACTACCAAAAACATGCCATTAGCACCCGAAAACAGACGGCATTTCCACTACGGTAGTTAATGTCAAAGTTAGAGGCATTTCTAGGCTGACACAGTGAAGCAAGGCTTCAGTCTTTGGGTGGGCACATCAAGAGATTTTCAGAGCAAGATTGTTCACCACAGTTATCCACAAAAAAACATGTATGCCTTTGAAGAAGGAGTTCCCTGCTTAATGGTACTTTGCAGGTTAGGAGTAAGACAGAAGCCAAGAACTTGCTGAGACTAACTAAACCTTCCCTCTCTGACAACCACCTTTGAGCAAGTCCCAGTCTACAAAAAAATACATACTCTAGATCTGTAAATGTCGGTACGCCTTGGAAATCTATATGACATAAGCTTTTGCCTAAAAATCAATTCTGAGTTATGATTTGATTAGCAGAAAATTGCTATCACATTTGTTTCTACATTTGTCTACCTCATGTCCTTTTCATTCATAGGCTGGCCGATTTAAGCTTTCTTTAAAAACTCCCTAAGAAAGTCTGTGACATTAAAATGTCCTTTGATGCTCTTTCACTAAGCAGTGAATATTAACAGTTATGGTGACCCGGTTCCCTAATGTGTCTCTGTTGGATCAATAGCAGTTAAGTGCCACTGTTTTACAATTAAAAAGGGGATCATTTTAAATTTAAAAGCTCATAGCTAATTTTCTTCTTGGCACTTAATAGCATAATTCATTTTTGAAAAACCACGTAGGGAAAGCATATACTTTATTCCTCATTGGAACCTCACCATGGCTGGTTTCAGCACTCATAAATGCATTGTGTACAACTTCCAGCTAGGTTCAGACAAGATGGCCACATGGCAAGGAGTGCCACATTGCTCCTAAGCATGACTTTGTTCCACAGGCAAGTAAAGGAAGAACCTGCTAGTTTTGTACCTCACAGAACATTTTTCTGGTATGTCCTCTGTTGTGAATCACTGCTTTATGCACATGCCTTCCTGTCAGACAAGGCCTCAGCTCTTTGCAGGCCAACAAGACTTCATGCTCCACTTGAAGAAGCCAACAGGCAGGCAGAAGCGCTTGAAATCTGAGCAATCCAGTACCGTGTACAAAATAATACTGATAATACAACACTGCACTTTCCACCTGTCAGAAAAGCACTTCATCTCAATTATTTCATCATATGAAATTGTTTTCTGATTATGCACTTGGGAAAACCGAACTGAGAGATTAATGAAAAGCCTACTCCCTCTCCCACAGATCTCCCACAAGCACCATGAGCTGCAGCACTTCCGCTGCAAGAGCTAAGTGTGCAACTGCACATTATGTAGGCTTCAACTTTCTGCTGCTCTCATCGAGCCAATGCACTACCAGTCCTTCCACGCTCAGCTCATATGTCCTATAGGTGCATCAAAACAGCTTATACAGGACTTATCTGTGAAGGGACTTGTTTGTAAAGCATATCAAAATCCAGAGAACTGAGACCTCAGGCAATACACTTGCTCCATCTGAGTGATGCAATCAGGAGCAGAGGTACATCAATACAGAACAATGAACCTATCACTACTTGGTTATTCAGTTATTTGTATTTCCCCTGGAACAGGGATGATAGCCTTGACCCAAGTTTACTGCTATGCTTACACATGCAGTCAGCTGTGACTACAGACAGTATCCAGCAAAAGAGCAGAAGAAGCACAGAATTGTTCAACTGGCTTAAGTGCAGATCTGTGATAACACAGTTGTGTGAGTATCTGCAAATCCACAACTAGAAAGTTCACTTCTCACTCTGGGCTAAGGGTTACAGCATCTGGCCCTGACTCAAATTATTTCTAGGGGTCTTGAAGGAACCGTTGGTGTTGGAAGCTCCATAACCTGCCCCAGAAAGAATACTTGTTAATTTATTGCACTCAAATTCAAAGAGCCTCAATTTATGCATTTCACTCATACAAAAATTCACACACAGTCCTGTATTCCAATCCCAAGTCAAAGCATTCTACCATACTTCTATTTCTTAAATGCAAAGCTGGTTGTTTTGGAACATGCTCCCAGAGTACCAAAATATTCTGCACATTTAATTATTAATGCATGCACTGCAAGCAGACAGATGATGGTTTTCCTGACCCTCTGTGAAGTGCTTAAGAGAAATGAGGAAAAGTAGGAACTCCTGTAGTTTTCAAGAACTGCAAAGCTTCACAATTAGTTCTCGTAGCTGAGGTTTTGCAATTCAGAAATTCAGGAGGACCTCTCACCCCCAAACAATACCAACTACTTCCAAAGTGAGAGCACAGGCATGAAATGTAGAAAAGTTTAGGGCTGCACTAGAATAAAAGCCGGTATTTCCTGAACTTCAGCAAGCAGACATTTGACACAACAGTGAAGAGGGGAATACAGATATAGCAAACTGCACCAGTACTGGGTTTTGTATGCGATTGCAGCTCCTGCTGGAACAGTAACAAGACCATTAAAGCAGCCCACAGTGCTGCAGAACAATTACCTGATTGTTTCAGTAACTTTGCTAAGACGACTGCTCTCCCATTCCCCTTTCCCCCTTAATAATAAGTGAACTCCAAAAGATATTTACGGAAAACAGCACTTCTGGCCTACAGCTGACACTGATGTTAGCAGACAAATAAGCCTTCCTCATTTACAGGTAAAGACTAGCCGGGGCTTTTAACGTAAAAGCCTATATTCATCCTGAATTAAATAAATTCTCTTTTAACAAATCACTGCTGTGCATTAGTAAAAAAATAACCAGAGCCACTGCAGCATGATAAAGGCACATCAAACAGAGGAAATGTCCAGGTTAATGCAACCTGGCTCCCTGGGGACACTCTCACCCAAATGGTCATCTCTGTAACCCAAGTCATCAAGGAACGAGGACGATGGAAATGGCAGTAGATCAGATTCTAACAAAGTGTGCTGCTCTAACACGCCACTGTACAACACAATTAACTGCTTACACCAGCCGCTGCCTTGTTTCTGCCGTGTTACACTACTCACATTTCATGTAATAGAGTTTGCAAAGTGCTCCCAGTTTTCAATTAGTCATCCTTGCCCTCCCCTTACATTCATCTGTGCCATTCTGACCAGCTCCAGTTGACTACTCGGGTGTTAAGTCTCAGATAAAAACTCTCAAAGTGTATTTCAGAGACACTGGTGGCAGTCCTGCTTTATTTTCTTTTCCAAAGCCAGTCATTAGATGTAATTTATCTTATGTACTTCTGAGGAATCAAATCAGGGATATAACGTACCTTTGCTTTCCTGCCCTAGGTGTTCAAGAAATCGTAACAGAATAAGCAGCAACCACTTCATCTGCAGAATAACCTTTCCACGAGTGTCCTTCTAACTATTCTTCAGACTACTGAGCTGCTGATCACCATCACAAAAATCTCAAACTACTGCCACACGCCCTGCTTTTCTTTGAAGTAGACTTGTGTAACTGCATACAGATTAAAAAAAAATAATAATAAAATCAAAGACCCAGGAGTTTTCTCCCCTTCATGCCCTGCAATGAACAAACCATCACTTTTGGCTTTTTTTGTATAATTATCCTTCCATATCCTTACACATCTCTGTGAAATGCATACCTTTTAGGTCAGGAGAATGAAATGAAGCATTCTATAGACTTGGTTTTCATCAGGCACTCATTTCCTTTAAGCACCTGCAAGACTGCCAGCCATCACAGAAAATACAACATGTTATTCTAGGACTGCACTGCTGTATTTACAGTCTTGATACTACACTGTAACTTGAAACAGGCTCACGTAATACATGACTGTCAACTTTCTGAAAGTTATGGAAGGTTCATGTCTAAGATCTGGTCTCTTACTGAGGTGCAGTTTATTGGCAAAATGTAGACTGCGTTTGGCTCAACAGGTCAGAGTGTTGGCTCATATACTTCAGAGGACAAGAAATTTTGAATCAAGTCTGTATCTGGTGTTCCCATTCAAGATTTTTTTTTAAATACATGTCAACTCAGCAGTCTTCCAGCGTACGAACATCCCAGACCACAGAACAAGAAATACTTTATCCACAAGAAAAGCCAAAAAAGCCCACAGATGCCACTGTGGTTCGTGATCCCTTCCTTAATTTCAGAGTTCTGGTGAAAAACGAGCTAAAATAATGTCACCAAACTTAACTTTATTACAAGATGCTGGTTAATTCTAACTGCCTGATATAAAAATCAAAGGAGAGAGGATGTATCTTCCTTGCTTTCTTCCCCCCTCGCATTTCTGATAAAACATTAGATTAAGAAAAGTGAAAATGACTATTTCTGGAACTTCCACACCACATAAATATCTGTTTAGAATGTACTTTAAAACCTTATTTTAGTAGATACATTTAGTCACGTTCTATCTTTGTATCGGGAACATGCAGCATGGCACAGGATCCCTTCTGGCAAACACAAGAAAAGCTTGGGTATCTGGTCTACTTCTGGAAAGCCTCTGTTTCAAAAAAGGCACCCTCTGCTTGGAAAAGCAACGAACCGAAGCTGACTGCTCTGTCAGGAATCCGAATCCCTGAGTACTGATACTTTACCAGACTTTCGTGCACGCTGATGGTAGATTTCTTCTTATGATACTTCCACCATCTGGAATTCCCCAAACAGGTTTAAATGAGTCTGGCTACAACAGAGTTATACCTGGAAATCAACCCTATTCTTACATATGAAGTGTAAACAAAAGTACTGGTTGGAGGAGTCTGACCTCTCTTTGCTAGAGTTCCAATGTCTGGAGAAAGAATGACATTTCTGGTCCCATACATTTTCAAAACACCCCAGAAGCTCTGAGATACCAACCAGGCTGCACACCTGATCTGGAGGCCAGAGGCTCCCCTGCTGATTTGTGGATTTGGATCAGGGCCACAAAGAAACAATTCTTTCAGCTTGCATTAGAAGACAACTGCCATTTGTAGGCAACTTGCGAATATTCTCAGGCTTTACTACTCCGAATCCAGTAAAGTTTTACTCCTTACTCAGTTATTGCAATGTTTGAAACTGAGCTACAAGACTTTAATTAAATATCAGTACATTCCATATGGCTCCCAGGTGTTCTTCAACCCGCTCCCTGGTCTCCCCTTTTCCCTTCACCAGCAAAAGAAAAAAGGGATCTGGATTTATACATAGAGATGCCCTTCGTTCTGCCGCCATCCTGATATTATTGTATCCAGTGCTGCAGACCAAGGCTGGGACTTCCTGCACAGTATGGGCCCGGCTCTGCTTTCTCATTATACTGCATTTGCAGATGTTTCCAGGAAATTTGCTCCGGGCAGGTGAAGAAAAGGAGTAAGCTTCTTGGCTTTCTATATATTAATCTCTACTCCCTTGTCCCAGCATCCACAAGTAATTCATTCTCCATTCAGCCCCAGGATGTCCATGTTTCAAAACAGGCATGAAGTGAGTCAGGATTTGATACTAGACCTGATTAGTTTATTTTTAAGGCATGTTTATTGGTTTTCTTTCATTCAGTTCATCTAACGACGTAAAGTGTTCAAACAAAGCCAACATTCAGATGTATCGATTTCAAAATCACATCCACTATTTTTTTGTTTGTTTGTTTTAAAGTATTTCAGGGCAAAAACAATCCTAGCGCACATCTTAGTTCACTCATGCTCTGCAGTATCTTTATAGAAGGAACACAAAAAAATAAGTTGATTTAGAGATGCTTGCCCATTACAAGGCAACATAAATTGTATCATTTCAGCCTGGCTCCTCATACAACACCACAGAAAGCCACCAAGCTTTCTCAGTCAGTTTTCTCCTCACTTTTAGCTTCTCCCAGCTTCTACTTGAAAGTCAGGTAGCATTTTTATCACCACATTGAGAACTGTTCTAAGCGAGTTAAACTATGAATCACTAAAAAACATGGAAGAGATCACCCAATCCTACCTGTAATTCAAGATTAAGTGGTAAAGTAGATCTACTTTAAGATTACAGTTGTAAGATCAGTTGGTTCTTAAGACTAACAGCTTTCCAAACACCTGTAGACATCAATGGAGAAAGTCAAGGAAAGAGGAGCAAAAAATCACGTGTAAACGAGAGGAAAACGTATGTTTATTGAAAACTAATTTAGGGCAAAGGACTAGTGCAACAAAAAATTGTACAGAATTCAATTCCAGGAGTATCTTTACTCATTTTTAGGGGGAACAAGAGCACACACCACTACCCAGTAAAACCATGATACTAATGCCCACCACTTACTGGGTTGCGTTCAACTCTTGTCCTTCACTGTTCTCTTCCACCCTCAGCACGTTCCCTGGGAAGTACTGCATTTTCACACATCACACTCCTAAATTACCATTCAATAAACTGCTCGTTCAGCCATTAAAACTTTTTAAGAACATATAGGTAAGTGACAGTTGTCAGGGGAGAAGTCCATCTCCTTCTTTTGGTCCCGTATGCTAGACTTGATACCACACAATTCCCTAAATATGGATATTCACCAAGGCAACAACTGCAGCATAGTTTTGCAGAACTCACCCTTTAAGTGGCTTAATGGATATGGTATTTATACCCTTTCGGAAAATTTAGCTTCCGTGACACATTAATACGAATATAAATGGAGCAAATATTTGTGTGCTTCTTGGGAATAACAAAGGCACGTTTATCTGATACACACAGAAAAGACATTTTTGAACCTCATTAATACATGAGTAGAAGTCAATGGAGGAAAATGGATCTTGCTAACTAGCTTCTTGGATACCAATAAGCATCTCATTTGCCTTAAACATATCAACCTAGCAACACTATTTATTCAATATAGAATAATCAGTGACATTAGAGAGCCTCGGCATTGCACACAGAGGAATGATTAATCTATTATTCATTCCACAATAAAGACTCTGAGGGATTTACCGTATGAAAAGTGATATTCAGAAAAGGAGACAGTATTTTCTTCCTGACCTGTATGGGAATTCCTGTCCTGTGGGATGAATTACATTGAATACTATTGAATTATTATTATTTTTAAAGTTTCTTTCCTTTCTGCAAGGAATTAGGCATATCAAAGGACTAAAGCACTGATACGTGGCACAGATATACAGGTTCTGAGACATCTGCAAGTACATTTGTGGTTAAAAGCAATCCAGTTTATAGAAATTCTTACGGCACCCCAGATCCAAGAACTTTGGAGAACATGTCCACATGCTTCAGCATAAGCTAACGATAGCTTACTAGCCCTCAAAACATTCAGCCAACTACCCCCTCCAGGGCTAGTAAGCAACTAGATTCTGCACCTGCTTTACACAGTTCAGACACAGCCACTAATTTCCTTCATTAACTGTTAAATAATTATTAAGAATCATCCTGCTTACTCTGCAGTAACAGAGGTGGCCAAGTTACAGCACTTCACTAATCTAGTCCAGTCATGCCCATGAGCAGCTGCACATCTGTGTGCTTAATTGGTGTCAAGGTGGCATCTGAAAAGCAGTTGCTTGAATATAGATTTAAATAACAGACAGGTGACTTCCAAGATCTACACATGTGTTTGTGGGGACAGATTGAGATTCTGCTATCTCAAAGACCAAAACTTTTTTTAGTCTCTTTCTTTAAGTTTCTTCCACAAGATATGAAGTATTAAAATCAAGCAGAAGTTTTGCCTAAGTAAGCATCAAGTGAAAATTACAGAACTAGGATTTAGATCATGAAACCGTCTAAAAGGCAGCTTCTTATTTGATTTTGAAATGTAATTGAAAGTAAGAATAATGAAGATAACTTCAATTACTTTGGAATGGCCTTCTGCTCCTTGCAGGGTGTGCAATGATTAGCTGGTCTTTTACAGCACTTCATTTTTTTTCCCCAGGAATCACTTGGTAAGAATGATTTGTTTTAGCAAAGGTATTTGTACTAGAGGGAAGGGAAGGTGCAAGCCTCCTCCCTCGGCTAACCCACCCGCTCGGGTAATCAGCTTTCCTGTGCCCTGCCAACAGAATATCAAGAAAAAACCACAGAGGAAGATTCTTCACACCAGCTTTGAACAATTCAGCACAGCAGACAATGAAGACAACAGCAACTTCTACCATTCTGGCTAACACGACACTACCCTTAGGTTCTACACCACTAGTATACTGGCTTCAGCATACCCACGAACACCACTGAACCTAGCAAGTACCAAGATACAACCACATGAGCAACCTGGTAGAGTTGTGAGTTACTCCGCTATCTTAAAATATACTAACACCAGCAACTGGACTCAAAACAATGGCAGTTTCTCTCCTCAGGAGCTCTGTACTGTATCACCACCCATTGCACTTGTGCGACTTAAAAGAACCCCCAGGACTGCAGGGGAAATAAAACCAAACAACTTGGTTTTTGATGACTGAAATAAGGGCGCTATTTCATGTCACAGTGTAGTTTAAATTAAGCAAAAGGTCAGCACGCCCTGACTGGGATATGCTCTCCCCCTTGGAGGGGAAAATCTCTGGCCCCATTCCCTTGCGCAAAGAAAACAACTCCACGTGCGCACTCATCATGTTTTTGCCTCCTACCTGCTTGGTGCTCTGCTTTGCTGCTTCCCACAGCGTCCCAACTCCTTGCTGTCTCTGATAAGTGTATTCCCTTGCTCCCGTACGCACACAGCTGCATTACCACACGGGAAGCCCTGCACTACTCCCTTCTTTCCCTCTCTGTGGGCTGCATTACCACATGGGAAGCCCCACACTACTCCCTTCTTTCCCTCTCCTCCACACCACCCACGCGACCCAAAATGTCCGCCGGAACTGCCAGCACAAGTCCGAGGGGCGGGAAAATAAAAACCTCAAGACTGGTCATGTGGTGACACTGGAGCCCTCTGATTGGCTGATCGTATGCAGCAGTGCCTCACTCAGTGGTGGCATCACGTGAGAGCTGGGAGATTTAGGCCCAGCCGTATCTCTGTTGGGATGGAGATGTGGAAAAGAGGCTCCAAAACATTTAATTGGCCGCTGTGAAAGTTGCAAATTTTAGACCCCAAGAGTGAAGGGTGCCTCTCATGTGCCACACGGATAGGAGGGAGATGGGAGAAGGGTTCCTCACAGAAGCTGTCGCTGCCGTTGCAGTTGCTGGTGGCAGTGGGAGAGCTCATGAGTCACAGGGGGCCTCCACGAGTGAGATGGGGCTGTATCTATCTCATTGTTCCCACTCAGTAACGATCAATAGAAGTGTAATTACTACTCTTGCTATTTGGCATAGCTAAAAAGGGTAGCGCAGCTTTGTGCTGGTTCTTCCATTGAGTATGCAGCTCTGCAAAACTACTCCTTTTATCCTTCTTTACATATTTATTACAACTCTTTAGACTGATCCATGCAAACTAAATGAAAGCAACCAATAGAAAGAGGTCGGCTTGTGCCAGCAATCCCCAGACTGTCAAGCGATCACTGAAGATTGGACAGGTCCTGATGAAATAAATGTTGGCTGCTGACTCTTCCAATTTTGCAACACTCCTCTGTGTCACTGGAGCAGCCTTGTCCAAGATTGAGATATTTGCAAACTGTCATCTTTCATAAATATCTGCCTTGAGTGACACTTTGCCCCCCTCCATTTCCCTTTGAAATGTACCTAGCTGGCACGCAGCCTGTGGGATTTCATTGCCTGTGATAGGTGATTAGCAAAGAGATGATTTCCTCCTCCCTCCCCCTCTTCCCCTCTGCCAAAGGGCTGAGTGACAGGTCCAAAAGGCGAAAGGCAGACTGGGGAAGCAAATCTGCCAGAGGCAGGAGTGATGACACTCTGAAAACACTTCATTCATCTTGCCAAATTACAGGCTGGGCTGGGAACTGATGGGGACTGGGAGAGGAGGGGGAATAATCCTTTGCATTTGCCTTGTATGCTTGCAGCTTGAAAACATTGCAAAGCAGCTCCTGATGCTTGAAGGACGCACCCCAAAACCTGTCAGTTTCTTGCTCCGTAATGCTAACAGGCAAACTGCTACCTGGCTCCCGTTGGCAGCTTCCTGACGCAGCGTATTAACTGTCTTAGTCATAGATGTCAGATCCCTTAAGCTCTCAGTCTTCCTGCCCAGCAGTTAGTAAAAAGGGAAGAGAGGGATTTTCAAAAAGCGAAATCAAGTAGTAAGCATCTCACCCTTGCAGAGCTGCAGCTAACTGTATGGCATGCCTTTCCCTGCTTTGTTTGGTGGGAAACCGTGCAGAGGGCAAACTAGGTACTTGTGATTGAGAAGTTACCTGTTCACCTATTGGGAAGCCTCCAGCCCTGGAGCAGGTAATTTGGAAAGTAGCACAGCTGCAAGGCAGTGATTATGCTGGTTCTCTGCAAGTAGTGATGTCTTCTGAACAACAGCTAAAATTAATTGCGTGCTTGGACAAAATTCTGCACAAAACTTCCCTTTTTTCTCCAGGAAGAGTACATATTTCGCAATGCCAAATACGCTGATGTTCCCCCCACCCCCCCCCTCAAAACACTGTATAGAGAATGGCATGACTGGTGGTTTATAATTTAAGGAATTTTCCCATTTCTTCTTTTGAAGTGGACGTGTAGCTTTAATGTAATTACGTTTCCTTAAATCACTCAAATGTTTCAGACCCGCCAATTAACTACTTTGGGTTAAAGTATTTTACCTGAATTCTCAACATTTCCCAAGTTTATACAACCGCCATTTTCAGACTTGACAATTCTTTCTGATAGGAAGATCACCAACAAAGGACATCATCCTTTTTCTCCTTGCTTTGCGTGCAACCAGTGTAAGTTTTAGTATATCACTGAATCTTAAACTCACTCTTAGAAGTGAAGACGTCAGTTATTTCTACAACTAAAAGTCTCTTCTGTCATCCTGAAGTTCCTCAATAGAGACACAAACCACTCCTGAAGAATGAGAGTGAACGATTTTATTTTTAATAATACATGAGCTTTTAGTTATATTCAAAGGCAGCAGAGCAGATTCTGCTCTCCCCCCACACTAGCCTAAGGTCTAATGCACACTCAAATACAGGCTTAATGCTAATGTAATAACTTATGTGATTTTTATTATTTCAGAACCTAAATCTCAAATAAATGCTGATGCCACTTCTCATTTTTACTTGTGTAAATGAAGCCTTGGCTAGCCTTTATGTAGCATCATCTGCTGATTGTATCTCCAAGGATATAATGAAAATGAAGATCAGGGCATAATGAAGTGAATTCCTAATGACAAAAATAGACTCTCTCTGTACAGGATGGAGTCAACTGTCTACTCTGGACTGGAAAAATATAATCTAATACGAGCTTACCTGATCATCACAGAATCAATATGTCAGACATAGAAAAGACAAGTTACACTGTCTGTTCTAGAACTCCTAGATACTAGATGCTAATTTGCTAACAGGATTTCTACCATACAGTGTTCTATGTAGCAAAATTAAATACGAGATGCTTGAGAACACTCTAACAGTAGAATTCAAACATAGTATGGTTCTCTATATACTTTGAACACTAAAGATTTGCAAAACAGAAACTCTGCGTGTTCCTCAGCGTTGTTGCCTGCATCTGAAAAGGTATTCAAATCAGCAAGCACTCAATTATGTCAGCTGAAAAATAAATGCCAAGACAACAAAATGATTCGATTTTTTTCTTATTACATCAGCTCTTGCTTATAAATTGGAAGTGCTAGAAAATGACCATCATTTGGTGTCAGAACAGGAGAGAATCATCAAACATGAAAATAAAGCACAGTAAGGATCAAAGTCAGCCAACCCTTTCTGGAAGATTTCAGTACTAAAGAGTGTGCAAAAAAATATGATGCCATTTATTTTGATAAGTTATGTTCTGTCATCACTCAGCAATTTGCAACTTCAAACAGCTAATTGAATATCATATACAGAGTGAGGTAGGCTAAAATAACAACATCCACAGGTTGCTCCAAAAGTAATGCCTCCTATTTATTTCCCCAGAAAGTGTAACAGCTACAAAGAGCACAACAGTGCTATTTGATAGAGCAAATTCTCAGTTACAAAACTCTATTTTTCAGCACAGTTACCACCATTAGCTGTGCATTTTCACCAGCAATGAACAAGAGCCTGCACTCTGCGCTGGTAAAAATCTGTACCAGTGGAGATGACCCAGTGTTGCTGCCTCCACTGTACTCAGTACTCTCTGCCTCGTCCTGCTGATATCCACTTTTTGATCTCTGTAAACATTCAGCAAGCATCAGTAAATATGTCAATGGGTGCCATTTTTTTTTTTTCCTGCATGGAGGAAATTAGTAACACACCTTTAATTCATAAACACTTCCATGTCAGCGCCATTTTCTCAGACTATCCATCTGCTGCCACCTGTAGCATGCCAACAAAATGTGATGAAATACTGGCAGGAAGGTTCAGCCTATACTATCGAGCCACCAACACTTACCTGAAACATCATGGGCCAACATAACAAAATAGGAGACCTTCAGAACATCCCTCATATTATCGCTTTCCACAAGTGCAGAGTGAGAAACCCAGAGAGAGAAATTAAAATCTCAAAGATGGTCTCAAGGACTGAGTTTGTGACAGAACAGAGACTAAAACTTGGAGGTCTTTTGTATCCCTTCAACAATGTTAACTACATTTCTGTGTTATTTTGCGTGCACCCAAATATGCGCAGTCACATGCATACACTCAGAAGAAAAAACAGGAAAGGAGCAAACAGACAAAGCTGAGTATCAGTACAAGGACGAGTAACACAGTTCTGCACCTAAAGGGGAGTTCATGTGAATCTGAAGCATCTCAATCCATAGTTGCAATTAAAAATACAAATCCTTCTAAATTGCCATTTAACTGTCCCTCCAGTTTAATTATTTTTCTCTGCAAAATCAAAATAAAAAAGACATAAAAGAATTCCTCATCCACAGATGAAAGCTTTCTCTTGGGAGTAGATGTGAAATATAACCCTCAAATCAGTTCAGGTGACTGTGCCTGCCATCAGAAGAGCAATTAAGGTTATTTCTTTCAGCTGAGATACCATTCTGGAGCTGTGGATGACATTCCCAGTCTGTAGAGGGGAAAAGGGTTAGTGCAAGTGTTAAAGATTTCCCAGTGGTCATCTCCAAGGGATTTCTTAGTGATACACTGACTGTAGGTAGCTCTGCACTAAGCTGATGGGCTGTCTAAGGACTTTAGTATATGTAGACCAATATGCAACTCTGGGGTTAGGAAAAAGTAATAATTGCTATACATGTGAGTATGAGACATAGTGTAACCCATCTGTCCACCTACAAACACATGCACTGTTCACAAGACAAGTAAATTGTGCATCAATCAGGATATAATCTCATTCTGCTAATGCAAGTTATGATGTAATTTTACCTTTACTACTTACACAGCCATGGTCATCATTATCAAGTAATAAATCGTATCATTTTAGACTGATGAATAACACTAGTTAATATATCTCCACCTAATTTGTATATTTCACGTGGTGATGTAGCAGTGCTCTGACTTTCTCTTACCTGAGGAAGCTGCTATGTAGTTATCTTATGTCTCCTCTAGACTCTTCATAACTCTTGAAGAGAAAATATTTGATGATGTTTGATTTCATTACAAAATAAAAATTGGAAGATCTACCAGAGATGATGATTAGCTTTAGGAGAATATTAATTAGGAAAAATTAGGAAAATAATTCCTTTCCAGTGAGCCCAGCCCAACGTGGAAGTGCATATACTACAATCAACAAAATCCCAACATGCTGACTTGGAACTTAAGGGTCTTAAGGTAATGTTTGATGCATTAATGTAGTGTGTGATGACTAGTTGCACATCCATGCCACCCCTACGGAGTGCGCATAGCTCCACTTGTTAAAGTGAGTCACAGACAGTATGGTTCTTGGTAAAAGAGAAATCTGTGTGTTAGATTTACATGTTCATATTTTTCCTAGCTTCTGCATCTCATCTCTTTACATGTACAGCTGTGTATCTGACCCTCGCACCTCAAAGCTTTTTAAAATTCTGGATTTTATTTTCCTTAGAACGCTTTCATTTGTGAGTGAAAAGACTTTCATTTGAGAATGAAAAGAAGAACATCATAGATCTAGAATGAATTATTTTTCTTATGTTTTCCATTAAGCAGCAGCTGCTGTTACCAAGTTGTCATCTTTGTTGCTAGGGAGATTAGGTGTGCATGCCAGAATGGGACTGGTTGGTTCAGTGCATCCACCCCACTGCTTGGGAATGTCATAGTACTGATGAACTCCTGGATGTGAGGCTGAGCAAACTCCTTCCTGCAGCCTCAGTAGGAAAGAGGCTGTGTGAGCAGAATTCCTTGGAAGGGTCATAAAAGTTCTGCAAGACACTTAGCGGTGCTTTCCCACACCAGCATAGTCTCATCTTCTTCCTCCCCCCCAAGTGAAAAAGATGAAATGTTTCATTTTGACATTGTCAGAATTTAAACTGTTCTGATTTTTCATTTCCAAAACACACTTTAAATTTCATATACACTTTTCTGCCTTCTCCTTGAAGGAAACAAAAACAGAAAACCTAAGTAAGACATGAAATTTCAGTTAGTGCCAAGCAGTGTATTCTTATTTTTGCTCATCTATCAAACTAGACCCAGTAATCAATTACCTGCACAATGCCGATGAGTGTCTTCTATAGAACTTCTCGTTCCTCCAAATATTGAGCAAGTGTAAAAGATCTTTGGCCTGTACAAAAAGTGTTGGAGTCGTTTTGCACAACTTAGTGTTTGCAACTTGTGCCTTACACTTACTATTGTTCTCCAGACATAGAAAAGAGGCTCTATTTTATTTTCTTAATATTAAAACTCAGTGAAGCTATACTGGGCACATATCACCTTCAAAGGGCAGCACTTCTCCAGTCTACAAGGTAGACAAGACACGAAGAAGCGTAACTTCTTCCTTGGTTAGCACATCATGTTCAAGGTATGGTTACTGAGTGTGCAATGAATGCAGTAAGAAGGGTACTATGTTCACAATTCTCTAAGGTACTGATAAGAAAACCTTATCACTTTATTAGTGAATCATAAATGGCAACAGTTCAGATCAAATTTCTCATGTGGCATAAAGATCATAAATGCAGTTCCCAGGGCTACCTCAGGTTTAATAAAATGAAGTCATCCATGTGTTGCTTTGTATTAATATTGCAACTAGTTTTAAACATATATAAGCTATGATTTTTCCTCAAGTATTAAATCAAATTGAATCACAGATTTTTATGAGTGATAAAATGATAATAGACCAGATCTGGTCAGCTAGGATAATAACTTGATTCAGTACTTTGGATGTAAGTGTTTAAGGTTCCCATAATAAAACTGTAATGTTATACCCTAAAGTGTGTTAATAACATTAAGTGATGTAACAGTGAAAGCGAACTGACAGAATGTAATACCCATAGGGCCATCATAATAGAAATAATTTATAATGTAACAGCAATAAAATCTTTAATGTTATCTCAATCCAGTCCTGTCCCCATGTCTGGGGTTTCATATTACATGTGATTTTTTTTCTATGCATTTAAGTGTTAACGTAAAATAATTAAGAAAATGGTTTTCAAAGTGGAAACGCCTTTCAAAGTTGCTGACCTGATAATCATATTATTAACTCTTTCCTTCCTAAAATATTCCCATGTGGCTGAAAGCTGATATAAAAAGAAGTAAATCTTTTTTACTTCCAATATGAGATCATTTTTCCTTTTAAAAGCCATTTACAGAAATCAAGGAATATGTACGGCTGCCTTACTAGTATAAAGAGAATCTCTTTCTCACCATTCTCACACCCAGTTACAAACACAGAATATGTTATGAAAGAGTTCAAACAACCACATAGTAAATGTCATGTCACTGTAAATACATAGTGTTCATAAATGGGACTGTCTGCCACAGAAAGTGGAAGGCAAAAATAGATTTCATTCCTAGGGTGGCAAAATAAAACATGTCATGGAAGAGCCTGATTAGGTATTAGAAAATGTTCTTCATGGCAAAAGTGTCGTATAGAATCACAGTATATCCCTAGTTGTAAGGGGCTCACAAGGATCGTCAGGTACAACTCCATATATACGATATAGAATCAGTTCTTCCCTGTTTTGCACCATAAATATCTTTCTTGGCATCTCAATATAGAGCGATTTCCAATACCTCTTAAGAGAGCTTCCTCCTGGAGTTAAAGAGCTTCTTAGCTCTTTGTTCTCATCAAAGTACTTGAAAAGTACTAACTGGATGGACGTGCACAGATAAGAAGAACATACATGTAAAAATATCCAAATGGAAAACAACCTTTATTACTTAAGTCAGGCTTTCTTTGATTCAAGGTACAGTTTTATTCCTTCTTGCTGGCCAAACTGCCTCCTGAGAATATTGACTGTTTAAAGCAGACATCCTGAGGTCTTACTGTAATGTATGCCATGGCTCAGAGGAGAGAAAATAGAATAAATTCAGCATTTGAATTCCCTTACAAACCCATCCAACCCAGGACTAATAACCTGTGTCTTTAAAAAGCACTCCAGCATCAGACATCCAAGATATTTATTGTGCAATTAAGAAAAATTCTCTGACTCTCAGGTTCTCTCTGGATCCACAAGGGAATCCAGAAAAAAAATAACTGGAACTGAACAAAGAAGCAGCTTATCATCTTGAAATATGCAGGGTTAATCATCCCCTTGAAAGCAAATGTATTAGGAAAACATTAGATCCTTAGCCCTCTGTGACATAATTACACAGGCTTCTGGTTAAACAGAGGCGCTCATTAAGTGAAACATTTTATTTTAGTTTCTTGTTGGTTGCTGGTATTGTTGGGCTTCCTGCCCAATTCCAGCCAGGCTACCATATGAACGGTGAAAACAGCCAACGTTGTTACTACAATAACAACAACAACACTTGGCACTTCCATCATTCTCTTGATCTCAACATCTTAAAGCAATTTACAGATATTACTTGGTTTCACCATGTGACAAAATTGTCAAGCACGTAAGATTGATCACCCTTATTTTATGGATGGATAAAGCCGGGCAGAAAGGTATTCAGCTGGCATTCTCTGGCTGCTAAAAAAGTTAGCGGGGAGGTCCAGAAGTCCTGAAAAGAAATGTAAGGGGAACATTTGTGCATGGGCTCTAAGGATGTTTTTAAACGTGCAGCCTCTGGGTTGCCAATAGCAGTTAGTCTCAAATGCCATCCCATCCTCTTGATCTGGTTTTGTCAAATATATTCTTCTTCAAGGAATGCATTTGGGGAGCTCTGGCAGACATGAATCCGGGTATGCATCCATGTGGCCAAAGTTACAGAATGAGGCTCCCATCTACAGATGTACATACATATATCTTCACCCTGAGAAACAGTGGAAGAGCTTTTCCCTTGTATTTAAAAACACCTCATATGTTGAATGCTGAACAGAGCTCACTTTTACTACTCACGGTATTGCTTCAGGAGATAAACTATGCAGAAAATAGAGTTTCCTTTCACACAGACAGGGTTTTGTCCTGGAGCTCATCTTGATACGTTTCTCAATACTGGACAGTAAGGAAATTCGATGGTGATTTGCCAGATTTATGTTGTAGCAAAATAATTGTTTTCCTCTTTAGTCTGAAAGAGAGAACTTTGATATCTACATGTTTAATGCATCTTAAGCTCTAAGAAACAAAATCTCATTCAATGCATATAAATACCATCTGAATCCAGATCCTGTCAGTGTGGATTGTGGATTGTTATCAGCACTGCTGTAAATTATCTGCTGTGGACACACCAGCACCCCCTAATTTGTAAGCTCAGTTGCCCTATCCTGGCTACAAAAATAAAAACACAGCAAGAAAAGCTAATGGAGCTACTACTGGAACAAGCTGTTGGGCGTAGGTGCATGTATTACAAGAGTAAAAGAGGTGGGAATCAGCCTGTCACTTATTCATCTGGATACGAATGACTAGCTTCAAAAGAAACTCAAAAGTAAAAGATTAAGGGGAAGATGACCATGAACTCTCCTTTCCTAAAGGAAGTTCAAAGCTTCCTGATTTAGGTTCTTATCTCACTATAAAGAGGGCAGCAAGGAAGATAAAAATTTAAAAATAAATGATCTTTAAGAAATTATCCTCATCTGAGTGTCCTCCAATATGTCTGGTCCTCTAAGTGTTAAGTGAATTGTAACTAGATCCTAGAGAGACAGTTGCAACCTGGTTATCAGTGGCAGTAAATGGAAGATAATAGCCCCACTAGAGAGTTATGAAATGGCTTGTCTTTGAGCTGCCAAAGTGTTTAGGCTCTCTTTTATTGTATTCACAGCAGTAATCCGATATGTCCTGACTTCTGTCATCTGTATGTAATGCTTATCAACTCTCTGCCAGTGATTCACCCCCTTGTCAGGGACAATTATTCCTCAAAGTGCTGAGGTTATGACTGAAGCAATATTATGACTAGAAAGAAAATATGAAAGGTGCAGCACATCACAGCAAGCAATCTTGAAACTGACGTCAAAGTGAAGGAGAACATTGTTGATAAAGAAATAAGGCATAACAGGAGTGTTGCACTGTCGCTCCCAAGGCAGTCTGGGGCATCACTAAGGTCATGCATACATATGACTATGGTAATGGAAGATTTCCCCATTATTTTACTGGAACTACATTGTCATACTTCTCTGGTTAGGTGTTTGTCCATTTCCATTTCAAATCCCCATTTAAAGACATTTAAAACTACAGAGGCAGAGTCTGCCCTAATTCTCTAAATTTGCAGACAGGAGCTCAGACCAGGAAATTAGTTTTACTCCAAAGGTTTATGAAATGAAAAGCATGATCTAAGGGACTGAGGGTCCAATTTGCATCTTTCAAGTTGCCTGAAATTACAGTATACCTGTGGTAAGGTTCTGATCCAAGCATGTTCAGACCAACCTATTTCATCACTCTTCGATGCTTCAAGCAAAATTTATTTAAGCTTTGTACTATTGTATTGCTTATGAATTTATTAATTTGTGGAAGTGGAACAGATTACCTTGGGCTTGTGGCCAGGTGAGCGATAATGCACTGGGGTAGCTAAAGTCAATGTCCTAGTTACTGTGATTAAAGCACTGAAGAGGAGAAGGCAATCTGTGAACCAGGGCTGGGGCCTCGGGGCACCAGAAACTCAGGACCACTGTAAGAGGGTGAAAGGCTGTAGCATTTCTTTGTCTCCTCTGGAAGCAAGGGGAAACTGTGGCTTAGGAAGCTTTTTCAATGGCAACAAGCAAAAGCAGCTGGTCAGTAAACATAATGGCAGAGATAGGGAGGCCAAAGAGGGGTGCCAGATGGTCCCAGGGGCAGTCCAGCTGACCAACAGGAGCACCTATGCCCCATATGCATATGTGGCTTCAAACCAATATGAGTTGTTAGATGTCGGTTAGCACATAATTCACTTGACTAAGTGTTTCAACCTACAGAGTAGCAGAAGAGGAGGAAAACAATACCTCTCTGTGGTATTCTTGTAGTTCTCAGGCTCAGAAAGTATAGCACAAACTTTGTTCTTTGCTTAAGGACTGCCACTTCCCAGCTCAGAAGGTCACACCAGTCCAACTGAGAGGCCAAGAAGGGCCCAATGAGAAGGTGGAACAAGTGGGATAAAAGTACAGGGGGAGGGAGAAGGCAGTCAGGGTTGAAAAAAAATTAAGTTACAAATCAGCTGTCTGGTCAGAAAGTAGAGCTGCTTAAGCATATGCTCTCTGGCCACAGAGATTAATGCAAGCCAGGTCTCTCTGCAGTGTTTGGCGCTGTTATTTGGCTGGCCTTCCTCACTGCTGGAGGGAGACCTACATGCACCAACAAGGAGCCTACGTTGGTCTCAAGGGTCACGAGCAGCATAGACAGCTGTGCTTCCATTGAAAGAGAGAAGGAGCATCCTAAAGCAATGAGGAAAAAGAATGAATTACGGCACCTTGTCTAATACATTGCAGTAATGTAATATAGCAGCAATAACCCCCAGAGTAGCATCTGGTGAACTTGTGACTAAACACAGCTTGTTTTGCTCAGTGCACACAAGGGATGAGTATATATTTTACTCCTCTGCTTCACCCTGCCCGAATATAAGTGGTAACAAAGCTATTTTTGGGAAACTTAGACCGTCTACAAATCATGACTGCAAGCAGTTACTTCTTACCCAGGAAGCATGTAGTTCATTCTGCAGGAGAGTGCTCAGGAGCATAAACTCCTGAGTCTCAGTTACGGCTACCAAAGTAGGTAAAGATCTGCTCTCAGCTACTGTGACACTGCAAAATTCCCTTTTAAACACCGGTGTGTAGGGGAATATTTCAGGTGATGTTTCCCAGGGACGCAGAAGGCCGTACTCTGCCATGAAGAATATTAGTGACTAGTTGCTCTGTCCTCCATCAGAGTTAATCCTGCAGGAATGAAAAGGTTCAGATTTCAGTACTCACAGGAAGAAAAGAGAAGGGAGGAGGTATAGCCCCCTGCTAACATAACGACATGACCAGTGGCTCTGCCATCAGTTATAGCATTGCTTGTATTTGGCATTATATTATGAAAATACCTATTCAGAGTGGAAAATAAGATCAAAGACAACATTTCTGTAGTGATGACTTTAGCTCCACTTCACTCTGCTCCCTCTCCTCCTCCTGTCCTTTGTGTTTCAAGGCTCTTGCTCTATTCATCCACTCTGTGCCACCCCAGGTTTATAACATCACATCAGCAGCAGCGCTAATAACCCATGATTCTTTTCCCCTATTGTGTTTGTCAGAGTCAGTAATCTGGGCACTACAGTAGCACAGCACTGAAAAGCTACGGTGTGTTCCTATAGCAACCAACTAATCCGCAGGTGGAAGGTGATTGGGCACCTTTTGCACCGGAACAATAATTTGAAAGATCTTTTTCAGTGTGCTGTTCTGCGGCATGAGTTCATTGTGTCGCAGCCCACCACGAATCATTATAAGCAGTCATGAAAATGCAGCCACAGCTGCACGAATCATGGCAAAGAGAGGTGCGTCTTCCAGCAACAAGCACTTGAAATATTTCATGGCAGGTTAAGAGGCCAAATTGTGTATAGCGAGATGTATTGTACAGGATAAAACAAAGGGCTTGTATAATAAGCCCATGCTGACAGTTTCCGAGTTGGGGAATCCCAGTGAAGTGTAAGTGTGTGCATGAATATGAGTTTTGCTGAACTGTGGAAGGAAAACAGGCATAATAAAAGAGAGCGCTGAGCAGAGCTCCCACATACAACTCTTCCAAAACCAATTACTCCCACCTGGCTACTCTCATTTCTCCTAAAACTTGTTTTACAGAAGAGAATTTAATATTCTCTAATTGAAACCTCCAATTTAAGGCATTTGCTTGCTATCCTCAAGGTCTGAAATCCTGCCCTGGATTTTCAAAAGGTGACTGGAGATTGCAGAAGTCTGAGACGTTTGGATATTCATATGAAAGAACTTTCAAGAAAACACCTTCCTTCTGAAAGTCAGCTTTCTTTATCCTTCTAACAGTAAGTAGTCTGAATGTCAGGTAGGGACTGATCTTCCAAAGTAAACCATCTTAATCCATGCAGTATACGTAGCATAGACAACGATAGTACAAATATCTCAATATCAACCTGAAGAAAGAATGGATGCGGTTTCAGCCTGTGCCTGAATTCTACTCTTTTTTTTCTTTGAAAATGCTAGAATGGAAATATCTCTTTAAATCTAAGATGTACAAGCACATGCATTTCCAATACAATGATGGCAGTGGGTGTCCAACCTGTTTTGTTGCCTGGGCCACATTGATTCAGGAGGAATTGTCTTGGGCTGCCAATGAAATATATAATATAGTTCATTTCTGTAAGTAACAAAACTTCTACTTCTTATTTTTTATTAAAACATAAGAAAAAGAGGACAACAAAAACATAAAACTAGCAAATTGTACACGTACGGTCACAGGAAGGTTACTAAAGGAAACTGTAAAAATCTTCAATTAGAAAAAGATAAATAATGCAACTGCTATATTAAGTGCCTGCGCTTAATAAAAACATTAAAAACTCCCACTGTATCAATCAGGTCTTTCAAGATTTGTTGGCGTGATGGAGGAAAAAGGACAGACAGAAGTATGGTTACTCAGTTATGACTGCCGCTTAAAAGCTTCCCAACATCTACATGACGCAGACTCCAACCTGGGGCAATTAAATTTTAAACAAATTTCCTAACTAGAAGACAATGAAGTCAGTGTCTCATTTACAGCTGAAGAGTTTTATAAAGGAAAGGGTCCCCACTTGAAGCCGAACCAACAGTCTAACAAAACAGAACAGATTCTGCTTCCATGATCTAATTTTTTACTCCTCCTAAAGTAAGATGAGTAAAATGGATGAGACAAGTTCACACACTCAGTCTAAATCAAGTAGGAGAAAAGCTTGAATAAGATCCAGGAAGATCTCCGAGGAATTTTATTAGGTTATTGAGTATTCTACAGCAAATATCAGTTTCTTTCCCTCTGCTGCCTTTCATCTTGAATTCATCTTTTCTCAAACAAAGTTTCGCTTAAACAGGCAAATTTCTCTGAAAATATCTTAGTCAAATTTTTCCAGCAAAATATTGAAAAATTTGTGACCATCCTTAATTGCGATACGTATTGATTGTTCCTCTCAAGAAATCCATGCCCTATAATGACATATTTTTGTTCCTTTCAGATTACTTGGATAGATAGCATTGTTTTTCTTTCCAAAGCACATCAAAGAGTCCAAATTTTGGCAGGCTCTCTGTTTTCTTTTAAAAAGGAGGAAAAGAAAGAAAAACATCAGTAAAACAAAGCTAAGAATAACTGTTCCCTTCTGAAGAGTTGTGTTTCTTCACTTTGAGATTCACAGTCATGGTGCTCACTTCAGGGAGCTGCTGAAACAGAAAGCCTGGAGGTGGGGAGGTGGGGAGAGATGGAAAGATCAGAGAACTGGCACAGGATAAACAGCCTTTTGCCTCTTGATGTTCAGGATGAATCTAACCAAAGTCAGTCAAGAAGCAAAGTCATCGTTACTGACAAGCACTTCCATGGACTATGCAAGTTGAGGCTGTAATCTCTTACTACTCCCAGTGGACAGGTTTCCTTATAACTGCAGCTAGTATTTTATTGATAGTGTTGGGGACAGTTTTAGTCTTTAGTTTGTATTTCAGTTTTGTAGTTGAATACATTTTATACATTACCTAAACCTGGGGGCCTTCTCCTTACAGGACAAACAGCTACATTAGGGTACTATGGTTAGGCTGCGGTTGGACTTGATGATTTTTGAGGTCCCTTCCAACCTGAGTGATTCTATGATTCTATGATTCTACAGGATGTACATACCTTCATTTGCTGGAAAAAAAGCTACATTGAGTAGCTCCCACCTCCGCTGAATATTTGGAAGAAGTAGATTGGTTGTACTCCAGAAAGCATTCAGTCTTAAGCATCTTATGGCCCCTAGATCATTTTTCTTGATTTGTCTCCTTCTCTGCCAGTACCTGTAATTTACTTAGCACAGACCAGTACTGTAGCCTGCATTCTCTGTAAAATATCAAGCTCAGTATGAATAAATGGCATCAGAAAAACGCAACAGAAATACAACCATCTCTTATTCTGTGTGAAGATTTTCTCTCTGTTTTCTGCAAAACCAGTGTTTATTTGTTTTAGAAAAAGATTGTTGTAAGGCTTGAAAATATCACAGATTAGAGAAATCTGATCTAGATAGTGGAGAGTGGTAGAGTTCCCACAGCTTCCTGAGCAGAGATCATAGAATCATAGAATCATAGAATCACTCAGGTTGGAAGGGACCTCAAAGATCATCAAGTCCAACCGCAGCCTAACCATAGTACCCTAACTCTAACAACAAAGAGATGATTTGCTCTGTTTTGGAAATAAGATATGAGGAAAGACTAAGAAAAGAAATTACACTGGAGGTGATCTAAGGAAGATGCCAGGACTGAATACTGCATTAGGCAACTGTGCCACAGAACTGAAGTCTGCAGTCCTTCCCCACAGTGACCTGTTCTGGGGTAAATCTTCTTGTGACTTTAATGGGACCTTTAATAAGACTTTTGCTATCTTACAGCAGATATATGTGCTAGCAAAGAACACAACAACATCACAGGAACTGTCACTGAATGGTACTTCAGCAAGAAGGTAGGGAATGGAATCATAAAATTCAGAGGTGTAAGTTATGGAGCTGCACCCCACTGCAGTTCATGCTGTCCCCACACTTCAGGCTTTCAGGAATATGGACAGTTGATGTGAAATCCACAGTGCTCCTCAGCTCAGAGGGATAAATAAAAAGTGCATCACATAGCTGACTTGTAAATGGCTGGGGTAAAGAATATGTCCTCGGGATAAAGATGACAAGGTTCATTGCTATCATAAGTCAGACAATATGTGAAGTTAGGCTGTGCCCTCTTGCTCAGTACAATTATATGACCTTATAACAAAGCATGGTCAAGATGGCAGTGATACTGCATATAAAACAGCCTGTTGGAAAGTTGCTATTCTTCAGACTCGCTTGCATCTAGACATCTTTCAAGTGATTTCAGAATTTAGGGTGAAAGTGGATCTTAGGCCTTTTTTAAAAAGCCATTTCAAATCCTCATTCATATCATAAATGCTTTTTTCTCCTTTTTTCTGCAGGCCACTTAAATCTCTGAGGCCATGACATTGTCTGGCACTGAATGCAGCCCCTTTTTATCATTATAAAGAAATAATGAAAGCATATGGTGGAGAGGCACTCATATTTCAGTGTATGGTGCCTTCCTCATTCTCCATAACTAAGCACTGAAGAATATATAGCATGATGAGAACATTAATTATTCCAATATACTAACAGAAAATTCCTAACAATTCAGTCATCCCTTCTGCCAAGCATGAATTTAAGTTCAAAGTGAAAGAAACCAAATATATTTCCACTTTTGCACATTAAACATCAGCAAGCGACCTGTATTTTATTACAGTACACAGCTGTTTTATCACAAAAGTAAATAAATCACCGTTGAACCAACTTTGGGAATGAAGATTTTGAATAATAACACAATTAACTTTTCCCACAAAGTCCAAATAGCCCACTTGCTCATAGTTGCTACAAGCTGTGATTCCCACGTGAAAGATATCAACTTATTTCCTTTTCCTGTCAATCATCGGTACCAAGTGGGGCCATGGTATGTCAGGTCACAACCTTTCACTCTGGGCATGAGCCTGAAAGCCACTAGTGAATCAACTAGTTTAATTATTTAGGCTGTTTCTAATAAATATAAAAATGTGGCCTTAAATATTTCACATGCTTGTTCAGTTTGGGTTTTCAAGTGCCCCTTATCAAGGCCACCAGCCTGAAAGTGTGCTCTTATTGGTAGGAAATCAGTCAATTAATAACCAAATTCAGCTTTTGGAATAAGGTTCAGATTGTTGATTTCGAGCTTCCTGGCTTGGATATCACTTACTTTTTGGTGTAGAACAAGATTTCCATTATCTTTTTATTATTATTATTATTACTATTATGTATACATATACAATTAGATTGTTTTAAGCATTGCCAGGAAGGGTTTATTTTCTTACCTTCCACAAAGCGGTCCTTTAATACAAATGCTACTGTAGGATGCGTACTTTTCCTTATATACATATATACATACATCTTCTTCAACTAAGGAGAAAAGAAGACATTTACCACTCTTACAGAAGGACTTTGCATGAACTCTACAGGCATTTAAGTAGAAAATAAGTAGCAATGCTTTCTGTGGATAGCAAGCTGGTTACGTGCAATGATCTACAAGCATTTATGCTCACTGCATAGCAAGCTTTCTAGCTGGTCATCTCAGGACAGAATCGAACTTGAGAAATGAATTGATGATGCCTTTTGAAAGACGAAGCCTCTAAACTTTGACTGCCAGAGCCATTACTTTCTTTGGAACGTTCCTGAAATGTACAGAACTTTCCCAAGATTTCGTAGGATTATTTTGTTCTTCCTTTGCCTAGTGCTCTAAGAACACTCAGGAGAGTGAGTGTGAAGGACTGCCTATTTATAGATGATAAACCTAGCTCTTATCCTTCTCCCTTCTCTTCACCCCACACTCCTGCATCAAAGAGAGGGCTTGGAGAAAGGAAAGAGCTGCTCCTGCTGCCACTTTTCCATTCACCCCCGCGAGCTGCTGAAGGGGAAGGCTGCTGGTTCTGAAATACCAGCATTTCAAAATTTTCTTTCTCTTGAACCAATGGAAGAATATAAATGACAAACTGTACCACAATAAAATGAAATTGCTCTGCCGTAGATATAATCAAAACTACCTTAATTGGAATGCTTTTGCCTTGGGAGAGTTGGAAACATTTCATTTTAATACTTTTTGAATTCTTCATTCTGACTTAATTACTTCAAAGTATGCACAATAGTGCATTATAATTTACAATACAATCAAACAAAAGTCAAATGAAACATTCTATTTTGCTGAAGTGTCCCCACCTTATTATGCTACTTCTCAACAATTTCAGCAAAATTGCTGTTGTCCTGAGAAATCCTTCAAATTCATCCAAGTCAGCATTTACTAATGAAAAGCCATCTTCTAAGTAGTTTTCAATACTGTTTACTCAAGATGCATACGATGAGAATGTTTATCACATGTGAGCACCCCCCTGATCTCCAGGTGGATGAGAGATCAAAATCAAAGTATTGATCCAAGGATCTACCGCTTTGAAATCAGATATGGAAAAATGCTAAGGAGCAGCAGTGATTCTTAGGGGTTTCCAAGTGCATTTAGAGCACATGGTATCGCCTGGAACATGCTTCAGCTTGCACTTACCTTATTTAGCGTTTCAAAGGCTGACCTTTCATGCACCAAGTTCAGCGACATAGCAGTCAACCTATTAATGTCCAAGGAAGCTGTGGACCAAATCAGACAGTTTAAATAACTCAGCTGTGAACACAGAACCCCATTATCATTTCTGTGAGGCTAATCTGAACAGCTGATTCATCTTGAGCAGTTTACTATGGACGATAGGTCTTCACAGCATCCATTTTAAGTTTAAAATCAGATGAGGGTGAAGAACTTTGCACTCAGACACTATGTTGGGAGGTGCCATATAAAAGGACAGACAGGCAGAGAGGATCATGTAAAGGGCCTTATTTTACATCATGTTTTCATAGCTGTATTCTGATATAATTCCTGGTTTTAGTGGAATAAAAATATTTGATGAAGTAGAGAGCTAGGAAACTGTAATAGCCTTTCTATACCACATATATACAAGATCACGCTGTTAAAACATGTCCAACTTTTGCATGTATCTTGTGGTTTTAGTCAGAGAAAGCTGTCTGTATTTACCATAAATACCTGTTAGCAGCACAAAGCCTAAACAACTTACGAGGGGACCTAGCCTGTCTTTTTGACAAGCATGAGAATGTACTGAACTTGACATACCTTCTCCTTCATTCTCTCATGGTGCTTCACACCTTTCATTACACGAACATAAAGGCTGAGTAGAAATAATCCTTCGATCACATCTTCTGCACTACATCTCACAGTTCTTTCCTTCTCTTTCAGCATGTACATAGCGGGAAAAGGCCACGATAAGTGAAGAATGATGTGATTATATTACTCCTTTACCCTTGGTCTACTAGCTGGTCTCTGAGTTGCTTTATAGAGATTATCTGAGTATTCAGCAATTCCATAAACAATATTTTCATTGTCAACATTGAAATCTCAAGCAGTTTTCAGCTCATAATGAGGTTTTTGCTGTTCTCAAAGCTCAAAAAACCCTTTCTATGATAAGATGATGTGAGATGATCTTAGCAATATGCGCGTGTTGCCAAAGGCATTACTTTCACACAGTCCTCTATTTCTCCATTCAAACAGGTGGTGATCAGGTTCTAGAAAAAACAGACTTCAGGTTTTTTCACTTATCACTGGAAAAGGAAGGACAAAAAAAAAAAAAAAAGGAGGGAGTTACTGTAAGATCTTTTACAATCTCCAAAGAGCTCAATAAAACAAATATATTTGGAAGAAAATTTCCAGTCTTCCACTGATAGATTATGACTTCCTGCAGGATATTTCTAACTCATCCAAAAAGCTTAGAAATGGTACTGCTTAGGAATCTAGGAAAAGGAAGACATTTGATATGGCATAAAACATTAATATATACAAAGTGGGCCCCAGCATACGCTTACACAAATCCAAGTGATGGTGAAGACAAGGACAGTCCCCACAGTGCTGAGAAAAGACAGGCTAAAGCTGACCTGCAGTATCTGAGTGGATTATTTCTGAGAAGAAAGTAAATGTAGATTCAAATTCTACAACTGCCTCTTTGCCACATAGTGGCAACATGCTGGGCTCATATTCTAAATGAAATTTTGGTCCAAATTTTGCACTGGAAGACAATCGATAACTGAGGAAAACAAGACATTTCATATTTAAGCTAAAGTTACATGCTTAAAAACATGATGAATATTGGAAAAGTCCTGAGATAGATAGAGGTATCTCATGTGACGCCAATTAGTAGAGTGGTCGGACCTTCTCATGTCTCAGTCAAAACTGAGATGTATTTTTTACCATTCATACTTTGTGTTATGAAGCAGAGGCTTGGGCTGCCTCCAGAAGCTGAGGTATTACTACCAAGGTCCCTTCGATGTGTGGTCAATTTTGAGGATGATGCCTGCCAGGATAACCCTGTGGGCAGGAAAAGACGAAGGCTCTTAGCAGCTACTGCAAGGCAAAGCCATGGCTAGTCTGCTTTCATTTACCAGATCCTGAATGCATGGAGGTCTCAGATTCATAGAGCACACTTATGACCCTGAAAGCTTATGATAACCATATAGGGCAGTCTGATCCTGGCATCAATACTGTTTTTGAATTTCCAAAGTCACAGTGAGTTTTGTGGCTAAATGCCATCGTGCTCTTTGAAGATTTAAGAAGCATTACATTTTATTTGAGCTAACTTGCTTTTGGAGTCGAATGGTGAGTTCCATAAATTCTTCTTGGATAAAATCTGAAGTAAACATCACAACATTTTGCAAAGGTCTTTTGGAAAAGACCTTTCTTGCAATTTTTATTTCTTGCAATTTGTTTAGGAGCTTTTATGTCAGAGGGCAGTGGGAAATGGCTGGCAATGTTTTATTTCACTTCTTAAGAATAGTTTTTACGAATGCAAGTTTAAGCAAGAAATATTTGGGAGAGTGCAACTGTGTTGCAGTTTTGCTGGATTAAGTGGCAGTTTTAATTGAAACAATTATACAAGTCTTTGTTTTCTTCAGCTTGTTTGATTTAGTTGGTTTCTTTAGCAACAAACAAAGCCTTCATGGCTTCTTCACATTTGCACAGAATATTAACGCTGCTGCTTTGATTTCAGAATCTTGGAGACTCATACAGTTTCTTAGCATTTAAGTCTCACATCACTGTTAAGATTATATGAGCAGCAGAAGTGAGAATGTGGGTATTTGTATCTTGATACCATTAGGCTACAATTGGAAAATCCAGGAAATGGCTAAAATAAACTTGACTGCGAGGACTTGCAGAACAACTGCATCACATTACAATTATGCAAAAATGTCAGACCTTGTACAGTTTCAGCTCTATTGTCCTTTCCTTCCCTCTTCCAAATTCCTTTCCTAAAAACGATAGGACAACAACATACTGTAGTTTCATACAGTCCTTGTAGTGTCTGTTCTGATAGACAGTTAAAATACATAGTTCCTCAACAGGCTGATATTGGACACAGTACTGTCACACTGTGACAGGTAAGCTGAGGTGGGATTAGCAACTTCAGGGCTACGTGATCTAGCACTAAAACAACCAAGACTCTACATGAAATTTAAGAGCTCAACCATAAATAAAAATCAATCTGAAAGTTGGGTGTTTTTGTTTTTTTTTTGCCTTTCTTTCCCCAGACAGTGATTTATTTTATGTCAGAAGGGTAATTTTGATATTTAAAATGTCCCAACTCACAAGAAGTGATCCTCAAGAATTGATTTTGCTTTTCTTTTCTTCTCCTGAAGTTACTCCTTCCACCATAACCCAGGTGCATCCCTCTCCTGAGATGGCTCCTTGTGTGCAAACAGAGCAGTAACTGCCTCTTAGCTCCTGGACAGAAAATTAAAGCTCTCACTGCCAACCACAGTGCCATCCCAGACATATGTTTATATAAAAGCACCTCTCTCTTGAAAGGATGAAGGGTTGTCTCTGTCAGTGTGTGCGCAGAGGCTTTATCAAGGCATATGTGATGCTTAGTAACACAGCTGGACAAAAAGGAAAAAGAAAAGGTGACCTAATATTGAAAAGGGCTGCTTCTGTCTGAGAATTTCAGAATTTGATATGTCAATAACCTTCAAAACCTTCTGTCCCACTTTATAGTTGGCTTGAAGTGATGGCAAAAGAAAAGTTTATGGTGGTGATTTGTTGTTTTTTTTCTGTAAAGCTTCTCATTTTCTTCCTCTTTTTCAAACATTTTTGATCAGCTCTGCTATAGCACATCATGTTTTAAATGGACGTTATGTAACCATCGATGAATTTATCTTCAGAGATGTTGACAAAAATGGTAAGAATCAGCACAAAATATGTTTTCATTTGGGTGTATTTTGAAAGGAATAGGCAGTTAAAAATGCATTTCCCTCTGGAAATGTAGGCTCAGAAACCTAAAGAAAAGGGGCAGTATTTTGTTTTACATCAACAGTCTGAACTGGTGCACTGTTTATCCTAACAAAAAAAGAATTACAACTGCTGGGCGGTGTGGCTGAGAGCTCAGAGGTGGCCTTTAGGGTGCAGCAGGCAGAAGCAGGCAGCCAGGCACCAAGAGCAGAAGTGCTGCAAGGGATGGCCTGGTGCTGGCAATGGCCCCGGCAGTGCTGAGAGCAACAGTGTTTGACCAGCACCGAGGGTTCAAATCCATTGTGTGCCGGGGTGGATTTGGGGGAGCTAATGAATAGATCTCTTCCTACTTAAAGCATGTCTTCGCTTCAATTCAATGTGAATTCATTTAAAATATGTAATTTAGTTGATACTTCTTGCTGTGTTGTTTTTTTTTTAACATACACAGTGCTCTCTCTCCCCCCATTTCTTTTTTTTTTTATCTGCTTATCATGAAATCAGTACATTTTCCTTTCTTGGACCTGTAACTTAATAAAAACCAAACCATTTCTTCCCAAAGGTTTACAGCTCCTCCCAGATGAGTACATCTAGGTCAGGTTTCAGCCTGGCATAAATATTTTATGTTTGGGAACTAAAGGTCTTCAGAAATCGGGGTTCATATTGGAATGCCTGACGTAGCCTTAACCATACCAGCATATGCGGGTGCTTGCTTTAATAAAAAAGCCCTTAATCTCATTTGGCTCTACCTCACTGGCAGCTTGAAGCACTTGAATCAAACAGTACAGCTGTGAATTGTGACACTGGCTGGACGGAAGCCCAGAAAACTTTTCCCAGAGAAAACCCTTGAGGGAGGAAAAAAAGAAAAAAGAAAGAGAAAACATAAGAAGGAGGAAGAAAAAGGTTTGACAACCGAAATACAATACAGTGGAGAATGAAAAAAACCACAACCAAACCTTGCCCCCACCTCCTCCAACAACATGAGACAAATCAGAAAACCAAAAGAAAGATGCAATTCTTCTTAAAAAGGTTAGTTTGTAAGGTAGAAAGGCCAGCCTGAGCAGCCCTGAGTAGTGGCCCCTGTCCATACTCTCAGCTCAGTGGCAAACAACCAAACTCAAGCAAATATGAAAGCTGAATTACAACACTCTTTCAAAACCCACTGAAAAGAAAAGGCAGAAGAAGAAGGCATCTTTGATTTTTTTTTGTGAGCAAGAAAGAAAATATCCAACTGAGGAAATTTAGAGATGGTTTGGAAGCACAAGAGCCATAAACAGACCTAGCGTAAGTGTGCTTGCAGTAACAAACAAAAAATAATTTTACTTTTGTTCCAGTGCTGAGGATAATGCCTTCCCTAAAGCAGATAACTGAGCAATATGCACAAAAACAAACAAACAGGAAAAAAAACCCAGCACAACAAAACCACTGAAAGCACATCTGAATGGGAGGAAACGCTCTTTTTTCGAAGGCAGCAGCCGTACTCTGGAGTCATAAGGTCAAGAGGTGAATTTCTACTGAAGGAAAACATTAGAGCTAGATATTTCTCATCTGTCAGTCCCATTAAATACCATTTTTTAAGGATTCAGGACTTTGCAATGTGCCTTTCTTCAAGTTAGCGGGATAATAAAGATTCTGTTGCCTTTTGCAGATGTTTAAAGACATGATGTGAAAGACAAATTCTTCAACTAAAACCCTCAAGAAATGTCACTTCTGTGTCTTAGCGAAGGAGCTCCAGCACATTCTCCACATAAACATCTGCTGGAAACATTTTAAAAAGGAGGATGTTTAAATAATGGCTTTTGTAGGCTTTTTGTGTGTTGTTTTTTTTTTCCCCCCTCTCTTCTTTAAAGAAAATAAAATGAATTTGTGGGAAGTTCTTTGTTCCGAAGCAACTTGCCTTTGCAAACTTGCCTCAGCTAGGATGGTCTGAGGAAGCAAGCTGTAAGATGAAGGAGAGAAGAAACGCTGAAAATATTCCTCCAAAACATTCTGTATCAATCACACCTCAGAGACAGTCATAAATCAGCACTTTCTTTGACTTCAGAGATTTGTTTCTCTTCATTTTTTATGCTAACTTGCTTGTGACAATTACAGCAAGGCTCTATTTACATAATAAATAGATTTTTTCTATTAAATTTAACAGACAAGGGAAAAAGAGAAAGAAAAATAATAATGAACATTGTGTCACAAAGTGGTAAATCTGTGGCATAATTTGAGGAAAGGAAAAATAATTAAAAGAAACTTAGTATATAGTCCACTGTAATTTGACCTTTCCCTACAGAACTACTGTAAGTCCAGCAAGACTTCCCCACCATTAAATGTCTTCCACTGAGCCTCTCTGTAATAACTGAGGTTGGGTAGCAAAGCGGGGTACATTTTTGAACACATCTGTCTTACTTCGTGTTTATCAGAAGAAGTACACCTTGAGATGCAGTGCCTCTATTCTGAACTGATGGAAATTAGAGACAGTTGGAAGTCCCTCCTAGAAACTCCACCTGTTGGTGCATCAAATGGTGTTTCATCTAATTATGGCTACATATCCATGTTCAGGATTGGGGGCTTTTAGTGCAGTAAGTAAAAACTTCATTAAACCCACAAAATTCCATGTGAGGGTCATGCAAAATCCTACTCCTTTCCTTCCCGAGGATTTTGCACACTCTGTGTGTGCAAATCCTATTGGATTACTGATATTGTCATCCCTGCACATAATTATGTAGTGAGACTTTTTACAATAGATGTTATTATATAGAAGACAGTGTTATAGATGACTGAGAGTCAGGTATCATCTGGCTGGAGATCTATCAGCATGACTCCAGCAAGCGATTAGGATAGAAAAGAACATTCCACTATTGCAGGGCTCAGTAGATCCCTTCCATAACTAATGCTGATTCCTCAGCACTGTCTTTGTGGATTCAAGCACGTTATACACCAAATTTATTTTCACAAAGCACTGGATACTTCCCTGCCTTCGGTAAGGTACTCAGATGGAAATGAAACTATTTTGGCAGAGATATCTCTGAGGGGAGAGAGATCCAGGAGACCACACATTCACTTCTATCCCCTGGCGCTGGCTTCTCCTGATGCCTGACAGTGATGGCATCATTACTAACCTCCAGGTTTCTTGAGCTGCACAGAAAAGGTCCTAAAGTGTTAACAACATACTCTTTTCATTCTTTCTAAAATCAAAGAGAGGTGAAGACCCGATCTTCTTATTGTTTAACACCCTTGATTTTCTTATTGAGGAAAACTGTCTTCTAAGCTTAACTAATGTAGGTGCAGAAAAACAGTGATATTTTCCAATTGTTTCTTATCTGTTGGAGCTTTATTTCATAAGTCAGTAACAATTGTCTATCTTGATGATTAGTTGTTACTGTATATCAGCCTGAGTTTTGTATTCATATCCTTTTACAAAAAAGGTTGAAAGTTCAGTCTCTCCCAGTTTTCCCATCATGTAATAAAACATCTTCCGTGTGATCTTAGCTCCCAGAGTCCCTTGTGACTTTGACTTCACTGCTGGACGCAGCCTTGTAAAATTTGAAGTTTGCTGGGTTTGTGAAAAAATACAGCCCTTTCTTTGTGTATTCCTTACAGATGCATCAAGAAGTCTGCGTGACGTGATATCCTCGGGCTAAGAGTCAAGACAATTTCCCCTGCATGAAAGTTATAAACATTTTGTTTAACAATTCCTTCAATTAATCTATTTGCTTTTCTAGCATATGTATACTTACGTATCTGGTGATATAAAAAAAGGAAAATAACTATCTCTGATTTAAATGGAAAGACATCCAAATACTTCTGTATAGGGGTAACGTAAGTAATAAAGGACAGGGAAATGGAGCCTTTCGTCCATCTCTACAAAGAAGCAACAACAAATTTGGCTTACTTTTAATTTTATGCAAATGGAGATTGCTGATATTTACTCCATGCTTTCTCTACAAAAGTCTCTAAACTGTGCTAACCTCCCCACACCAATTTAACACAGCCGACAGACACCAGCTGTACTGTAAAACGAGAAGTTTCTCAACAGACAGTGATTATCTGCCAGTGGGTAATATCCTGTTTTGAAATACTAATGCCCCTCTGCAGGTTCAGCAATGGGATATCAGAACACGGTTAAGTATGGGCTTAAATATTTGCGTGCAATAAAAGACGCATTTGAATGATGTATGTATTAGAAATTTTCTGCTGATGATTTTTGCAGGGACTTTTCTGCAGTGTATAAGACCCAGTCATTTTGTGGAACATTCTAGCATTGTGTAAGTTCTTACTAAATATTTATGTGTGCAAGCCAGACAGTGAATGTACCTTTTTATGAACAGAGTGGGTGTGACCTAGACAGATGCAGCTTGATCTTTCCCATACTGACCTTCACAGAACTTCACACCAGACCTGAATGAAGCACTGTCTCAGGGGCGAGACACATCTTGCTCATGGAGAAGACAATGATGATGCTGCTCAGTTATGTGATGGAGCTTTACAACACTGAACGCTTTTTGAGCATATGATCACAGAGTCTCAGGTTTTGACAATTATGCAGCATATATGAACCTCCATTCCATTTACTGTAAGCCATCTTTACTGTACAAAGCTGTCTTGGAACATAGAACCATGGGCTACGTTCTTTTCCAAAAATGTGTTGTGTTCTTTCTCAGTAGGTATAATTATTGTGTCTCAGTAAGTAGAATTAGAATAGCTTTATATTTGATAGAAAATTAGAATAGCTTTATATTTTGGGGTTTTTTTCCATGCTGTTAAGTTTTAGATTTTTGTGAGTTAAGAAAAAACATCCCCATGTCTCCATGCATACTAAGTTTATAGATTAAACTTTTATTATTGTTATTCCTTGTTCATGTCTACGAGTGCTGAGGATATTCTCCTTTCCTAAAAGAGGGAAGCTGAGACCTCCAGCCTGTGTAATTTTTCTCAGTGAAGGACAAAAAGCACCTGCGTAACTGCAGCTTCAGGTCTCAAAAGCTCTCTTCTAACATCTGGCTAATATGAATTCAAATAAAAGGACTGCCACTATGACAAGGAATGGCTATACTGTTCGGGACAATGGGCCAAGTTCTGTTGTAGGGGCTGTTAAAGACTTACCAAAGACAAAATCTCTTCTGACCTTTGGGCTCTTTCTGCATTTCAGTCAATATGAAGTTTCTCTTGCATACAGACACCACAGTGATGGCTGCATCCGTTTTTGAATTGCCAAACGTTTCAAAAGCTCTTTAAAGGGACAGGCAGGGAAGACTGGGAGTTTAAAAAAGAGGAAAAGAAAAGCCCTCAAACTTTCTCAGTGTATTGATATTCTTCAGGGCAATGAGGGTGCAATGAAGGAGGCAGAAGAAAAACCATTACCATGCTTAGTTCCAGAAATGCTCCAATTATTGCTAGAGAAGCCCTCTAAAAAGCACTAGAAATCAGTGATGTGCACTGTTTACACACTTGGGAGGAAAAAAACTCAACAACAACAAAAAAGGCAAACATCTTCTCCAAAGAGGGGAAAGGTTAGAAATTATTTGAGCTGCATTGATCAATTTACCTGAGTTGTCTTTCGATGGATTGTATTAATGGAACTTCATTTTCTTTTATTCAGCTGCTGGCCAATTTCATCTCAACTCTTAAAAAGATCAATGAACACATCTCAGTATCTTTGTACAAAATGAGCCTCTATTTTTCCCTTAAAGTTTAAGAGACTTTATTATTTTCATTTGTGATGGATTTTTCTGTCTCCTTTTTCTTTCAGCTCCTGTTGTGATTTCTGCATTGTCTACCTATTCTTTCTTCCTCATAGATTTTGTCTAAACAAATCAAGTTTGCCTTTCTGTAGGGTACCTGGTGGGTAGGAAGTTATATTTTAGGTCAAGTAACGTACAAACATTTAAGATTAAGTGCAGCTCCTACTTTAATGCTGGTGTGAAGAGGAAGAAGCATCACTAAAATAAGACCAGAAAGAGAGTGTACTGTTTGAGGAAATTCAACCAGCAATGTCTGTGAAATGTACTTATAAAGAGTCTCAGTAAAATCAATTGAGTATTACTCAACAGGAGAAAGGCTAACAAGTTATGTCCACAGAGGATTAATTTTAACCAAGAAGCAGGGTTGGTTGGTTTGGTTTCTTTTTTTTTTTTTTCTAGCTCTGATTGATCTCAAGTAGATTTAATCCAATATTTTCATTCTTTTCTCAGGTTGAATTACGAAATTGTAGCAGTTCTAAAATAATTCAGCTAAAGACTTCTGAAAGTGTTAGAATTCAGTATCTGGTCTTACAGAACTTTGTATACAGAACAAAATTAGTAATGTGAATAAAAACAACTCTTTGAAGTAAGATTGCTTGCTTGAATTCCCACAGCCCAAATTCCATTATTCCTTTGAACTTCATAAGTTGCTTCTTATTTTCCCAGTCTTTTCACCCATACCAAGTTTCATTTCTATATTGGCACAAGATAGAAAATGTGAACATTTTGTTGCAAAAGGCCTAAAAAGGATCTTGTAATACTCACTGATGACAGTGAGACACTAAGCAATATTCAGGTGGCTTGTCATTAATTGCACATTCATTTTGACTTTAACACGTAGCATGGAAACTCTGGGCTATTTTTCAAGACCTTTTGGAGACTGCTATGAAATGCTACTCTGTGTGACGGAAAGCATCATATGCAACATTACTATTTGAGTTAAATCTGATGTATCATTCTGGAGCAGAAATGACTGGCCTCTAAATGCATTTTGCCCGGGATCATCTCTTTGATTATTCACACGCAACAAACAACACTCAAACAGCCACAGAGTGCTTTCGTACATCAGTTGCTTCTTTTCACATGCACTGAAATATTAAACTGCATAGAGAAATTCAATAATGTGCTTAATCATAACTTTGCCACAAATCCAGTCTTCTAAACGAAATAATTACAAATGAGAAATAGCATAGTCTAAACAGACAAGAAAACTCCAATAACCTTCCAGCTCTATCAGCTAAGGGAATTTTTATTCTACCAGCAGCTCTAACATTGATAACTGTGTTTTAAGGCAGCATTTTTTAAAGCACTCCTCTCTCCCCACCAATGCTTACAAACTTCCTGGGTAATGAAGTTGTTAGCATGAAATTGTTACAAATTACCATGGGTGCTTTATTCATAAAATCTTGGAAACATTCAATTCAGATTAATTTTTAACAAAAAGAAGGTGAGTTTGAAGTGACCATTTGAAATGTATAGTTTTGAACACTTCAAATTTACTGATAACATTTTATTGTGAAAATGATATGCTCACTCAAGGCATTGTGACTTGGACAAAATGGCATTCTCTGTGTAAAAAAGCTTTCAGTGAACAATACTCATCCTATTGGATCATTGGATGTTACAGTAATTGCCATTATAAAATTAAGCTGCATGTCTGCCTAAAGATGCTTGTGACTGTTTCTCATGCAGTAGGAACAGGCCACGTTTAGAGGATTCACAGTTTTGGCCTTTCCAGACTCAAATCTGAGTCTGTTTATCTCCACAACACCTAGGTGATTTAGCAGTCTGCACAGATGCAGTAATGCAAAAGAATAAAACATTTGCTTCTAATGAATCAAAACAATAATATGGCTTAAAGAAACAAAGATGAAGCTCCCCTAGAAAAGTCTCAGAATGCCCAGAGTCCTGCAAAAGTGGCAAAAAGACAAGAAAAGAGAAAAAAAGAAAAGAGAAAAATCTTTGGCAGTATTGCTACTCTCCGTTTTCCCCATGCACAAGTCTAGTCCCATATGCAACCCTTGCCTTTCTTTGGCTACTGTATTGCTGTTAATAAGCATGTGCTGTACATTTGGCATGCTTTCTATCTTCCATTTGCCATTTATTCCTTTTACAACCTCCTTTGTTATAGGTCTAGCCTAGCAAACTGCTGCTTTATGGGAATTTGCAGCCCACTTGACATATGGTACTGGATCACTGGCCAAAATGGCATAATAGTAGACAGTATTTTACAACCCAAGTTCATTATCTATCTTGTTCCAGGACTTTCTTTGGTCTGTGCCCAATAGGAGCCCAAACTCCTAATCATATGGTAACAAGACTGGCTCTTCTGTGCATTTGTTGGACATCTCAGTGGCTTCCACTAATCTTAGAAGCAGTGATGGACTGTGCTGCTGTTCTCTCCCCAGAAGCAGCTATGGCCAAAGTGTGTTGGCCTTTGCTTTTTCTTTCTTTCTGCTGGTGATGATCCTGTGACAATGAATTCATGTGGCTGTGTCTTTTCCCGTGCAAAATTTTATTTATTACTCAGAGCTGTTTCGACAGATGAATCGGGTCACTAAAATCTCCACTCCAAATGAGTATATTGGAGTGTTACAATGAGATTATTTGAAAAACAGATTTATCTTAGTGGTGGCAGTACTGCTTCAACCAGCAACTACACCACTTCCTCTCCTCATTATGGCTGACTGCTCATGTCTATTCTGTGCAGCAGCCACACGCACTGGCTGTGGTTTCTGAACTTCAGGAAACATTCTGTGCAGTGTGTGGGGTAAAGAGGTGCCCTTTTCTGCACCCCTTTACAGGAATAGGCATAAAATAAGTAAGTGTGATTTTTATATGTGAGGAGGAAGAAACCTAGGTTAAATATTTGATCTCAGATCTATTTACACTGGACAGACAGCAAGTAGAAGTTTTCAACAACCCTTCTTATTTTCTTCCTGCTCAAATAAGAATGAATATCTTCAAATGAAGTTGGATAGCTACCCACCGTGTAAAAATTTCTTCACTAAGTTCTCACCGGCCTTCTTGCCATAGGTATTTCTGACACCTTCATTATACACTGTGTGCTTGGAGTATTCTGCCCCTTACACCGATTGCCAGGAGCACCATGTCACTTGTGAATTCAAACATTCCAGTGGAGACATTTGCAGCACAAATCACTAGTTGCTCAATTTGATTCAAATCACAAACACCTATCACAAAAATTTTCCCTTTCTTCTGGAGGGCCAGCACATCTCTCTCACCAAAGTCATGACTCCTGTTAAAGGCCAACACTCCGAATGTGTTCAGGCTCCATTTCAGCTAAGATCTCCTGCTTACTGAATAAGTCTAGCTCAGAAACTGGAGGAGCTTTGAGTAGTCTGATAAGCAAGACTAGCAGCAGTATTGAATTAAGAAAGAAGTAAAAATACCTTGTTGTACAAAGCCAAAGTCAAGTCAGGTAATACAGCCGGGCCCTTTCCCGATATCACAGATGTGTTGCATCCCAGGTTTCATCAATATCCACTGATTCTGAACTACTTCCTCCTTGTACCCCAACTCTTTCAGCTTTTATTCTCTTGCTTTCATTTTCTTTCATTCTGGTTTCTCTCCATTGTTGCTGCTTCTTTGAAAAGATCAATGAACAGGTCTTACAGTCTTGGTGTAAAAGAGCCACTATATTCCTTTAAACTTTAAAAGACTTCGTTATTATTATTATTATTTGTGGGAAGGATGTTTGTATCTTCCTTCTTGCCTGTAGCCCCCCTGCAGCTAAACTTTCTGATGGTGCTTTGTGTTTAAAAGAAAATTAACGGCAAAGAATACACAATTTGACTTAAAACATATTGATATTGTAAAATGAAGAGCCATTTAATGAATTTTTTGTCCCCAGTGAAGAGCCAGTGTAAGGAACAGTAGGAGCTGCAAACAAGACAGGAAATGGCATTGTAATAGCAAAATACGTTTGCTTGAACAGTATCTTCCTTTTCTTTTCTAATGATTTTGCAACATTGTCTTGCCTTTGTTCTCTTCATTAGCTGTCTGTGACCACAAAGGCATTCCAGTAAGGAAGGTAAGAAAAAAGTATCCATCCAAACGTTTCTGGTACCAGCAAAAACACTTATTAGCACAAGAAAACACTCCACCTTGTTGGTGTCCTGTTCTGGATGCACAAAAACCCACAAAAGCGAAATCCCAAACGACTAAAACTCTCTGCCAAGCTCTTTGCCTTGCAAAATTTTGCTTCCTGTCTATGAAAGAGCAGGACCTGAAGGAGGGGAGGTTGTTGACAGAGAAGATGCCATTAATATTTCTGGAACTGCAAGAGCATCTGATGTGACTGCTATTATTGTAACAGCACTTACAAGCACTGTTGAACGTTAGGGATTGAAATACTGGTAGCTGTGTTCGAGGCTTTATTTATTAATGCCTCTAAAATGCTTTGAGATCATCAATTATAGGATTTTTACAGAGAAAACTTTTATACTGCCTGTAGCCATGCTGGCCTCAGTCCTCAGCTGAAAGTTGAAACAGCATGTTACAATGAAAGCTGTCGTACTGTCCTGTAATGTAAGTTAATGTAAAATAACCACAGGTCTCTCTAACTTTCACTGCTTGTGTCCACTTTCACACACTGGCTAGAGTTTGTGAGGGTGTATTGTGTCAGGGTCAATCACAGCTTTTCGTTAGCCTCCATGGCCTATTGGCTCTATGCAGTTGAGACACGCCAGCAGCAGACTTTGCCTTCTGCATCCGCAAAGCTAACTGAAGGCTGGTGTTCTGCTTAACTCCAGAGCTCTCAAGATGCTCATACAATTTTTCTGCTCTATCCCAGTGCCACCTGCACTGCAAGGATGTTCTCAGCTTGTATCAATACCAACACGTATTGTACTATTCTGTCCATAACCTATCTGTGGGAACTTGGCTTCATGTCTGCGCTGGATGATGACATGATCTGGTTTGGTAGAGGCAGTTATAAAAATCACTGCTCACGAATCAGATATTGAAAATAATTGTACTTTTTAAAAAGTTCTGCTTTCAGGTGTCACCCTAGACTGTCCTCAACTTGGTGAGCAGCTGTTACTTACTCCTGCTCTCATTACATCAAGCTGAGACCTGGCACTGCACATATTAGCTGAAAGCTGTCCTCATCTCCACTGCCTCAGCCACTCTCTCTTCTTATCCAGTCAAAATCACTTTGGTAACACAAACCTACCTGCAATTTTCTACCCACATGCGACAAAACCAAAAGCCATTAATATGGTGAGCTATTCTGTAGAGGATTTTTGGCAATTCTAAGCCTGGTGCGTGTTTAACAGCAAACCATTTGAAAAGAAGTTCAACATTTTGAAAATAATCACTTATGCTGCCTTTTCTTTCTCAACCTGCAAGATCAAACTACCTTAACTTGCCAAGAGTTCAATTCTCCAGACACAAAGTAAGGAGAAGGCATTTTAGAAGCCTCAAAAAACAAACAAAAAACCAAGCCTGATCTAGTTAGCCATTTAATCTATAATTATTTAAGATAAAATATCTCAAGATATTCCAGAATGAGAAGGAAGCTCCCAGACTGTAGGAGTATGAAATGGAGTATTCTTGGTACTGGCAGCAGATGACATCACTTGGCTTTTCTGGGAGAATGGTATATTATACGTTAGAACAAAGATTGTCAGCTTTTCTTAATAATGACTTGGTATGAGATTTCTTTAGTCCTATTTGCACTACTGATTTTTTCCTTAGCTAAATGCTTTTAAACCCAAGCATAACCACACAGGATTTACCTACTAATGAAAACACTGAACACCTAAGCCCTGGGTGCCTCGCCTAAAATTAGCTGTAAGGACCCAATATTAACACCTTTCACACAGTCAACAGGCTCTTCAGGCACTGAAAACTGGTTGTAGACTGGTCACAACCGTACACAGGTTCTGTTGTATGGGGCATTTTTTCTGTTTTGTGCACACTGGTTTGCCAAGCATACCTCATACAGCATTGCCTGTGCCTTACATCTGAAGAGGACAGGGCCATATGTGTTTGATGATAAACCTGCCAAACTTCAAAGTTCTGCAGTGGCTCAGCTTGGAGGGGTGAACAGGTCTGTCACAGCTCTGCAGAGCTTTTTGGTTGGGAGAAGGAAGCTTGGGTTTTTAACAGACTTCAGAAATACAGCAAGCTGGAGATAAAACTAAAATGTGCTGCCATCCAGCACTCCAGGACTGTCTCTTATCATCCCAGAGCCTTTGTTTATGACACGGAGACCAATTGATTTACATTATTTTGCTTTCAACAAGCTTCTCGTGAAGAACACGGTGACATGCTTAAGTGCCAAAGAAGAAGGAAGGCACACTGATGAAAAACAGACACTGCAGCCATTAGCATCGATCAGCAATTGATCAGTGTATAAGTAAGCAAAGAGGTACAGGATGAGTACTGTGTACAAAGAAACCTGATTTAATCTTGTTCAAAAGGTGTATTTTCTGTGAAGAGGCACTTTGTTCAGGAAGCACAAACTTCATTAGCACAAACCCAAGAATCATGTGAGGAGCTTTGTCTTGGAGATTACGGAGGCCCAACCTTTGGCAGACGGGAGGATATGAAAATATTTTTCAGATGTTGCATTTGCCAATCAATAGCTTCATGTCAAAGATTCTCCGTGGGACCTCACCTGCGTCCTTTGCTTAATTAGATGTTTTTCAGGAGTATCTAAAACCACATTGTTACATCACTGCATTAGTATGTTTAATTTGAGAGATTGAGCAGGACAGCTGAGAAAGTATTTGTTCTTCTGAGATGTTCAAGATCCTGCAAGTGCTGAATGACAAACCTTTCTGTTTATTCAGTAACACTGAATTTGTTATGAGCAGGTCCTTAAAACTTAGGCAAACCTGAATGGGCATTCTCTTAAATGAAAAGCCCTACCCAACTGTGCACTTGACAGAGGTATAAGTTAACTCCTACTACACGTGATCTGAGCTAAAACAACATCGCTTTTCACTCTCACCCTGAGACCTAATGAGCTTCAGCACTCGAGACGTGAAAGACCAATAACTTAATCCCCTGTTTGAAGCAATCCCTACTTTTAAAGCAGTGCTGTATTTGATTAAGCCACTGTAAAGCTCAGCAGAGCTGTGTCAAGCTAAATTATATTCTTTAAAGTAAAAATGCCATTTTACATGAAATGTAAAACTTCGGTCTTACTGCATTTTTATAAGAAAACTAGGTACTATTTATTTACAGCCAGACAGCCCCCATTAATAGCAATGTATAGCTGGCAGACATTACAGGATTGGGTATGTTTTAAAGAACTCAAATATTATCATGCAGATTTATAGATTAAAAATATTGAACTATGTTTTCAAAGGTACTTACAGATCCTCTAAGTCAAAGCCAGAGGATACCCTTACAATAATCACTGAGTGATTATGCAGTCCCAATATGATATCAACATAGTTGCTTTATCAACCAAACTTTTAATCTCACCAAAACTCTCCTTGTTAGCTCAGCAGCGTATTTCCCACGATCCTACATTGACTGGCATTTGTAACGTTGCCCTCCTTAAGCCTGATACCTGGGTCACTCCATTCACACTCTAAATATTGGCACAATATTAGATTTCTTCTGTTCCTCTGGAAACTCTCCAGTGATCAAGGCATCAAAAATCAACAAGTAAATGCCTGGACAGTTCCTTGGCCACCTCTGTTAAAATTATTGGATGGAGGTTGTTCAATTACAGTGTTATCAAAATTATCAATTTTGGCATTTTGGAAAAGAAACAACTGCAGCAGCATAATAATGACTACGTGGCTGGACTATTCTTCATCTACAGGACATGAGTTCTTCTACTTTTTCTCCTTTGCTATTAAATATTCTACCATATCTGCCTAGGAACAGACTAGCATGTTGCTCAGGTACTTAACTCCTTCTCTGCAATGCATGTAACTTGACCACAAATTCTCCTTCTGAACTTTGGTTCTCATCTTTTTTTCTCTGTTTTTTATTTTATTTTCCATAGTATCTGCAGCATGTGATGTTATCAGTTTACCTTTTCTCCATTTCTTATATCATAGTGATAGCCCATACTCATTTCCCTTCCAAGCTGGACTGTTCAACAAGTTTTGCTGTTCTTCCTGAACACAGCATTGTGGCTTTTAAGAGATAGTCAGAAGCTTTGAAAGGAGCCAGTACACCGTTCCCACTGAGCATAGGAGGACAATTATTTAGCTCTGCCAGCAGATACCAGCCCAGTTCTTGTTCTACTCGAAGATCCTCTGGCTATTAAACTGACATTGCAAAGCTATTCAAGAGTGATAGTCCACACAGAGCAACGTCAGCCTGAGATACTCAAGACTCACTTCATTTGTGACCCAAGTCATATTTGCATTGCAAGCTATAAAATAAAGACTAAAAAATACTGTAAAAAAGAGCTGAAATTACCAGCTATGACTCAGTCTATATGTAACTCTTTCATAATAAAAAAATTCTGCATTGCGAGGTCTTTCGCTCATTGGCCTCCACATTTAGATGTGCATCTCTCAGAAGGATTTGTGAATTCGGATGTTGCTTTGGCACTGGGATCTCAATAACTCAACATATTCTTGCATCAATAGCAGATTTTCAAACATGCAGGTGTTCTCACAGCATAAGCAGGATACTTAAGCACCAAATATTACTTTTATTCAGACTTCAGTAGGAGTTGGAGGTCTTCAGGTCTTCAAAATATCCTGCCATTTTCTCCAGGTGTTTAAAGTGAGCTTCAGCGTCACATTAGTTACTCAGAATTACAGATATTGGCCAACAGATCCTAAACCTCAGCAACGGCCAACTTCAAAGTATCTGCTAAATGTGCTTCCCTCACCGGTTCTGCTTAACTGGAGAAGCACTGATTGTGTCAGCACGCTGTACTGGCGAGAGGAACAAAGGTGAACAGCAGCACTCAGAAGGTTGTCCCATCTCTTATTGGCACAGAGGAGGATCGCCACGTGCTATAGCATCAGGGCATTTGGGAACGTAGCAGTAAATTTTATAAAGATAATCCCAATAGTAATTTCCCCAGTAATTTATAAATTGACCACATATAAGGTGAAAAATTCAGCGATTAAATGGAGATTTTGCTGGCTGAAACAGTGCAGACCTTTTACCAGAATGCCTTGGGAAGCTAAACAAACTTTCTTTCCATGCTGTGCTCATGGGAACTCAAAGTTTTCTCTCACAGAGGTTAAAATGCTTGAAAACTGCAGCCCTATATAAAATTCTGTTTGTGCAGCTCAAGTTCTGATGCTGTTTACCTGAAACGTTTCTATAATTCCTAAACTTTTGAGTTTCAGGTTGGTGATTTGTGAGCAGCAGATTGCACTCCCCTGAACTAAATCTAACAAGCGCCACAGAGTGAAAATAAACTGGAGAGACTTGAAATAAAAATCACTTCAAGAAATCTAAGCGTGGTGGGTTTTTTTTTTTCCTGTGGGTTTTTGTTTTTTTTTTTCCTCCCACTTTAAGCCAACTAAACTCCCAACACATTCTGATCATCTCGCCACAGCGTGTCTGTGCTGGTGACAACTGATTCATGTGTACATTTACATATCCCCTCAGTGCCAGCAGCAGAATACAAAATGGGTCCTCCTGCTCTGGCAGATGACACAGCGCTGGCAAATCAGGAGGAGCTGTCAAAAACAGCTGTCCATTAAAAGAGTTTGCTGAAACAACTAAGAGCTGTTTGAAAATGCTAGGTGGTAGAATTTAATTGGAGTAGCAACTGTTCAAAATTAAGATTAAAAAGGACCAGTCGGTACGTGTGGGTTACGGGTTTAGGGGGTGTTTTCATATATGGATATTTACATTGGGGATATAAACAATTAAGTCTGCTGATTTCCTCTGCCTCTTTCTGTGTGTGCCTGCGCTCCATCCCCAGGGTCAGGAAGTTCAGCTGTGTCCATAACTGATCTGCTGTGCATTAAACACAGCAAGTATCCACACTGGTACCCAGGAAATTTTATTTTAGAATAAGGGGGAAAAAAAAGAATTTTGTGTTTTTTCAAAAGCAGCCTGCCTGTGTGGGTGCAAATGCTATTATGCTGCACTGCTGGTACATTATTAGCTACCCATGTGGACAGGGGATGCAGTTGGTTTTCCGCAGTGGGAAAAAGATGTAGGCACAGACGGCCCAAACGTAGCTTCCAGCAAGTGTGTTTGATTACACCATGCACCCTGTTTAAAGAGCACATTTGTCTCAGCACATAAAATTGCATGCACATAAATGAAAGACTTTATGAAGTTTTCCCCTTAGTATGAAAGTATTCTTGGGAAAAGAGACCACTGTAACAGCCCAGAAAATCTCATTTTTCTCAAGGAGTTTGATTTGAATGAGCTGGAGGCGATGTTAAGCTCTGGTTTGGCTTAGGTTGTCTCTGAATCAGAAACTTGACTATGGAATAAAAGTAGCAGAATAGAAGAGCAGGCAAGCAAAACTGTCTGAGAAAAAAAGTAGAGATGCTGCATGTTCTCCCTGGTTCAGCTGAATGTTTTGTTCACCAAAAACATTTGGGAAAAAAAAACAAAACTGAAATCAAGTCAATGTGTTTCATTTTGACAGTGCCAAAACAAAATTAATTTAATTCTGCAACTTAAAAAGTTTTACATTTCAAAAATCCATTCTTTTTTTTGGTGCAGCTCTAAGTGTGTGTCTGAAACACCCCCAGTACTTTGTATCCATGATACTTTCTTTACTTATAGAAGTAAAAATCTCTTTAGTGTTTCTTTTTTGAATGCAAATACTGTGAGGCACTAATTTTGTCTTGTTCGCTGCAGGTTGATGCATTTGGTCCTGGGCAGTGAATATATGGAGATAAATTGTAGTCACATAGCTTAGATTCCTTCTCACTGGAAATACAAAGATCTACATGTATTCTGTAAGCCTTAGTGCCACTGAACCTTTTCACTGGTGTAACCCTTTAATATGTTGGACCCCAGTTTTGGATTGTTTGCTTTAAATAAAATCTACCTTAAAATTTAGAACAAGCAAACAAAAAAAGCAATTCTGCAACAAATCAGGAAGCATGCACCCACTAAACTTAGGTTTCCCATTCTGAAAGAAAAATAGAAGTCGAAAAGGCATTAGGCTCAGTTTCCCAGCAGAAACCTTACAGTAATGCCTGTGACTGCAAGTATATAGCTCAGTGTATGCAATACATTGCAACTAGAAGTAGCAGTGACAGCTGGTGGGTTAGTAAACAGATTTCATTTCAGTTTTTGTCTGAAAATTATACAAATTTTTCTTTAATATGATTCTTCACTACGTCTTCTGTTTCCATTCAGTGATGAGGCCATTTCCAATTTGTATCCAAGCTCTGCTAAATATTTTATTGGACTTAACGTGCATAAATGAAACAAACAAAATTCATTCTGTAACACTCGAGTGAAGTTGGTAGTCTATTGCAATGATTAACAAAATAATAGAGTTTAGAAGAGGGTGGGAAATAAATGGGAAGCTTGCTAACAGCCTCATACACACATAGTGCCACGTACACCATTAAAACCCAATGCATCCTTTCAGGATGTCTTGCTTGAGCAGAGATGTTTTTTGTTTTTTTTTTCCTCTAGTCTTTTCCTTCATGAAATCCACAGAATTGCATGGGTTGGACGGGACCTCAAGAGATCACGGAGTCCAGCCCCCAGTTCCTTCATGTAAACAGTTTTTTCTTTTTCCTTCCCCAGATGGCCTCAAAGCCTCTGAACTGATCATGGAAGAGAAACAATGATGGGCTTGGATATTAATATACCCTTCCTCAGAGCTGCAGGATCCTGTGTTTCTCATGCACTGGGAGCATATGGACCAATATGTAAAAGAACAGCTGTTATTTTAGTTCATATATAAAACAACTGCATATACACATGTATATACAACTGTATTGAAATTTAATACATTGCACAGGCACTGTTATAATCTTTCCATTAAGGCATAACTCTATTTCCTTCTAGTAAGGCTTTTTCTCCCAAAGATCCCCCATTTTGCGTGCTCCATACTACCTTCTGCTTTAAAACATGCAATACAGGAGGGAATAATCAGTCCTGGTTACTCCAATATACTATCTGTGCAATGGCTTTTAATTCAAAAGAACCCGTAAGTCTTCTATCATCATTCTGTTTCACAAACATCCTTGTGGTTCTGAAGAGATGAGCCTGGTTAATGAAAACCATTGTGAAGCTGGAAATACCAGATACCTGCATCAAACCCCAGCAGCGTGGTTTGCTGCCTTCTTCATCTGATTAAATACTACTAACCTACACCTCACATTGTGCTGCTAATAACTGGGCCCCGAGTTTAAATTCAAAGGGAAAGAAATAACTCTGCTTTTATGGATGTTACTTCCACAAATCAAAATATCTTTTGCCTGCAACTGAGATACCTACAGGTTGGCTTTATTGAAGAGTGAGCTCACAGGGTCTTCTATTTACTGCTTAGAAACATGGGCAGTTTTAATACAGTTTATAAAAGTTTGAAGTCTTGTAGGTCTAGAAGATTACTCTAACCAAGTTCAGTGAGAGGAGATGAAAAAGAATCAAAAGGAGAATAAAGAATGTACAAGCTAACTGTGATTTATTTTTTTTCCCATAGGGAGTTTTAATATTAACAAGCTCGATCATCCAGCAAGTGTAAAGTAAACTAATTACCAGGTACTTTCTCTTATACATGCTCAACAGAAAGAACAGAGTGCCAATTCAATGTGGTGGAAACTCTCAGCATTCCTTGTAATGGTACTGAAACTTCCGCACACCAGGCCACTAAAAAGCTATTTGAGCTGAGTAAAGATGCCATGATGTTATCCACAGGGCAAAATCCAAAAGCAATCTCTGAGTCCAGCCACATACAAAGGGGTCAACTGCATAGGCAACACTGAGCTCAGCCAGAGCTAAGGCAGCTCTAAATACAAATGTAAATTGAGAAACAAAAGAGGGGGATATGAAGAAACGAGGGATCATTCTTAAATCAAAAGCTATGGCAGGTCACACTGCTCACTCATCTGTGTGTGCATTTCGTGATTCTCATTCAGTTGTTCTGGATTCTCAAACAAAGTGTGGAGTCCTAAAAATATTTGGAACTATTACAAAGCATAAATTATAAATGTGTCGAGAAAATGGAAAAAGGTGTCTTGGGCCTACTTAGTGCACAAAATGATCTCAACCATTATTCAACAATGATATGAAGATCTTTTATTTCATTTCTTCTTAACAGTTCCCTGTGTTTGCTATCATTTCTTGCCCAGCACCGTGTCAATAATTACTAAATTAGCAGGACGCCTGTACAATTTCAGCTCAAGTGTTATTACTGACAAGTCAAACAAAGAAAGCTGATCGAAAAGATGGGACTCCATCTCCTTATTTAAATGGACCGTGTTCACAGAAGATTGAAACTCCTTTTTCTTCAAAGGAAGAAGGGAAGGGTATAGTTTACATTTTGTGCTGCTCAAGGACAGAGAGTCAGAGGAAATGCCTTTTTAATGTAAACCTCTTTTCATTTCCAAGGGACAAAAATGAAGGTTATTTAAAAGAATCATGCTTGGTGGAAGAAGTAATTATGTATTTTTTTCAAATCTCAGAGGAATAATGCTTTTATATTTCCCTGAGATGACCCAATTCGCTTGTGATGTGTTCCCTTAAATGTAAGTGTGCTGACTTCTTTGAACCTCGTTGTTTTTAGTGTCTAAAGAAGCTCCTCTTATACCACACTGCTGATTGATTTTGGCTCTGCACCAGCACCAAAAATACCCATAAAGCTATTGCAGGTTTATACAACCCACAAGTGAAAATGGTGTGTAATATCTGCTCCCGGATATTTCTGAAATGCTCACATGTAATGACACGTTCAAATTAATTCTTGGAAAAGTATTGCTCCAACATACAGCATCCAAATTTGTAGCTCTTTTGGGCTGGAGAGATCGACAATCTTGGAAAGCTTAACAGATCTCCAAAATTGTACAGACCTGTCCTAATATTTATTTGATGTTATCTCTCTGAGGTCATTTTTGCTAGAATAAATGTGAGTACCTATTGGCAAGCCTAAACATGTGAAGTATTATGTAGTTCTGCAGCCTTCCTCAGAGGCGTCTACATTCACTGTTTCATTTATCCTGTGGTTCATTCTCTCCCAAAAATAGAAGTTTCCCAATCAAGATTTACAGCTCATTTTTTTAAAATCAAAATCAAAATCACCTACTTCGGCACTGCTGAAACCATGATAGCTTTTTAGGCAACCACTATGGGATAAAAAGAGAAAGAAAAAAAGAATCACATTACTCTTATTATGGTAAAGCAGAAATAGAACTAATTGCCATCAGTCAGTCATTTAAGTATTACTGTGTGCTACTCCCCTAAATCTGGAGTTTATTTACTTGTTGTCACTTGTCTAATTTTATGGGTTTAAGTAGTCCCCACTGGCTTGTTTGCATGACATTAGGTTGTAGGCCCTTCCATGCTTTTTTATTAGCTCTAGGAAAGGTCCCAGTCGCTCACTGGCTCTGTGATCCCTGCCTTAATGCAAACTGATTAACAATGAGAAAGTGAACTACAATATCTCCCTGACATCTGTCAAAACTTAAAGTCTATTTCATTGCAATATTTGACAAAAGTTCTGAGCTGAGTCCTCATCAAGTCCAAAGAAAGTCACTTCTATTCCCACAGAGGCGAATCCAGTTCCTAATTTCACCTCTGTTACAACCTATTCCATTTCAAAATTCACGATCAAAAGAGCAACTGGTTCAGTGTCTGTCATCTACTGCTTGCAATCCAGAAGTCTCACAGGCCAGGATACAATTATGCAAACCCAACCATTTTCTAGGCTAGAAGCATTTAAAAGACATACTTCTCCTGTTTAATGTGTTTGAAATTCTTTTTATTTTCTCCATTCTTTGTAAGATAGACTGTTCTGAAAGCTTTAATTTTCATGAAGAGATTCAATGCCGAAGACTTTTTTTTCCCCCAAAACAGAAGCATTTCAAAGAATATGACAAACTGAAAGCAGAGAAACAGATTTCTACACAGATTTTTGGATATGAGTGGGGATATTGCAGTAGACTTCACTTTAAAAAAGCATCAGCCCTTATTTAACACTGAAGGTATTTTGGAGGCTAGGAGCAAAGGGAACTAGCAATAATGTCAATGACTTACTTAATTATTTGTCTTTATTCAGAATGAACTGGAAGTCCTTCAGGAATTCCATGTAAAAATGAATTATTACCTTTCAGTTTCTGAGGATGCCATAGGAAATATAGAATGGAATAACAAAAGAAAGATAGATCCTGAATCAGGGAAATTATCACAAAAGGAGAAGGGATATTCTGTGAAAGACAACACATGTATTTGAAAATACTTCTCTCAGAATTCAGGAATTAATCTGCGGTGCTCTAGGCCACAATACATTTACTGAAGAAAAACTTCAGGAAGAGATAAAAATGAATAAATGCATATTCTAACACTTTTGATTCAATTACAGAAAGATAAGTACTTGAATGGTTCTTAATCTCCATGCAAAAAGGAAATAACATCCCATAATGAGTAGACTATGCTGTATTGTTTACTTGGGAGTTTCTTGCACCCTCTTGTGAAGCATCAGGTTCTTATCACTGCACGGTTCAGTCTGTAGGTGTGGGTGAGAATGGTCTAACCCTCCATCAGTGCATTCACTCCTAATCAAACAGAACCATCTCTGGGGTAACAAGCAGCTACCCCTCAGTGATGGGCAACAACTTTACACAAGGAGAAATGAAATGCACAGTGCACAGTTATTGTTGGAAAATTTGGCAGAAAAGGTATAGCTATCTAAATGGGACTTTGAAGTAAAGAATTAATGCACACTTTTGGAAAAGACAAATAATGCCATCTAGACAGTTTTGTTCGAGATGCATTTACAGTCATTTTAAGCAGTGAGAAAAATGTATGTCTACTTAACCATCTGTACTATTATGTTCTTTTTATTCTCACGTTCTGAGTCTATGCAGAAAGGGAACAATGATTGCTCATGCTAGGATGGATTTTCTTTATAAACAGAATTGTGATGGTGTTTACTCTGGCAATAAGCAAATTTAGTGCTGGTTAAAATCTTTTTTTTGTTGACTTTTACACTCATTACACACTGCTACAGCACGTCATGAAAATTATTAATAGTAATCCAAAGAGCCAAGTGTTTTCTAAAAATCACTTTTTGTTGCCATTGAGTCAAGTTATCAGATCTTCCTACTTGGACAACTGAGATACTGAAGAAAAGCAGAGGATGCTGAGGATCTGGTTCATTACATTAACATTGCAAAATACACTACTGCATAAGGGAGCTGAGTCTGTTGTAAACAGTTAAAGAAATTTGAAAGATTTCAGTTTATCTTTAAATCATTTCTTTTTTTTTTTTTTTATCAGTAAGATTCCGGAGGGAATGTTCATAACTTCAAAGAAATCACAGCAACAGCACAATGTAAGCAATTACTTCCAACATGCAATCTGTTTGGCCAAGATTTATCTCCCTGTATGAGGCAGCTCAATGAAAGCTCACTCCCATAAAAGCTTTGTTACTCTACAAATAGCTAAATAGGTGTTGGAGGGAAACAGGAATCTCATAAGGACAATTCAGATCGCAGACAGATTAAATTGCCTCCTTACAGTGCCTCTCACTCCATTGACTACATGGACAGCCACAGGAGAGCAGATTCTGAAGTGCCTTACTTAAGTGCCTAAAGTTAGGTGTCATAAACCCGAGGGTTGTGTGAAAATGTTTTTATACACAGGCCTGTCATATTTTGCCTATTGGTCTCAAGGCACTGTATGCTACATTTACAAGCATCTTACGTGGCTTCATTGCATGATGTTTGTACCTTGGACTATTACATATATTTTCATCCCATTACAAGTGGAGTGCAAAAAGAGGGCTTAATGAAAATTACAGTTTGTTCAACAGTGTTTAATTCAAGACCATCAGCTTTGGGTATATATAGGAATATGCTCCAGAGTGCTCAGCATATGTCTAATTATGCTTCTGCTGAAATAACATTGCATTGCTTTTGGGAGACCAGCTCTACCAGAACACCATGTTAAATTCTCAGTAAGTACAATTCTGTGGTGTCATAGCATGAACTTACTAAGTGACCAGAAGATTCTGTTTGGCCTTTTTTCAATATACATAGAAAGCTACAGAGAACACACATGCACACTAATAAATGTGTACAAGCATGCATGAACATCATTGCCTCGCACTGAGTTTTAGGAGCAAGGTAATTTCTCCTGGCAATGAAAACCCACAAGATGCGACTGAAGAAACTTTTATGTTCCCCATGTGGTTCTCTTCTAAATATCACCCTCAAGGAGAAAATGCTGTGTAACACCAGAGTTTACAGGAATCACCAACAATTTCCAGATCACCAACAGTTTCCAGAGCAGACACAAGTCTCCACAGCTGGTGTTCTCCTATTTTCACCATCCACACAGCTGCACATCTAAGTTTCTGCCACCCATGCAAGTCTCTAGCCGTGATGAGAAGACTCCTATGTTTACTCATATGTCTGCCCTTCTCCTTTACAATAACTCCTAGCTTCCATCTTCTTGTAGACAGACATTTAGTTGCAAGACCCTGACTGGGAACTGGTGCATCTTCTATGAAATTATTCTTTGGAAAGGGAGTGATTATGGTCATTTTCTAAAAAGATGATGGCTCATTTGAGAGGGACTGCAGGCTAAGCTCTGCGGCTTATGATCTGACATGGCTTCCAGAAGCAATGCCACCTGACCCCTGCTGAGGTCCTGGCACAACAAATTTTTAATCAATTTACAAGTTTCTCTCCTCACTACCAAATGCTATGATGTCTACATCAAACAGTCAATTATGTGTGGGCTGCTTCTAAACAAAAGTTTCCTTAATTGTTTCAGATACACCATCTGTTACTGATCAAAACCATGGTGAAACTGCAAACCCTTCTAAATATCATCTTAGACTTCTCTTTTGAATGAAATAAGCTTAGCACTGAGAGGTATAACTTCAAAGAGCTCAGAGTTGCTGTTGTTATCCAAATGTACATTAAGCTCATGGGCTTTCCTAGCAGAAAGATCTCAAGGGAGCATCTTCCATGCTAAGTTGATCTTTTTCACCTGTGGGGAAGGTAACATAAAAGCGGCCTTTGCCAGTTTTTCACTTGTTTGTTTCACTTCTAGTACAAGCTAGTTGCTAAAGATTTCTCTATTGTTTTCACATATAAACAATCTCAAGACTGGTGATTACACAGATATCAATAAATATTTCAGATGAAATCCTCAGAGTGCTTTTTATTTTTACTAAGGGTACATCTCCACTTCTAGACACAAGATTTGCCTTTTACTTCAGGATATTTCTTAATATACTGACCACAACAGTGTTTACATTCCCCAAAGAGGGCTCCCTGCTTAGTCCATTCTTTGTCTCAGAAATATACTTCAGTGTAGTAGGCGAAAGAGAAAAAAGAAAACTTCCCTGGACTAACACCAACACATTTCAACAAAGCTTCTGATCAAAGCGTAAGAAACAAGAAAGGCAACAGTTGCAACAGCTCAACTGCTATAGTGGAAATTTTTAGGGAACCAGGAACCTTGAAGAATCTATATGGTGGCTTTAAAGCGTGAGCGGGATTTCAACAAAATGCCAAGAAGAAAACCTACGTCAAGGCAGTTTAACCATTTCCGTCAGTTTAGGGGTCAAAGAGGGGAGATGATGATGCATCCCAGGAGGAAAAGGCTTCCTCTGCATGAGGCGAAAAGCAGGTGAAAAGGAGGGATGAATCTGGTTCCAGAAGTCTGGGTACCATGGGTACCACCCAGCAGTGTGGGTGTGCAATGTTTTATAGAAAGTCTTTTTGACTGTCAGTATGACATTATGGGTAAAAGCTTGCTCCTGCTTATCCTTGTGCAGATCAATTGCTTACAGTTGAATAACTCCAAAGGTAATAATGTGGAATCTGTCCCATTATATATTTCAACCTGAACTTAATGGGTAGAAAGAAAATACTTTGAATTGAAATAATGAAAGAATCAAGGAAAAACAATATGACTATGACTTAAAAACCAACAATGATCACAAGACTGGTAATGAAACAGCATTTACTGGCCGTGATATTTTTATTTTCACTTAATCCCAAAGATTTCCTGAGCGTAATTGCTGTGGAAGTTACAGCTCTAAGGCACGACACATTTTTGTGATGGTAACATCAACGTGTAGAGAGAAACATTAGCGCTCAGTGTCAAGCACACTTGAGTTTTTCAATACACTTGGAGGAAGATACTCATAAAGGCTCATCACAATGACATGGAGGACTAATATTCCAGACAATTAGGCTTTCTGCTTCGAATGGGACAATTCAAATGCGGATGTCTTTAAAGCACATTTTCATCCCCTTTATTGCTCACAGGAGGAAAAGAGATGCCTTTTTCCTTTATAAAACGTAGGGCTGAAAACTGTCTGAACAGATGCTGGAGACCGTAATGTCTTGGTTACACTGTTGCAGAAACCACCACTTGGTCATCTCATGCCCTTTTCTCACTAAATCTCTTATAAATATGATTATTACTTAAATTGTTAAGGTTTGTGAATGGTCATAGGAGGGCGGGGGGGAGGGTAGAAAACAAAGCTGGAATCAGCCACCTAAATATCTTCCCTTTCCCTTCACGACATTTTCTTTAAAACTTACAAAATCCGTGCTTGCTAAATAAAAGTGAAGGTCTTTGCTACCTGAATCTAAATTGAATATAATTGGGTACTTGTATGTCAAAGCACTCAGAGACATAAATCCAAGTATCAGCACATCAATAGGAAGGCAATTGGGTCACAAGATAACCTATAGTATATACGAAATATCTTCTTAAGGCTGTTCTCAGAATCCAAGGAATTCTTTTGTTAGAAACTGAGTGGATGTCTCTTATTAAGGGGGTGTTTATAATGGTGGACAATGCAATTCAGATATAGAGCCTACACTAGTCTTCCATCAAAGGTGGAGAGACACCTAATAGCCTAAAATAAATCCCTGCAATACTTCAATAGCAGAACATTTGAGCAATTTTTGAACATAGTCATGAGTATCAGAAATATATCTGAACTTAATGGAGAACACAAAGGCAAAGGAGACCTTGAAATTATCAAAAACCACTTGTCAGCTAATTAAGTGGACAGTCTCTAACATTTACTTTTCATGTCTAAACTAGTTAAGAAGCCCCAGCCAACACAAGGAAGAACTCTGGCCTAGCGATATGGACAGAGGATTTCATGTTATAACAAAGGATATAAAAGTAAAATGTTAATTGCAGGGGGAAGTTTTACAAAATATTCTTACAAAAGAAGTCAAGAATGAAATTAAGTGATGAAATCCTAAATAGAAGACAGACTTAACTTTACCTTGTTCCTAATTTATCAAGTGCCAAATCTAATCTCAACTCATAGGGCTAGTGCTTACTGTAAAACATACCAAATCCATAATCATTTAGCTGAAATGGGGTTATGATGACAGGGCAGCAGAGTCACTGCTACTGCTGGCTACTAAGTAGATCAGTGCTGCCGAGTACCTGACTCTGATCAGCTGAAATGTACAAGATTTTGATATGGTGATTGATTTAGCAGAGCCATACATACCCTCAGATGTACATAATTCTGCTTTATAACACTCCTTCTGTGACATATGCACAAACTTCCCTCCCTTTCCACCAAGGTATATAGATTTTCTAAATGCATGCAAATGTACCCAAGATGGCTCATTTTGTTATCAATTCCCCAAGTGCTAGCATTCTAATCATTAACTAATTGTCTCTGTGCTCTATTGACAACTTGGCCACCTTCTCGCTAATTTTTGCTGACATGATGGAGGCCATAAGAACTGGGTTAACCTTTCAATGTCCATTGAAGATCCACAGGTCTGATGACGATTGATTGACCTGGCCTCTATGTTAGATAAAACCTCATCAGCTTTCCGAGCAATTTGTGTAATGAGGCGTCAGTAATTGACAACAGGTAAGTGAACTTAGAAGTCTTCTTCTCTATTGCTTAGCTAAAATGAGTAGAAAATTCACATTAAAAAAAACAAATATGAATACATGGCACTTGGGTTCTCTTCTTACGTATATGTGGTTTGTGTGTGTTTCGTATGTGAATGTGTGTGTAAATATATAATACATATATATTATACTTGGGTTTTTTACAAAGGCATATGCTCTATCTTGTGTTCTCATAAAATCTTCTGCATGGTTTAGTAGTCTATAAAGTATGCATCAATCTGGATTATGATAACATAAAGCTACAAAATGACTTCTGTTTCCAAATGTTTACCGAATGTTCAAGTAGTAAATTGGATCCGAGTGCCTGGATTTTTGGCTGCCCACCTCATTCTGACTTTTTCAAGAATCAGAATTAAGCGCTCCCAGATGAGCGCAGATACGTGCTATAGTTTTGAAAGGCAGCCTGCACAGCCCTACCAGTTTTCCCAGTGGTGCTACCTGGGCTGTTCAAAGCATCACATTCTCATCTCTATGTGAGTCAGCTCTGCCGCCCCTGGTTCAAGTCATTTCTACATGTTATCAAACATTCATTTAAAACACAATTCACCTTTAAGCTATCAAGAAGTACCCCAAATTATTTTAAACTATTACAAAAACAGCAAGGGAATTTGCTGTATCACAATCCACACAAATGCTCAAACGAAATGCATCAGAATATCTGTTCAAAACTATGGAATCAAATTTCAAATAAAAGTTAAAGAAAAATCCACCCAGAAATCAGGTTTGCAGAATGTCTCTACACTTTCTTGATTTTTTTCTTTTTTTTTTTTTGTGTGCCAAAAGACCCACCAACCTTGCAGTTTCCAGATAACTCTTTGTTGGTGTCCACGTAGCCACCAGTGCTTTTCACCTGATAACACATACAAAACTGACAGCTCTTGTTAGAATTAAGCCATTATAATCTCACACATGTATGCACATTTTTTGTTTGTATTATTTTACAAAATACTGCTTGCACCTCAAAGATTTGCAATGGTCCATACACTTCATCTTCATCCACTATTTGGATTTGGCACCGTAACACTTAGAATGAAGTTCAATAAATTACAATGATAATTAAAGAAAAACAGCTTCACAGATAATTATCAGACATGTTTATCTGGAAATAAGGACTCTATAAATATCATCCTCAGAAAGAAGAAAATAGGCTCTCTTTTGCATATATTTCACTGAACTGACCTTCTTTACACATGCCTTATTTGTCTTCTAGAACTGCTAGCTCTTCCTGTATCATCATGAAATACATCTACTGGAAAGACCACTTCTTTTAGTTGAATTTTTTTTTAAGAATTCTCTGCATTTTTAAAACACGTACATCCTACTGCTGCCTAACAATCTATTTTATCTCAAAGAATATACAAAGCACGTCAAAATATTACATAGAATGAAAACAGTGTTAACAGACGTGAAACGTGTGCATAAAATCTTGTCACAACTGAAATCAATGGCCAAGATGTCAGAGACATTGGTGGACAAGGGATTTCTTTAATATTTACTGTGTATCACAAGGGCCTATTAAAGACATTTCCTGATTTTATTGGAGGAAACCAGCAATTTCTTCAACTGAAATCCTCACAGGTTATCCCCTGAAAACCAAGAACTTCATTGAACTAGAAAATTAAGATACAATGACCACTTCCTACTGGGGTGCTATCAAAAGATTACGAACAGCTCCCAACCCTCATAAAGCCTGCTTTCCTCCTGTTACAATCAGAAATCAGAAAGATCAACATGGTAGAAGGGCAACACAGGAGGTGTAATAGCGTGACCGGTGTGAATAGACAGGTGTTACAAAGGAAAAGTGCTCGCCCATCTCTGAAGATCTTGGCTCGCAGGAAAAACTCCACACAGAAAGGATCTCCAACCACAGAGCCTTCCCCAGTAGCAGTCAGCCCTTAATGGGGTCTAAGAGAGGTGCAGCGAGGCTGCATCCCTTCCAGTCACACACATGAATTGCCTTCACCTGTGCTCCCACGGCTGACCGGGTCCTTTCCCCAGCTGCTCAATCAGTGGGTCAGGCCGTGAACCACACCTCCCTACAATGTTATGTACAGTTTTGTTTGTGAAACAGCAATTTTTTTCCTTGTTTTAATTAAGCAGTTATTGCTGCTCTTCAGTGGCAGCCCTATTCAAAATCCCTGTCAGCAATTAAAGCATCATGTGAATCCTGCAAAACGAATTGGCGCAGATACTCCCTGCACCCATTCCTTGTCCTGCTCATTTTGATGGAGCCAAAGTCGAGGGCTTACCTTCACAGAGACGTAGGCCTTTAGGTAGCACAGTCCCTCAATATGACCAGAATTCAGCACTGGAGAATAGCTGGATGTGTTTAATTCTAGAAGAAAGTTGAATGTGGGAGACGATCTTGTAGAGAAATATTTATTTATTTGCTGTGAGATCACTTTCCACAGTGAGTTACTGCCTTCCTTGGGCTGCAAAACCTGTTCTTCATCATTGTCCTGTATGTTATATTTCATAACAGTAACACAGCATAGGGACCTTTGTTCTTTACCATTTTTTGAAAAGTCTATTAAATTTAGATAAAATAAGGTAACCAAAAATTGAGACAAAAATAAAATAAAATAAAATACAGGAAATGCCTAACAATTCCACAGACTATAGTATTTTTAAAAATCTTTCTTGAGTCTCAGGAATTGCATCTATAGTAAAAGAAATAACCTAATGCTAAAGGAGGGTTTTTTCCATAACATCCTTTTAACTTTTTGTTTTAGCATTTTCCTTGAGAAAATAGTTCCTCTTTTTTCAATTTAGTGATTGGATGCAATTTATTAAACTTCTTTATAATAATCATTGAACTCAATTACGTTTATCTGTCTATATCGAAACATGATATCAATATAGCAGGAAAAGACTGAAATGAATGTTACATACATGTTTATGCACGTATATATTTTTACGCACATACACAATCTCTGAAAAAAGATCCTGATAATGAAAGAGTATTTATAATGGCAACTTCTGCTGATCATTTTAAAACTTCAGTGAAGCTTCAAACTGCAAATAATTCATATTGAGTACTATTTGCTGGAGTGAAAAATGTATGTACCAGAGAGATTTAGTACATAATAACAATAAAAAGATTCCGATCACATTTGTATGAAAACTATTGGAAATAGAAGCCTACCAGCTGAGCAAAAACAGAAACATGAGGTCTTGATTGAATACATTACGTTTAAAGTACTGATTTTATTGATAAAATATGTTTCATCTTCTATACTAGATGCCTTGCAATAAACAAAAATCTAAACCGTGTGATAACGTTTATGTTAACAACCAATAGGAAAAAAGGACAGTTATCAGCCAACTAAGAATTTATCAATTTTATATAGCAACATATGTTTTAAAAAGAAATGCAATAGCAGAATTTCATGAGAAAACATCAGCATTGTTGATAGTTGAAGAGTTAGAGACCTAGATGCAGACTATATCGGTAACATTTTCAAGAGCACTTAAACGACTTAGGAGTTTAAGTCTGACTGATTTTCAAAGAAAACCTGTTAAGCAGTTTTTGTAGCTGGGATCTGCTCCAGAGCACTGATAACAATGTGAAGTCAATGGAAAGATTTGCACTTCCTTCAGCTGCCTTAGATCTATATCTTGTTAAGGTACACTTGATGCATTCCCACAGCGTATAGGCTGCAGTGATGAAGTGTTGTGACTCTTTGGGGTAGGCATGGCTCTAGTGAGAGAATTCATCACAAGGATCGGGGTTTTTTTTGGCTAATCTTAGTATTAGAAGTAGTTTTGTGTGCGCAATATTGTGTTCAACACTACATCTCCTTTGCAAACAACTGCACCTTTTCTTTGTCAGCTCCACCCTAAAATGATTCGCCTTGATCAAATCCCAGGCAGTGTGAAGGAAGCCTAGAAATAGCATGGATGGTAAGACAAAGAGCCTGAGTTTCTTATTTTACCTTCTTTTGGCTTACACAAATCTTGGTTTTAGGTTGAAAGAACAATGAAATGTGCTGCAAGCGTCGGGTAAGGACCATTTGTGGTTATGTTTCCACATTAAAACAATGTAGGTGTGAAAATTCTCCAGGACTAGCAGGACCAGTGCTCACAGTAACAATCCTTCCTCTCTGCTGGTTCCTATTACCACAGGCAAAGCAGAAATCTGGCATCTATTACTAACGACAATAAGTAAACCTGGTGCTTAATCAATCTAATAAAGAATGTTGTTGCCTTGGGCAATTGCTTATGTATGTTGCCTCCCTGCAGGACCACCAAGCAGAGCATCAGCAGAATTCCATCTTTGGCTCAACCCACATGTGCTCATGTTTTCCCATTTCTAATGTAATTATTTTAAGAAATTCACAACATTATTAGTCTTCCTTACAAAGGGTGTTTTGGTGATTACAGTTTTCTTAAGATGATCTCTTTAAACCTCTTTCACTATCTCATGACCAATCTTCTTGAACACTTGGTCTGAAAACAAATATATCGGTATGAAAGCAAATCTTCCTCTGAACAGTGAAGGCACCAGCAAGGGCTGTTTCTGATGCAAGGCTGGGAAAGAATTCTATGATGTCTAACATAAATGACTTAGGCATCAGACTAGAAAGACACCTAGCTCCTCTGCTACTGTACTTTTTGTAAATAGTTACTCCTGAAAGCAGATCACACCTTCTTCCTGTCCTACTTTCCCCACTTGGCGTCGACCACAGGCTTTTTGTGAAACACAAGAACTCTTCATTAAAACAGTTTTGCCAGTCCTGAGGTTGGCTTCAATAGGGTCTGAACTGTCTTCAGTAATGTTTTCTCAGAAACCCCTAGCTGCTTCTTTTGCAATTCCCAGTCCAATGCCCACAGCCTTAACTCCTTATTCCCTTGCTTAATTGCTTAAAATGTGCTCTTGCCTGAACACAATGGCTGGAGCTCAGCAATACGAGCTCCCCCAGGTTCATTTTCCTTCCATGCTTCCTGTCTAGATTTCCCCCAGTTCAGAAAATGGAGGGAGCATCCTTCTGTTGATCCCTGTGGAAGGAAGACAAGGATGGCCCTCAGACCTCTTAGATGATCTGTTAGAAGAATAAATGGCTCCTGAAACTCTTATACCAAAGTTTCACCCCTTACAAAGTTTAGACTTGAGCAATTTCCTTCCATTTTCCAGTGAATGGGGCTGTCAGATCCAAGAAGGGCAGGTTGGTGCCCAGCAGGTCTGCAGCAGACAGAAAGCATGAAAGGCGCTGTGAAGGCCACTTTTCCTTCACACAGAGATCCATGTGTACCTGGGGTTTATTGCCTCTGGACAATGCGTTGGAGCAGGGTCTCTCTTTTGAAGTCTCTGTGCCAGATGAAACCATATCTTGCACAATCAATACACTGCTTTCCCTCTCCAAGCGATGCTTTAAGATGTTGCTCTGCACTGCACTGAGGTCACGGAGGGATTAGAGAAAATTTATGAGAGATTACTTTAAAGATGCTACTGACCCTTGTTTTCTACTAGTGCAGAGCAAACCAATTGTTATCTGAGAATGTAATGAAAGCTTAAATGCAGTTCTCTGCCACGATTACAATATCTTATTAAGAGCCTGGCTATTTATTCTCTAATTAGGAGAGCAGTGTCCAAGAATCTCTCAATGTTAGCGCCAAAAGGATGCTGTTTCTGTCTGTTGAGCAGCACTACTCTCTGTCACCGCACTCCGCAAGGCCACGCGTGCTCTGCTGCATGGAGTCCATGGAAGCCTTCCCCCACGACAATTAACTTGACCTTCTGCTTTCACTACAGGCATACTTTTTCTCTCTGCACCCTACAGATTTTTTTCTAAATGGTCTGAAAGCCATCAGTCAGAACGAAAAGATTTGTTTTTGTTTAAACACCTTAGCAAAAGGCCTGCTTTACCTTGCTCTGACAAGTCATCCCTTCGATAGTCAGCACTGCTACCTGTGCTGCTCTGCTGATGAGATTTCCACTGTTTTCTCCCGTGAGTTTCCATGGAAATAGTTTATTATTGTTGTCAAGGACGGACAATCCAAATATATTTTACAGAAGTATAATATAAAATCTTTTTGCAAAACGTACTTGTAGCTGTCAACTTCTTCCAACAAGGTTTTCTTTCTTTCTTTTTTTAAATAAGCAGTTCCAATGTAGGCATTAAATTAGCAGTGGTGTTACAAGAAAGTATTATTGCTACATCCTCAGATATGGGGAAACTGCTTCAGAGGATTAAATTTTAGAAGAAAATAAACTTATTTCAGTCTTTTTGGTATATATGACATTTTTTCTCCTTTGCAGTGTGGAAGGGGAAAAAGCTAATCAATATTAATCAAAACTCACTTAAGTAAATAACAATTTTAATAAACAACATACTAATTTTTTCTTTAAAAGGAATTTATTGCAATTTAATATTTATAGGGTCACATTACCCATCACAGTTCTGAAAGTGCACAGTACAATTACTTGCACGAAGACTATGTACTTCCAGAACTGGGGCTATCAGGAGCATAGACATCAGCATCTCAAAAGATTCACCCATTTCCAAATCATTTTAACTAATACCTGAACTCTCCATCTCATTATCCTTGCAAAGCCTGACCCAAAGTAAGGCTCTATATGCAGGTTCTGATGCTCAGAGCTTTTTAAAGGGAGTCCTGCACATCTGGCTGGGACACACTGGGCAGACACAGCTACAGGGCTGTACAATCAGTGCATTTCCCAGCTCAGTGATCCAGGATCCAGGAATAAAATGTTAAAAAAACCAAACATATTATCTCTATAAATTTCTATATATAACCAGTTGAGAATTTTCTTCAGCAAAATTCCCCAGTATGGATAGAAAACAAACAACACTGTGGAGGCTACCCAAAAATGGCCAATATTTCACTGATTACTACTAAAGCTACAGTAAATACCAGTGTCTGGCCAAATCAACTTACTTTCCTCTAAGTCTCAGTCTGAAAAGTAAGACAAATAGACAAACAGTAATCTTTAGAAAGTGAGAAACCTATAGACATGAAGGTCACAAAAGCTCTGTTAAGAAAGCACCCAGATTCACACTCAGCCAGACACACAGCCACACATGCTTGTCCTTGTCTCATTTAGAAACGTAGATTACACTACAAAAAGTCCTCAATTGATTCATCATTTTCTGACAAACAATAAATTAAACATCAAGAATTTCATGTTAGTTATGTTAAACTTACTGCCAAAAGAGGCTATGAATGTTTTTACAGAAATTACCCCAAGAAAGTGTGAAGTTCTGGTGGTGATGATACCCTTCCTACAGATCCTCTCATGACACTTACAGAACTCAGCAGGAGACGGACCATCCACTGTACTAATTGGTTCAAAGCAGAATTTCCTTACATTTCTAGGACTGCCCAGCAAGAAGCTTAAAATGCAAACAGATACTATAATATCCATGTATTGTATTTTATCTCCCCCAGTCATGGTTTTTTACCAGGCTTTTATTTCTATCTATTTATAGAGATTATACATAAACTGATTCATGTCAACAGTGAAACTTAGGTTATGTTCAGCAGATATTGAATCGGGATGTTACTTTTGTGTTTTAATGAAGTTAAGTTTCTTTTAAAATAACTGTTCTTTAACGATTTGGGCATACTGGCAGGGGACGTATTTGAATTGAAATTATTTCTAAAGGATAATATTGGCTTTAAATGTCCACTATAAAATGCATGTATTATTGTTATACATCTGAGTAGGATCAATTTTACACATATGTGCATAACAGATGTGCATAGGATAGTAACGTACCCAATCTTTAGTTCTCTTATTTTTTAAATGTATATATTTTTATTTTTATCAGAGATTGTAGTTGGACAAAAAATTGTATTCTTTGCCTAAGAAATGTATTGGGTGAATTTGCTTCTGATTTTCAAAATAAACTCAGTGTTAATTTGTAACTTTCTGTTTAGCAGCTGATGAAAATGGGGATTTCCCATGCAATTTGTACTTTTCCAGTATTATTTCTCTGGCTAAAGCCTGTTAATATAAATTGCATTAAAAACCTCCACTTCCATTGATGCTATTAGCACAGCCAGATCTTTCAGGATAATGTTACTGTTTGATAGATGTCAGGTATTTAACACATGATTTTTTTTTAGCAGGCATTGCCGTGCAACAGCAATAAAATGTCCTCGGGAAAACTTTTCCTACCTTAATGTTTTCTTATGGCACGTTTTATTTTCGTGCAGCTAAAAAGAAAAACAACATACACAACACATAAAAACCCAGCTATAGCCAAATGAAAAAAAAATCCACAAATTCCTTATGTGTTTTTGGAGATTGGGAAGAAAATTATATGAGCAGAGTGGAGGGCATGGAGTGTCTTTTCAAGATGTTGTCATGCGGAAGATTTTCTCTCTCATCTCCCAAACCCTGTAGATGGAGCCCTCCACTAAGATCTTGCTGTATCTCTAGCACAGATTGACTTCTTTTGGGTTGATGATGATTGATCGTGTTGTTTTCTTCATTACTTTAAACCTAATCAGTGCTTGGTGTAATTTGAGTAATGATTGCTCATTATTGGCAATTGTGAAGTTTAAGGCTTTCTTCATTTTACCTCACAAGACAGCCAGTTGGGAGATGCTCACACATCCCCATTTGGGCAATGCTGGAGGTTAGGGAAGGGGAAACCATCAGCAGTGATAGGCAGCAGTGAAAGCTTTGTGTGAGTTTATTACCGCATGTTTTCCGGGCAGGGAGCTCCTGGTGTTACCCCGATGATCTGCTCTGATCCTGAAAAAACGAGTTTCTTAGCAGTCTATATCACTAAGGCCTTACTGAAATTCCCCAGTTCAATAAATCATGCTATTTCTTAATAATGTGTCTTATAAAGTGATATGGATGGATTTGAAAATAAAAGGTTTTTTATTTCCTAAAATAAATAAATAAATAAATAAAAGGGAAATCAGAAAAGATAATGAATGAGGATCATCTGCGGGCCAAAACTATATTGTTTCTCATTATACAAATTCTGCTGCTAACTTTGTTATTTTGAATTAAGAATAAGGGGTATTATTGCATAATGGAGTGCTTGATTTACAGGCGCTAAGCTTGGTGAGCAGAGAAAAAGATGTTAAGCTGTTCAGTAGCCGGAGGACACACCATGGGAGTCTGACTAAGCCCTTCGTCTGTGCTGAAATTATGCTAAGGACATAATGAAAATCTATATAAATCAGAAAATTTCAGACTCGCAGTTATGGGAGCAAGGACAGTTTTTCTCCCTGGGCCTATTTCTAAAGTTGCAGCGCTATCTAAGAGTAGATGATATAAATAATGATTTATCCCAACATAAGAAGAAGGAAAATACGTATCCCTTCCATACTACTGGTAATTCTTACCACTTGCTTCAGCCCTACTAAGCCAAAGGCCTCGTGTGATACTTCACAAAATGTTTTACTATTCAAAAAAACTGCTCTGTATTTCAGGTGGGATAAAACACACGATGCTTCTGCTGGGTACCGCAGTTTTATCTACTCTGTTTTCACTGCTTTTAGTTTGTGTTTCCACTGACACAAATCATTCAGAGACTATTTAGAAGCCGATGCTTTAACTAAGCATTTTGGAAGTGTTTTTTTTTCAGTTGTCTTTTACATCACCAAAAAAAACCTAACCCAAAACCGCTGTAAACACACAACACACAAACCTCAATTTGTTCTATAGTAAACCATTAATTCTGGGGCGAAAGGGTGTCCAGAGGCATCAATGGGGCTTGCATGGAGCTATTCTCTCTTTGTAATTCCACCAGACATTTTATAGCAGAGAAAGCAGGGATGCTTTTTCTTTCTCCCTCACTGAGCTGACACGGAGCAGCCAGGAGCGCAGTATCAGTGACACACTGGGTAGCTGAGGTGCCTCCAGAGGAGGAGGGTATGCGCCTCCTACCCGACGGGATCACACAGCCTTCGGGCAGCTCCAGTACACGCCACAGCGCTGAGAAGAAAGAGCCCGAGCGACAGAGCAGCCGCTGGCTGGAGGGGACATGATATCTCATTTGCTTAAGTTAGACCAGAGTAGAACGCTCGGCTTTTTTTCCTCCCTCCTTTATTTTTTCTACTTTGCTTTTTCCTTTTCTTGAGAAGAGACTACTATGACTATGCAAGTAAAAAATAAATACATTGTGATATTATAGCATCACAATAATGTGATCGTTTGGATTCATACTGAGAACTGTAAAAACAATATGTTTTCTGATTGAATTATTCAAGCTCTTGGCTTTTAAGTTTCAATTATAGATACAAACAACTGTATGCAAGACAAACTGAACAATAAACAGCATTTTCAAGATGAGGTGTAAAAAGCAGTGAGTTGAGGAAAACGATTTTTTTAAAGATGAAAGTGTAGCCCATCATTAGGATTAGATCTGAGAGAGCAGAAGTGCTGCAAAGCATGATGTTGCTATAGCACTACTCCAGAGGTAACACCACACCGAATTCCTTGGCTGCAAGTCTGACTTATTCAGTAATTACAAGCAACAAAGAAAACAGCTGCGTGATAAGTGTATGTTCAAATACTGAGTCTGGATGAAGTAGCATGTGAAAGCTTTAAAAAAGTATAGGAGGCAAAAAGAAGTTCTAAATTCTTAGAAAATAATTTAAAAAAGTATGCATTTTTAAAAAAAATATGTGGATGGTTGCCATTGTAAATATATATATATGTATTTAAAAAAACTATCAAAAAATAAGTGTGTGTCTGTGTTTTCTTCCAAACAGACCTGCACTACCACCGCTATGTCTTAGAAGGCTTTGCAAAATATGTTATAGCCTTATAAAGTCGGTATATGCAGAAATAAACTACGAAGTGAAGCCTATGCATATGTGAACTGCATTAAATAAGAATCATTCCATTTTAATAAAGATTGAAGCCATAACAGAAAAAACAGGGTATTTACAGCCCCAAATGAACTCAACACATTGTTATTACAATCCACGTTACTGATTCCAACCTCCTCCCAACTATTCTCTGATCTTATGTCTTCATTTGGGGCCTGATGCTACAAGCGTGTGTGCATGTATTTACAGTTCCTTTACTGATGTCACAGAAGCCAGCTGTGGTGTTGATGGCGGGTGTTGCTGACCTAATGAGGCAAAGCCATGTAGGGCTGTTTAACTTTAGGCACTGTGAGTAGCTGTACGTGGGTCAGATGCTGAAATTCCTCTCTATCAAAACGTGCAGAACTGAACCACTGAATGTTTTAGCAGCTCTCACGCTTTTTCCTCTTATCTTGGGTCAAAAAGCATTACTGTAAACTTCGGAAATAGCTATTAGCAAATTTACTGTTTATAAGGATTATCTTTTTGGATGAATTTTGAAATATAAGTAAACATTTTGTTCTCTGTGAGGGAATCCAAGTAAAATCAGTTACTCTGAAAATGTAATTCCTCCTCTAAAAAGCGACCTTTTGATGAGAATTACTCATGGCCCAAACCATTTGACTTCCCACAGTCCCTGGAAACATTTTGAACATGCAGATATATCAGAAACTCCTGTTTCTACCTAATGAATTCCCAGAGATACCAGAGCCACTGACTCCTGAGTATCACTCTGGTTTTGGGGAGCAGTGCAGCCCTCTCCTCCAATTTCTGGCTTCCCACTTGTGCTCAGGCAGAAAACTGCTGGGAAAAGCTGTGGCTCTGTCTGGCAGATGAGGCTGTGGTGGGTCAGCCCTGCACTCACTGCATGGCTCCTGCAGCCACAAGCACAGAAGGTTATTCAATGCAGGCAAGACTTCTTTTGCTAGCAGAGCTGGTTTGTATCGATGTAAGATGTTCACCAAATCACATTCTCCTGTAACAGTACTCACTTGTCCAATAAGCCAATAGTGTGTACCTTTAGCTGGAAAGGATGACAGCAGACTAGTTGGAACCACTGAAGAGAACCTAACAAGGTTGAATCAACCTTTTCCTTTTTCTTAACATACACTGGTGGTCATTTTTAATACAAGTAAAGAAAATATATGACCAGGGTACATTTCAGTAGATTGTGGAAACCAAAAAGAAAAATCAGACCCACATAGATATGAGCACAAACTGAAATACAGTAAACAATTTTTTCCTTTCTGATTTGAGATCTAGTAATTGCTTGTTAAGAAATGTATCTATGCATACAATTTCAAATACCTGTAACTAAAGAAGTTCTAATAACAGGATTTTCACTCTTTGGCATATTCTCCATTATTTACCATCATGATTAGTTTTAGATTAGACCAATATTTGTTACCATTTTAAGTTGTTTTGAATGAGACTCGGTATTGATTGCACGTGTTTTCCCACATCAACATGAACAGAAAATGAATAATAAATAACACTCTCTAAGGATGTTTTGAATATAGCAACATTTGGGGGTTAATGAAGATAAAGGAAAAACTCTCAGGTAGAATCATTGGCCTCCTGCCACAAAACCAGAGAAGTAACTGGAGCTCTAATTTCCAGTTTTGTGAGCAATGAAATATGACTTCAAAATGTCAGGTTACCAAGCATAGCACCTTGGCCTACATGCAGGCTTTAGGTCCATCCACCCCATGAACAGACGCACGTGCTACTGACTAATGGAAACTGTGGGCCAGTGGCTGCAGCAGCATTCCTGTTTTATTTGCACATATTGGAGGAAGAGGTGGATAGATGACACCATATGTCAGAAATAATTACAATGCTATTGAGTCTCAGTATGACAAAGGGGAAAGTAATGACTTTGGCTAGGGCCAGAGAGAATATAAAGCAAATTTAAAATAAAATAAAATAAGGCCAGTGTCTGGGAAGATCATCAGAACTGAGATTGGATGAGAACGGCGAACTTTGAAGCCAGTTCTTTTTTTTGTTGTTTTCAAGCAAAACAACAGTGTACCTCACCAATAATTCATGGGAAATCTTAGTTATTTATTTTCTGCACCCTGGAACAAAACCTAAGTGTCTTTGCAGCTGGACTGCCACATTCAAGTGCTGGCTGACATTTTTATACGATATTGTCCAACAGCAAAATCATACTTGCTCCACTTGGTGCAATTATTCAGGCTGAGAGTTCAACAGGTCATAAGAGGAACCCATAAGGATGAATTGCATGGGGGTTCACTTTTGAGGAAGCAGATTTTGAGGAATCAGGAGACAGTTGTTTTCCCATTGAAAATCATAAGCTTGTCCAACTGAGATCAACAGGTCTCTTTGTCTGCACAGATTACTGTTTTTCCAGCAACCCCCTGAGATGTAACTGCTGTACCGTTTTCCATTTCCCTGGCACTGGTCCTGCAGCCCAGCAATCTGCCCCTGCCCCAGCTTTTGTCAGACTCTCCCACCTGTGTCTCCTTCATTGCTAGTTGGGCAAACGGGCCTGAACTGAGAACTGAATAGTTTTGGTATGTTTTGTGAGAATTTTTGTGTGTTTCTTTGAGCAAAGAAAACTGAGCTACGGGACTACATGGTTGTCCCAAGGGATGATTTAGAGGTACAATTTGCCTGAGAAATTGGTAGTATCTTGGAATAGTGAAATACTGCAGCAAAGTACCCCTCTAAGAGAAAAATGAAGCCTATCAGATGAGCATTAAAAAGATGATGGTGAACCTTGCAACACTTATTTAAAAATCAACTAAACTCTCTGCTGGAGATTTAAGAAATATCCTCACAAATATATCCCTCTCTCTGCTAAATTGCTCCTGCCATTGGACTTCTTGTCTCTCAAGTTCATAAGCAATCCCACTGGGAAAGAACAGCAAATGTGAGCTATTTTCCAGAAGTAGTCTAAAGCAAGCCTTACTTCCCAAATCCTTCTTAAAAATGTTCAGTCCTATCTAAAATGACAGCAAATGGTGTACAGCAGTAATGTTTAGCATAGGGCCAGATCAGAAGAAGGAGGCCAATTTATACCAGATGAAGAGCCAACTTGCAGGGGCAGTCTGCTGGTACAGGGCTGAGGCTCCAGCCCCACAGACTGCAAAGCCCCCACAAAAGCCCTCTAGGGGATTTGCTGATAAAGAGATTTAAGATTCTTTTTGTACCTCTGGTAGCTCAGCAGCAGAAAATTCTGCAGCTGGATGAAATACCTGGAGTTATGGATTCTGTTTCTCTACTCACTCCCTTGGCAAGCGGTGCAAAAATAACAGGAGTTCCTGAAGGACACTATGGATCATATGGATGTCTGCTATAGCAGGAGGCTGCTCCCTTTGTCTGTAAAGGTTCTGTTCACTCCTACCCTCCTGTGTTTTCTATCCCTGCTGTATAAACATGTCCAGTTATGCCACTTGACATCAAAATAGTTGCCAAGTGAGTCTGCTTTAAGGTAGAATTACTCTAGTGGGAGGACAAACTAATAAATTTCTCAGACCTTCTCCCTCTCCTCTTGGAGAGCCAATGCACCCCCTAAAGTAAATGATTTACTCTAGACCAATGGGCAGTATTTTGTGAAGCTTCACATTCAGGTCCTGGTAACGTATAACTTTCAAGTATTCACTTTGACCTCCCCTCCCTCTTCCCCCATCCTTCTTGGAACATTGCTCTTTGGCAATCGGGAGTATTTTTCCATCGTGCTGATGACTTAATTATATAAATAAATCTTTGAGGCTGATATGGTTGCCTTTAAGTTTTGTTCCTTGGCTGAACGCCTCTTCTTCTCCAAAATACTGTCAAGTATGAGTAGGACAGCATGGGAAAAAGAAGATTCTGGTCCTCACTACTGCTCTTGTCATATTGTACTAGTAGAAATCAGAAGCCTTAATGTAGAGCTATAACCCTAGGAAAAGAGAACTAGAACAACCCGTACCCTGAGGCAGGATCATTCTCTTTAAAGTAAAATGAAGGAAAGAGTTGAAAATATGTTCCCTTTGTAAAAGACGTTGATTCTTTATAATGTTAGTGGGAAGTAGCTGCACGCTTCAAAGAGGAGCAAACATATTCAGCTCAGTCCTTTAGACAACAGTGCTCCAAAGGGGAAATAACAATAACTATTTATTTTAAACATATTGGTGCCATACAGAGTGTAATACTGAATGTCATCTCTTATCTGCCATGAAAAGACACTACCACCATAAACACCTGAGTGGAAACGATCGCCCGCAATCCTACCTCGTCTCTGTCGTATGCAGGCATTTCCTTGCCTGTTTGTTTGCTCAGATTACATGCCCTTGAGCAGTATGTCAGATATCTGAACACTGATTAAACCTCACAGCTGACCTAACCCATTGGGAAGAAATGTTCATGTATCAAGGAGAAGAAATTCTGCCTGGTTATAACCATGAAACCCAAATACTATTCAAAATAGGCCAAACACAGAAACCTACGTCCCAACTCTTGGATCTTTCAGGATCTCAGAGTACAGATTCAAACTTTGCTACAAAACAGCCACAGTAATAACACTGCTTCAGTATGACTCAGAGCCAGTTCTTTGGGGTCAGAAAGACAACGTGATTTAAGATGAAATGGGACTTCTTTATTACAAGCAGTATATATCTTACTCCATGGGTTTGGTTGGTTTTCTTTGTTTGTTTGTTTTGTCATTTTTTCAAGAGCTCAGTCTGTTAAGGCAAAAACAAGCTTTCCCCATACATGTCAACTATGAGTCCGAGCATTCCTTATTGGTTATTTATGAAAGACTTTCTTGGCTGGCTCTTAAGAGTCTCCCTTATCAGTTTAATCATAATTAGTTTATTATTGCTCCCTGTAAAGCCTAGGAAATCAAACCCAAGTACAACATGACTTAAAGAGCTTGTTTTATAATTTTGCTCTCAGCATCCTCTCATTGTGCTTTCAGATGGCAGGGAAAACTCCCTGCAACTCAACAATGTTCAAAAAACTGTTTTGATTAGCAAAACTGTCATCCAGTCCTCTTGCTTGATCCCCAGTTGATGAACTTACAGATAAAGTTTAAGTCCTGAAATGCTCAGCAACTACAAGGTGTATAATACAACCACCCCCAGAGAATTCAAGCATTTCACAAACTGTTTCCAAATGGTGCTCTGTAGTTAACCCTGCTTAAAATGCAAACTGCTCCAACAGGTGGAAGCAGTTTTGAACTGTGTATGTCCCCTGTTAGGTTGAGAAGGGATCGTTTGTATCACAAGCACCATAAAGTAAATGTCGTCGTTTAGAGTTCAAAACACAGAACAGAGTGAATGTTTTCCACTGTGGCAGTGTCCATAAGGCAGAGTTATGAGCTACAGGAAAAAAATTACAATTAACCTGGTGGTCCATGTAAGTGTTCTCTTTCTTTGTAAGTAAAGGGAACAGAAAAACAGAAATTTGCCTTCTCGGCCTTCTGCTGTTCCTCAGTTACCTGAATGAGGTCTATCTGCCCCAGCATAAAGATAGCTCAGAACAGCTTCTGGTGAATTCAACACATTCTGTCAGCAACATTTTTGGTGGGTGGTGACCAGGGGCATAGCTTATAAAATACAGCAAGAGCTGCAATGGAAAAACCATGGGATATTCCTGAGCCTTGGCTGTTTGCAGCAGTTCAGTGACTCAAATTCACTTAGACTTCAAAAACTGAAGCCACTATTCCAGTGTTTAATGGATTACTGAAATTCCAGCCTTAGTTTGAAACCACAAGCATATGCAGGGTTGTGGTGCTGCTAAATTCTTTTTTTTTTTTTCCCTCCTTTATCTTAGTGTGGATTCTATGCAGAAATTTTGATAAAGTAAGAAATTTTGCTACTGACAAAATCTATGAAAATAATATGGAATTATCAAGAGTGGCCGTTTATGGCAGGAAATATTTCCTCTGATATATCTTCTGTATTTTCAGTAGCAGTGTACATACATATTAAACAGGAATTTGCTTGAAAGTGTGTGATTAGATAACCCATCTCATATTTAATATTAATTTATGAGTATTAGGCAATTTCTTATGAAACCTTTTAAAATCAGCTCATTGCCACGGAGCCAATCGTTTCTATCAGTCCTTGTATTCAGGTAGTAAAATTCCATAATTCACTTCACTTCACTAGATAACTCTCTTAGCAGAAGGCTTTGCTAGTGCTCTATATATTATCATCAGTACTAAGGAATACTAATATTTCTCACTAAAGGCATTATTCATGATGAAGAAAGATGTCCTGTATCTGCTAGTGGCATCTTTGACACTAAATGATCCTATTCTCTGAAGGTAAAAGCACACAGCTGCTCAGAGGCACACGGACATTCAGCAGTTCCGTGCTGCAGTCTCAGCTCTGCCACTCACTCCTCTTTAAGATTTGGGCAAATCATTTAAAACTCCTAAGCGTGTGGCAGTTGCTCAGACAAAGCAGAGCTTGACTTGGTTGGTTACACCAAGAACATCCACCACTTTCTCCTTTTCTCCATCAAAGCTTTTAAGAAGTAATTGGGAATGGGTCAACACAAAGGCCTGTAAAACACACCTAAGAAGTTATAGGAATCCAAGATACATGATGCTGGGACTAGTGATATTGCTATGGAAGAATCAGAGAGATGCAGATAAAACCTTACAGCCTCAGTATCTGCACACTGCTACAAAGAGAACAGATTCAGCCACAGCCCAACTCCACCTTGCTTCTGGGTTCATGTGAGTCCAATATGATTAATTTGATAAAAAAAAATCCAAGTTCCTAAACTATTGAAGACTGTGAAAGGGCAAAGTATTATTAGCATTATGAGTCTGTCTGAAATATGGAAAGCAGATTTGGATTTACGGGTTTGCTTTCTTTGCCAAAGCTGGGTGCTGAACATTCAGTTCAGTTTAGTCTGCAGAGAGAGACCCACTCTGACATTTAGATCTGATTTCTGGTTTCAGATTCCGAACGCACTCAAAGTCTCTAATATTTATTGCAAGAGGTCAGATTTGCTTTACCCAGCAGTGCTGCTGCAGCACCATGGCCAGCCCAGCTGGCATTCCAGTCCCACAGCCACATCCATATTTTCTCCTCATGTTCCCACTGGTGATTTGAAGCCCCGGCCAGAACACAGAAACTTCAGAAGCAACAAAAAGTTAGACATCAGAATACAAAAGTCAGTGTGAGGTTGAAGATATAATTTGGTAACACCAGAGCATACAAGATGTTTGTGGAGCTCCATTACTTGATAAATTACTTAATAAATAAAATGCGCTTCATATGTACTTGCTACGAATTAACCCACATCACATTATAATCCAGATATATCTAATTTCACACTAACGGTCTTTCAAACAACTTCTCTTTTCGTTGAGTAGGAAAGAAACAGGAAATGCCCATTCCCTTTCTGGTATTTCGCAGAGCTTGATTCAAATGAGACTTCAAATTAGCATTTCTCTTGATAAGAATTTGACAAACTATTATTTAAACTATTTCCACTGCCAGGTCTTTGGGAAAATTATACTCAGTGCCAAACAGTCTGTTAAAAATATTGCCTAACAAGTCTGCATCTTCCACACTTGAGAATTTAAGCAGATGCTTTATACAGTGAAGAGGAAGAGCTCCCTCCCAGCGTCCACAGTGGAATTTCACGTTGCATTAATGGTGTCCAAATTCCTTCCCACCAGACACATTCCCTACCAAATCATGAATAAAATACATCTTCTGCTCAGGCATTAAAACACAGAGGAGGAAACACATCAGCTGTGATGTCTTAATGAGGAAGGCTGAGAGAGAAAAGGTAAAAGGCACATAACCATTAAATAATTTTGCTTTTTGGGGGCATGCTTCTTCTTTACATACATCTCATAATGCCAGCTGGCTATATGTTAGCTAATATGTAATGATGAAGTTTGAAGATGTATATATTCTGCTACTCAATAGGTGTTTGAATATTAAATCCAATCATGCTAAATAAAATCTTACTGTTTAGCACTTAACACATTAGAAACACTGCAAAGAAGTAAAGTCTGATACTGGTGAAGACAAGGATTACAAAGTGAGTTCAGAGTATTCAAAGCTAGATAAAGAGTTTTGGTAAAAAATCTGTTACCCAAACCCCAGAATTCTCATTCACTCTGGATGGTCTCTAAAGTGCTCCAGTCACCAAAACAACTGAGATGTGATGGGAGCTGCTATTTCATGGAAGTTCTGCCATCTGAGGCTGCAACCTCATGAGAATAAGTTTGTTGATATTTCAGGCATAGAAAGGAAAGAAGGCTCTTCTCTTTTTGAATTGGAAAAGAAGGTGAAAGCCTGGGACAAATTCCACTTGGGGACTGAAAATTCACTACCCTCTCATAGCATTCATGAGGCTGTTTCATTTCCAGAGTAGAATAAAAGACATCAAAATAATATTAGATAAAATGAAATAAAATAATGGTAGCTGATAGTTAAGAACTTTGTAACAGAAGCCTGAGGACTACAAGTTGCTAAGATATATACACTGCACTTTCCAAGACGCGATCCATGATTTCTTTAATACAATAATACTTTAATCAAAGCTATGTGAAAGTTAAGAGCTGTTTCCTCTACAACATCTGCCAATAGCTTCAGGTGGTTTTGGGAAGAATATGCTAGCTGTGAGGTTGCAAGGTAGGGCAATAGCCTCAGCGTATAAACTGACTTCCCATATTCCCCAAGCTACCCTGACCGATGTGACAGAGATGGCGACAGCACTGACCTTCTCAACTGAATCTCCAAATGGAAAAACAGTCACATTTTCTTCTTCATATCATTTTTTCCTTATGCCACAAGGGAAATTAAACAAAATGCATAAATAACCTGGAATGAACAGAGCTAGACACATTTTAGACCCTTCAGAGAGTATGCCTTATCATCTCTCTCTGTAGTCATTCAAAGATGGGGAAATTATTGTTATCAGGTTAGAAGTTTGCTTGAATAGTTATTTAAACTGGTTAATCCTGCAAAACCCTCGCTTTCACAAAGACAGGTAGTTCTGTATTTCCCCACCCAGCACCAATGGAAGAAATGTCTCCCTTTCTTCACTCTGTTCTCAGCGCGAAGGCAGGACCCAAAGGACAGAATGAACTGGGAATGTGGGCTGTTCCTGGGTTAGAACTACGTGCTTTTGCAGCCTGGTAAAAGTCACTGCACTCCTTTCCAGTCTTCCCACTTGCAGACTGCTGCCAGCAGCTACACATTGCCTTTGGCCTGGGAAATCAATGCTTTGGCCCAGAGGAGGTGTCTCAATGGCCAGTGCTTGCTACCCATGGTCAATTTTGAGATGGGAAAGTCTTTATTTCCCTATTCCTCTCTACTACTACGTGGGAATTTCTTCAAGGGTTTCCTGGAAACTTGGATATTTTTGCGGTAGTACAGATGGAGAAGAACAATGTCCTAAAGCTCTTAAGGTCAGTAAACCTCGCTGAAAACCTTTGCTCATGTGAGTTCAACCATCTGCACCTCATTAGGTCACAGCTAAACAACCTGTAACAAATCTGGAATATTCACAAATGTCCTAAGATGGAAAGAATTGATCAGTTTTATATCAGAAAGAAAAAAACTTTTTTTTTCAGAAGGGTTCTGAATATTTTTATTTTATACTGAGAAAAAGTCTACAGATCACTGTAGTGCATCTGTGTAAGATTCCGGATATAAAGAGTTGCCCTGAATTTCATTTCTGCAGAAAGAATCAGTTCTGGATACTTCCTGCAATAACCAAATGAGTTACCAAGCAGGTACTGATTAGTGTCATCAACAATACGGCTAATTGTTTCCTTTTGCTTCGATAAATAATAGTGACATCTTAAACAGAGCAGTTGGGGAACCACTGGTGAAGGATGAAGCTTATGGTAAGAGCATTGAGGTACTGCTGGCCCAGATTCCCCGTACAAATTAACACTGGTTTCCAGCTTTGCTAATGAACGGCTGTTACACTTTGCAGCTGGAGGTTTCTACTGCAACAAATTTTGAGAGAATTTTAGAGGTAGAAGAAGGGACGGGCACAGACCATCATTTGGACGTTTCCTTTAAGAGTGAATTATATATGATAATGGCTTCATTGTCATCAAATAGAATACAATTAATTTTATTTTTTAGTATGTTATCAGCAAGCAAACCACCAGTATTAGCTAGATACCATCTGGGAGTGACAGTTTCCTTATTACAAAATATGTAAAAATATGGACTCCCTTAAGGAATCTGTTGCACTACATCTGCTCTGATTTTTGTTATATGCTAATGGATTTTAACCCAGCATATGAAGCATGTAAAAAAAAATAACAGAAAATTTTCAACTAAATTACTTGTTTCACATTTAAAGTGTCACAAAGACAGAGACAGCCACATATGCAGCCTTAGCTACAGGGGACTGGGGAGAAACAAAGAAGTAAGGAAGAGGCATTTCTTACCTGCTGTTTTGTTATCCAAACCTCTCTCTCAGGAGGGATTCTAGCTGCCCACATAATTAAGGCCACTTGATATGTGAAGGAAGTATTGGGGCTATACACAGCGAAATCTCGAACAAGCTTAGGTGATAACAAAAGATTGTGACTGCTGAAGCACAATTACCTTCCTTATTTCCCTCTGTTTATAATATTTTAAACAATCACAATGATTAAAATGGGCTATTACAATTAAGAGTCTATTCTCCAGAGTAGCGGGATGGCTTTTCGCGGTCTTTACACATTTCCTTAACTTCCCTCCCAATGATCACATCCTGAGACTGCTGGAATGACAAACTATTCAGGCAGGTAATGATGAGCTGTCTGGACCAGACTGAGAATATGGCGGATTAAAAATCCTCACTGTTGGAACACTGGCATCATCTTTTTTGAAAGAATGACCCATTACCAGTGCTGGAAATAAATGTGCTGCAAACACAGGGCAAAGGAGGGCTGTTCTATGGGTTTGGTTTGTGCTGTTTTTTTCCTTGGCTTTTGGTGGTGTTGTTTTTCCCTGTACAATTACGCAGAGCTGTAGCTTTAGGCTAACAGAATTTTTGCACTTGTAAAGCAGTTTGGTATGAATTGCTTTTCCACGGATCTGTGTCCCCAGGCCCTGCAACGTGAAATATACCAGGCATTACGTTTTCATTAGCATCAACACAGGACGTTTCTATGTATTAAGCCCTAAAAAATATTTCATGATCTGTTTACACTTCATATATATATATTAATTAGAGCCGGGAAGTTTTCAACTGCACATAAGCTTTTTGCGTAACTTTTCTTTAAATAAAAGTAATGCACTGCCAGCTGTGGAGTCCCAGAGATTTTCCAGACTATTTGGAAAGACTATCTCTTCTCTTGTTTGCGCGTGTATATAAACATGCATATATAAATATATACATAAGCATAGGGCCACACGCATAAATGCTCGCACATAAAAGATATTATCATTTACAGGTGTAAAGATGTAATTCACGCTGAGGTTCTAAATGCAACATCTTGTAGAAGGAAATACCGTAGAAAAGCTGTCCCCAAAATGCACGCAACTGCAATTAATGTAAACAGGAGGGAAAACTTCTTTACGCCTTTCAAAATCAGCACTTACATGCTTTATTCACAGTCTCCTATGCAACAAATGGAAAGAGCTTTAGAAAGATAAATTAATTCATTTTCACAGTGCACTGGCAAGCTACTGAGATGTTCTTATGGCCGCTAATAAAGCCAAAGTGTCGATTTAGGTGTAAAGAAGCTACTGAGTGACAGAATCAGGAAAGATCTCAGGTATCTCCAAGGTCTGCCATCCCTCTTCTAACAAGATCATGTTGCTTTCAGACAAAGAAACAATTCCCTAATCAAGACAGAATCACAAATCAAAACAGAAAACACTCTCTTTTATCCTTGGTGACCCAAGTTCAAGTTTTGCAATTTCTAAGATTTCTATTCAGGAAAATACGCAGATTGAAAATAGCTATGGTTGGGTCAGAAAACGGTGAAGACAGCACTAATAACAATTACTAAGATGGAAGAAAAACATTAAAACAGAAAAGAAATGTGAAAGATGCTTCTGAATAACAAGTGGGGTAGTTCTAAAAAATAAAACTGGAATTCACTCTAAGATACAATACTGCAAGCTGCATTTTGGGGCTTCCTATTTCTATGTGACTTAGTACCTGCTGATTCCACTCTTACTCAAGCAGGTTAGACAGTTCGACCTAAATAAATCAATAAGTTTAGACACACGAGTGTCATAACAGGAAGCGATGGTTTATGGTAGATGTTTCTGGCTAGACATTACAGCTTGCCCCTCCTCGCCAAATGGGTGACTGCCGTCTCCCTGCAGAGAAAGTGCAGCTGGTATGACAAGGGATGGATTTCTGCTGGGCCTAGGGTAGGGGACGGCATCTGAGAACAGCAGTGGGATTTACTGCCCTGATGGGCAGGGAACACATGGTCTTGTACAGCCGATTTGGAGAAGGAACCCAGATTGAAATTCCTCAAGCCCCAGCTTTTGAAGAGGGACAAGACAGGGGAAAGAAAGTAAGCAATTTGCCCTGTTAATGGTATAATGAAAACAACCCCTCAGCTCCTTGATCCCCGGTGCATTCAGAAAGGAGCATTAATTTCCATTACATGGAAACATTTTATAATAAGTGGGAAAGCATTACTGCCTCCTTTGATACTGCAATAGCAAATAACTTGTGCTGAGCTACGCTGCAGTGAGCTGTGGGCGTGGGCAAGTGCCCTGATCAATGCTAACATTCTCTTTCTGTGAGCAAAGTCACCCAAGAAAAGCATACCTCTGGTATTTGTTCCCTAAAGTTTTGGACAAATATCCCAGGGAAGCTGGAGATAGGACTCACAAACTGCCTTCCAAAGGGAGCCAGTCCTGACAGAGAGCAGCAGGCTTCTGTCCACGCATCCCAACCTGGCACCTTTCGCACTTTGATTAGTTGAGATGTGTTCTCAGAAAGCACAGCTGCATTCAACTTCAGCAGCCCTTCTTAGACACTCACTTTCTGATTCTGAGTCAGTGTCACCCTTGATTTCTGTGTCGACACGGTCAAGAATACCGAGGTTTTCTGTACTGATAGTGCAGTAGCACCTACTTCGTAGTGTGTTGATTTCGGATTTGAGCAGTAACTGCTGAGTGCTGGATGGGAGAATCAGAGTTCACCCACTCAAAGAGCTGAGGATTCTCCAATGACATAGTCAGGTGTGCGTTAGAAAAGGCCAAGGGGGACTTTATAATGGATCTCAATGAAGTCAGAGCCAGACTATCATTCCCGTGTATTTCTAACAAGATGTTCAGGAACAGATTTAAGTGGTACTTAATGTTCCTCCACCTCCAGTTCTTGCTGTCACTAGGCGCTAAATAAAAACGACTTACAACCTTGCTTTGAACTTTGTGAGCCAGCACAACTGAGCAGGGCTCGCTGAGCGGCCCACGGAGTTCAGGTTCACGGAGACATAATTAAAATACACAAGACAGATTTCCAGTGAACTCCACCTTTGACTATTTCACAAACAACCTGGATGCTTTTCTTTCCTTTTGACTTCCAACAATGATTTTTTCTTTTCCTCTCAATCCACTTGTATTTAAGATTAATGGCTAGCTGCTTGGCTAAGGACAGTTTTGCCATTGTAACTTTTAAAAGCAGTGGCATGCTATTTTTCCAGCCATATTTCCTCCCTAACTTAATGAGAGAGAAGCATACACCAACAAATAAGAGAAGTCATGGACAACTGATGTACAAAAGTGAGGCAGAAGAGTACAAGAAATCCAGCCCCTGCCCCCACATTCCCGCCATACCTGTATTTGATGCATGTTCTGCTCAAAGAAGTCTCTTTACAAACGTCCATATGGGGGAGCTCAATTTTGGGTACCAATGATTCCCATGAGTCATCTGTCTAGTATTCCCATGAATGGACTATGGCACCCAGCAATATGGGTGGAAAATTTGGGATCTAAATATGACTAGAACTGATGGATCAAATAGAATCGGGGTCAGAATTACAGTTTAAGGAACTTAAGAGGGGCTAATGTGCTCTGTAACAAGTAGACCCAGAATGCCCAGTTGGGAAGAGAGAGCACACTTCCCATGCTGTTTTTGCACTTGTGCAGACATGGTGCTCAAGCTGGCCATTAACTTAGTTTGTAGTTTTACTCTTAATATAAAAAATTCCTTTGGAGAGAGAAGAGGAAAGTTTTGCCTTGGCATCTTTCCATGTGTCACACTGTACTGGAGACTTTCAATATCCTTCTCGTCATGCAAATTCTATATCCCACTAATCTGCCAGCCAGTATTTTGTATTATAGCTTTCTGTGAGTATCTAAACACAGTTAATGAAGCTCATGTTTATTACAGAAAATGTCCTAAAAGAATCGGATGACTGTGAATCCCAGGCTCTCAACTTAGATATTCTCTTTTCTCTTCTTAGTATTCATACACACATACTACCTAATCATTGTATCACTCAAATATATGGGAATGCTGTGATTCAAACCTGGCACTGACCTCCAAAAGTTCTTAAGGAGATACCAGCGAAGGCACAACTAGAAAGGCAGACCACAGTGGAGGAAGAGTGAGAGGTCTTTTTCATGTCAATGTTTCAAATTACCCCAAGGAAAGGAATGCACATTTTTGCTTCTGGGAAGCTGGCTTTGGCAAGTGGGCAAAACAGTGCAAGAGATCTGATATGATGTCAATACCAGATCAAAGAGACTCATCAAGTCAGCTAGTGAGTGAGCTGGGAGCCTGGGGAATTGCTGCTGGAATCCCTCTTACTTTGGCGTTTTGCAAATTTCTTAAACTTAGCAACACAACTAAGGTTTGCTCTTCCCTTCGTCCTTGCAGATTAACAGATTTGTACTGAAGGCATAATTTTAGACTCTTCCTATCTTTGATTGCTTTAAGCACTCAGCTTTCACAGCACATCAGCATAGCTTTACTCTCCACCTGCAGTCCCCACAGTTCAGGGACTTCGCTTTCTTCTTTTGCTCCCTCCCTAAATTTTGAGAACTGGCGAGTTAAGAAGTATCAGTATTGATTCAAAGATTTAACACATTAACTTCAGCAACAGCAAAAGGCAGGCAATTTGAGCCTCAGAAATGCTGAGTGGCTTTTCTTACCTTTTGAGAAAAGATCTTGGAAAAGGCAAGTGAAAGACTTATGTCAGTAATCTGTTTAGAAGTCAGCAACCAACAATATAAGCTTTGTAAATTTACAACTGAAATACTCATGTCATTGTAACTTGAGACATAATAGCAAATCATATTTTATATAAAGGTACATTCATTTTTAAGACACACTGTCATGGAAACTGCTTCATACAAAAAGCTTCAGTGTGAGTTTTGTGTTGTTTGTTCAAAAACAGGCATATCTGGATGTCTTGATACTTAAAAGACACAGGGATATTATTTCATTTTACTGTAGATATATGGCATGGGATTTATGCAGGATAATTCAAAACAAGTGTTCTCAGACTCTCTCCTGTCTGTGGATCACAGCTTCAGAGATTCTGAATGGATTGCTAATTGGTGCCTGACAGGCAATCACATACAGCAGCCACTCCACCACTCTGCTCTTAGAGAAAAATGGGTAAATGTGTTGTGTGTACATAGTTCGCTTGTAGTATGATTGCAAACGAGAGAAGGAAAACAAGTTGCACTCAGAAGGAGCACTCTACCACTAGACAGTGCCAAAAGTACAGGCTGAGGACCACTGAATACAGCATATTCATCTTAAAATGTCAAATTGATTCGGGCTTAAGAGTGACAATCTCAGGTTGGGGGAGTGTTCGTTCAGCTAACAAGGGCTCTAATGCCCAACAAACTCTTGCCATTCGTTTCAACAGCCTCTGTGCAGGCCCTGCAGTGGTTCTCTCTGTGTATAATGATTCTCTATCTATACAGCAGTGCATTTCCACTCTGTGCTTCACAAAATCTCACCCCAGGTCTGGTCTCTGGGTCTGTTTCCTATAGCGGTCACCATGCCCTCTTTCCCTCTCATTTTCCTACGAACCTCCAGCTTCACTCTTCCTCCCTTCCTAACCCACTGCCCCAGTGACTAAAGGTTAGCAAAGTTGGCACAACAGATAAGAGCTCTGCAATAGGAAATGACAGGTGACCTTTCACAGCATTCCCTGTTGCTTATTTGATACTAATGAAGCTCTGCCAAAAAATAGAAAGGATGAAACAATAGGGCAAATCTGTTTAAATATTTAGTAATCCCTCAGATATCCATGTAGCTACTCATGCTGCTGTAAATCCCCGGTAGCTTCTCCAGGTTTAGTGAAATTATTCTGTGTTTATGGCAGGAAAAACAACATGAGAGTCCTGCAGAGTAATCTTAGTTTACAAAATAAACAGGAGTCCGGGTGCTCTGAGGGATCTACACTCAAACAATCGGGACCCTCTAGTGACTACAAAATTTGGAGGTATGCCAAGCTCGTCATTTATTGTTGGTTTATTCTGTTTGTTTTTAAGCACAGGTGTTTTCTTATTCTTTTTCTCTTTTTTTCCTTTATTATTTTTTCCCAGCAGAGTACACTATTCCTTTAAAACCCTGCGTTATTTTAGTGCAAAAGGGTCTCTCTCCTCCACTCTGCCTCTCAGCCTTGAGGTTCACATTGCACTGATAGCACTAATCTCTGAAGAACCTTTTCAGGATCAATGATTAGAGTACTGCTAGCCCCTTGTTTTGCAGACTTTTTAAAATAAAATAAAATAAAAAAAATACCCAGCACAATCAGGACACATTCCTTTTCATCTCCGTCTTTCTCATAATTTTCCATGGCAGAGTTCATGTCAAAAATGCTTGGTTTCCACCCTCCACCCAATTGTAAGCTCTTCAAAGGGAGAGAATAAAAGTTAGAGCCTGAATCCCAGAGCAAATGCTCCTGCAGCCATGCTCAAGCCAGCTTTTGAAGTCTTTCGGCTCACCTCTTGATGCCAGGCAGGCCCCTATTATTACCAATGTTGTTAGCCATTTCAGCTCCATTTCCAGGCCTACATGGACAAGAGAGCAAGGGAGGCCCTTTCATGTCAGGCTTTGCAAAGCTGCTTCAGTGTTTGAAGGATGAAAGTCGCTCTTGTTTGTTCTTGCTGCGGTGCACAACATTTGGCTTAAAAAACAGAGGATGTTGCCTTGCTTGAAGTGGACTGTGCGTTGCTGGACACAATCAACGCTAATGGCAGCTCTGCAGTCAGGGTTTTCAGATTTTTTTTCCCCCCTGAAAGAATGTAAATAGCCCAGCATCGTGGCAGCAGGGTCTTTTTTAATTTAGAAAAGAAAAATACATTCGTGCAGATATTGGGAGAGAGGAAGGAGGGGAGGAGGAACGGTCATTTCCTCGTGACACAAGTACAGATGAGCGATTATTTTAATGAGGCCCAAGTAATGAGAGTCCTCAATTCAGGGACAGAGAGAGGAAAAGTTTTCCCCTGTCCTGGAAGCAGCCAAAACAAATCTGACATCCCAGACACAGGAGCAGCCTGTAAACCCTACTGAGAGTCTCTGCCTGGCTTCAACACACAGCTGAGGGCTGGTGTGATCCCTTCCCTCCTTCCAGGAGAGGTCAGAAGGGGAGGATTAAACCTTCCTCTGTTTGACGCTGTATCGACAGGTAGAGGTTTTCATCACAGCATCTTCCTTTCCAGGCTTGTTATGTCCTCTCTCAGTTCATGAGTTTCTACCCACACTTGTGTTTGAATGGAGCCAGTGAAGGGAGAACAAGGGAAAGGGGAAGGAAAAAGAAGCCCCCTGAAGCGGAACGCCCTTTTCCAGGGAGTGAAATCCTAAAACGCTGTGGCTGACACTATCCTCCAGCAAAACAGCAGCAAAGAGGTTACGAAGATAAGAGAACCTCAAGCCAGCAAGCAAATAAATAAATAAGTACATAGAGAAAGGAAGTTTTTGTTTTGATTTCTTATTAGTCATGATACTGAGCCTCTTATCACAGCAAAGTTCCCATCCACCTCCTTGAAATCCGGTGCTATATATTCTTCATCAGTAACAACAACAATGCTAAGAAGTCTGAGAGCAGGGAACAGGCGGTCAAATGTACTTCTTGGTCCAGCTGTGTTTAGTTTTCAGATGCCCATGTGTTCCTTGTTAGGCTGTCTTCCAGCCCTCCTCTGCCTTCTTTTCTATTCTTCGCAGTCCAAAACTATGAACCAATTACAGACCACAGAGTCAGCTATTTACCCCCTCCTGCCTTTACACAGCTATTTCCTGCCTGCTATCAGCAAAGTTAGACAAAGATGACAACAAGCTCAAGGTTTTTACCATAAGTCGAACCATAAGTGGGGACCTGAAAACACCCTAAAGCTGTTATATTTTATGTAGGGGAAAATTTGAAAAGGATTATCCAAGGAAAGCAATCAGCTCCAGACTGAAATCTATCTCGCTGGTGTTTATATGATAAAATAATTGCTATTTAGGCCTCTATCACACTCGGAATATGAATCATATGTCTGGAGGGGTCTCCTGCAGAGGTTTGGGGGCAGAGCTTCCTCCTTCACCATAGTAGCCTCTCTGGAGGTGCACATGGGTCTCCGGGCCAAAGAAAACAGTTGTGATTACAGAGTGATAGAGGCAGCCACATGCTGATTCAAAGACCTATAATCTTCTCCCCTTCCACCCTCCCCCTCCCAAAAGCAACAAGTCTGTAAAACTCATTCACTTGCCAGAGGCTGTTTATTCTGTTTAATGGCCACCTATCACCCCTTCACTCATTCTTTTTAGATTTACTAGACAAGCACAAAGCAAATTAGTGCAAAATGCTTTCAGTCAAGTGTCAGGTGGAATCAGACTTGATGAATACTATACTGCTGGGCTTTATAACTGTAGGAACACGTATACTGACAACACTGTCTCCTTCAATTAAAGCTATGCTGCCTGTTTTCTGAATCCCTCATCGAATCCTCCCTTCTGCCCAAAGTCAAACCTATAACTTTTTAATATCTTATTTTAATAAAGACATTTTGACACACACTGTGGTGGTGCAAGCGGAGAAATCTCAGTGCTAGAATTTTTGTGATATGTTTCAAAACTTACTCTTCAAAGGAAATATTTCAGTGACACACTGATCTGCAGCAAAGTGTGGATATGTTCGAAAATAGCACCATGTCTGAACCTTGTAATGTAATATTTATAGTATAAAGCTTGCTAACTTGCCATAAAAATGAGTCTCCATTGTTGCTCATCCATAAACACACAAGGCCAAAGGGGTGGGGGTAAGGGTGGAGAGGGAACCTGGCTTCTTTCTGACAAGGAGGGCAGAGGTGTACTTTCCCCCTTGAAGCTAATGCGTGGAGCAGTCCACACACATCAGGGGAGAGCATAACCCCAACGGGAGTGCATGGGTTTCTAGCTGCGTGACTCCCATTAAAGTCAATAGGAGCCATGTGGCTGAAACCCACACACAGCTCTCAGAAAATTCACCCCCTGAGCCAAAAGCATTCCTCTGAAGATGGATTGCATCTGATGGGCACAGCTCAGAGTAATGAGCCGACAATGCTGTGCTGCCCCAGGGATGCAGTGTAATGCAGCTTGGTTTTGCTGGGACGCTCAGCTCTAGTGGCAGATAGCACAGTGCAGAACACAGCAGCCCATCTGATCGTGCTCAGGAAGACTTGCTTTTGTTTTTTTTCCTGAGCTTAGGAACTGTGATTAAAGCAGGTTTCTTTGAGCACCAGGACGTCAGCCTGTAATGACAGGGAGCAGATAGCTACACCAGGAATAGGCACAGTATGATACCAACCCCACTGACTGACTGAGGGGATAACTGCTCAGAAGAGGGACAGACCGCAAGCTTCCCAGAGGAACAACTTCCATTCTATCACTGTGGTCACACAAAGGTCCACTCTGTTTTCAGCCCCTGTGCCAGAAGTGCTCCTCTAGCAGTGAAAACAACAGCTGCAGACTGCTCTGTGGATTCTTATTTGTTCCAGCAGGTAGAGAAAGCTGATGTTAGCCTCATGAAAGACTTTGTCATGAGAATTTTCCTAACAATTTAGTGGAAAACAGACATATAGAAAAGCTACATAGAAATTACACAGGTTTTTAAGGCGTTCTGATACCATGGTGATGAGAGTGGCATAAATAATGGAGCAAGATGGACAGATCCAGTCTTATTTGTATCAGAAACCATTGTATGTCCCTTTTCAAGGCCTAGAAGCATTAAATGAACATACTTAAACTTGATAAATAAAACAAATAAAACGTTGTAATTTGGTACCCGCTGTTTGAATTTCAGTTAAACCATGAAGGACTGTGAATCTGCCATTCTCTTTCCTCTTCAGGACAACATGAATGTCACAGGCAAAGTCTGGCTCTGTTGTATATTATAATGCCTAAAACCAACTCTAAACAGGGATGAGAGAAATGAATAAGGACCTTTTATGCAGGTGTATTCCATGAAGGTCCTTTATGGATGCCGAGTTGAGGATAAAATCTAATTTACAGCTCTAAATTGGAAACACGCACAGACCCTTTGGAATGCATGCTATTAGTAAGCCAGCTTAGAAGTCTGCATTTACTCATGCCCAATTGCAGTAAGGAGAAGAATATCATAATTATTTCTTCTGCTGCTGTTTGCTCCACCTGAGAGCTGAATGTGCCCAAATGAATTCGACTATAACTGAAGGGGGCTGACCCGTTAATTTTGTTCTAGTCCATCTCCCTGCAACATCCCCCCCATCCTGAATTAAATGATGGGAAAATAAGCAAACTATTTTCCCTCCCACAACATTTGTACTTTCAAAGTTCAACATATCCTTTTTTTTTCCTTTACAAACCTACCTGTAGCCCCTGGAAAGTACCCACATGGTGATAACTCCTTCAGGACAAAAACATGAAGTAGGGGAAGGAGAAAAGGAAAAGATCCCCTTGAAAGTACTGCCTATCACACTCCCTCTCCCTCCCTCAGCCATGAAGAGAAGACCAATACTTGAGGCATAAAGATGGGCCCAGCTATAACAGAACTGCCACAAGAAATGCCCTGGAAGTCAGAAATTTTTATATGTGAGAAAAATGTGCATTTCATGTAGGAATACATGGTCAGTATTGAGGTAGGGCCATTTGCAGAAATGATCCAATATTTGACACCATGCAAAGTGCGTGCACCAGTACTTATCAACATTTGGTGTACCAGTATGCAGTAAGTCCAAACCCTCTCTTAAGTCCTAATTCACGAAGAGCTCAGGAAATCCTGAGAAGCCTTAGCCATACAGGTTCTTAGCATCTCTCACTGAAATTATACAGTAGGAAGGGAAAAATTATTCTCCTTCCTCTTTCGTTTTCCTAGAGAAAAAAAACAGTGATACAAAGAATAGGATCACTCAATCACATTTCAACCATCTCCAAAAGTTTACATATCTGGAAGTCTCAAAAAGTTATCAAGGTTTTGTCTATAGCCAGCAAAGCGAGACAAGGCAAATATTTTTTTCATTCCATCTCATTTTTTTATAGCTAACTTAGAAAGATCACCTTATGTTGGCTCCAGTCCGTATAGGGTAAGACCTAAGCCACCCGGAATTACAGGTCCAGCTTTGGCAAAAAAGCATGCCACACATCCTCACTGCTGGGCTCCTCTGAATTCCTCCAACCATAAGGTGAAAATTCTGTACCAGAAATGTCATTTTCCTTTTCTTGGGAACCTGCCTTAGCACACACCTGGCACCAAACCCTGCAGCAGAATTTCAGCAGACATAAATCAGAGCAGTTTCACTGTCCTGCCCAAGTCTTTCGACTGTTTCGGTCTTTATTTTTTTTTTCTGAGGTGAGTGAAGAAAGAGCACATTTTTGTAAATGATGGAAAAAAGCACCATGGAAAAGTTTACCAAGGGAACCTGAGAGAACAAACCTATAACACTGTCTTCTCTCAACTGCAGTTTCATTTAATATAGTATCTATAACAGGGTCTTACTAATTCCACAGAGAACTGAGGAGCTGGTATTTAATCCTTCCAGGGAAAAGCAGCTAAGAATAAAAATTCCACCTACAAATCAAAGGTACAGAGCTATCGTTCTTACTAAATAATTCACCAGGATTTAATACACCAGCTTTAAAAAACAATTATGGAAACAAAACCTGTTTCAATTTCCTCTTCCATTTTAAGATGTGGCAAATATTAAATTAGGATCAGAGGCTCATATTTGAGGTATTTTAACCAGACTCCTCATGTGTCACTGCTGTCTCACCTGTTGGTTTCTTAAGGTCACCAGAAGAAATGAAATTGCCAGATTTAATTACTCTTGCTGAATGGTTACACTGGGAAAAGTGGAAGGAAGTTTCAGTAAGCTGGATTTACATTTAGTAAAAAAGCTTTCCAAAAGTAAAATAAATTAGTTATAATAAATAAAAATAAAAATAGAAAGGAATATAGGGCCACCAATGAAATTAAAATTGTAACACATAATAGAAGGAGAAATATAAGACATATTAAAATAGATTTGTTTACGTACTCTGGTTAGGGCTGTTGGTTGTATGGACTCTTGAAGTGCTTTAGAAAACTCTTATTTAGTAGTTCCCTTCTTCTTAACCAGATAATGAAAATGTAATGACAGATTTTAATCCTCCAGCCCTTTTATCTTGTAACATAAACAGTCCCACAAAAGTTTAATTAATAGTAACCAGAAGCTCAGCTTCTCCCACAGAAAGGGTGTCAGGCAGAGGACAAACAGATTTACCTCTGCATTAGTGGAAACAGAGATGTTCTGACCCAAACTTTTCTTTGGAAATGGTTTGAGAACTAGATAATAAAGAACAATCAGCAAATCTCACTGTTGTTGGTGTTATTTTTTGTTTTGTTTGTTTTGTAAACCAAACGATGATGATTCAGTAACAAAGAACAGACAAAGTAACAAGCCTTGGCAAAAGCCTAATGTGGTGTCTCTGGTGAGGGGTCTCACCACACTGATTCTGATTCTAATAATTCTAAATCTAAACTAATTCCAGCTCGTACCAATGGCTGGCCTGAAGCCCACCAGGTCCTGAGACAATTTCAATCTGGTGTTTCCCTTCAGTGCAAGTAAGTGAGCCACTGTGTCTCCTCCTCCTTGCAGCTGTGCTTGGTTCCTGCTGTACTGGGATGTCCCCAGCTGAAGGGTGCCAGTGAAGTGGTTACACAAATGAAAGCAATCCAGCTGCATACAAAGCCTGCAGCTGCCACCTGGACAGGAGCAGCAGAATAAATCTGGGATCAAAGTTAGAAATTTGCACAAAAGCTCAGGAAAATTTTCACTCTTCTCTTTTTACTGCCTGGGCTTTACCAGCTATTTACCTGCAGGTCTACGCCAGGACAATACGTTAAGACTGAGCAGAGAGGAACAAAGGGGTTTCCTTCTTTACAAGGGGAGGTATGAGGCTGGAGGCTCGCAGCACAAAAGACAAATACTGGCAAGATCCACAGGAAAGCAGCAGGGACCTCCGTGTGAACTGCAGGCGGTCAGGGGAGGACAAGCAGTCTCCAGGAAGCAGGGTGGGAGACAAGACGACGTGCCCAGATGGATCGAATCCTCACATGGGCTTCACAGCGTGTGGCTGGTGGAAGAGGCCACGCTCTCTTTCCTTGGTGCAAAACCACTTCTCTTGCTATAGCCACATCACTGAAATCAGCATATGGCTTGCTGTCTCCAAAGGTTACTGTACTGACAGCATTTTCTAGCGTAATGTGAAGCCATAATCTGCTGCTGACTGGAAGTGAGGAAGAGCCAATGCTTTCTGCTGGCTGAACCACAGAACTGGGATTCGGGAGCCTGAATAATTTTCCCAGCTCAGCTCCACCAGCGGTTCACTCCACACTTGCGATCACGCTGCTTGGACTCAGTTCTCACTGGTGAAAGAAAAGGGTAACAGCATTCTCTGTTGTGGGGTGACTAGAAACTTAATTAATGTTTGCTATGTGTGATGATCCTCAACGGGGGGATGCCAAACATCACAAAGCACTTGGCACCTCTTTTTCTCTCACAGCCTCCAAGTCAGCTAAGCATCTTGATTATCATAAAATCACACAATAATCTGTGCCTTTCTGCCTGTTACTGCTAGTGGATTCATGACAAGAACCGATAAAAAATGATTCCACTTTCCCAGACTCTACAACTCAGATGGCAGGCCAAGACAGAGCCTGACAAAGAGGCGAACTCTTCTGCACCCATGTCACTTTTCCCCATATTTTACAGCTTTGAGAAGTGTGCTGAAGTTCACTGCCTGCTACCTGGTTGGCAGGTCTTGCTCAGAAATTATTTCATTCATTATCAGTACATTTTCAGAACTGGGTGCTTTTACACTGCCAAAGAGTTAGCGCCATAAAACGGTTGTGAAAAATGCGTTGGCTGATATAAACCAGCCTCTGTTGGATGCACTAAATATGTCAAAGCAAACTCAGATGGTCCTTTAACTCAGTAGATGTGGCATCATGGGGAAAAGTGCATTCTTCTCTCAGCAAGCAAGAATAACAGCTCAAACACTTAAGGACTCCACCTGATTTCCCCCTTGCGAAACAAAATGTAGATTTTATTACCCACTATATAACACACTTTATTTATAGTTTGCATAATTTTACCTCTTTCCAGACACATTTCACTTCTATCAGCTTCAGGGGCTTTACACCTGATAGAGCTGAAGTCTGAACTGTGTCATCTAGAGATGTCTCAGAAACCACGAGGCAGAGGTAAGGCTTGTTGTCATGGATATTTTCAGGTCGAGTTTTTGCCTCTGTTATTACTCGTAGAATACCTCCCTGGGCCTTCACAACTGTCATTTCACCCTCAGTACAAATTAGGATAATCCCTGGTTTTGGACAAGACTCACTACCCAACCCAAACAGCTCATATACTAAATCTATTGCAAAGTATGATTTCCTGAACATTTCAAAGATGGATTACAATATCAGTTGACTACATGATTTTAAAAGAGAAGGGGGAAAAAAACAGAAGTGTGGCCACAGAAAAATGACACCACGTCTTGCAATGTTCCTTTAAAATAGGGAAGAAAAGAAAAAAAAGAAAAGAAAAGATGGCTGACTGCCAGAATTTTGTGTTAACTTGAAGTGCAGAGGTGATTTTTAATGCTTCAAACATCATTCATGAAATATTATATATATAATTTGCACTCAAAATAACATGCAAGCTCTCCAAGGAAACATTAAAATAAATAGCTTCTTTAACTCTTTTGTACCTTGATCGTATCTTATTTTGATGAATCAATAAAAGAGAAATGTAAGATTGATGTAGGACAGATCAGTAGGGCAATCATGTACTTTATTACATATTTATGAGTCTGAAAGATCAAAGGATGTTTTTATGCACATAACTTGGCAAATGTGTTTTGCCACATTCAGATATATTCCAAGTGACTTTAGCAGGAATGTGAAAGAAGCTGGCATGCTGCCCACAGTGCTATTTGGTAAGACTTTGAATGATGGCGGGATTACAAACCATGATAATAAAAACACATACAGCATAACATCGATGCATGTAAACAGTATATACAAGTGCGTATGTGTGATCTTATAATGTGTCTATATACAACATATTGCATTTTCTAAGCATGTGCATACCTATGCAAACTACAGCCTTGATTCAAAATTTTATTTAAGTCACTGGAAATCTTCAGATTTTCCTTAGAAGACACCACATCAGGCCTCTACTGCAAACAGGAGAGGGGAACAAGGCTGCCCTCCAGCCATAAAATGTTATGTTATGGATTGCCATGCACAAAAATCAGGAAATGACAATGTCTGTGACTGCGTTCATTCATCACTATGGCACCTCCATTCCTCTCTGGGTTACTGTCAGGCAGCAGCACTGCTCTGTGGACAGTAAGATGGAAGAAATTCCTCCATTACTACTCAGAACAAGAATCGTCATCTCCCAGCTTTTGCGTACAGACATTTCAGATCTTACTCTCACACTGACCCTGATTTTTAGAACACAAATGGACAGAGACTGTCCTTCTATGGCTTAATCAGAGGCAGGTTGATCTGCACACATGCCCTATACCCAACTTGTACCATGTACCTGCAGCAATGGATGGTATTTGCAGAAAGGGGTGATCAGTTTCCTCATCACTCCCATGCTAAATCTCTGGCTGTATTCTAAAGTAATAATTTTAAATAACAAGTAATAATTCTCATTAGCCCTGACAATTGGAGGGCACTAGAGCTGGAATCATATGAGTTTGAGCAGCCCATCTTGTGTACTACCATGAATGAAACTGTGGCTTCAGGGACGCTGAGGTAACAAGTGTGTGTCTGGAAGGGAGAGGGTTACTGAAATTTTGACAGGTATTTGTGATCTAAAAGATCTTAGTTTGACAAAGAAACATGTAAAAGGAAAAAGCCATTAGGAAAAGCTTCCTAAAACTGAGACAGCAGCACTGTTAACCATTCTTCTTTTACTAACTATTATTTAAAAGTTAATGGTAATTTTTTATTCCATTTAGCCGAACCTGATTGACTCCAAGATGCTGTAGAAGCCTGTCAAAATGTGCTAAAGTATCTGCCAACGCCACACAGGGAACATCAGGATGTTACCTGCAGCTACAGGAGGGGTGGGCCTTGGGATCTGTCACTGCTTGCGAGGTGCTACCAGCATTTAAAACAAATTGCTACTGAAAATATCACTGCTGGTGCAGGCTGTTACAGTGCAGAAATATTAGGGATGAAAGAAACAATCACCTTCATCTCTTCTACTGCATTTTTAGTTCAGGTAAATACTGGCTTGTGTCTTACACAGCAGTATTTTCTCCGCTCCCCTCCAACAGCTTCTTGCTGGTGACACAGATTGCTCTAGGAGATTCTGTCCTATCATGAGGGCTGTGATGGATCCTGGTTGGTAGTGCTAGATACTAAAAACACCACAGAGAGGTACCTTTCCTTCTGCTGTTCTCCTCTTTGCTCGTTAAGGCAGAGGTCTCCTCCACTTCCCTGCCTCACTTTGCTCCAAAATCCTCCAGACTTGGCCATTATACATTTTTTCAGCACAACCTTGCTGACTTTAAACCTCAATATTCATTTTCTAATTTATTTTCATGTCACTGTCAGTCTTCACACCTGGAACAATCCTTTCATCTTGGTGTTTACACCCTTCCAGCATCAGCAAGGTGTGCTCATGTTCCATAGTAGAAATCATTTGGCTAGTGCGTATTGCTTCATGCTTTGTTCATTGTTTCTAAGACATTCTCTCAGTCTTCCTGATCTATTTATTTCCTTCTTCTCTAGACTTTCTTTTATCATAATCATCATCACTGACGTGTTCAGAAACGAAGAATTCCAGTATCTACTTTATCAATTCCTACATGCCATGTCTACTGTCATTATTTTTAAGAAATGTTTCATCCTGATATCTTCCCAACTGATCACTGTAATGGCTATCCTAGACAGCTCAGACTCCAAAGTAATTTCAACCACGCTAACTATACAGTCAGATTTATTGCTTTCAGCTTTTTTCCAAGTTTTACCTTTGTTTATCAGTAGTTACTCTTGCAAAGGTCTCCTTAGTGTCTCAGGGGTTGGTTCAACGAAGCCTTTCAGCTGCAGTTTAGAGTTAAGCACATGAATGAGATTCCATTTGAAGACAATGGGACTAAATGGCTTACATGACAATATACATTTAAGCATTTTTGTAAATTAAGCTGTAATTGTTTGGCAGTCTTGTGGGATTTGTCTTGGTCTTTTTTTTAAGGGAAAAAAAATCCAACCAGCTCATCTCTACATTTAAGACTGCATTTCTAGTTACCCACTGGTACCAACGCTGTTATTTTCAAGAACTAGTGAGGGATTCTTTCAGACCAATTGTTTATTAAAATAACAATTATTAAAACCCCACCTCATCACACCCCCAAACCACACCCGGATCTTTCTGTGTGCACAACTTCACAAACAAGGGTGTTACGGGGCAGCTGTGAGCTCCAACAGCACCAGGCAACACTGAACTGCAGCAAACACAACAGCTTTGTTAATCCAAACATTAGCACTATTGCTGAGCCTTCGCTCTGCCAGGGGAAGGCAGTAGGAGCTTTCCAGTTATGAGAGATACACACATCAAAATGCTCCACAAAGGGAAAGTCAGTGTGAAGAATACTTAAAATTAAGAACTACTCAATGTAGCAAAGCAACATGTTGTCAGCAAACAACTACGTAAACGGGCTTCCTTGCTCCTATCTTATTTAAGCAGAAAAAGAAAGGAGAAAATTAAAGATGGCAGCACCGCGATATTGTTCCTGGATGCTGTCATCTCTTACACTCTCTGCCCGCGTACTCAGCTGAGCTCCTGAGAAAGCTGTATCCACATAGCTGAAGGTGAGAATTTGAAGTGGAGTTAGACTGGTTCACAAAGCTATGTGGACATGTTTATTGCAGTGTAATAGTGGCTTAATTTGAATTACTTAATTAGGAATGGATTTAATGAACTTTGAGCAAATTGCCATTATACCAAAGCAAGATTATCCATACTGCCTCTTATTCAGCTTAACTACCTCAGTTTAAAACCTCTTCAGAACATGCTTTTTTTTGTTGTTGTTTCGTTCTTTTGCATAGGCAGATTCCTGCACAAAAGGAACGCCCTCACTCAGCTGAAAGAGACAGCGGCTCAAACTCATTCCTGATGTAGTTCCCACTGTCAGTAAGTTTACTGTCACGTACAGCTCAGGATCAAAGGACATGCAGCTAGAAGATCTAATTAAAAAGTGAGGATGTAATAGACAAGCTCTATCTTCTGCTCAATCAGCTCTTACTTAGTCCTGAGATCTGAATTTCACATAGGCTGGCACAGACCTTGAGGTCAAGGGTTTTGTTCTTCATCTGAATCTAGAGAGGCTCCTTGTCTTGTCCTTTGCCTCTGAAACAAGATCACCTGTCTTGCACAGTTAGCCCAGCCCAGCCCAGCTGCAAACCCTGCACGCTGTCCAGCTGTGATATGTTTAGCTGTGCTAAAGCTTTCTTTGCCTCCAGTTTTATTTTTCCTCATTTTTTTTTTACTTTCTTTCGTTCTTTCTTTCTTTTTTTCAATTATATGTCACTGACTTAAGTATAGAGTACAGTTTCAAACTGCAAACGGGTCCTTTATTATAAAATTATGAAATGTTATAAAACTCTCTTATTGTGTAACCAGTATCTCCTTTTCCTTTCAGCTGTGATAGTTATATACAAAGGCAGAAAGAGCCCATAAGTGGCAGACCTGTGAATAATGACAGCTGTTCATTTTCTTCTCATTTAAGGAAGACTATGGTAACTGGTATAAACAACAATACCCTATTTGGCCTGGTCCGCTTGTAGAGTCTGAGGCAGTATCAGAGGATCCTCAGTGTCTGAATCCAGACACAGTGCATTACAGCCCCTCACTGAGAAGGGTGATATGAGTGACTTCTGACAGCTCAGATGAACTTCTTTCATTTTCCTATGACCATATCTGTTATTAACCTTTAGGATCTCGTCAGAGCTGCTTACGCTTAGAACACTGACCACAGAATTATAGAGTAATTTAGGTTTCAAGGGACATTGGAAGTCATCTGGTCCAACTCCTGGCTCTAAGCCAGGCCAACTTCGAAGTTAGGTATTAAAAATATATGTGGTTCAATGAAATAATTTCTCTGGGCTTTGTGAACACTAATCAAGGCAGGCTGATACTGGACCATCAGGAGTACAAAGGTACATTAAAAAGATGGGTACCCTTAAAATTATTAGAAAAGGTTCTAGCGAGAAGGAAAGGAATCCCACTCCAAGCCTGCAGTTGACCAGGAAATATAATGCAAACCTTCAGTTACATAACAAAGCTCTTATATTTTTCTTTGCCACTTCTATGACAAACACATTTCCATATGACTAATTACACCCAGCTTCGAAAAACAGGTTAGATTTCAGGTGAGAAAGGGCACATTACTTTTCCTACTGCTTTTTAATGCCTAACAGTTTGAGCTGTTGGGTTTATTATTAAAAACATTGAGTTGCTTCTACAGAACACTTCAGCCATTTCTAGGAATAAGCTTCAGGAAGAACAAATATGCCAGTTGTTTGGAAAAGCTTAGAATGCTTTCACTGAAACTCCACTTAATGTGCATTGGGGGACTGTCTTAAAATGTGGTAGAGGCCAGTGCAGGAACAGAGAGGTATCGTTCACTGTCCTCATGAATATTCAACGAAATGTGGCCAAATTGTAATCCTCTGCAAATCACCATCTGCATATGCTCAGTAGAGGTTTGTTAGAAGCTAGCAGCACAATTCCCAGAGCATTCTGTCTTAATTGCATACATGCCATATCTCCCACAGGGCTGCATGCCAACCACATGGGCCTGCTCCATGCCCACCTCAGCCACTGACCTAGATTCTTTCCTGAACTGCACCTCAGGAGTGGCTGCAGTTCAACTTATATTTACACACTATTTAAAAAGAGGATATTTCCAGAACTTGAGACCTGTTACGGAACAAGAAAAGGCAGGTTCTAGACATAGCAAGAAAATACAAGGAGATAAAGAAGGAGCAGTTAGCATGGTGTTCATCTTACATCTTTGAGTAAGAAATTAAGATGGCAATAAACTATTTTGCCACATTAATTTTGCCTGGTGATAAAGCATCTGGGATGAGATGTCAAAGAGACGAGCAGATGTCTAGGCTTGGCTGCTCTGAGGCATGTCAGTACAGCATTATCTCCATCAGGAAAGTAGCTGAGGAGATAAAAGCCAAAATTATTATCACAATGAAAACGATTTGGATACAGATGAAGATAAGGTCAGAGAAAACTGTCTCAAAGAATTAAAACTAAAAAAAAAAAAAAAAAAAAAGGCATTCTAAGAGGTCATTGAAGGAGCAAACAGGAAGTTCAGGGTAGGAACAGTTTCCAGGACAGAGCCTTTAAACCAAGGTTTAAAGACAGAGATTATAATCAGATCTGTCAGATCTAGCCAAAATGTCAAGGAACATATGAATGGAATAATGGCCTTGAGATTTGGACCTGAAGAGGTTACTAGAGATCTTGGCAAAAGCAGTTTCAGTGGAGTGGAGGGAACAGAAGCTAGAATGAAATACAGAGTAGTATTATACACTGCAGTGATTGGCATCAGAGGGATCCATTCATCCCCCAAGCCATTTGCTGGGACCTGATGGGCTAAATCCTTAACAGGGCTAAATTGGTTCAGTTCTTCCAGAAACTTTGTCCGCTTATACTCCTCAGAAATTTCGTCTAGAGAAGAGAAACTAAAACATGCTTGTCTTTTTTCTTAATGAAAAAAAAAAAAAAAAAAAAGGAATTCTGTGTTTATTTTATGGCCTTCTGTGTGAAATAATACCCACGTCCTGCAATGGGTAATCTTTTTTCCCCAAAGATTGAGGAGTGGAGCACTTTCTGTTTCTTTGTGTTGTCTAAATAGTATAAAATCAGGCATTTTAAGCTAGTTGCTCTCATTACACAGTTTGATGAATCCGAAAGGGTAACAAACTCCAGGATGAATGATTAGTCATTTAGTCTTACAACAGCTTTCTTCCTTTACTCTCTCCTCTTCCTATAAATTTCTTTTAAAAAATGAAAACAAAAAACCCGCTTGCTATAAATTAGCTGAATTATTAATCTCTTGTCCTTTGCAGACTTTGTGTGTTGGACAATAGCCAAGGGATCACAGTACAATGTGCTGTTGCAGGTATTCCCCATAGAGATGGAAGACATATATATTCTTAGACATGCAATAAAACTCGGATCTTTAAAGTACGTATGAGATGATCTCCCTTGACACTTTGTTTTTAAATCATCTATTTGCTGACTTAAAACCAACGTGTTCGAGCAAGTCTGGAGTCAGGTCTATTTGACTATCTTTAGTTCCGGTGATGCTAGAGCTAGAATTATATGGAAAACACAGTGCTTAGACTTAAAATTAGCAAGAGCTCTCCAGAAGGAACAAAAAAGGTATAAATTATGTCTGATTGAACAAACACAACTCCACTGTTGAACAGCCACTCAATGAAGAGGGCAGGGAGAGGCAATGGAGCACGGTAATGTGTAATATTACTAGTCAATGGGCTGTGTGCAGCAGTGGGCTCCCAAACGCTGGAGGTGTCAGGGAGATAAATAGCAGAGTGTCCTCCTCAAAAATATGATTAATACCCTCCTCGGTCCACTGCTGAAGATGTAGTGGGTGCAGCTGGTTTGGACAGCAGTTGCATAGAGGAAAATTCCAGGACAATTGCAGCAGAGCAGAGAGGGCAAAGAGTAGGACAAGTAGTCAACTGAGTGGGAGTGCTGAGCCCCAACAAGGGGAGAAGTAGGCCGGAGCCGGCAAAGGTCTTTTGGCTGCTGTTTAAGTAATGTTTATAGAACTTTCATGCATGCACAACTGAGTTTTGAGTTCGTGATCTTTGGAGGAAAAAAGGGAAAGAAGCATGTTCGAGTTCATTGTCTCTCATAATAGCCGTGCCAGAGGTGGTGTTCAAGGAGCCATTCTTCTCTCCTAGCCTGCCCCCCTGAAAAGCTTGTACGTCACAAAGAAGCAGGTGGAAGACTAAGAACATTAAAAATAAACAAAAAAAGCAGCCGTTTTTTTTTTTTTTCTTTCTTTCTTTCTTTTTTTTTTTTTTCTGCATCTAACTGTGATTTCCTGAAAAATTCAGGAGTGCATCAAGAGGGGTTTTCACACTACATCATTTTCAAGGAATTCTCTAAAATCCTAAGAAAACGTCCTTTCATGCATCTGTTGTCACAGCACTCAGGGGAGACTGTCCAGAGCTCAAATTCCCAACATTTGAATCTGAACACACTATAATATAACTAATGCTCCTGAAATCAAACAAAGGCGGAGGGCTACGGATGGCTTTATTTCTTAGGGCAGTGATCCCTGCCTTTCTTGGTTTGCAGGCAACACCAAGCAAGCAATATATTACCAGCAATGCTGCATTATCCACAATGAATGTCTCAGGGTCTCCCCTGGAAGCCTTGGGTGGGGACGAATGCCTGAGGCAATCAGTCTCCAGTCATCAAGGAGGTTCTGCAAAAGCTGCAGACAGGAGACTGGTGCTGAACAGAAGGATACACATGTTGTTAAACACAAAATGTTGCTGGTATACAAGTATATACTACAGTTTAACTTAAAGTGACAGACAAAAAGCAAAACAAAACAAAAAACAACAACAACAACAAAAACAGGATTGGGGAAAGGAAAAGTTCCAGTGAATTATTGATCTGAAAGACAGTGATTAATAATCACCAGTTTAGTATTCTGCATCACCACTGCCTGTCACACTTCCCTGGAAACAGGATTAATATAAGAAGATATTACATATGTGAGCAAGGCACAAAGGTAGCACTGTATCGATCTGAACTTTAGAGCTGCACAGTGCCATTAACAAATACAAAAAGAATGCAGGAGCTTATAAAAAGAACGGTTGACGAAAATAAAGTCATTATTTTATCCTCCTGTAAATTCCTCATCTCTTCAATCAGATTCAAGAATCACCAGCTGCATTTCCCTGGTCAACTCACTGTAACTCACACCAGACCATTCAGTGCGGGCACAAAGCCTTTTTCTCTCATTGTATCTGCAGGATCGGTCCCTGATTGTCACACAGCCTACAACCCCCCCAAGGACTCACCTCTAATTCTACAGAAAGAGCATTGCTATCTAAGAGAATTCTGAGAAATATATAATTTTTGAAAATTATACAGTCCAGAAAACTGTCATATCCCATTATACAAACAGAACAAAACCAATAAGCCAATGCTCCAATCTGGCAAATAGATGTTTTAAGAGGGAAAAAAAAAAAAAAAAAAAGAAGGAAAAAAGAAGGAAAAAAAAAAAGGAAGTCAAATAAAGCTGGCTACTATATTTAAAGATAGTTTCCATGAAATGAAAATCATGTGACTGCTTTATTAACCTACTGTCTCAAATTCACTTTGTTCTTTTTTTTTTTCTTTTGTTTCTGCATACAGAGGGGGCATCACTATTTGTTCAACATAATATTAAGCATACTCTGCTACTCAATTAGTAAACATGTCAAGAGGTGGGTTAGTTATTCATGGTTCAGGGGCACAGCCCCCTTTCAAAAAGAACTTTTTTCACTCTAATGAAATGATGGATAATCTGGAAGTAGGTGCTTTAAGAAGATATTAATCATTCTCTGTGGTAATGTTAATCATGCGTTCCATCATCTCCAGATGCTGTGCATCACCTTCCTCGGAGATAAAGGGCACCCAAGCCAGCAGAGTCCTTTTGATCACCTTTCTCACAGTAACTCTCATAAGGCATTAAAAGAAGTCTTCATATTTCAGGGCATCCTTAAAAATGAAATAGAAAGTGGGAGAGTGAGGTAATGGAGGGATTCATGGACTTCAATCTTGACCCTGTCATTACTTATGCTGCCCAGATGGGAGGTGCGCGGTTCCTTCGTCCTTTGTCCTAATCTTTGCCATTTTTCAGAGCAATGTTTGGTATGAATGAGGTATGAGAAAAACTCTGATCACAGGAAATAGAAAATTAATTCACAAAAGATTTCAGAGATGGAGATGAAGGGAAAGCAAAATAATAATAATAAAATAAAATAAAATCAGCCCTTAGCAAAAATCAGCAAAATTATTCTCTCACAGCCTGCTATTCCACTCTTAGAAAATATGAGCAGAAGTCAGCTTGGATTTATCTCAGCATACATCTGTTCTGGTTAATGAAACACCCGGCCACTAGAGGGACTCCTGCCCAGTCAGGCCAGTAGTATGATCAGTTCTTTGTAGTTTCCTTTTTTCTGTAAAGTTACATACACACTGACGCCTGAAATATCTCCTCATCCAGACTTCAATGTTTAGAGACCCAAAGGCCTCGAGAAGAGACCCTGGGGGACTCCTAAAGCTAAAAAGTTACTTTGCATAAACAGTTGAATGAAGATAAACCACAGGGGATCGTACCCCATCAAAGGCAGGCGTGTTTCTGTCACAGCATGTAAGCGCTAAGGAGAAAAGAGGTTGAAATGTAATAATCCAACTTTCTTATACTGTGTTTAAATAGTAAATCCATATGCAGAGGAACTGCTGCTTCTCCTATGTAACCGGAGGTCCACACAGAATGTCACTCCTGTACTTTATGGGTAAGTGAAAGCAAACAAACAAACTAAAGAACAACAGAGAAATTAAAGAAATCCTCGTATCTATAAATACTTTCAGAAATATGTCAATATAGTTCAATGCTCTTTGAGGTTTAGATGAAATCATGATAAAATACCTTCTCTCCCTGAACTGAAAGTACTCAAGTACTTAATTACTTTAAGTAAATAGCCACCCAATACGTTTCACAGAAATACAGTTCTTCTTAGAAAGATAAAACAGAAAGATAACTCCAAGATTACTTGTCATCTTTGCAAAGTCTCTACATCTTGGCCTGACAAAGACCTTTGCAAAAAGGGTTCACTTTGCAAACCCCCATTTTTACCGATTTTTGTAGGCTTGCAGTTTTGAAATGAACAGCTGAACCATAGGGCTGACACTGAGCTACAAAGATGGCACTTCCATGTCACCAGTGTTTCTGCAGAGAGTCAAACAATGCAAACACTTGCAAATCTGGGCAGCTTCAGCAGCGATATGGTCTGTAGAAAGTGACCTGCACCCCACTGAGATTAACCTAAGCATTCTTGCACACATAAGAGACATTCAGAAGTCTTACCTGGGAGACAGTGGGGGAAGAACCATCACCTATATGCCTTGCCACTGACATTAAGAAGTTTTGTTATGTGTATGTCCTACATTCAGTTGCACTGGAAAGCACAGATAGAGAGCATTATCCAGTACTCCATAAAAACAGTGAACTTCACTCTAATGTTTCATTTTCTTTTCCTCCAGTAATTCGTGGAAAAACAAAGCTGCCCTTCTTTGGATGGAAATTTGCCTCACCTTTAACATGCATTTATTTTTGAAGATTTAGATATTCTAAGGTAATGAGGATCTTTGCAATTAATTTATGGAGTGCAAAAACTTGATTCCCTGCTTACAACAGTTCGTGCTCTATTTTACATTCCTTCCAAGCGATACACACCCTATTAACATAAGATCACTAGTACAGGCCCTTTGTAGATGGCAAAGCTGAGACATTAATGGATATCTGGAATGAGAATGCTCTTTCATTTCTTGTGATCTTGTTAGCATATGTGTATTTAATGGCGGTACCATTATTCCTGGCTTACACCATTACAGTACATTACAGTTGCTGTTAATTATACTAGCTGCTGAGAACAGTTGCATGTTTACAGGATTTTTTCATGGTCAGCTCAAATTCACTTTTGTGAAGACAGTGTGTTGCGTTGTATTACGCAAAAGTTTTTAAGTTTAAATAGAGCTAAAGAAAGCTTTCCCTATATATGGGAAATTTATGAATATAACAGGCACAAGACAAGGTGATGCCCAATTTAGGATAGGAAATAATATTTACAGGACGGTGCTAACTAATGTTCTGCATTCAGAACACAATACTTCAATCTTTTATAAAGCAAAACACCTTAAGTTAAATGTGTATGAAAAGCAGTAATAACAGTGGACCAGAATTTCAAGGTGGCTTCAACTCCTCCTTCACTCAAGTGCATACAGATCTGTCTTGAACATCATAAGAACTGGGGCATCAAAATATTAAAAGAGCTTGATCAGGGAAATTGCCAGATACAGAGCTGAAGAGTACCTGACTGATCCAAGGTGAATATGTTGATATACTTCCTTTGTGAAATCCTGGAGTAGTTTCCAGGAGAAATAAATATGCAGCCTCCCACTGTATTTCTTCTGGGAAGTGAAGTACTCTTTCAAAATTGGTAAGCTAGAGAGCTGCCTTTTCTATTCATTACACTCAGCTCTTAGATGGTATACAAAAAATTCATTTGGGATGGAAAAATTTAAGTACAGTGATACAAAGGTGCTTTGTAGATACAATTTATAAATCATGAAAAAGGAAAAATACTGCTTTCTCTCATCACAGAGAGCAGATTTATATCATGCAAGTTATACGTAAAGCCCAATATACTTTTTTTGGTAGTGACAGGAAATAGAGACACAGCTAAAGTTCATCAGACTTTTGCAAATATGTGTAAGGATGTGTGCTCATGGAAAATGAGCAAAAATGCCTTCCAATGTATCCTGGAATCCATCTAAGGCATTGGTGAAGAATCTTGTTTGGAACTGACTGATTAAAATTTTCAAATGCAAAATAAAAATCTTCCATTTGTATTAGGGTCTCAGAGGAGTGGAAGAACACTCACTTGGACCAGAGGCCAAATCTGGATTTTGTGTTGTTCCTTAGGCTAAAATCCTCTTATTCTCAAAATGAACTTCCTTAGGCAGAGAAGAAACAGTGGGCTAAGGCCAAGGAACTTTGACATCAGTAATGCTCACGAGCATTTGGCAATGAAAGGCGGAAATCTGCTGAAAAGTTAATCTGAACGGATTGTTCACTGTGTTGAACCACTATCTCACAGGAATGGATGGCTTCTGTTTTCAAAGGTCTGTGATATTTCTGTGATGAAACATAAACTCGACAAGGAAACACAAAGCAGTCTGCTGGAACCATGTTGGAGAGACAACTGAAAAAAACAGCTGGTTAAAGGATTAAAGCCAAAACAAAGCCCTGTTTGAAGGTCTCTCTAAGTTTTAGATAGCAATGGGAATCTTTTGAAATGGGGGCACAGCGCAGCTGTTACAGAAAAGGAAAGGTTTGGGACCTTGACCCATTTCAGAGATACTGAAACTCTGCAGCACTATCTGGCGAGTCTTCAGCAATGACTGAAGGCAGTAAGGATAATAAGTAGATGAGCATTACGCCTTGATAATTCCAATTCATGCTTTTAAACAATAATCTTCAGCCTGTAGAAGGAGGCAATGCGTTCCAGTTTATTAAATGATTGTCATTGTTATGTTACCATTTATATTACTTTCCCCTCTTTAGCCCACTTTACTATTAGCGTTAATAAATTACTACTTTTCAGCACAATTAAGTGTTTGAAGCAACCGGGAGGTACAGTTTAAGCACAGTAAAAACGTCCAATTGAAAAGGCTGAAGATCAATATTGAAGGTCTAAAAGGTTAGACCAATCCTATCAGCTTCACAGAAAAGCTGGTGCTGAGCTACCATCAAAGAAAGAAATAGCTAATGTCCCGCAGATGGATTTTGTTCTAACAAGGTTCAGTTTAAAAAGAAATCCCCTTTTTTTACTGAACACTATAATTTTCACATGGTTAAAAATGCAGAAACTTTAAATTCCAATTTTAGTTGTGCTAGAAGATGGAAAATAGTTTCTTTTAAATACTTTTCTTTATGAAAGAAGACAATAAAGGCTGCCTATTGGCCCTCATTATCCCCACCTCGATTTGACTTGCCTACCTGCTCCACTGCACTGGTTCAAGACAATTAATCCTAATATTCAACCCTCCTGGTGTAATTTCTCATCTTGGCAGGTCTCTTTCTATAATGACTAAAGGGGAGTGGCCAAATTCTCAAAACCTCTGGGGTGAGCTAGATATGCTTCCACAACACTGACAACAATTCGATCCTGATATGTTAATGAAATGTTTTGTTATCAAACCAAAGTACACATTTAAAGCACATGACACTGGTCAGTACATTACGAACACAATAAAGTACAATCATGGTGATCTCTGCTGATGTGGGAAAAAGAAAAATGGATTGTTAACAACTATCATTTCATGTCTCAGAGATAGCTGATGTTGAAGAAATGTCTGTATTGTTTTCCTAATTAGAAAAAGCATGTCCATCCAAAACTCACTAAAAATTCTGCACAGGACTCTCAACTATTGTTAACTGATTCAGCTCCCCCAAGTTTGTAAATTGGATTCAATAAGAGAACGCCTTCTATTAGCAAATGAGACACATCCATTTGTGAAATAGATGTTGTATGTGGATTATGGCCAACAGTCAGTTCTTAGGTATCAATATGCTAATCTGCTACTTATCCCACCAACAATAACAGAGCTAGCTCAGTTTACAGATTTGTAAAACAGCAGAATTTGACTGGGACTCTGCTCCACTCCCCAGTCACACTAGAAATGCTGCCTGACCAGGAGAAGAGGTCATTGATTGTTTTTTTCCAAAGCCAGCACCATTTAATGAATTGAGTCTTCAACTCCCAAGGGACAAATAGGTAACCTCAAAGAGGTAGCTTCAGTGTAGAACAGTCTGTTGCTACAGTTCTGCCACTCTGGTTATGCTGAGTGTAAACTGATAATTGAGATGATCGATACTTATTTGCATTACGTAAGTTTTTGTGTTGCAGAAGTTACACTGGGTTTTGTTCAGATTTGAAATATCTGTATTTACAGACTTACAACTAACCATAATATTCCCTTTCCTTTTTATCTGCAAAATATCTCACTAAAGTAAAATGTATCTAAGGCTGAGCAAACCAAGATTCACTCTAAACAGTCATAGCTACTCTGCAGCTAATTGCTGTAGCTCTCAAAAGTGCTTTGAATGGCTCTGCGTGGTCAGGCGTAGGGTATTTCTTTGGCTAGGGAGAAAACCTCTCATTACCTTGAGAAGACCCAGTGCTCACGTCTAACCATGGAAGTTCCACACACATCTCAGTTTTTGAGAGAACACCTCAGTGGTATATAATATACAAGTAGTAGTGAGTTGACATTAATTTACACCAGCTGAAGAAGCTGGTGAAGATAATTCCCTAGCTAGTAAAACTTCTTCGACCTATTTTAAATATATATATATATATATATTCTCCTTATATAGTCATTTTTTTCTATGGCTGTGGTTTAACAGTAATGGCTTATAAAGAACTAGTTCACCACTATTTTTTTGCACCATGGCTGTTTAAAAGTACACGGTGAATGGGATCAGGGAATTGATCCATCAAGAAGGAAACCAAACCTCAGCTGTTCTTTTTTATGGCTTTCTCAGCAATTCAGTTCCTCATGTCAGCTTACTACACGGCTACACAGAGACACACCAAACTCAAAACATGGTAATGCATAGAATGGAGGACAAGTGGGAGAAAAAGGAAACGACATGTTGTTAGTTTTAGCACCATAACTAAATAACTGTGAGCTGTATCTCCTTCCATTTGGGTCCAAATACATAGGTAAAAGAGTGGGACAAATAGAAATAAACTCCTATATATTTGAAAACAATCATCTTCAATATGAAAAACAAAATGTTAGAGGCATAATGACTATGCAGTAAATATTTCTCAATTGCATTCAAGTCCATTGCCTCCTTAGATCTAAAATAGATATTTAGCAATATGTAGCAATTTCCACTGAAACCAGCATTTAGGCCAACTGTAAGCTCATTTCTTTAAGGAGCTATTTTAATTTGTTCTGATTATTTTTTTCCCTGTTAATTCAGCTTTCAAGAGGTGACATCAGTCTTACCGAGCTACTTTTCCCTTCCCTGAGTGTGCTTCAAAATGATGTTTTATTAGCTGATATTGATTAAGAAGTGAATGGCAATAAACTGGATTAAGCAGGAAAGCAAACACTATGTTAAGAAGGCACTTACTTTTATCTGAATTAGAACTAGGCACCATATAACTACCAGGACACAGACAAAGGTCACAAGGTGCAACAAAAGCATTTAGCTAAAGTTAGGACACTCTTTAATGAAAGGTTGAGCCAAAGTAATTAAAACAAATTCTGCCAAATTTTTAATATTATCAAAAGGAATAAAATCTTACTTTCCTTTGCATGTTGTAAGCTTGGAGCAACTCAGGAAATTGCCCATTAGAAAATGAATTTAAGTCATATGTGACCAAAGGCAGGGAGAACTACTCCTGTCCAGACTGACTGGCTTGCCTACAGCCACATCAGCAGCATAGTGGAAAATCTGTGGACAGATTTGAAATTCGAGAACTACTTGCTGTAAATATTCACAAATGATTTCAAGTAACCGTTAGACTAATTAATGCTGTGATCTGTTGTTAAAGAATCAGGAAACAGAAAAAGAATATATGAAAATGTAATTGAAGAAATTATTTACTGTTCGTTATTTGGTAAATTCTTTGGGGACTGAAGAAGGATGTTTTGAGAGCTCATATTAAATTACCTTAATAACCTGATTTCCAAGCTAACTGCTATGAACTTACCTGTGAAATGTAATTCTCTGGTGAGTGCTTTATAGCGAGAACACTGCAGTACTGTCTCTATCTGATGGCTATTTTATACCCCCAGGCACGCAGCTTGATTTAGCCTCAGTACCAACTACAAATATCATTTTCATTCGTATGGCCCTAACTTAGTAAAAAGAAAAAAAAATAAAAAGTCAACTTCTCACACGTTGAACATTAAGTATAGTCTTATGTTCTTCGTTAGATTCTGGGCAGAAAGATTGGGATTATTCAACTGCTCAGAGCTAAGCATGTTTTTATTTGCTTTGCTCAATTACCACTATAATGATCTCATTCTGTTTTGCAAATTCCAAAGCTCCCTGCTTCAACAACCATTATGGTTTTTTTTACTCAGCAATTATTGCTAGAAAAGTTTAAATTCTCCATGGATTTGACTGCAGTGGTTTAATGTCCACCAAGTCCTTTGCTTCCTGCTGCAATTCCTACAGCCCAGGTGAATGGGCAGCAGGAATTCTGGACTACAGACGGATGCTGACCTACAAGTCTCTGATGACTTGAAGCTCTGATTCATAACCATACTGGATTAACCATGGTGGGTACTGCCCCAGCTCTCTGCTCCCTCTTATCTTCAAGGTTACTCTGTTGGAAGTCATCTCTTCAGCCACTGTAGCTAAACTCAGCAAGGAATGACAGTGTTCTTGCAGCAACCAAGATGGTTGTTCCTGAGGATGGGATAATGGAAATATGATCAAGCCCTCTCAAGTCCTGAACAACCTGTATTTCCAAAATTCTTGCTCTATCTCCCAGCCCAAATCTTACTAACGGATGCAGAAGGAAGCTGACTGATTTCAAAGTGAACTGGAAGAGTCATGGAAGAGTTGGAAATGTGAGTTTCTACAGCTAAAAAACATATGATTTTCAAGACTGTTTTTCTTAGTATTAAGCAGAATGTCTTTGTTCTGTATGCTTATGTGATCTTCAGAATCAAAAATTTCTAGCAAGTTAGAGATGGTTATATCATAGAACTATATACTTAGAGTAAAACAGAGTACATTATATTAGTTCTCAAACAATTCTGTTAGCCAGAAAGGATAGCAAATAAAACCTGCAGCTATTGTTCTGCGGGAAAATATTATTCTTGTTAACAACTAATCAACATATTTTTGTTTCTGTTCTTTGAGTTGCGCATCCTTTGCACTATCAGAATAATACAAGTAAGTCTATTTCCACAGTTACTCTAGAGTTCTGTACTCTGCACAGCTAATCCCAGCACCTCATGGCTAATCATGCATCTCCGCAGTTTGCTGCTGTCTAAAAACACATTTACATAAAAGGGTAAAACTGATTACCCTTTAAGTTGATGTTAGTAGTAACTGCTTATCAGCAAAGAATCAAAGGTTGTGTTGGCTTTAGCTCTGGAGTGACCAGAGACAGGAGGAGTGCGCTTTGCTGCCTTTGCCACACAAGCGCACAGAGCACACAGATCTTCTGTTTTTCTCCCTTAAATGGCTGGAAATCAGTAATAACTACTCTGAAATCAATGGAGCTTTACTGCTGTGTGCTGTGCTAACACAAGACGTGAATCTGCCTTCGGGTCCGGTTTCTACTGAGCTGAATGGTAAGCAGGAATGTTCAGACTGCATTGACTTCACTCACCATTTGCTGATATTAACTCTATATATTTTAAGCAGACACTTGCAGTTTCTCAGATGTCTTCTCTTTCTCATTTATTAGTCGAGTTATATTTTAACGGTGCTGAGAGATTTACTGTCAATATATTAGATGTATTCATTTCAGTTAAGGCAAAATCCTTGTGCTAGGATCCAAATGTTGGACACATCTGTTAGCAGGCCAAGGAATGACCCTGTATTATTATTATTTTTAAACCTGACAGCTCACACATTTGAAAATTGCATAAAAATATGTAGCTTAGCAGCTCTCTCTTCCCTTTGTACTATTTGCTCACATCCGGATCCATTTTTTCCCCTGCATCAAGGTGGGGGAAGGAAAACCCCATACCAATTGGTCTCTGTGCCAGCTCACATTAAGGAAAACCCCAATTTTTCATTTCAAATCAGCGGCCTCTTTCTTTGATCCGGGAGCCCACAGCTGGGCAGCTGCCGTGACTCTGTTTTGTGCCTCCCCTGCTCCAAGCCCCTCATTGCGCCTGACTGTGCTGCTCCCACCAACTCGGGCAGAGTCACCTCTGCTCGTTTCTTGCAGAACCTTTTCCTCCCTGTCACCAACACAGCAGCCATATTAATCACACTCAGCCCAACTAACGTTAACAATCTGTCAAAGTGGCCCATGGAACGCTTCATCTACTGCAACCAGAAAATTCACCTGAAGACCTGCTGGTCTGTCCTGCCACTTCTGCCTGTAGGACAAAACAGAGAGAAACCACTTTTCCCCAGTTTCTTATTTCAATATTTTCCATCTCCACGTTGTTTTTTGGTTTTTTTGTTGTTGTTGTTTTTAATTGTTTCTCATATTGTTTTATTCCCTTATAATCGTTGGGAATTCAGCGAGTGTGAACTACACTTTTGCTTAAGGAAATGCTTACTCAGTGTTCTCCCTTTCATGGTACATGGGCCCTTGCTATTGATGGCGCTGGGCTAGGGGTCGTTGGAAGTTCCTTTTGCAATAATGCCAGCAAATCAATATAGTGACTTTGTAATGCTTGTACCTGGCTGTACTTTGACAACCTCTTTTCTATTTTTATTTTGAGCTATTTAGTTATCAAAGAAGAAAGCCAATTTTAGCTGGGCATTGTGGATAACTCTCCCTTGTGAACACATCTGACCTCCAGAAATGTCTGGAAGGGAAATTGCTGTTATCTGTCCAGGATGGTCTTGTAAGTCACGGGCTCCACCCTGTAAGATTGGATCTTGCAAGCCGAAGTATCTAATTTGCTCCAGAATGTGATTTTTTAACGTTGCCTTTTTAAAACTAAGATTTATTTTTTTGCGTATCCCACTAATAGATTCCAATCACTCTCGCTCTGAACATTTTGCCATCTACTCCTGATGTAAAAAGGGAATAAAGCCCAGTGCATATCAGAAGTGCGCACTCTCCAAGCCTCTTTACCAAGGCATAAGTGACTACACAATGTTGCTGCCAGAAGATTTATTCAGAAATTCCAATATTTATACCATTTTCATTGTAAGTGTTCTAATACCCACTAATTTAGGTACAATGGCAGACTGATGGGAAGCTGTCAAGATGTATGTGGTGTTATCCGGCTCACGAGGTTGGGCAGAATCACAAGGCAGTATTGTTCTGTCATGGCAGGAAGAACACAGAACTATTTCACTGTTATTTTTAACAGAGCCAAAGTGCAAAGTATTATTGGCTAGTAACATCAAGTGACAAACTGTTAATACATTTAAGGCCCTTATTCAACAACACCCATAAACATATTTCCGACATCTGTATTTAAAATATCTGTTTTACTTCAATAGGTTTTAAGCATGTGCTCGGAATTAACCTCTATGCTTATCCTGACATGGAGCTCTATGTAGGTAAAATAATACCTACTGTAGGAGCATAGCCAAGATCAAAATCCAAGGCTTCCCAACCTCCAGGTACTATTCAATACGTAAGACTAGAGGTAAGGAGGTAGGTATGCACTGGCAGATTATGAATAGGCCCAAGATCTCAAAGTTATTGTTGCGAGCTGGTTTGCATTAAACAGACTTCCAGTTGTTCATCACAAAAAAGCCTTTATGCAATTTCTGAACATCTCCATTTTACGGCTTAATCCACCCCAGATAAAGAGCTTGGATATGCCATCACCACTCAAGCAGTAGCATCTGGACAACCTGGCACTCACAAAGTCCTCCCTGGCAGTCAGTGGTGACACTGAGCATTGGGCGGGTCAAACACAAGAAGGAAAGCCCGAGCTAGGAGCAACATGAAGAACTCCTCCGCTACATGAGGCTCCTCTTTATTTTGCTTGGTAAAATGCTGGGGACTGAGACTGTGACAACTGTTAGAGTTCCTTTTGCCTCTAGCTATTCCTTCAGAGGTTCTTCCCATTAAAAGAGAAAATTAAACTTAAATTGGTACTAATAGGTCCAAACATTCATGAGAAAACTACATATAATCTGGGCAATAAGAACTCAGTTTACAGGAATTTGTTTATTCCTGTAAAAAGGATATATCATTGCAACCACGAGAAGCCAGTCCCTCTTATTTGTCTTTTTTTTCCTCTTAGTAAAAATAAGCAACTTGCTACTACAACACAGAGAAGCAAATTAAAATATCCATTTCTTATTGGAGAATGGATGCCTTAAAATGAAAACCAAGCCACACCTCCCCTCCCCAGTAAAATACTGCCACTGCAACTGGAATTAATTTGCTGGTAGCCTCAGAAAAGAAGGAAAATGTTCAGTTATGAGGAGGGAAGACATCTGCTAGATAGGTCAGAGTCGAAGCAATGTAGCAAGGCAATCTGGGGTGCCTTGTAGGGCTCCTGGCTGCACATAGCAGGTAACAGTCAGCCTTCAGCTCTCCAGGCTGTCAATCCGGCACTATTCACACACACTAAATTCACTTCAGTATTTAAAGAAGTGGCATTATTGATTCTTTTCACCCCCTTTTTGTGGCTCGAAGGCCACTACAGGCCACTGAAAAAGAAAAAGAGACGCACACATGCATGCACACAGACAGCAAAACTCAAGGAGCACTTTAGCACTAAGTAACAAGTACTAAAATAAGTGACCTCGCTGCAATTTTTTTAAATCAAGGGATAGTAATATATGGCCCAGATAACACTATATTTTCTTTATTACACTGAACTGTACTTAATTGACACAACTCTGTGGGAGGATTAGCTTTTATACAAATATCCACATTTTATTGTATTGCCATTCCCTAAGGAGTGCACTGCTCATATATTTCTCTTAATGTGACTTTGCAAATAGGTCATTGCACAGTCATGTGCTCAGCAACAGTACTTAGATGTGTAGAATTCATTGATTTTTACTTTTTTTTTTTTTTTTTTAATGCTGAAATCACTGGAGTGACGGATGGTAGCTTAGATATATAATTCTTAACCAATGTCTGTTAACATCTCCTGACTCAATTATAATTATAAGCTGTATTTTGTAACATATATATACATATATATATCTTCAATTGTGATGTGGAGATGGAAAAACATAGATGATGAATGGAGACAGAATGACTTGGTCCTTAATTTAGAGTTTCTTTCTGAGGTGAGTGGATGAAGAACTTACTTAATGGAAACTTCATGGCCTTCTGTTCCCTTTGGGTGAGCTCTCCCCCCAGGGATTTACAGACTACCTAAGCTTTAGCACATTTAGCAGGTTCAAGGCCAAACTTCATCTTGCAATGAATCCAAAAGTGGCATGAATTTGCAGCAAGACTGCAAACAAAAGGAAGAAAACATTCAGGAATATTCAGTGAAGAAAAAATCGCACAACAGATCTCAAGAGGACCATAGCCTCCTCATGCTGTAATACATCAGGAGTGGGAATGAGAGCCTGCATGCTGGAAATGAAAGGTCTACCGTAAATCTGAATGCAAGGTTTGCCAATATGATTCTCACAATTACTGATTCACTGATGTATATATCTTTGGTCAATAGGTAGGATGTTTTCACATAAAATATGAAATGCAGGATATATATTTTAATTGTCACAGACTAACTCCTGCCCCAGATCACCAAACCATGACTATGCAGTGCAAGACTAAAGGAAGCACTGCTTCTTTGTGAGACAAACAAGGGAATAATGTGCTTCTCTCCATTCATGTTCCCTTGTGCTCCAAGGGAACACTGTGTGCTAGCCAAGGGGGTGACTACATCTCTTACTCCACTCCAAGCATAAAAAGTGCCATCTGTAACATTTGCTTGAGGAAAGAGCTAGCTGCTGCTGCCACAAAATGTACATGAAACATAGCCCACAAATATAAAGCTTTAGTTAGCTACAAGGCATTGGCAGGTCTGCTAAAAATGCAGTTCAGAAACCTACATGGTGACCAGTGTCCTATTGTTACTCTACAACATAAAGATAGATTTTTTTTCTATATACACGGAAGAAATAGTACTAGTATACAGCATACAAATAACCTGTCATGGTCTGCATATTGATAGATTACATACACCGAAAGAGAGGGCTGTCTCCCACAACAAAACATCATTGATTTACATGGCAGTACCAGTGAATCACATCAGTTTGGATGGTGAACCATGTACCTACACGGAGCTCAGAACTGTGGGCTTACAAATCTTATCACTGTTAGTGTTTCCCTTAAAAGTGCAGAAGTCTTCTTCACATCCTCAAGTCAGAGAATCATAGAATTTTCAAGTTGATTTTGAAAGATCAAGACCTACTTTCATAGTCCTTACAGCTACAAAGGTAACTGCAAACATCAGATCTGAAAACATCCATCAAGTTTAAATGTAAGATTCAGAATCCACAGAGAAAAAAAAAAAAAAAAAGATGACTGACATCTGTTAATTTTATAGCCTACTTTCTAAAGAGAAAAAGAATGTGTTTATGTTGGGGAAAGAAGAGGACATACTTGACAAAAGTAATTGGTTCAAACAAGCATTGTGAAAACAGGTGGCTGCATAGAAGTGACTGTGTTCCTCCTACCAGTGGCCTAAAGGAAAAGCACAACAGTATTAGGCACCAGAGCATCCATCAAAGAAACAGCAGCTACAGGAAAATCTGTTGAAACTGGCAGTCATTTATAAAAAAAACCAAATCATAAGGAACTAAGTGTTTATTTTGTACCAGATATTACGAGACTAATTGCCTTAAAAAAAGACCGGTCATTTCAAAGCCAACCTCATTATTTTTTGGAAGTTTAGGATTGGCAATGTACTTACAGCAATTTGCAAATACCACACTGAACAGTACTGCTCCAATACAAGTAGCAGCTGTAGAACCAGAGCACTAAACTTTTAGGTTGCCACTTAAGAATAATTATGCCTACAGTAACCTATAGCATTGCTGCACATGACAGTAAAATTCAACAGGTTAGGGTGAGAAATATAACAGTGGGATCAAAGCAGAAGAGAAGCACAGGAAGGTGTTACTGTGGCTGATCAGAAAGATTTTGCTGCTAGAGAGACTTAAGTACATCTAATTGATACCGAACCCCTGGGGCTTAAATATGGATAATGCATGTTAATAAAGACATGTCTGTTTTCCATCAAAATTATCCAATAGAATTCACACATACAAGAGTGTCATTTGTCTGCAAGGAATGTGCACAAATAAAATCTAGCCTGTCTGCAGATTATGTTCTTAACAGACACATGGTCAGGATCTCACTTCTGGTTTTCATAATCCAGTGAGTGCATACTTATTTATTGGTCTCTGGATATGCCAGAGATTGGATCCTTTCCTCTGTTCTAGAAGATTCACATGGACCTACTGGTGAAAGGCTGCCTTACCCACAATTCACCTTCCCTCATTCGGGAAGTATTAGTTGGTGCTGGGGATATCCTAATCCTAATGACTCTTTGCCTTTCTACAATCTTCTTGAGGATCTCTGATAGGCATATTTAGTTTAGTACTCTTTGACCTGCCTTCCTTGAAGAGCTGATGAGAAAGCTTAGAAAAAATAGGGCATTCCTCTGACATGTACTGTTGGGTCATCTTGAAGACTGGCAGACGTAGTACTGGAGGTTAGCATAGATAGCTTCTGGCAACACTCCTATTTTTGTTGGTAGAAAGGCAACCATGAGAGACGTACAAATCAGTTTATACAGCCTACAGAACTTCCCTGCAGACAGGCTGGTTACTCTTTGGACGTCCCCAAGGACATGACTGAATTTTGAGTTGTTTTCACGACATTTTTACCGAAAGTGAATGGAGAGTTCGATCCTCAGTCCATTTGTTTTTCTTACCAAAAAGATTCAATGAAAATGCCAACAGTGAAACCAAAAGAAGCCCACAATTAAGAAGACAATCCCAAGCAACCTGCATAGTTTTCTTGTCCCCTTTCAGTCATTTTGGAGAAGAGTCACTCCCTCTTAGATGAACGAGAAGTCTTTTGTTGATATCATAGTGCTGACAAGTGTAATAGTGACAGCAACATCATATGAAATTATAGCAGAAATCCTCCTTTCAGCAGGAGGTCTTGATAAATTGGACATACTGATTCCTGCTATTTGTTGCAAGGTAGTGTGGCATCTCTCCTTTTTTCTTTAACAGGCGCTAATTATTGAGCATCACATAGCGTAAAATATAACAGCTGTGCATACTGTCAGTGCTATATGGGCTGCTGAAGGTGTCTGTGCATGCATATGCCGATGTGTGAGCAACTGACAGTGGGTGGTTTTGCTGTTTGCTTTATAAATACTTCTGAATAAACCGGATTATTCTGCAGGACAGTAAAAATTCAACTGGGTAACAGCTCAGTTAACAGGGAGAAGCCAGTTTCTAGAATGGCTGTGATGATATTATTGCAGTGCTGGATAAAGAAGCACATTTATTACCGCTGGGCATGGTGGGGGAAGCAGCTAAGATACATGGAACTTCTTGTGGGCTAATGACATTTTGCCATTTTCTGCATGCAAATCTTACAAATCCCAACTAAGTTATTAGCTTGTTTTCAGGAATCATGCATAGGAAGTTCCAGCACTTGAAAACCAGGAGAAGAAAAGAAGAGAAAAAAAAAGAGAAACCAGAATCTTGATGTGCTATTTTAAGCTTTTATAGGCAAGCTGTGTCAAATAGCGGGAACAGTTCACGTAGCAGGTGAAAGTTTGCTGCCGAAAGCTTTCAGTCCAAAGAAACTTTTTCCTCTGTGAGATGATTTAAACTGTAAACCATAAATACTCCGGTACCTCCCTGACCAAGATAACAACCTCAAAAAAAAAAAAAAAAAAAAAAAAAAAGAAACCCCTAAAAATATTACTGTGACCTGTTTTATGGTAAGGTCAGGCTCTTAATCAGTTTCGGGGTATAGCTCTTGAAACGAGAATGAAAGACTTTCTCCCTGAATAGTTTGCTCTCCTCAGGTTATAGTGAAACAAAATATGTAAAGTTTTTTGCTTCTGACTGTTAGAGCTGCTCTTTTAACTTTCCTTTTAAGTTGGAAAAATGCAGTGAATAGAATCATTCTTTTCAACTCAAAACTTCTTCATGAAGGGTTGAGTCTTTTTTTTTATGGTTGCACTGGTACTAACACACCAGCTTCAGATGACCTTTACAAGTATCACATGGAGGCTTTATCCTGATTAAAATGGTTTTCTACACAGAAGGGGAAGGCCTGTGACACCACTCCGAACAAAACCTCTGCAGGACAAGGTGTAAAAGGATAAAATATATTGCTTCCTCTTGGAGGAATGGAAAAAAGGACCGAGAGATTCTGAATAAGAGAGAGACATGAAAACCTGTGTTTCATTTTGATTAATTCTGCACAGTTCTTCTTTAAGCAAATGACTAATGTGGCCTTTGACCCACCAGGAGAATTCTTTTAGCTCCATCCTTCAGGAAACCCAGAGAAACAGTGCTAGGGTTACACCTAATGCTGACCTACCTCATCCATCTGCTTTCAGTGAGCAAATGTCAAGTTCATATTCTTTTCCCATCGATGAAGGGGTAGGGAAGGGAAGAGAGAGGATAAAATTGCTGTAACTTAATACTGGCATCAAGATTTATTTACTGTTGATCGCAGCTGGTGAACTTTTTGTATCTTGCATATGCGCAAGGTTGTTTGGGTCAAGGTGCATATGCCAATGCGAGAAAGGCAGGGGAAAAGAGCAGGAGAAGGGAAGGCCCGAGGATGCTACAGAACAGCAAGGAAAGAGAGGCTCAAGAGTAAATTTATAGTTATGTGATCTGAGCCCAGAGGGAGGCCTAAGCAAGAATGCTCCCTGACCGTAAAAACGCACTCGCTGGTAATGGCTGCTAATGGTGCAGGGTGATTTTACTGAGTTAGACACTGGGGGGTGGTGAGGGCAGACGTTTGGGAAGTGAGATGATAGTGGGGTAAATGCAACAAAAGGCTGCAGGCGGTGAAGTTGTGCTTACAGCTGTGTGCCCTGCTTCCACAGTCACCTTCCAACATGCACAAGCAGAAAAATCGGGAGGCAAAAATAAAAAATAGAAAAGAAAAGGGAGAGAAACACCTAGGAAATATGATGAGGAACCCAAGTGGCATTTTGTGCTGCTAACGTGCATGACATTTCAAGAACTGTACTTTGCATTTTTCCTTCTAATTGTTCTGCCCTTTTGCTCCCCATTCACAGTGTGTGCCACAGCATTCTGCCTGTCTGAGGACATCAGTGAGAAGGCAAGGGATGGGTTTATAACAACTCTGGCTTCACAAGTTTCCCCTTTTCAATCAGTAGATGAATAAAAAATGTATAATATGGTTTTATCTTTGACTGTACGTTTTTAATTAAAATCTCTTATTTTTGTTTCTTTTCCCCTTTCTGATAAGTCTCACATATCCTGAACCCACACTCACACCATCATACAGTCCTTCCAGCTCCAGTGCTTGCATTAATCCTCTCTGGATTTGCTGGAACAACTGCATCACAGGCATCCACAGCTCTAATAATTATCAGCAAGTGGGGATGCTGGCTGAAAGATGCAAGGTCACTTGAACACCACTCCTCAATACTCTGCAGCACTCCTTCCCAAGGAGAGCCAGTTACTCGCCGTTATAAGATCACAAAACAACACAAGCTTTCTTAGATTGCGTTTTCCAGACCTGTGATCAAAGAAAGGAAACTGCTATCTTAGAGCAGCCTAGAACCTGTATCTTTTTATTCTGAGTTGAAGTAACAGTCATAACGTAGGATCCAATAACTGAAGAGATCACTGGATCACACCTGAAGTAAGTAAATAGATTTCAAAGATTTTAGTACAGTTTCTATTGTGGTTTTTTTTCTCTTGATTAACAAAAGTGCGTTTAGATGGTGGGCAGCCTGACCTAGTGCTTGATCTAGCAGTTGGTAATCCTGACCATGGCAGAGGTTTGGAACCAGATGATCTTTGAGGTCCCTTCCAGCCCAAGCCATTCCATGATTCTATGATTAAATCGCATTCCTTTCCAATGAGTATCTGATGATATATTCTAATTGAGTCCCAGCTAAGCTTATGATATGCTACAGCTAAACAGGCAGTTTTGCCTGAGACATATATGCCCTGTAAACAGAGTTAAAGACTACTGGAGCAAGGTGGGGTTTTTTGTTGTTATTGTTGTTTTTCACATAATAAAATCTTTGTATAATTATTTACACAATTATAACCTGTTCCTGGAAGCGTAGTTGTTGCATTCAAATATACTTCAGGGCCAAAATATATTCCATGAATTTCAGCATAGGTGCACAGAAGTCAATTAATGAAGAATACCTTCCAACTTTGAGAATTCCTAGCTTTCTAGGTACAGCATGAAACATCACTTTTCTCTCTTGTGCTCCATCATCATTTTTTTGTACATAAACATCCTTGGATACTGGTAGATACACATATGTATTTTGTGTATGTATAAAGAGGATGTCCAAAGTTAGTGACAGCTTTAAGGGTGCATATAAATAGGAGCGTCTGTAAAATACTAGCAGAAAGACTGAACAATCTTTTTCATATTTACTATAGTATTTTTAAGAGAAGAGCGTATCATTTTGTTTTTCATGTAATTTGATGGTTAAAAATGAAGAGCATTCAAAAAAGTGTAACTCACACCAATCTCTATCATTCCAAGCAGACATTACTTCATTTCTCAGCACTGAGATTGTCCTCCACTCGCCTGATCTCTGTGCTTTTTTTTTGTTTTTGATAGACGAGCAAATTTTAAATTAACATTAAATCTGTCATTTAATTTCAAACTAGACCTTTTAAGCTGTGCATAAGGGTGTCAAAATAAACTTGTCAGGTTTTCTTTCATTCTCTACAACTACCTAGTTCAACTTGTTTGCAAGATACAAGCATACTGTGATTTATTAAATCAGAAGAGAATATTTTATCTGAACCTGATGCACAGGCTTCTTTACAAGTTCCTTTGGTCTTCTGTTACAGGGTGGAAAAGAATATCCTCTTCACAGGTGAAGATCATGTTAAGCCTCTTGAAGAGCTAACTAGAATAAACGTTGCTGATTCTTAATCCACACAGGGCTTTGTTTTGTTTTGTTTTGTTTTTTTCCTTAAGGAGCACACTGGTCAAATATACCAAGTGCCTCTTGTTAGAAGTTATCACTTTAGAAATGAATTTGCAAGCTGTAGCATTGAAGCCCTTGGATCGGCTCATGAGCTCCTAACCTCCATGTCTGGCCTTTGAGCAGAACTTGAGAGAGGCGGGGGTGGAATGAGAGAGAAGGAGAGAGAGAGAGAGCAAAAGGATGAAGAAGAAAAGCAAAATAAATCAAAAGCAGCTTTCTTGGTAACACCAACATCTCAAAGGCCAAGTGTAAAAAGACCAGGGCTCTAATGATATCAATTAGGCTCAATCCTCCATGTCATTTTAGATATATTGTACCCGCTGAGTATACTTAAGTCCATATGTATAAGGTCATTTACTGGGTCCAGAACATAACAAATTATCAGCAAAGGCTTTTTTTTTTTTTTTTTTCCTTTTCTCCTCAACACTTTCCACTTTGTGAAATAAATTACAGCTCATAATGGTTTCATGTTGAGAAGCTAATTTTACTTAATTTTTTCTTGCTATAGCAGGGAAATGATTGTTATGTCACTGCATATGCACAATGAACAAAAATAAGATACTTGTTAGATTTCCTTGGAGAACTTGCCTAAGACAGGTGACTTCCTTTTGAGATGTCATGGTATAATTGGTATCAAAGCTGCCAAAGAGATAGCCTTTACAAGACATTATCTGCCTTGGCTAATCTTTTTCAGTGTCCCTCATTACACCGTGGGTTTCTTCACAGCAGTATAATTGCATATTCGTTCTGAAGGGAAATAGTAAACTGCTAAGAAAAGCAGAGTAAGAGTCTTCAATACTGTCTGTTTGAATCATTTGGCAGCCCTTCAGAAATATGTCATCTATTTCTATCAGCAACATCTCAGGATGTGGTGACCACCTGAAGGCACACTTGAAGGCTGACAATAAACTTGTGCTACTCTCTACACTTCCTGTAACAACGGGCTTCATGCTGGATTTGCCATCATTTTTCAGTCCCTTGGAGAGGAACTGTGCCAATTTGGGCAAACACAGCAGAATCTTGTTACATAAATTGAGTCAGTTCAGATTGTCGCTCAACTGTGCTTTTCATGATTAGGCAGAAATGCTGTCTTTACTGAAGACATACAATTATTACTTATCATGTCGAATGACAATGCCATTTCCATTGGAAAGTTAAAGTGAGGTGGTTTGATCACATACAAGATTAGATATATGAAGCTACGTCAGACACGCACATCTCTTATTGAGCAGTGGATTCCCATTGCTACTGGATAATACGCAGTATCATCTTCATAGGGGTTACTCACGCCTAAGCAATCTGTGGGTACCCCCTATGCCAATTAGCGCCAATGAGAACAATTAAATATTGATTAGTTGGAATAGGAAAATCAATAGTGTGGTGGCCAGGGCACTCACCTTGGCTACGGGAAACCCGGGCCCAAGACCTTGCTCTAATGAATGTTCAATTATTTATACAAAGTGGAAAGCCCCATCAGAACAGATTGAGGAAGCTTCTCATGGAATAGCTACCAATTTGGGGTCAGAACAGTCATTAGGGATGGAGAAGGTTGATAAATCTGAGTCTTTGGTCTGGAAGAGACAGCTTTTTTATTTTTTTTATTTTTTTTTAATTTTTTTTTTTTTTTGGGGGGGGGGATAGGTGGCAAGTTTCCAACTCAAGTTCTAGCTGAAGTGAGTGGGCATTTCAACTTGCACTTTTTGCAAGCTCATTCTACTAATCCCTACTTTGTTGTGTGCCCTTTATGCTCTCTGGAGAGAAGCGAGGCACAATTTACACTATGGATGCAACTTGTGAAGGGTGAGAATTCCTCCTCACACTGCCATGGCTCCTAGGCTTTTCTGCAATAGCAGGCAAGGGTCAGGGCAAGGCCCTCAGTGTTTTGACATATAGCCAGAAACAACTAGACAGTTGGCCAGTGGACTCTTGATTAAAAGCCTTACCATAAAACTCAACTACTGTGAAATTTTTATCACCATTTCTTGTCACTAAATCTTGGTTTCAACTTCCAAGTTGGCTTTTTCCACCAGCTTGATAAATGTTATGCAACCCAGAATTTCCTTTTACTTACACTCTCCTTCCTTAAGTTTTCCATCCCATTCAGGGCCTGCACATCTGTTTTATATTTATGAATGGGGGAAAAATTCTGTGTTTACTCTCCTCTATATTTCTTGCAGTTTAAATGCAGTAAAATGAATACTGAGGAAAGAGAACAGCCTTTAGTTTAGTTTTTTAGAACATGAAGTTTCAAACATTCCTCCTTTCCTTCATCCAGAGGATTTCATTTTATATTCCTGTTCAACGATCGCACCCTTTGTGCCTCATGTCTACTTCTACATTGCTCTTTCAGGAGACTGGTCCATCCTGCGCATGTCAATGTGCTAATATTTCAACCTAGATTTCAATAGGTACAGAGATTGTGGTTGCTCTTCTAAGAGGTATAGACAGGCAAATTAGACAGGGGTACACAAGTCACCACTGATCATTTACCTGGCCATTATCACTTGTCAATGCTTGCAGCCAGCACACTGGAAATGTAGCATGGGAAGCAGGCAAGGTAATGGCTTCCCAGATCAAAATAATCCTGTTTTCTATGAAGACAGATGCAGCCATGATAATTATGGGCTTTCAAGGTGGTGCGAGCTCTGCCCTGTTGGATGATGAGCTGAATACTCAGTAACAGCTATAGGCTGTGGATCTGTTTCTACCTGTCAGCTACATCTACCACTCCTCTCTTCTTCTAGTACAAAGTGGAGATCTGCATGCCACACCTAGCTCAGTTCAGATTTGTAGCATGGCGTAGTTTCTCTCCTCCTCCTGTAGGAATTAAGACCCCTATCTGGAAAGTTTCATCATCCCCAAACGAGATGGCTGTTCAACTCATATAAAATCCAAAATACAGTCTGCATCTACTACAGTTAACGTGGAGAGTATTAACCTCCCTTGTGGTTCTTTAGCTTGGTCCTTCAAAGAAATGTGTAAGGTTTGTGGGGGGAAAAAAAAAAAAAAGGAGCCATTTATACAAGACAAGAGGGCTCTTAATCCTTGTAAACGGAGATGTCAGTGGAAATGAGAACTCAGTCTTAGATGTCAATTCCAGAAATCTTCACCTGCTTGAGTTAACAAACTAACTGCTCCCACTGAAAAGCAACAGGAATGAAGGCACAGCTAGCTACGTTCTTTTCCAAGATACACCTTGGAAAGGTCACACTTCCTTCACATATGTACATGGAGGAGTTCTAGGGATAAATAGAGTCAAAAAGCCATGTACCACCTGATAGAAAGGAAATGTTACGTCTTTAATGACCAAAGACCAGTTTCTCTTCTTTTTTTTTTTTCCTACACCACATCTCCAATCTTTAAGATTTGGCCCTGTACTGCTATTTCCACTAATTGAATCTGAATACTAAAAAGTAGCACAAAAGCCAAGCAGTAAAGGGTCCCTACATGTCTTCTGATTTTTATTATTATTATTTTTTTAAGCTTTAAACTGATGAAACAATCTGATAAATTAATTCTCAGGTATGAGCATAAAATAAGATGTCCTTTAGGAGTTGGGAATTAGCCCAAGAGCATGAGGGATACAGTGGCAAAGGGCATGCTTTAAGAATACCAAAAAAGATTTTGTAACAAATTAAGCTGGAGATGAAGCTGTGCCTGATGTTACAGGCCATTATTATGCACAGTTATGAAACACTGGTATGCATTAATAATAAAGATCAGTGTCGCCTTCTAGGGAAAAATTGAGCATTCTTTTAATTAACTTAAATTTTTCATCAAATTGATTGAAAAGCTCTCATCCTTCTTTACTTTCATGTAGCCCTACATTTTATGCCGTAGGCTGAGAGCAGTTTTATCTCAAATACTCTGTGTTTTTGAGAGAGCCCATGTGTTACGAGTTTCAAAAACAAAGTAAAATAAAATCACAGCAACAACCTAGAAGCAAGATGGGGCATGAAATGGGAAAAAAATAAGCAGCAGCTTTCAAGTAAATCACTTTTAAAAATTTTGTGTTTACCAAAGAAGGGAAGAAAGAATATGTCTTTTCCCTCAAGGTACAACAGGGCTTTGTGGCTGTGCTCAGGAACAGGGGCTGGCAGAGGTCAGGGCTGAGCAGTGGGAAATAGAGAGGGATGCTGATCTCCCAATGACTAACAGATTCTGCTCGCTGCATTACAAGCGATGAAAGCCTCTGGCTCTGCTCATGTATCATGGGAGCAGGAAGACTTTGCTAGAGGGTCTGGATGGGATATTGCTGGATCTCTTTTGAGATATGGGTTGGAGCTTTAGTCCAGCACACCTGGAAAGAGCTAAAGCAGTTTCTCTGGTATGACCTCACTTTCATGCAACATTGCAAGGGGAAAAAGCAATGCAAACATATTTGGCTTTCTCTAACTGAAGCCTGCTCAGAGAAATTTTCTGCCTTTTTCTGTGCATGGAAATCCTATCCCCAGAGATGTCATATAAGAACAATACACTTTACATACACCTGCTTCCCTCAGATTCATGCACAACAAGGTGACACTTGGAGGTGACTCTGAGCCAATATACTCAGTTGGTGTTGTGCACGGAAGGACCCAAAGCATGGGGCTCAGTAGCTACTCATTCAGAAAGGCTCAGACTCCCATTACACCACTTCATCTGTGCCGAGTACACTCAGGATATGTCTACAGTGACAGGCACAAACACCCAGGCACATTGTCCATCGTTTGGCCTGGGTGGGCAGCACAGGTTTGGAGAGTCTGTCTCAAAAAGCATGTAGCTGGAATAAGGCAATACTATACCACAGTCCACATGGGAGGCAGCAAGAGTACCTGCCTACAGATATGTACTCGGTGAAGTGGAAGACCTAGACATACATTTTGTACCTTTTATCCCCCACACTTTATGCTTCATGCATCTCTAAAATGCAGTGAACAGGTCACAGTTTGGTGTCTGCATTATGTAGATCAGTATCCAAACCTAATCAGTAGAAGATTTTCATAAAGATGAGCATTAAACCCTTCCGAACAATGAGCTGAGAGGGAAAAGGAGTGAGGGAAGGGGAGAGGAGAGATGGATGTTTCCTCTGTGTCTATTCCTTTCCTCTCCATTGCCTATTAACACTTTACAGTAACCAAATAGAAACATTCGATATTTTAAAACAAGGCCTGCAGTCACAAAACCTTACCATGTGAGATATGTCAGGATCAGCACAGCACAGGAGTTATCAGCCTAGGAACTTGCATGGGAAATTACTTTTTTTACCAGAAACCTCCATGGAACAGCTGTGTGAGTCAGACTGATTCTGCAGCTGACATTTCTATCTGAGCTGGAATGAACCAATATTCCACACTGATGGGAAAAGCCACAGGAGATGCTGGATCCAATTCTCCTCTCACTTTAACGGGCATAAAACAGGTGCTTAGCAAGATTTCATAGCTATAACGCTGGACTGAGGACTAACCTCAAGATCCTACAAACCTTTCTGACTACAGTATTCCATTGAATTTTTTATAAAGGTAGAGATATGAGAGAAATTCCAACCTCATTTGTAATCTACAGCAACATTCTCATTGACTTTGACAGGATCAGGAATTGCTCCTATTAAATATATTAGTCTAACAAAATTCTAATTGAAGAAATTACATTCTAGCATCCGAAGTCCCACTTGGATTTTCAGCTGGATATAGAACGCTTCAATTTCTGGCCCTGTACCCTGGTCTAGTGCTTCCATGCACCATTAAACAACTGCTGCGTTTCATATCTGAAGCAGGTGCAATTACATATCCGTTTTCTAATAGTGAAAAGTACTTTAGGATATTCTAGGGTGAAAGGTACAATATGACTATGAGATACTGAGACTTTTCTCACAGTTAAATTCTCTTTATGGCTCTGTACTTCTCTAGAGCAGTGAAACTTTGGATTCATCAAAAACTCCTTAGTGTAAAAGAAAATTTAGGAAATAATTTTGATCAAAACAGTGCAAAAAGGCTTCCAATATTTGGCAGTTTAAAGCAAAACTTTCAAGCTGTTTTAAAACAGAATTTTGTTGCCATGCTTGCAGTTGCTAATAAATTGCTCCTAATCTATATTTTTATCCAGGCCTATCCTTTCCTTACCTTGTCATGCTTTTAATGTGTACAGCACCTTATACTGCAGTATCCAAGATTAAAGTTCCTCTCATTGACATAGAGTGAAGGCAAATTATACCATTTGCAAGAGAAGAGATAATAAAGGGGGACTCTATAGAAATACTTTGATGAATTATATAGTGGCAATTTTCTGACATTAGTAATGTAGGGCAGAAGACAGTGTTTCTGATATATAGATGTAAATTCATCATCCAGACTGCATTAAAGAAAACTACATAAGATTCCTTGATTTTTTGGATTGCTTACAGGAACAATCAGTGAAATGTTACAGTCTTCTCTAACAAAACTCCCTGAGTGCAAAAGGTGAAGAATTACACAGAAAAAACAGCTACACTTTTGTGCCAGCCATCATGAAAACAGAGCCAAAGACTTACAGGAGCCTGCACCTACATCTGTACAGCCTCTGTGCTGCACAGTGAATGACTAACCACAGCTGGAGAAATCAGACGGCAGTTACTTCTTTTGTGGATATGCAAATATACACACATACATGCAGCAAGAGATATATAGATATTATTCTATTTTTGTATACATAAGGGTTGGTTTACTTGTTTGCAAAATAAGAGTCATTTCTCTGTTTTTAAAGAAACACACAAAAGACCAGCTTGTGGAGAAGGGCAGAGGACAAGATCTTGATTACACAGTGAGTCCAATGAATGCGATCACAACAGTGGGTTTTGTTTACCTGTTCCCTTCTACTGAAGTATTCAAAGTTCTTCATGAGTACAGAAAACACAGTGTAGAAAAAGAAAAAACAAACTACTCGTGTCATAAAATTAACCACTACCAATCTACAATTTAGGAAGTCAAAGGTTACTGCAGCTTCTTTCCTTTGGAGAAGGTACCAGGTTTTCTTTTCATTTTTTTAATGCAAAATCCCAGAGGACATTTTTGAGAAGCAGTGCTTTGAGGGAACGTTCTTAGATGTGGAGTGGACAAATTCTTATCACGCTTTCCCTTCTATAAGATTGAGGCAAGGAGGAAAATTGGATAGAAAGCAGAAAGAAATATAAATGAAATAATACTGTATAAAACATACTAAATGAGTTTTACCGTTAGCATGAAGTGAGCGGTCACAAAAACGATGAGGGTTCAGTGCACCCCAGCTGCCACAGAGCAGTTTGAATTTACTGTTAAATAGCAGAGCCTCACCAAAGCCACCAGCAAAGTGTTTTTTAACCCATGGCTGCCTCTATCAAGTTGATGTCCCATTAAGCGCAGTGGCCATAGGATGACCAGCAGAGTAGTCAGTGAAGTGGACACCATAAATGAACACCATTGTTCATTTATTTTCCCTAGGACTTGGTCTCCACATGTACACGGCCCTCATGAGCATACACTTGGTTCCACCAATATAGCTTCGTTCAACCTTTAAGACAACGTGAAATAATTTCTTATAGCCCAAAGATTTCAACTCACTCTGACCTTGAGAGCTCCTCAGTGCCCGCATTCTTGGCACACTGTGTTCTGAGGGCAATGTAAATGTGGATCTTATGGTTACGTCCTGATCAATATGTCCAAATGGGGGCCCATGCACTTCCTGCACTGCTGAGAATAGCTCCAACATGCACACAGTTTTTATTATTACATCTATATCTGTATTTTTTTTTTTCATTTCTCCCCACACACACCCTGGTTTTGGCTGCAACAGAAAATAATGGGTCCGTGGGTGGATTCAAGATGTCAGATAGAGAGAACAAGCACTGCTGCTCACTTTGTAGTAAGGCAGGGAACGGTATTAAAGCAGCAGATATCAAGGAGCAGGGCCGCAGCAGCAGTAGCTCATCCAAAGCAATAACAACGCATGAAGGCAAGCCATGGCAACTGAAGGAAGGCTGGAATCTAGCATACCCATGGTCTTGTTCTTATTATTACAACACAGCGTGACTAAAAATATCAAACCAAACAAAAGAAATTCCTGCAGGCAAGGGGTAAGAGAGGAGGCCGACCACTGCTGGAAATGGAACTTATTGTTCACCTAAGTAGTGCAGCGGGGAACAGAAATCACAGAAGCAAAGGCCAAGATCAACAGCAGGAGGAGCACTGGAAGTAACAACAATGTTCCTGAACAAGGAGCACAGACTCCAGAAGGGGTGAGTTAGAAAGGGGCTTCCCACCCTCCTGATCCCTCCAGCAAATCTCCCAGGCTGAACGCAGGGTAGGTGGTGGGATGCTGGCCAAGGATGGACCTGAGGATGGCTTGGGGGCAATGGGTCCTGCGGAAAGCAGCTTGCAGGTGTGGTAAGCTGCAGACTGTTCTGCAAGAAACCCCTGTGTGATCCTGCTCATGATCTTTCCATGTGGTACTGAGCAGCCCTAGCTTGGAGCAGCTGTATGCATTGAGAGACAGCTGCAATCTGGGCATGGAAGAAATATACTGGAATTATCTGTATAGCTTACTTGTAATAAAACCACTTCTAATCGCCATATTGTTGCCTTGCTATTCTGTGATATCTTCCAGAAAACCCCCAAACCTTTTTGCAAGTTAATGAACTAAATACACTTCCTTGCTGTTGTGCAAGGAAGGATTTTTTTTCTACTTCTTTTTCCCCTAACTGCTTCAGCCCTAACCAGTTTTCTTTGGATAATCTTTCCACCAGCATCAAACTCACACATCTCGTATGAGAGCTGTTCCTTCCCATTTCATACTCCTTCCATAACTCTGTGCAGACTTGAAGGAAATCTGGCCTACAGCTGGCTCACATGATATGGATTGAGTGGCCAGTCTAAGACCCAGAAGAGGAAACTGTGACCTACTGCGCTCAGAGTGAGAGTTTTATAAGGTAAAGAGCACTGGAGGACTGTGGAGGCTGAAGGAGAGGCAGCTGTTCAAGGCAGCTGAGAACTGGGAATAGGTGTAAAGGGATGTGCATGCCTGGGGTGTCAGTCTCAGCTGGTAAAAACTAGCCTAGCTCTGTTCCCTAAAGCTATGAAGTAAAATTCACTGCAAGAAAGAAAACAATGGCTGGGTAATACATTGGTCATAAATGCATCTTACTTTTATATAAAAAGGGATGAACCATGCTACAAGACGGCTTAGAATGTGATCTTTCCAGGATGGGACTGCAGTCTCTTTTCTACATCGGCATAATTTTCTCTTTTAGATTCTCACTTAGTAATGAATAAATATTTGGTTCTTGTGCCACAGCTCCTTTTCCATTCCTTTGACTTCTCATACATCAAGCAGTTTGTAAAGGACGCTTCTGGGATGGAGAAGCAGGCCTTGGGATCTCGGAGACGATCCCGTCCTTAACTTCCTACTACTGCTCCACCTGCTTCGTCCCTTCCAGTACGACACAATGCATTGAATAGGCAATTTCTCTCACTCTGTCAAATACACACATTCTTTCTATGCCTGTGTATCCCAATGTATAGAAATTCCTCCAACTTATGCCTATATCACCCACATAGTAAAACAAAGGCTTTTATGTACTCAAGTTGATGATAGATGGATTAGAAAGACAGATAATTCATGTGACTTGTACTTTCAGTTGAGTTTTAACTGACTGAAAACAGACAGTTCTTGCTAAGTCTCTGTTGAAATTCCTATCAGCAATAAGCATATTGAATCATGAGAACAAACATAAAATGTCACAAGCTTTTGTTTTTTTTCCCTCATGGTAGTTGCACTTTCAATAAATTTGTTGTAATCAGCAAAAGCAGTGTGCCACACTGGGACAGCTAAGACTGATTCATTTCTGAGGACTGGCGATAGTGCATGCTACAGTCTGGAAGAACGTTCCTTGCCACCAGGCTGGTATTAATTTCCTGTTCAAAAGGGGCTATATTGTCAATGTGACACTTTAATCAGCTACCAAAGTGACTCTGGGAATGCAGACTTCACAATCAATGTCAATGTATTTCATGTAGTTTCAATACCGCTTAGTCATTTTGCTTCAGAAGTGCGCAAGAAGGGTCAATACATTTCATTAGTTTGTTTCATCTAAAGGACGGTACAACATCAGAACTTTGATTGTATTATAAGAATTGCCTTAATGTGACACCAGATTCCCTGATTGTGCAATACCAGACACTGGAGTGCTGGAGGGCAGTCAAATTATCCTTCACCTACGCATACCCAAGAAGCACCAGTGAAGCATGCTACAAATAGAGAAAAAAGAGAGAAGATAAGAGGATGCTGATAATTTGCATAATGCACAGTAGATTGTAGTTCCCCCAGATATCTTCTGGAAGTCAAAAAGTATAATTTGCAAGGATATCTGTTGTCGTAAAATCCTAAAAAAAGAATGTGAACTCTGATGGAAACATGAAACTGAACTTTTTCCAAGGTAAACACGATTGTAGTGTTTTTAGTATTAGCACAACTGTCTTACTAGGAGCTTGATTAACAGGACAGGAGACAGGTGCATTTTGTCATTTAAGTAACATAAAGAGAAACATTAAAAAATGACAAGAAAAACATGAGTAGGTGTTTAGCTGAATGAGATTCTAGGAAAAGAGGATTCTGGTGAAAAGAGTAGTTCAGTAAGCAGTATTCGGTTGAAGTGGGCTTTATTTTAAAACTAACAGAGAAAGAGTACTGAAGGCACATTGTTGATCTAAATTCTTGCTAGATGTAAGCATTTCAGCTTAAATTATAAAGCTTGTACTATGCTATATGAAAATGAAGCAGTTATTTTGTATCTTTAGATGGTATTTTTCAGATTCTGTTTTCACAATATGCTTAGCACTGTCAATTTCCAGTGTTTGAAACTAAAAGAGTTACGCAAATTTACCAAGCCAAAAATCCAGCCACAAAATATTCCCCGCTCCCCGATGGCTCTAATAGCAAGAATTGTTTCCAACTAAATGAACATCAGCCAGGCAACTCAGTGAGTGCAGCCATTAATATCTCATATGGATTTTCTAAACTTGCTGAACTTTCTCCATTTCTGCACACCACTTACATTACTGGAACTCTGAACCTTTTATATATAATAAAATAATATTCAGAATAAGAAAACAGAGTCTGAGGCTGTTTCCAACCTGGTATCCCTCACACAGACAGTACGTTTTGCTGTACAAGCTGCAAAACTTGGTGATAGTTTGAAGGCAAGGATGGGTTGACCACAAAAGACTCACGTGTCTCAACTCAGATAAAGTATCAGGGAGGATCTTTCAAAATAACTCAGTGTTGATCTAAACTTACTTCATCTGAAGTCAACAATCAAACTCCCTGTGAAAGAAGAATCAGTGACTTTGAAAACAATACCCACAAAGTCTTCTAGAAAAATACGTCCAGTGTCTTTGATCATGTAATTGAGATCAGAGTTTAACGACATTAAGATTTGCAAGACTTCTTGGACTTAAATACTGACTCCTACACTTAATTACTGGCTAAATAACTCCTATACTGCCTAAAGTTATTAGCTGTAAAGTTCACAGACTTCTTTTATTTCGTCTCGACAATAGTACAGATCAAACCAACCCTATGTGGACTTCTTCACTTAATCAGCCCATTTTGCAGCTCCTTAATATTTAAATATTTTAAATTGAGATTTGGAAAAGGTACAGCTTAAGGTACGATCAAGTTTTCATATTCATATATGAAATGAACTGATGAACTTTGGAAAATCCATGCCCCCAAGCTTGTATCATCTTAGATCCCAGAGTTTTTGCATCTAACATGATTTGGCATGGCTAAGTGCCAGTCCTTGGGAGAAACCATAAACTGCTTTGGAAATGTTGCTGATGAGGAAAGAAGCGTAACATCACAGTGAATTACCCTAAAAAATATGAGTCTAAACTTGCATTATGACTTGATCTCACTGGCTCACTTTAAACCTGAAACTCCATTAAAAGGCTTCCTCAAGGCAACTGTTCTTAAACCTAAAGCTAAAACCTGGTAATTCAGATACTATTTTAAAGATTCTCGTTGCAACTCAAGAAAACAGATTTCCATTCAGTTTTGTTGCAAAGCTGAATTCAAGTGGCCATCTACAACATATCTGCCATTGTGAGGCAAAAAATGGCTGAGTGTCTTCCTGTGCGGTTTTGCTATCACCAGTCCTCTCCTACCCACAACCTCTGCACACTTTCAGGTTATCTTCTCATAAAACAGTTTCACAGAGACAACAGTCAGTCCTCCTTTTTAAGAAGTGGTGTTTCACATTAAGGGTGGTTCTGAAGTTTAGGCAGTTTTAGTTCATGTTTTATTGTCATACTAAAAAGGATTTCTTTAACATGCAACGTCTATGCAACACTTTCCATTACTTTAATAACGCCAGTGCCATATAAATATTAATTTTAGCTGGTTAAGGTTTTGGGACATGTGTAAAAATTTATATAGGGCTTTGCAGAACCAATTTTTTTTAAGTAGGAAATTTTGGTATTTTTTTGTTGTTATCTTTTTTTTTTCTTTTTTTTTTCTTTTTCTTTTTTTTTTTTTTTTCTGTAGAAAAGTAATAACAAGGTTTTGCATTTTTGAAGGACCTTTTCTTCCATTTAATTTTACTGTTGGGATATTCTTGGGGCACTATTTTAGTAATCTCTATGAATGCAAAAACCAGGAAGGCACAGAGGTCTACGCTAAAACAAATACCTTCTGATATAAGTAAAATTATACAGCCAGAGAGGAGTTAGTACCTTAAAGGATTTAGCTAATAAAAACAATGAAGTCTTCACATTTAACTTCATATTCCCTTTGAAGCACAGAAACTATGGCAAAATTCCACTGGAAATAATAACAAAATAAGGAATGTTGAACATACACATACTTAATATGTGAAAATAGGAATTGAGATATTTACTTCCAAAATTAACATTGTAGGGAACTGTTTTGCTTAAAGGCAGGTGTAACAGATTAAAGAAGTGAACTTAACTTGTGATTTCTTTGTTTTTTCTTTTTTTTTTTTTTAACAATAATGGAAGGGTATAATACTGGAAGGGAATATTCCTATCAGAATTCATCATATTTTTTAATTATAGTAAAAAGAAAAATCACATCAAGCCAAGCAGTCATTATATGGAATAACTTAGCTTTAGGTCTGCTTTTAAAAGTATTTTATGAGGAAAATCAAAAATGACAGAAAGAGAGCTGCTCTCACAAGATGCCCTTTGCTGGGTAGGACTCGAGAGATAGACACCTCCTATCCCATGCCACCATTTGCTCAGAGCACATAGCTGGGGCAAGAACTTTTTCTAAGTCACCTCTGCCATAGGCATCAGGTGTCCTGGACCTCCAGCAAGCTTGTAAACGTGAGGGAAGCTCTCCCATTTTGGAGGAACTATGAGCCATAGCTGTAGTGCTCAAGGAACTGTTTCTGTCTATTAGGAACTGAAACAAACAACTTCAATGGGATCTGAATGGGAACGTAGGATTGCCAGGAACAGCTGTCTGAATTTAATCACTGAAAAGGCCTCAAAACTGATGGGATGAAACAGAGTTGGGACACATGGGAAAGATGTGCTGTCCCAGGAAAAGAATGGACTTCAGGGATGTGCGAGAAACACTACTTCTAGGATCAAAAAAGGAGTCCTGCATTAGTAAGACTGAAGCCTTCCTTGATGTGTATGTCTTTGTGCTTCCAGGGCCAAAATGTATTTTAATACACTGGATTTCTTAGAGTAAAAGCAATTTTAAAAGGACAGGATCTAAAGCATTTCTGTGTTAAAAATGTTTCAAAATTACAAAACAATTCTACTAAATCCAACTATTTCAAATTGTATCACTGGTACACAGTACAGACATTCCCTGAAAACACTCTGAAAATCTGTGTGCATATTCCAATCTATATAAAATCATAGCAATATTCCGAAACGATGCATTACATTGTAATCCTCCCAAAATAATACCAACCTATCGTTGATTGGGCACATATTTCAAAGTGGAATGTTTTCAACTGACTTCAAGAACTTACAAATAGCTGAAGTAGATTTGCTTCATTAAAAAAAAAAAAAAAAAGAAAAAGAAAAAGCAAAGTCAAGACCTTTCTTGCCAAGATCTAACCTAGAGAATATTTTGACAGCTAAATTATAAACTATGAGAACCGGGGGAGTTGTTATGGACCATCAACTATAGTGAAGCCAGGGAGTGTTATTCAATTAATCATTTTACTCATTAGAGATAAGTGAAAGCCAAAATAAAGTTAATCAAAGTCTTTTATAGCCTGTGTTTAGAGCAGCTCCCTGTGTCTTGATAAATTCTTCTTGTGTAAGGAACAACGTTTCAAAGACAGATCAATAAACAAAATCCTAAAGTCCTGAAGATTAACACCTTTCTCTAGCTATAAGTCAATCAGGAAATAATCTCCAAAAGAAATGAAGTCAACACAAGTTCAGTGGGACTTTAACATGTGTGTCCCAAATTGCTAGATTTAAGTCGTTCTATTTTTCCAAGCAGCTAATTTTCCCTTTTTGAAGTACTCACAGAAGGTCAGGGCTAGTTTAAACATCAAAGCTCTGTGAATTAAACAGTTTCATAGAAAACAGAGAAAGAAAACTTGCCTGAAGTAAGACTGTATAGGGATGTGACACGGCCTGCCTTCTGTCCAGGACAAGCAGAAGAGAAATCAGTCCTTCTGTGTGGACACATTGCACCAGGGCCAAAGCATGGTGTACTTTAGGCACACGTGTTTAGGCATACAATTCAGCCCCTACACCAAAGGTATTTTATTCCTGGGGGGAAAAAAAAAAAACAAACCCTTTGCAACTTCGTAGCTTGACTAATTGCACGCTTTCAGCCACTGGCTTATATTTTGTGATTTTTTTATTGACATACTCTATAAGGTTTTAACCCATGGTAGGAAAGACAATACTTGACTATGATATACATGCATACATGATATACATGATGTATATGATGAGTACTTATGATATGAATGTTAACCGCTAAAAAAATAACCCAGAACTCAGGGACTCTGTAAGTGGAAATAGCTCTAGTTTCAATGTGTATGTATATATGTATATATAAGTCTTTTCTTTTTCAATCCTTATCTAAGGCAATGCTGTTTTGACAGATATCTTCAAATGTCTCTTCAACAGTGGTTTCAGTTTCTTTGGGAATGTTAAGAGAAGTCTCTTAGAAGAGAACAGACAAGTCCCTTTGGCTCAACGACTAAGTCAGAAGTCTAGCAAAATCCAATTTACTTCTTTGGCCAAATCTAGGAATCCTGTGATAATGGTGAAGCAAAAATTCTTGCAATTTTCTTTCAGAATCTGCAGAATCTCAAGATACACAGTACTGGACAAAATGACAGAACTTTGATTTAAAAAATTGCCTAAAGGTGGTATCTGTATACGTACAGCTAACTTGCTCCCCCAGACACTTCTTAAATCTGTTTGCCAGAATGACTGCCTTCCATTTGCTGTTGCATCAAATATATGAAACATTATTCAGCAAATCAAAGGTATGTCTATCCACTGAAGATATACTCCTATCCACAAGCCCATTGAAGCCCTGGTCATGCTGAGCTGATATTGAGAAACATTTCCCAGAAGTACTCAGCCCGTTTCTCCAAGCTAAATGCCTCAGCATGGCTCTGCACTGTATGACTCACGCTGGTGGGACTCCACTAATTTCACTGGAATTGCATCAGCAGTGAAGTCAAGGGAAGCAGTGATAAATCCAATTTATTTATTTATTTTGCCTGTGCCATCTCCGCTACTAAGCTTTAGAAGTGTAAATGGTAAAAAAAAAAAAAAAAAAAAAAAAAAAAAAAGAGCAAATTTAATACCATCAAGCATATGTGGAAGCTATGTTTCATTTTCCACACAAAGTGTCAGTTTCAAGAACTGGCCTCCAGGAGTCACGTTCTTCATATAAAGGAAAAGAAAAGGAATTCTGAGACTTGCCTGAGCATTTCTAACCTCACAAAACGAGTTCTCAGTTTTACATTATAGACTAGCAAGTAAATAAGATTTAAGAAAATAATAATTTCATAAATAAGACTACCCAAAAATGAGTGATAAATGCAGCACTGGTGGAAAGACTCACTGTTCTGATCAGATACATCCACTGGTTCAAGAAGTTTGCTTAGCTCCATCCAAGACAGTGCCTGCATGTATTTTAATAAGGTCTATTGCTATTTTAAAACAGACTCTACACTGAGAGACATCAGACAGAAAGGGAAGAGGTAACAGTAAAGAAGGTAAGATACAGTTCTCAAAGTGATAATTCACCAATGCCTTTTTTAAAACAAAGAACTTTTAACAGAAATTGATACTCCCCTCGCACTAGGGCTACACATTAAAATATCCTGTAGAATGTTCTTTCTAGAAAAGTATACTTAACGCATAAGTAAAGCTATGTTTGAAGTGTCTGTCTCAGGCCATTCATCATTTTTTTGGGGAGGAGTGGGTTCCATGATTTTTGTGGCTGACATTTACTCTACTTTGAATTCCAAATAAGAATGGCTAAAATTTTGTTTCAAACTGCAAGTGTTGACCTTTCAGAGGTGGGTCCCCATATGGAATGTGAAGGGCAGGTGTCCTGCTGAGGTAATGTCACTCCTCAGCATGCTGAAAACCATTGTGAAGTGCACTCAGAGTGTGACGTTATCTCAGCATGATCCATGAACCCTGGAGTGCCCGAGTGCTCAAATGACAATGCTGAAAGGTGGTGGGAAGGCAGCAACAGAAGAAAAGTTTCACATAGGGATGGTGGCTAGATATACTACAGCTGGTTAAAATAATTAAGAAGCACAGAATTAAATGACTAAAATTCCAATCCCGCCCCAACAACAGCTTCCAGAAAATGCCATGAGTACAATATTTCATCCAATATCTTGCCTAATATTCAATACTTGAATCAGCTGCTAGAATCATATGCCAGTCAGAGCTGTTCATCCGAGAGTGAAATCTGCAAAACTTAATAAAGTCAAGTGGATGTCAATGGGACTATCGTGAGCTATTATGAGAAATATATTCAAGCTATGATACAATGCCAACGGACAATTCATGACTAAGTCATTCGCTGTGATTCACTTGCAGCCGTAACGCAGTTTGTGGCAAGCATAGAGAGCTGAAAGCTGGGAGGTTTTCCAGGTTCAATACTAGTGTTGGAACCAACACAGGCTGCCAGTTAGCTCACATTAGACCTGGGGGTAATAGAAAGCCAATTTCTTAATCGTAGGAAAACCAAATTTCTTACCTAGATTCCTTAAGGCCTCCCTCCAAAATATTTCCTGGTCATGTTAAAACAACAACAACCACAAAATCCAACAACAACAAATCCTGTAACGTACCACAAGTACATGGTAGTGATAGAGAGGGATGTGGGGACAGGCAGCCACAAGGCTCAGGATAGAGTGTTGTTGACAGGAGAAGTGTTGCTATTGGGTCTGTAGAAAATGCAGATGCTTGTAGCGACACAAATTACTAATCACTGCGAGCATAAATTGTACTCTTTATCCTGCAGGAAGAGAACAAGAGAAACAGTCACATTTTTATAAAACAGTCTGCTTTTATATTTTCTATCTATCTGCCCTTTTATTTTTCTCTCAAATATGTTGCCTCCTCCTCCAAGAGACATCTTGGCTGGCATTGAGATCAGGCAGCTTAAACTGAGAGCCTGAACCTTTGGCAGCAAGCATAAGCATAGGAGGCAGCATATAGCACACACCCTCCTCAAAGACAGGCAAAATCCGTATGGCTGAAGGTGCTAGCACTTTTCTAAGCCATTTTAGTCCATCTCTAATGGAAATCTAATGGAAATCATAAATTACTGAAAAAGGTCCACAGGTGCTGAAATTTACTACTGTGTTGACTGCTGGCAAGGTCTGAAAGTGAGGAACAATGCAAGATGTGCTATGAAAATGAAATACTTATGACATTCATATTCTCCCTCAAGCCTGCAAAGAACAGCAAACCTTTTGCTTTCTGACCAAATAATAACGCTAAAAAAAAAATGAAAAACAAAACAAATGAAGGGAAAAAAAATAATAACCCAACCTTTGACCCTAGTGGGTGTTTTTTGAGCTATCTTTGCAAGGGAGATACTCCAGATAATAGGTCATTGGCTTTATTTATTTATTTCTTGAGTACTATAACATTATCTGAGTGTAAGAATAAATTGCTCTCAATGAAGAGAAGAATGGAATGGCTTATCATGTTAAACTCCAAATAATCAATAACATTTCTCAATATGCTATTCAGTACAGTGCATTGCTAGATATTATATGCACAGAGAGGAAGTTGAGATAATTTTTCCTATAAGTAAATGCTTGCCATAGTTATTGTAGTTTGCATGAGACAGGAATGACTTGGAGCAAGGACAATAAAAAAGCAGGGGGGAAATTACACTACAGATTTGATCTGGCTTCCACAGTCAGTTTGGCAATTGGTTTCACTGGGAACAGCTTCAAGCCCTGTGAGAATTAATGAAAAATAAAGGTTGGCTTTGAGCAGAATCGGCACAAAAGATAATGTGAATGGCATGGAAAGTTTCGGTTTTATGCGTTAGATTTGGGCAGGGGGTGAAGAACAATCACTTTTAGATTTTCCAAATACAAACGTTGATATTAACTTGGTGGCAGTCCTGTTTTAAACAATTCACACCTAGTTGCACCTTGAAAGCTTAGAAATAACACTGATGTCTACCACATGTGCAGAATGACAATTTAAAAAATGGGGTGACACAAAAGCTCGGATCTTTCTCATAAGGTACAGGTATATTTCTATAACATACTTTGGATTTTTTACACTAATTCTTTAAAGGTAAGCCTATGATTGAGAGTCAAGGACAAGCTGGTTTTTATGAAGCACAAAGTTTGAAATGGTTGAGCACAGAAACACAAGCAAACCCAATGTGACAAGCCAGCAGCAGACCGTGTGTCCTTCAGCTGCCCGTGCCAATAAGTCCAGGAGTGCTCTGGATCATGGCTCTGGTCTTTCTCTCCCTGGAGAATACTGTACACAACAGATCAAGCCTAATTTCTAAATGACTCCACAAGAGGTCACCAGAAGACGAGCAAATTGTCGTCGATTCCATAATACTGCTTAAATTTCACAGACGTTAATATGTATCCACTGAATTGTACAGGAAGGAGTTCAAGTGAAAAAGCACCATATGTCATCCTTGTGCTATCCTTCACTCCAACAAGGTTGGAAAAGCAGTGGTGTTAGAGCCTACTTGTGCAAGGAATTGTGCTAGTGAGTGATGTTCCCTGTGTGTCACAGGAACTGCCTTGTGTCACACGTGGAGTTTTTGCTCTGAGGATCCAACTGCACCGTGTGAAGCTGTACATCAGGCAGATGCCCGAATTCATATGGTATGAACTAGGTGTGCCCTACAACATCACCAGCATATAAGCACAATAACCACGCTCATTTTCTGGTAAGACACAGAAGTGATGAAGATGACCGTGCTGCAGCCATGCCTTGCTGGTGTCTTTGACCACGCCATGTGGACACACAGCTCCTGGCCCTTAGGGTGTTGCACAAAGCATGGTGCTGAGCCCTGCACATGTTCCCAGCTGGGATGCAGCTTGGTCTCAGAGAAATAAGACAGCACTTGAGTATATCTGCAACCTGTCTCCAGCCCACTGATGAAATCCATTGAATAACAGTGAAGAAGAGGGACTTGGTAAGAGTTAATATTTTTAGACAGCTTAATGAGAAACTGCTTGAGGTCAGAGTGACATTAATCCCCAACATAAGAATAGGCTTGGAAATGGCTGGAAACTTCCTCCTGCCCCCACACAGCAAAACATTTAAGCATGTGCTCACCTAGAAGCATTCCAGTCAACTAGCTTGTTCATATACTTAATACAGAGCATGGGAGAATCACATGCCTTTAAAAAAAAAAAAAAAAAAAAAAAAACACAGAGGCACTGTCTGGGATCTAAAAAGACAGATAAACCAATATTTTCATTTTTGATTTGCCTGTCACATTCTAAAGGTTCAGGAGCTGTGAAATTCCGAGTCTGGAAACAGTTTCTAAGTGCTATTTTGTGCGCTGATTTGATTTGTACAAGGATCAGCCTGAGACAGGTCACGGAGAGCAAATCACTTTAGTAAGCTAAACAGTAGTAATAATTTTAAGTGCTATTTTCCCCTTGAGATTAATTTTATTTCCTAATATAACCAGAGGCCAGTCAGAGAAAGAGGAGAAGAGAATGACATTTGCCTGGACCCTAAAAGAAAGCTTAATGATGGAGAGGGGGTTCAAAGATAATGGTAAATAGGGAGAGACAACTATAATAACACAGCAAGACTTTACATTTATGGAGGACGAAATACCTCCTGATGTACAGGGCTAGTACAAGGATCATAAAGTTTAAATGTTTACCCAGCACAGAGGTGAGTTTCACCCATGGTTACTTGCCTGTCCTCCAAGTGCACACACGGAAGCAAGCAAAATAAACAGACCCACGCTCCACGGCAAGTCTCTCAGAGTAGCAGGTTAGCACAGTGGTATTTCTATTTTATGCACAAAGAAACAGTGTCAAAGAGGCACTAGATGACAAAGATTGCTTTAAGGATTTCATTAGAACAGTGTGTGCATAAAGAGAGAAGAGGAAAGGTGGTTCGGAATCAAATAAACCAAGAAAATCAGCAGGAATGTCCTTGCTTGCACACAGTGCAATTAGCTGCATGAACCAGAAGCTCAGCGCAGTCTTCTCCCAGCCCATTCCCAACTGCTACAACAGAACCTGACTTCTCTGGACAAACAGGATCATGATTGATCCCTGGGTGTAAAAGCTCAGCTCTCCCAGCTCTTCCTTTGCTTCGCCGGTCCTGCAGGATGTACTTTCCTGTCTTAGTTTTTCATAATGTCTTCTCCATGCCCTTCTACTAATTCCTACATAAACATAGACACTTCCCCAAAACATTCATTAAACCCAATGTTTGCCAGGACTGTCATAAACTTCCCTACTCGGTTCAGAGGATGAGTAATAGTTTGCTGAAAAAGCCTATAGCAATTGTAGATTGTGTGGTCCTACAGACACAGAAGAATTCCTATAATTCCTGTAGCTAGGAATCCTATAATTTGTGTAAGATTTAAATCCGCTTTCAGTAGAGCTAAAAAAATGCTTTCAGTACCTTCTGTGGAATGCAAGCTGAGTCCCACAGCCTGTTATAATAAGCAGCGATGTTAAGTTCTTCAAAGCGCTCTGCAAATTGATTGTGATTTTAGTAAAACACTGAATGAGAGAAGGAAAAGCCCGGATTATTTTTAGAGAGATAGTTTTGTATTCCTACGTTTCATTCACTTGTACTTCTGTGTTAGAGCCAGAATAAGTAGAATAGGAAAGTTTAAATTTGAGGACTATTTAAGTAGACAGACCTGTTTACATGTAGGAAAAACAAAAGCTTCATGTATCATAATTAAAAATGTTCAGCATAGAGTGAAGTGGGTTTTGATTTTAATTTTGCAACATTTTTAATTTAAAAAAATATTTTAATCATTTTGAAAATCAAAATATAAAACCAGCCTAACTAATGAACCAAAACTTCATTTGCACACTCAGCTCCTGAGGTAAAGTCATCTGAAGCTCTGCAGGATTGCACCACTATGGAGGATTAAAGCATTAATCAAACACCAGCTACAGTTTTAATCTTCCAGACACTTAAACCCATAAAAAAACTTCCCATTTGCAGGTTGTCCTTGTGAGTCCAAAGCATTTACTCACCTATCTTAGGTTTCTACATGTACAAATGTTTGTAGGTTCAAGGCCTATAACCTGAAAAACAACGTTTTCCATAGTTCCTCTTCAACTACTTCTTGGAAGCAGTTTGCTTTAGGAAGGAAAAGAGTTTCCAAGTATTTACTATCTTTTTAACTCGTGTTCTTCATCAGTCCTCTCTCTGATTCTTCACGACTCATGAATTTAAACCGCAGAATACAGTACTTTTCTACCACAGTAATCTTACCGGAGATGCAAAGCATATGGTAAATTGTGAGTAAACTTTACACCTTTCCCTAGAGAAAATGAAATTAAAAATAAACCTCCAATGGAATCTAAAAAAGGAATCACATTTAAAACATGCAACTCAGTCACTCCTGCACATCATGAAAAATTAAGAGAGCTAAAATGCATACAACTTCCCTTAGCAAACAAGGGGAACAACGGGGAATTGTTGCAAAAGAAATCTGAACATTTAACTGACATTGTTAGCAATGACATTTTCCTCCATTAGAGTCTCTTACTGTCATGTTTCAGGATATTTTGTCTTCTGCCTTAGATCTCACTTCATGTTTATCTTCCCAGCACTCCATCCTGCATTCGGAATGGACAGCCTGTGTCAGTTAGGTGTTGATTCAGCAACTGGATCCACAAGGATGCACATCTGCATTGCTGTGAAGCCCAGTTCATTTCCAATATAAAATGCTCTACAGATAGCAATTTTTTCCACCATTACTGAATATAATGAGTCCTGGAGTGGAACTTGGCAGCTTTTTAGCATTGTGTTGCAATAACCACAAAGAAGTGAAGAACACCATCATTTCCAAATGAAAGAACATGGAATTAGATAAACATAATGCAATTCTCCGCTAAGGATGGGACACTGGAATTCTATAGGATCTTTTTTCCATATACAAATGGGCTCTTCTGAATTTCAGAGATGCTCGATGTGGCATAAATAGTCTTTTGTCAACTAAAGATTGGCCAGTCCCTGAGCTGAAGTCAAAGGGATTCACGTCACCTGAAGAAAAGATTCTTTATTTCTTGTCATAAATATCCTGTTAGGATTTGGAGAGCAGGTTTTAAAGAGGGAGTAGAAAAGAACTGTTCCTACCAAATAAATAACACAAAATATACAGCGCCAGCTATTTAGATTGCCCCCAAAGCGACTCCTTTCTCCTTTTCTCCTGAGTTTGAGCCTACATGAGAAAAGAGTGACCCCTCATTAATACCCTCCTTACAGACTGCTTATTGTTTTTACTTGTTTTATTTCCGTGCACTTGGAAATAGAAGCAATAAATTTCCAGGGAAATGAAACCCACTTATCAGATTTTCCAAGCATCAAGTTTCATATTAGCAAAGCAAGAAAAAAAATATCATTCTAACTGGGCTCTTATATAGCTGTAAACCAATACATAAAAGCGCTATCAGAGATTAAACCTTCCTGGTAGGCTCGCTGCTACAAGCCTTGAGTTTCAGTCACAAATTTTCTTGTAAGGAAGACAACAAATTTACAGAGCAAGTATTTAATGATTCGCAATCTAGGCCCCTCAAATCAAATCAATGCAGCTGACATTTAACAAGATCAAATACTATCCATGTTAGAAGCAGAATGTGGATGGGCACTGATCGTCCTTATCCTTTGCAAACCTTCTTCACCAGCTTAATTGCCTGTGTGTTCAGATTTTTTTCCCTCCTAATAAGCAGTATTTTTTTTACCTAATACTCTGACGAAAGTAAGAATTTTCTCAACTTAAAAGTTTTGTTTACTCCTCTAGAATGAATGCCTGCTTTCCTCCCCCTTTCTTCCCAGAAGACAGATATTTACCCTAATGCTGCTCTGCTAATCTCTGCCCACTCCCCTTTCTCCTTTCAATGGACCTTGCTGAGATGTGAAGTTGAACCGAAATCAGGATGGGATCAGGCAGACCGAGGAAATATCCCGGACCGGGTTCCACCATCAGTTACAGCACTATAAATCAAGATTAACGCCACCAAGTTTAGTGCAATGATTCGAGATTTAAATCATTTCAACAGGAATTGGGTTCACATAGTGAAATTCTTCCCTAGGCGTAAACACAGATAATGGAGTGGGGTGCGCAGGGCGAGACAACTGCAAACCACTGTCAAAAGGGAAAGGAACTTCTTAGAAGATTTTTGAGACCTCCTATAAGATTATGTCTGCTATGAAAACTACTGAGCACATGTGTTTATGCGTGATCCTGTATAGCTGTACACAGCATCACTCCTGTCTAACCCAGGGGCAAGAACAGAGGCTGTTAACCTTCCCTGAGCCTCATGCCTGCCTTGGGGTCACCCTGCGAACACCTCAGCCCCAGGATTTGGTTCCCGGACAGACAGACGGACTGGACTGCGCTCTGGGGCAGCACATCACACAGCCTGGAATACACTGAAGTTACTGTCAGATTTCAATGAGAAGACACTTCAGTATGCCCCAATCCCTTAATCCCTAAGTGTTATTTTTCCCACTGTCACGTAAAGGACGGTGCTTTTTCTTTCCCACCCCCCCACCTCCCTCTCTCCAGGAGCACTAAATTAGCCAAAGAAAGCAGCACAGCAGCACTGATCTCCCAGAGCAAGCGGGAGTGAAAGCAGCTCTCTTCTTTTTTTCTCGTGGTCGCCACGAGGAGGCACTGCAGCCTGCTTTATGGAAGGATTTCTTTTTCTTTTTCTTTTTTTTTTTCTTTCTTTTTTTTTTTTTTTAATTATTTAGGAAAAAGAAAACAAGAAAGAGAAGAGGAGAGGAGAGGAGAAAAGACCCAACCACCCTGGTGAAGTGTCTATTCGACACCACCACGGCTCTGGTGTCATTCCCTATTTAATGGCTGTCAGTGAGGGGGAAAGACAACGTGGTGGGTAATTAAAACCAAATTGCAGGCAGGAGATGACTGCAGAAGAATGATATTGTCATTAATACTGATTTAACATGCACCTGGGTAAGGTGAGAGAGTGCAGTGAGGGAAATCGCAAAGGCACCGAGGTTGCCTAATTTAAAGATGTAGGGTTTCCAGCCGAGGCATGTTTAAAACCCGAATAAAACCATCACGTTATGACAGCGGATTTAAAACTGAAACAAATGTGCTACATATGTCTGTTAAAAAGAAAAGAAAAAAAAATCCTCCAACCCTGTGTTCTCTGCAAAGCAAGCGCTGCATCCTCTCTGAAGTTCAAAAGTATTTTATTTTTTTTTTAAAGAAGGTTTTTTGTTGGGTTCTCTCATATCTCAGTTTCTAACGTGTTCAGCGCTTCCTCGGCTCTCACAAAGCCGGCTGCCAAGAAGGGACCTTTGTTAGATGGAGGGGGAACGAACCACTGAAAAATCCAGTCTGGCTCATGGAAAAAAAAAAAAAAAGAAGAAAGAAAAAAAAAGCCTGCTCCATTAATATTTCAGTAAGTAAAGATTCCCCACCTGGTATTTAGTGCAGGGCTGTAGTGGAATTCATTTGCAAGGAAAGGGAACTGTGGATTAGCGACTGAGACCGGAGATAAAGCAGGTAAAGTTTGTAAATGATAGTATGTTGCAGACTACACAGTTCTGTAACCTTCAAGCCCTGGCTGGATTCCTTTCTGACGCTCAGTTGCGGATTCAGGAAAAGCTCATTGTCTGCTCAGACTGTGGTTAAATAAAATGTAAATCAGCAGCTCTTAATTATAAATCAAACCACTGGATTTTTCCTAAATGAAACAATGCAAGTTCAATGCTCTGACGAGATTTTCATGATACCTAAGAATAAAAAAGTAAATTTTATAAAACTTACACTCCTCCTCCTTCCTTTTTTTCCTTCTTTGTTTCTTTTATTTTTCCTTTTATTTTTCTTAATTTTTTTTTTCTTTATTTATTTTTACTCTGGACATCAGATCATATTCAAAAGGAAGGGCAACATCTCAGCGAATATGTTGCTATAGGAGGAAATGCTCAACCTGCAGCAGATACCAGCTGCATAAACTAACTGGCAAATCTTTTGATTTCACAATAAATGAAATGCGTGCATGATGAAAATGATCACCCTTCTGCCTTCCTACCTAAGACCCAACTAATTAAAGCAGTCGTGAAGATGTACACATTGACAAAGCATATACAATATCTTGACCTCAAAAAATAAAAATAAATAAAAACAAAAGCAAAGAGAAAAGAGCTCGGGTAGAGAAAATGAAGGTGCTGCGTCCTGCCCCAAAGCCTGTTGAATTGCACAGTAACTTCCTATGAAATTCAGTAGTCTCGATCAAACTCATCACCACCATTAGCACGACAGGATTTCAGTTTCTCTCTCTTTGTTTTATTTTCCCTTTTTGTATCATTTGCAAGAATGGAAAAGGTTCAGTTAAGACTTTTAATTAGATTGAAAAAGTGTTTCTCATCTCGTTCGGAACATTTGTAGAATTCCCACTTAGCGAATTGACTGTCCATAAAATGCTCCCCTTTTTCTACCCACATTCAGTGCAGCTGATGCAGACCAGCAAACTGTCCCTGCTCCCAGTGGGCTCCTGCTCTGTGGACAGCAGCAGGCTTGCAATGCCAGCTGGAGGGAGACCGGTCAGAAAACGCTCATTTGCAGAGGGAGCCCAGCTCTGGGTCGGAATGTGCTCAGACATCCTAAAAGCCAGATGTCAAGTATGTTGAATTCTCAAAACCACAGAAAAGACGGCTGAGGGCTGACATCAGAGCTAAAGCACCGTGCCTGCCCATGGCCTGGCTCAGGCTCTGGCCGTGCCACCCATGTCACTGAGCAAGGCAAGGTGTCCTTGGCCCCGGGCCCCCTTCCACAAAGCTGATGTCAGTTCTGTCTTACTCAGGGGCACTGCTGTCTGGAGAGCAGATTTTCTGCCAAGAGGCCATGGAAGGACCCACACAAGCAGGTGCTGCTCCTCTGGGGCTGGACATGATGCCAGCTGCTGATGTGCCTTGTTGGGAGGGGCTGGCAGCAAACATCCGAGATCTGATCGAGCCAGAGCAAGTTTCGGTGACTTGCATTGAACAGACCTGGAAATCAGCTTCAGCACCACCAGCCTCTGAATTAAAACCTGCTTAGGTGATCACCAGATCATGAGCATGCTTGCCTGTTTTACTCAAACACCTGTTTTCCAATATTGTTAAAAATGGGACTCCAATGACATTCACAAACAACGTGTGTTGGTCAGATGAACATAACAGCAGCTTTTTTTGGGGGGGGGGTTGGGGGGGTGGGGGGGGGGGGTGAGGGGGGGGCAGATGAATATTTTATGGCTCAGTATTTTCCAGATCCAAGATCAGAATTCAGCTATCAATTTTCTGGACCTTGACACTTCATTTTCTTAATTGATAGTAATTTAAAAATCAAGTGACTTATTTGCAGTCTACTTTCTTGTTCAAGAAAAAAAAAAAAAGGAAAGCAGACATCTTTGTAATAGCTGCCTAGAGAAATGTCATGACAAATTGCAGCATAGATCAGAAATACTACTTAGTGAAGAGCTTAATACAAGCAGCTTAATACATAAATATGAAAAACTAGAAGCAGGAGAAAAAAATAGAATCCTAATCTCTTTTGCTCAACTTTTAAATCTCCAAGGCCCACATCCTAAAAAAACCTCCGTGCTTTATTTTACCACCAGAAGCAGTCCTTCTTAACTCAAGTTGGGAACACGAATATAAGTGACAATATTCGCTGTGATAAGACCTAAAGTCCATTTTGTAGTTGGAAATATTAGCTGTGTCTTTCCCTTTCTGTTCCACCACTTATAAAATAAATGTTACGTTATTATTGCATCTGTCTAAATAGACACATTCTGATAAGCTGCTTCCACTGCTGTATCAAAGTGCAATCTACATGTTGGGAAATGAATCATTTAAAATCTCTTTCTCACTTTGGAAAACATGCAGGAGAAATGGCTTTCTGTACACATCAGTTTTTTGAGAGCTGAGAGGGCTTTTTTTTTCCAGATAGGGGTTCATATGGAAAGCCTGCTGGAGGACAGTTAATTTATATACTTGTTTTTATACACATAATTGATCATCTTGTGATTTGATAATTTTATAATAATTCTGTAAAGAAATCCTCAAACATCTTATTTTATTTATTTTACTTTTTTTTTTTTTTTTTTTTTTGCATGTGAGGAGAAGAAAAATGTAACCCTTCAACAATTTTAATGTTTTGTTCACCTTGGATTCAGAGAAAAAACTCAAACATAAAATAAAGCCAGTTTCCAAACCACTGTCCTATATCCAATAAGCCGTGTGCTAATAAGGCTTCAAACGCCACTCAAAAGTTGGGGCAAGGAAGTGATCAGTCTTCAAAGTCATTGATAATTCATTGACAGAAAATAACAATGCTCAACCCAATAAAAGCATCTCTTCTGTAGCGAGTTGGAAATCTGACCCCGTTCCCAATAGCTGGCTGCAATAACGCTCTGAAAATCATAAAGCAATTACCTGACACTTAATACTGCGTTATTATTAGAAAACTATTTTCTTGTGAAAAAAATAATTTTCTTGTACTGCTAGAAGCAAAAGGCAAATAACATCCCTTCCACCTTTTAAAAATATTAATGCCTTCTATATTGAGTTTATTTGCTGTTGAAGTAAGAAATACACGGGACAAATCCTCCCTAGGTGCAAAGTGATATTGCTCTGTGGGCTTCCACATCACTATTTTCATTTATTCTAGGTCTGGACCTGGCAAAGTAATTTCCCACCCCCCTCTTCCCCCCAAAAAGGTAACAGCTGCCAGCAGCAAACCCAGAAACATCCAGTTTCTGTTATATTTTGCTTTCACATGAAATGGAATGTCTTCAGGGAACACACAGGCATGCTAATGAGATAGGTTCAATGGAGATAGACACACTGGGCCAGCACCTTAGCCCCTGGTCTGGTTACCCTGTGCTGCTCAGGCACTGCAAAGCGGCTGGATAGCTACTCTAAAGGGGGCATGGGAGGATTTCCATTGCATAGGGATTCTTGCTTATGAACTTTCATTAACACAGGGTTAATTTCTAAGGATGCTGAAGAGTCAAAATGTCTTGCAATCCTTCCAGGACTGCTACAAAGAGCCACTTCTGTATTTAAAAAAAATCTTGCTTGGATTCATGTAAATGTGGTTTGTTTGCAAAGGAGAATATTGAATGTTGGACTTGTTTTAACTTGGCAAATACTGTAATATTAATGTATTCACCAAGTGGATTATGAAATTTATCTTGTAATTTGTTGCTGCTACTAGTTGTCATTTTTGATTCCCGGAAAAATGAAATAAGATTTAACTTCAAAAAGTTCTTCTTTATTACCTAATTAAATAAAGGTGGCAGATTAATTGACTAATTGGTGCTCGTGTATAGATGGAGACATATGGAAAGGATTTAAGATTAGACATATGGAAGGGATTTCTAAGATCTGTAAGACTGTGAGCAGCATTTTCTCAGATGTTTTGTATACAACACGTGACCTGCACAAAATGCTGCATTCAGCATATAAGCCAGATTCATAAATGCGTGCATCTGAAATTCAGCCTCACGGACACATTCACAATCAGCAAAATGCACCATAGCCGTTCCGTTTTGGACACAAACACGGCAACAGAGAGGAATCTTAAATACATATTAAATAACAGTAATTTTGTTAGGGGCAGAATCTACCATTCACACTCCTACTGAGTTATATCCAAGCACTTGAAGCACATGAGAGGTGGGGAGAGAAGGATGTAAGTCGCCCTCTTTCAGTATTAATTCACAGGGAGACGGTCTAGACAGAGGAACTCGATGCCACAATGCATACAGATTATATACACATATCTAACACATATAATACATATAGCCATGCTTGCAGCAAAAAAAAAAAAAAAAAAAAAAAAAAAGAAGACAAGCCCTGTAAGAGAAAAACAGCTCTGTTTGGTTAGGTTAATGGGTTGCAATATCCCTGCCACATCTGCAATGGTTTTAGAGGATTTATACCTGTAGTGAAGCAGAAGACGACCGCATTGCATTATCTTCTTTAAAATAAATACGATATATTCTTGAAATACTGCTTTGGTCAAGTGCCTGGGATTCTTGTTCAACTCTAGCAAAGACTTTGGCTGCAACTCAGTATTGTAATGCTTATTTGGAAACTCTAATGAAGCAACTTGCTATGAGAAAAAGATTGCAATTTCTTTCACAAAAAAAAGTCATTGCTACACTGAAAACGACATTTGAACTTGGGATTTGTCTAAATGCAGTGATGAAATCTTGAAACTCTGTAAGCATTTATCAGCTAGAAAACTACTCACACGGGGCTAAGCCAGCAAAGATGACGCTACGTAAACCCACCATAGAAACAGGAATATATTTTTCTCAAAGACAGGTAGAAAGCCAACAGTCACCATGTAGATAAAGGAGGTACTGCAGAGAAGTGTGGGAAGAGTCAGACTTTCCAAGTCCAATAGAAATAACCCTATTTATTTTTCAAAATTCCTGACATGAAATTGAAATCGCCTCCATCAATGATCTTGGACCGCTCACAGCTCAATTCTTTCCATTAGTGATGCCTCTTACAGCCTCATCCCAATGCCCCCAGAAAGATCTGCATGTCAGGATATTAAAAGAACTGTTTTTTTCAGTTTCTAATGGTAAGAATGCCTGGAAGTAAGGAATGATACATTTCAAGATACCGATGCAGTTTATCTGCTGGTATGCGGGTACCCACTTCTGGCCTTACCTTCCCTTATTTATTTACCTAACTGTAACAGTATCTCTTAGTGAAAATATGCACAAGTACCCATAGTGCCCACAAATAATGAATAATGAATTTGAAGATAGTGATACTGTCCTTCAATTTACTTTTCTGGAAATAGCAAAATACCACAGTCCATCAAAGCTAAAAGCCCTAACTCCTCCTAATCCTAGCCGTAACCTTCACCCGGACCCGGACCCTGACTCCAAAGATGCCTGGGAATTCAGCACTGCCTGCAAATCAAAAAGAATAATTACCTCAAAGCTAGTGATATTTTGCTTGTTTTATCTCCAGGATGGCGAAGTATCACACTCATCTTGACTGCTCTCTCCCTGCTTTTTTCTGACTTGTAGAACTGCAGCTTAAAAAGGAAAACCGCATACGGTTTCCCACCCGAAAACCCAACATACCACAGCTTGTGACACTTAACACTTCTCCTGACCCCAACCCTAACTCTAACCTAAGTAAGCATGGGAACTGAATACAGACGGACAGCTTATTCATGGTTTTTGTTCACCTGTCTGAAAGTTGCAGAGGACCGAGTCACTCCTGCACTACTGACCCCACTTTTCCCAACCTTCCATAGTGATGGGAACCTCTGACAGCCTGAAACACACGGTGGGAGATCAGGCAACAGGCAAAATACAGGGTTTCAAGCCAGCATGCCCAAAGCAGTGACACTTATGGTAAGCATTTTATTAAAAGCCTCTCAAAAAGCGTATTAAATAATTTAGGAGTCCTTACTTTCAGAAGTCTAAGAAAGCAGGCACAAACTAACCTCAGAAAGCACTAATTTTAATGGAGGGAACAGCGTATGCCAATTTTGTCACTGTTAGCTGGAGAATAAACCAGATCGTAACATGCCACGAGGAAGCAAAGCAGTAAAAATACATACAAAGACACACTGATAACACTATAAATAATTTCTGAATGCTGCTTTCAGGAGAACTAAAGAATGAAAGGGGAAATACCTGTTAGCAAGTGTTATTTTTCAGAAGATTATAACCCAGCCTTCACATTCACTGGTACAACGACTCCAAATTCCCTTATCAACTCAACATTTTAAACAAAAGTCATGCAAAAGACTGAATCAAGACTTCTGGACTTCAGAGCAATACAGTTGATATCAAAGTAAGCAGTAATAGTGCCCTAAAGGACCCTAAAACCCATTGACAGACCCATGTTTCCCCTAGGCTCCTCTCAGCTGTGACTGTGTGCTGTTTCCAAATCTGAGCTCTACGGACTCAGGTTAGTATCTCATATTATTCCTACTTTCTCACACATGCATCAATGCCCTACAGCCGATCCCTTTCTCTAACATAGGAATCACAGATTGCTGCAGGGTGACTCCATAAACAGATGTCCCAAATATGAATTAAATGAAAAAAAAAAAAAGAAAGAAAGAAAGAAAGAAAAAAAAAAAGAATAAGATTTGAAAAGCAAAACTATCACTCCTTTAATTGTAGTTTCTGATTTTGCAGGGCAGATCTTTGTATTTTCCTGCAATCCCACCCAGGTTGCCCATTCCCAATTTACAGGGCCCCGCACGCCTCTCCACGCACCAGCTGTGGCAACTGAAAGTAATTATCACTCCAGACACAATAAGGTGTTAAAGGTAGTGGCGAGCATTTTGTGCAAAAAGAAAAAATTAGGAAGAAGGGAACCCGATGAAAGGAGATTAGTGTCTGTTAGTCTTTTGGAGAGGAACAGGGGAAGCAAAGAGGGGGAACGAAATAATAAATAACCCCGTTCCTAAGGGAATACTTGCATATGCAGCAGACAATGAAATAAAAGTTTTCTTTGAAGAGTGAGTTCCTTTTTGTATGAAGTAAGCGGTACCAAATGAAATCACAGAGTTATGTTACACTTGGTGTATAACTGATCAAAAGAGTGACAGGATGGAATTATGAGAACAGAGCCGGAAAAAAAAAAAAAAAAAAAAAAAAAACAGAATTAAAACAAAACATACTTTGGAAAATAACCTCCAGCACCCACAGAATGGGAATAACCCCCCGAGAGCTCCCAGAGGCTGTATTTTAGGAGAAGCTCATCAGACCATTTGATACCTGTACTGAACTTCTTTTGTGAAGCGGGATTAAAAGGGGAGAGCGCGAGTGTGCGGAGGGGAGATCTTACTGGGAAAGTTGTCAGAAGCAAAGCAGAGATGGCAAGGAGAGCACGATTTTGCTCCCAGAAATGGCAGGGAGGTCGGGTCCATTCTGACGCTCCGTCTCTTTCCAGGGTATCTAATTTACAGTGAAGCCCCCGGGACTGCTGTCATCGGCACTAGTAGGAGTGAGATCACAGCCTGAGGATTCATTCATTTTCTGAGAAAGTAGATTTTAGTACAGCAAGGAACTCACATAAAGATTTCTATGAAGAATAAGGTACGAGTATGCTGAGAAATATTACTGTACAAAAGCGGTAGCGGGAATAGATTTTTTGAGCTCTTTTCTATTTCTGCAAGGGGGACAGGTTTATTTATACAGTTAATAGCTGCTCATTTTGATCTCTTTTTCCTCTGAATTAATTCCTCTAATGATTTACTGCCCACTGAAGTACAAGCGTGGTCATTCCCGAGCCTTCTTCAGACGTGGTCAGCCCTGCTTTGGGGCAATGTTCTGGTGCGATACGTGAATTCAGTGAGAAGCCCTTCAGCTAGCATCTCTAATACATGCTGCATGCCAAGAACATGCACTCTTTACATTGTGTAACTTCACACCTTAGCTTTTAGCACACTAATTTCTTTGGGAAGCCCAAAATGCTAATCGGTGTACTTCCCCTTTACTCAAGTAAAGCAAAAGTAGAACCAGGCGTGGAGCAATGTGAAATATTTCCAAAGAAACTGCACTCAGCTCACCTGCTTTTTCAGAAGATTCCCATTCAAAGTTCAAAAAATTAACATAAATTGCAGTTTATGTAGCATTTAAAGCAAAGGCTGTTTTGTGCAGTAGTACACAAATTCACGTGTTTTCACATTGATTTTCTGGTTTTGAATAGCTCTGACTTCAAGCTATACAGAGCTTACCACTTGTGTTTTGGACAGGAGATTTTGAACACTGCAAAATCTCCACAAATGTGAGCAATTACATATTTAAGCGAACAGTTGTGATTTGGTTTGGGTTTTGTCCACAAATCTCTGCAAACCAAATGACATCCCTATTGGCAGAGCATAAGAACCTTTCTAGTGCCCCTTGCAAAACATCTTCCAGCCTCATGGAGACAGAAATTAACTCAGATGTTCCAGAGTAAAAAGAAACACCCGAGGCCAACTGGAAAGCATCATCACATACAGCACAGCAGGCCCGCAGCACTGCCTCTTGCTGTACCTTCCCTGGTATTTCTCTCTCAGCGGTAGGAGAAAGGTGGTATTGACAGGTGACTAAGGGAAGCAGAGGTACATGTAAGAAAGTCAAATACTTCCTGATCCAACATTTATCTGCTGCCTTTTTTTTTTTTTTTTTTTTTTTTTTCTAGTTTGTTGATCAAAAATAAGATGGTACATTGCCTTAGAGGGCAGCCATCTGGAACTGAAATAAGAATGAAGGACTCTCCCTGGACTTCTGGGGGGAATACAGGCATCTATGATTATGCTGTTTCTTTAGAAGTCTGTTTCTTGAGTAAAAATCCTCTCTCTGAAACCTCCATACCTGGTGCCAGAAACAAACCATGACACGTTGGGGCAGCACACACCTCCTCAATGCACACACACACACACACACACACAAACAAGCTGATCTGTGCTCGTGCCACAGATAGCTCCATCAGTCCAATTCATTTTCAAGACACACATCAGCTCTAGAACTTTAGGTCAGGTACCTATATTCAATGACTGCGTGGTGCCCATTTCTGAAGCTGCAAAACAGTCTAAGCAGAAATTTTTTTGTTAAAGAAATACTGTGAGGAAATAAGCCAATCCACAGTGAAAAAAAGCTACCTTATCCAGGTTACAGTAACTAAAATCTCTGTATGAAGAAGTTTAGGGATTACATTTCTATAGGAAGTAGAGGCTACTCATTTTGGTTAGGAGTCTATTCCTTCCAACAGTTACACATGTAGTTAAGTGCTAGTTACTTCTATGTGCACACACATTGATACAAGTGACTCCAGAGTACCCACAGGTGGGCACACGAACATCAAGTGACCCAGTGGTGGGAACTCACTAGAAGAACTATTTTTCGGCTCAAAACTGTGCAGCATGTGGAGGCTATAAATATGTACTACAACAAAAACATTCAATGGTATTGCACTGTTAACACACACCATTACAGTGAAGCCTTGTAATGCATCCTTTGCCACTTTTTCTCATATTATGAGAACATTTTTTAAGGGCTTCATCTTTCCCTGCAGCAGAAACCGCCTTCTGGAAAGAACAAGGCCAAAAGCATTATCTGGTGGTATTGGTTCACCTGCACAGTATGTGCATGAAAGGCAACACCACCACTGCGCTCCTCTGGATGTGAGATGGGGCAGTTAAGGGAAGGGAATACTCAGTAAATCTCCAGAGCAATTCCTTTCTCAGCCCTTTTGCTAAATATTCAAATTGGAAAAAGATTTTCAGAAGTAGACGGGGAGGAGTCCAAAATTCAGTTGATCAACAGCCAGTGATTCAGATATTAAATTTTTTGTGATCCATCGCTTCATCTCTTTCTGAGATTGCCTCATGGGGAAACACTACAAAATAAAACTTCAATACTACCATAAGCTCCAAATAAAGCATTTCTCTTTGATTGCCTCTATCTCATCTGTCTGCTTAGATTTGTGTGTCTAGTTAAGTGAATACAGAAGACCATACACTTGAAATGAAAACTACACAGAGTACACTCTTGACTTGTTACCATAATTTACCTTCTAAGTGGAACCTCTTATGAGCCTACTCAATTATATTAAAAATGACTGCGCCTTTATTTCGACACTGTGTACACACTGAAACATGCATTCTAAAATCCCGAGCTGATGTAAAATTGCAGAGCCTCATCAAAATGCAGAGGGCATTCCTGATTTACACCAGCACATGCAGGGCCCCCAGAACCTTTCACACCGCAACTTTTCCCATGGGGAGCAATACCAGTGCTAAGCAATAAAAAGAACTTGGTTTTATATCTAATGTTGATTTCTTTCCCAATCTGAGACTTTATTTCATGCTTTTTCATGCAACAATACCTTGAATGCACGGCAGATTTACACTGAAAAACAGAGTTTAAAAATACTTGTTAAATGCTGAAGGCTTGACAGTTCCTTTAAATAATACTGAAAAAAAATGCACAAGAACATTTTGGTAGTGGAATGAAAAATGCTGCAGTTTACAGCTCTATATGTCACAGAGAAATTAGTATAGATTTTTTTCTGGGGACACTGTCAGAGCTGGCAGGCCTAAAATTAGACCTACCAGGTATGCACTTCGCACTGTCCCTCAGGTCTGCCTGTCAGCTCCCTGGGAACACGATTCCTGTATATTTCAATAGCCCTCCTGCTCCGCGCATCCCGCAGAACAAAGCCGACGGGCAGAGCGCGGCGCTTCGTGACACGCAGATCTGCAATCAGGAAGCAACCCATCACCTTGGGGGCTGCTCCTGCCAGGTCACCTATTTGAAAAGCAGTGTTATGTTGCTCGGAAATAAAGAAACATTTATGTGTAATCTGGAACAGCGGAAACAGAGACACGGGCGGCTGTGCTATTTTAAAATATTCAGAGCTATTTTGAAGTGATAATCAGATATGAACTGAAAAAAAATCAATGAGTTCTCCGGTGATAAACTATCAATATTAAGTAAAGGTCAGGAACAGTCAGCTTTTGTTTGTCTTGGGTTTTGCTTCGTGCAATTGACATTAATTCATTTTAAACCTGCACCGTTTGCCACTATGTGTATTTTTAAACAAAACCTGACAGTAGGTCTCATTTACTACATCATTTACCTTCTTCCAATTACGCAAATGACTGAAGTTGACAGTGGTGTGTTTTTGAGTATAAATATGATAATTTACTACTAGAGAAGATAGCACGATCCTCTTTATTCTGCCATGCTCTGCTTGCAATGCTGCAGAATCTTAATTGAATTATTGGAAAACGGTGTCTTAAGAAATGTTTTGGGCTGTATTTCTGGAAAAAAAAGAAAAAAGAAAAAAAAAAGAAGAAGAAAAAAAAAGAACAGCTCTTGGAGTGTTTTCTTTTCTTCTGCCGTGTGTCCTTTTGCTCCCGCTTTTCATCCATTCTGGTATAACCGACTCTGTCTGGATCATGAGTTATCATTGGCTGCCAGTGGAATGCTACAATGCAATTTGTCTTATTGAAACATGGGCTAGCCCCACATGGCTGCAAAGAATCATTCACTTTCTAATAAATCAAACATTTGCTAAAATTCCTTCTTTTCTGACACAAAACGGTGGGGCAGACAATGTCGCTTGCGAACTGGGAGGAGACGGTGATAAAAAATGCCTTTTTTTTTGTTCAGCACTACTGAATTATTCTGTGATTAGTGAATTGCAGCTACTGAATCCAAGCTCACATCCTTGCGAAGTTGGCTGGTATTTTTTTCCTTTCAAATGCAATCGCTGTACTGTTTGTGTACTGTAAATAAGATGTCTCTACACTTTACCTAATTATCAACATTGTTTTTCCATTTAACAGAATCACAATCCTAGCTCCTTTTGAAATCACTAGAAATTTTGTCATGAAAACATGCAATTTCTGAAGCTACGCTATTCTGTTCCTGACAATTTTTCAAAACTATTTATCTGACAGAGGCCACAAAAACTGTGGAATATGAGGGGCTCAAAGAACAATTATTCTTTTTTTTTTTTTTTTTTTTTATATCACTAAAAGTGTGAAAGTTGCTGTAAGTGTCGCTTCCCAGCAGCTGTAACTTTTCCACCAAACCTTTGGAAGTCCAGCTATTTGGAGGGGACATCTGGGATTTCCAGCAGTGCATTATGATGTATTTTGAACTGAGGAAGTGACATTAAAGGCTATGCAGGAAGAAGCATATGGTGGGATAAATCCTGTCTATCAAAGAGCAGTCTACACCAACTGCAAGTGAACAGCTTACAGTTGTGTTCGGCTCTTGCATTAAGTTCCTAACTAATCTCTTTTAGGATGGCTTTACTACCAATCCCATTTTTAAATGCATAGCATTGTAAGGGCCTCTCACACTCTTAAGGCTGCTCATTCCTCCTGTTAGGATGTTGAATTTCCCTCATCAGGAACATCTTTCTTATAAAACATTCATACTTGCTTACCAAACCAAAGCTGCCTTTTATCTTATGATTTAGGAAGGGGAGGGAATTGTGGCTCCCTTATATCAGTTTATGATCCCAAGATTTAGAATCTGTATGGAATCTGTACCATATGTTTAACTACAATCTGTGCAAACCTTGCTAAGAACACACGCCTGTAGTGCAGCCCAAACAATCACGCAATGCTGAAAGGTAGCGGGAGGATGAATTTCCACCAAAAGGTCAGCACTGCTTTAAAAAAAAAGCAATGACAGTCATCAGGAAGCACTGAGGCCCTTCCATGGCAATGCAAAAATAAACTTGTTCATGAGTCACAGGTCAGCTTCAGACATCTCCTGGGACATGAAGGAAGGCAGGACCCTTAGGGAAACCCACACTGAGCAGTTAGATCTGGTCACATCTGGATCCACCCCACAAAAGAGAAGGCCACAATTCCTTCACCGCATCACAGAATTTACCTGACATCCTTCAGACTGGTTTGAAGGCAGTTTCACCCTACATCCTGGCTAAGGCTAGTGCTTGAGCAAGAGACATACGATTAATGCTCCTAAATGCAGCTACACGAGCTGAGAGCTCCTTCACTGACTATCACCATTTTTAGCAAATATTGCTTATTTCCTTTGGCCCATTTAAAGAGTGCCTCCCAGGATGGGATTTCTCTTGAGGATGGAGTTTTACAGGCAACTTACAAAAGAGTGTAGAACTGACTTGCACACTCAGATCAGGCAGGGATTTCTGCAGAAAACCTGCCTTCCAAATGTCGTTTGTCACCATAAAACCACAAAACTTCTTCCTGGCTTCCATAGGCCAGAATCAGACTCAAAATGCAAGAACACAGCCTATTATAAAAAACTCCAGACTGCAAATGTGTGATCAAATATTTATCACAGCACTGTCTAGCACCTGGGAATTCACACAGAAAAAAAATCAAAAAAACAAGACAGTAAGAGGTTTAACAGAACGAACTGCTTTTGCATGACATTAACTATGGTCAAGGTCAATTTAGGCTGAGTCTCTACAGTGTACAGCTTTTACTTTTTTTTTCCCCCCTCCAATTGCAATAACAATGATTAAGAACACGCTAGAAACAGGATTTCATCTGAATGAGTTTGCTGTGATTTAGCCTGTTTATGTTTAAAGTCATGCACCAGTCTGGTTCTAATTCAAGATATTTACTGGCACCTATATAGGAAAACTCCATTCTTTTTCCAGCCATTCTTTTGATGTAAACAAAATCTTTGTCCTGCAGCTATATCTTAACTATGTTGGAAGGTACAATAGCTACGCAATATCATATGCCCTTCTGTCAGTGCATATATTATTTTTGCCAACTTGTAAGTAAATTAGCACCTATAGGCAGTCTACTTATAGAAGCTTAATCACAGGACTGGGCAAATTCTTGAGTTCCTCTCCCCACAGTGTTACTCATGCTCTGCGTGATCCCAAGGCACTTAGGAACCTCACTGACCCCCCTTGCCTCATCTGCAAAGTAGGGATAACAATATGGGATGGCGGAAGGATGCAGCCATAATATTTGTAAAGCGCTTTGAAGATGCTGAGAGTGCCAAGTGTTATCGTGGTTTCTAAGCTCTGAAATGTTTAATATGATTATGTGCACACATAATTTTTAATGGTAATTCAGAGTGCAAATTAGAGATGATATTTACATTTCTTCCAGGCAAGCTTAATTTCCAGTTATCAAGGAAAATATCTATTGCACAAATAGGGTATCGGTTATTCAAAAGTTCCCTTAGGGCCTACCAGTTCTATAGCATGCCATTTTTTTAAGCTGTCCAAGGGATGACAGACTGCAGCAGTTCCCTCAGAGTTATTATGGATTACTGATGAAACAATAACCAGAAGTAACATTTCCCATCAAAACTGGAGCCTAGGGTTTTTGCTGTTGTTATTTTTTCTCCTAACAACACATGCTTTCCTAAATACCTTGCCTTCATTCATACATAATTTGCAAACCTGCATGCACAACCCCTGAAAGGATAATTCAATCCATAATGGACTTTTTAAAGCTAAAGCCTGTATTTCTTGTACATTGAAATCTCAGAAATGTTGCCCTTTGCAACTAGAAAATACAGCATTTCTGTTTGCTAAAGAAAACCATCTGAGGATGAGTGTATTTATTAATCAGCTTCTATTGAAGCTTCTAAACTGCAGCACTCTTGACTCTTCAAGAGACAGCGATGCAGATGTCTAAATATCTGGCCTGTGACTGATGGCCAGAAGAGAGGTGGTGGCACAACCTGGAGGCAGGATTTACTAAGAAAAGATCGAGCAGTTGGAGTTCTGTTCAGTTTGCTTAGCAGTGACCTGAGGAAGGACTGTGCAGCCTGCAGAGCTCTAGTCAAAATGCCTGCATAACCTTAAGCAAGTCATTAGTACATGAGCCTACAAAGTGCTTAGCTCCACTGGAAGCAAAGAGAGCTGGTCAGCTAAATGCTGCTGGGGCTCCGAGTGGTAGTCTCTATGCCTCAGGTTTTCACCAGCAAATCGGATACAAGACTGTGCACCTTGTAAGTGAAAGGGGAGTCTCTGATGAATGAACAATTGATTAAATTCAGGCTTTCAGATACTATAGCAAGGACCATAGAAAAACTTTAGTTAGGGAGGATCGACTTCTGAATTTCCTTTTAAATGCTAACTTACACATTCAACTTCAAATCTGTAATACAATAGAATCAGAGTGCCAGAACGCTGACTCCGAGGGAAGGCACCCCAGTGCCATCTCGTCCAACAGTCCCTGCTCAAATCAGGGGCCAGCAGAGCAGGCTGCTCAGACCTGTGCCCAGCTGGTTTTCCAAGAACAGAGAATCTTTGTGCAACCTGTTCCACTGTTCGCTCACCCTCAGAGGAAGCAGCATTTTCCTACGCTTAAATGGACTTTGCTCTAACAGCAATTTGGTACGTCAGCAATATTCCTAAAAGACAAACAGCACCTCAATAAAATGTTCTCCATGTCACACGAAAAGCAAGACAATAAATAACCTGAAGCAATGTGCTTGGATCTCTATATCTCAAACCACAGATCCTCAGCTCTGTAAGCTGCCTGGCACAATGGCTCAGGATGATCTCAATATTAATGCAACCATGTTTGAATCCCCATATTAATCAGTTTGCATCCTGTTTTCCATCACAGTCCTTTAGGGATATATAATAGCTGCATCTCATAGGAAATCTTCACGTAGAAGAATATTTGGGCAGAGTTTGAACAATGAGCCTGAGATACGATTACTGAGGATACTCTGATTGAGGTATCCAAAAAGGTACATGTGAAGTTCTCTTGGGTATATCAACTAGAGGCACAGTCATGGCAAGGACTTGAGCCCACTCACATCCTGTGGGTCTAATTCCCATTCATACATCGCCAGACTGGAGACAGTAATGGGGACAACACATTTTCATCAGACTTCTTCCAAAGTATGAGATTTTGGAAAAACATCATGCTAATTTTAATGCAGCACAATTATTATTCCATGCTCAGTTAAAATCCTGACAGCTGGTTTAATTCACGGCAGATTCTCTAAAACTTTCTCAGATTTTCTCCACATACAGCTTACCTCAAATGCCTGGACTTCCTTGGAAAAAGTTGTGAAATATACACATTTCAAAATGGAAAAGCAGAGATACAACACTGTGAGACCGCCAAACTTACCCAGGAATCTCAACTAAAACATGTTCAAAATAAATAACTTGTCAGGATGTGTACACTACATCTGAATTGGTGAGATTTATTGAAGATGAGTTTAACACTTCTCTTTCAGAAAGAATGAGGTTGTCTGAAGCTCCCAGTCTGCCTTGTGCTCCCAGATTCACATGCACACACGGCCGTGTATTTTCCTTTGGATTGCACCAGGTAACTGTGCAGCACTCTTAAACACTGAGCATGTTGTTTCATGCCTTTCATTTAAAGGCTCATTTTCATTGAGTTTAATGTCCTCATCCACCACAGCCAGAACAGCTTTTGTTTTTCATTTCATTTATTTTTGTTTTCTTCTTTTGTTTAGAGAATGAGAGACCTCCCTCTCTCCTTTTTGCCGTAACCCTTGCATCCTCTCTCCTGACAGTAAAAAGGCAATGCATAACACACACTCCCTGTGTCACTATGAAGGGCGGGGAGAGAAAAGGGGAAAAAGCCTTAAACTATCACACCACAAATGTTTAGTTTGTTTAATGGATAACATTTAGAAAGCTACCTGTAATAAAGGCCTTTCCATTCAAACAATGCACGCATTAAACAACGGATCCCAGTTTGGGACTTTGGGAGTTCCTGGCCGATTGCTAAGACTTCAAACTCTCCCCACTCAGGGGAGGTCGGAAATGTCAAAATCTTCTGTCATCCCACTTGTCATATCACATCCCACAAAGGAACATGGAAGCCATCATCCACTCTGCTGTGTATTGTCATGAAACCCCATAAATACTTACTCTCCATAAACAGTAACAGCCCAATTAAAGAGCTCTTTACCAAGCGTGATCATTTTCAGACAGAAAGTATTGATTTACCCACCTATGGGCACTGCATAGAAACATCTCTTAATGAGAATGATAGTGACCTCTGAACCCTGCTCTTTCACCCCGTAATATACTCTCTCAATTTTCTGTTAAGTGGTCTAGTGGCACATCAGCAGAGATGGAAAGACACTGATTCTTTAATGTCGACACTGGAAGGCTCGAAAGGAATGCTCAAATCTTCATTGTAATGGGAGGTGAACAGAAAGGTCAGTTATATGCAGGGCTTTCAGCTTGTTTGACAAGGCTTCTTTAATAAGTGAAACATTGTTGGGGTACACTTGTCCGTCAACTGCCTTTGGCACTCAGCACTGAGGCCAAACACAAACATTCACTGTCTCGTTGCCTGGTTCTGGAGACATTTCACCCGTCTGAAAACCCTTGGCAAAATTTACAGATTGGTTGTTTTTGTTGTTTTTTGGGGTTCCCCCCCCCCCCTTTTTTTTTTAACCTCCTCAGTGATAGGAAGCGGGGAAAAAAAAACCCTCTATTCTATTCTGCTCAGCAACTTGAATTTGAGAGCTTACTGCACGTGTAATTGACAACAGACATGGTGTGCTAAAGCAGCGCATCCGTTACTTTGATTAATCCTCCTTTGGAGTGTGATATTGTTTGATATACAGTACAGGGCTGACACAGGTTACTGTAATGCCACTTTACCAAACAGATTACAAAACTGTGCAGGGAGTACACAGCATTCGTGCAGATAAATGCACACAAGAGGAAATTCTAACAGCTTTTAATTTCCATGCTTTTCAGTTTTATTGTTGTAAATGCAACTGTTTATTGGACTAATGACACAGGCTGGCTCGACTGAGTCAATTACACCAGTAGGCACTTGGATCAGATATTTTGCCTGCCTTCCATTTGCAATGTCTATGCTTCTGATATTTGACTAAATTACATTGCACTGTGGTGCACTGGCACTTGCCATATGTTATATCTCAGAGCATTTTAAAGGACAATAAGAAAAAATAATAATATATAAGATGTAGTTCAAAGTTGGGACATGGGCGAGTGTGTCAATCATTATGAGCTACATTCAGCAAATAGCCCAGAGTGTTGCATTATTGTGTCCTCTAATCTGTGGTGGTGTTAAATGAGTAGGAAAGTTGGTAAGGATGCCAAGAGACACTGGCTGCCCTAAACTGTGTTATTATTTGTGCATGTCTGCAAGTGCGCATGGCTGTTTGGTTTGGGGCAAGAGGGATATCTGGTGAATTTTAGTACTCGTGGAAGTTAGACTCTAATAGCACCATCTGGCCCACCACACAGAGCTCTGCAAACTTCCTCCACACAGATCTGCCAATACACTTCAGTTCTGACCTCCAGCACCCCTTCAATTCCAGTAATGAGTCTGCAACATCTCTTGAGAAGAAACTGTCAATTGTTCTGATTTCAGCTAAATTGTGTTATGCTTAGCAATGTGGGCAACTGCCCACTAGTGACTAGGCTGAGGCCACTACACTCCAATCTGAACCTTGCCTTCTGGAGGTGAAGAGCTTGTTTAATAAACCCAGGCACCATTTTACAAGCCCCATCTCCTTTGTACTTCATTCACTCATCAAAAAGATGCAAAGCAAATCTGCATCCAATTCCAATATCCAATTCAAAACAGAGTACGACAAGGGTATGTGACTTTTCCTTTCGGACCTTTCTGTGATGCTGAGAATTCTGAGTTTTAAGCACCGGCACTGACTGTACGAAGAAGAACTTCTCGTGCAAGTCGGTTTATTATGCATGCATCACTACTCAGGATTAAATTCCAGAATGGGGCTGCAAGACCTGCCAAATTTGTTCTAAGCAAACTAGATAATAGTAACAGCAGTCAATTTGTATGTCACTGAATTTTTAATATGAACCAAATTCCAATCTCAACATTTTTACTATTGCTGTTGCTTGAGATGGTATTCACACAATATATTATAGTACTTACAATAATCAGTAAGAAAGAAATAAAACCATTCTTAAGAGTATTAATGATCCGCCTAGATATTCCTTTCTTATGTTTTATGTACAAATTAGACCTGGGCCTTTGTTGTTAAATAGCAACTTTCTAACACAGAATTGCGCAGCAGTACTGCTTGAAGTTTCCCCATTTGGTCTTAACAGAGGGAAGTTATGCTAAATTTATGAACTAAGCATTAATCAGACTTGATCAGGTCTAGGGCTTGATAGAGACTAGCCTAAGAGCTCTTTAAATGCACAGTTTGAGATGTTTCGAAAAGAAGGTGCAAGAAATTATGATGGTTTGGGGTAACTTAATCACTCCACGATCTTATTTTTCTTGTCATGAATTGCATGAAACACGAGGTTTTGTGCTCCTTTCAAAATGCATTAGCATTAAATATTTTAATTATGGATATTCTTACTATCAGTAAGGATGTTAAAATTCTCCCTAAGTCTTGGTCTCAGATCTGGTAACTGAGATTTGCAGCTCAATGTGAACATTTGGCTACAGCAGTTTCGCCCAAATTAAACGAATGTACAATATTAACAAGTAATCTAATTAAATGCATGTTACTATGTTTGTGTATATTCTACAGTCCATGCCACCTACCATAAAAGTATTAGAGCTCATCAGCGCACAGAATATTGCCTTCAACTCCAGTAAAAGGAATAATTTCCCTGCAGGGTAGTAACACTCTTCAACGTGGCGAATAGCCACAGGCTGCGGGGTTGTGACTTTATGGTAAATAGCTACCTCTTTCATCAACAGAGCAATGAATTGGAAGAGCCCCTGGTGAAATGTATGAGGGTAATTTGATTTCTTCAGGTATAAACACGCAACCCACTCGTTTTCAGGCACCGCTAATTAGGCTGGGTTATCCAGATGCCTTGGGGTAATTATTTTGGCTGTACTTACTGATAGCTGGGAGGGTTGCGAATGTCAGCCGTGTTCTTTCCCACCTTTGGCCACAGTCCCAGTGATTCATACGGCAGTGATCCTAAGCAAGCATCCATTCTAAGGGGCATAATTCTACTCCCTCTATAAACATGTCTAATCCTCAGCTTCCATTAGGGTTAGAATTATCTAACTGATGGTCAAACACACAAGCAAAGCAACATCTCCATTTCTCTGTGTGCCTTTGAGTGAAAAAGCTAAGAGATAAAGCTTGCTTCCCTTTCTTTTACATGCTGTTAAAGAAAACTATTTTTCAGGCCAGGGTGGTTAAGCCATTCTGTCCAGTGAAAAAAGTTACTGTAAATTATATATCTAATATGGATCAGGAACGTGAGGTATTTAAGTATCCATTTTATTTACTAATGGCTTAGCTTAATTAGGGAGAATTTAAAAAAAAAAAAAGGAAAGGAAAGGAAAAAAAAAGAAAAAGAGAAGGAAGATTTGGCAAGAAAGCAAGTATAAGCAAAAGAAACCAGTATTTCCCTGATAAAACAGAGCTACATCTGGAGCAAAATGCTGCAGATCTGTATGCAACACAACCACTGAATACAGCAAAGCCAATGAGTAAGGCAAAGCCAACCACTTTCAGACACCTGTCTAGACTGTGTGATCAAACACTATGAAATTTGGACTACGGCATGCAGAGCAGCTAGTTGCACCTCTAAGAGGACTTAAAGGACTCTTAAAGGATATTCTTTCCATTTCCAGAAACAGCAAAACAGAATCCTTGTGGTATCACCATTCCCCTGTGCATCCAACGCCCTCCTCTTTCCATACTTTTGGAAAGTGCCTTTGCTCCCACCTCTTTCACTTTACTTTTTACTTTGGAGATCTTCATGTAACACAGGCAAAACTTGGAGGATAATGTGCAGCTCTGAAAAAAGAGGGGAGAAATTGGAGCTACTCTGCACTGTTGTGAGAATGCAAAGTTGTTTCACTCTAGCATATAATGCAGGATTTTCTAGGGATAATGGGCAAGTTGAAATGTCATGTTATATCGCCAGGGTGCAAGCCTGAAGATGCTCCTAGCTAGCCCTTCTCTGAGCAGCTTGCTCTTTGAAGTTGTATCCATCATTTCACACCAGAAATGTCAATTGAGTGGACCTCTGGTATGGATAATTGATTTTCAGGGACCTGTCTAAATTACACAAAGAATATAACATACTAAAACAAGCGCAAGACTAGCAATTGTTTAGAGCTGGCATCAGACAAAATAATTCTTTGACACTTGATGAAAATAAACTATTTTTAAAATATAAATACACATCAGTATGTATCCCTATACTTAAATCTTGAGCCTGGAAATAAATTATCTGTTTTGCCTTTTAAAATGATATGTACATGGACAGAGGTACATGCATGACATATTTGCATACCTACACTTAATCTGGACACTTTTTTCTATTGGAAAAGGTTTGGCAAAGTTGAAATAGATTCACAATAGTTTTATTCCAAGTGGAACTGTATTTTTAGTTTAAAAAAAAATAGCCATCTGAAAGAAATTCTCCTCTTTTAGTTGGAAATAACTGCAAGTTTGAGGGTGTAGGGATGTGCCGCTGAGATCTGCACAATTCAGCAAGAACACAAGAGAAAATCCTGCTCTCCCAAGACAAACATTCACAAAGGCAGAGAACAGAAAATAGCTGTGCAGGGTTCAATAGCTCTGGGTAGTTTCTGTATCTCACGGCTTGGCTCCCTGGAACACCAAGAAGGGGCTCAGAAAGCCCCGAAGTTTCTCACTCCTGCTCCAGAGCAGTGAGGGCACAACTCCACGGCTGTGAGCATCTGCACGTCTCAAACCTCCAGCAGTGCAGATTTGTGCTCATTTAGCAGCGGGAATAATACTGCCCTTCACCTGAGCACAGCTGAAGTGGAGAACTGAAACATTTTTGGGAGCTGTACTGTGTGCAGTTTGGACAGTGTCCTGCTCTTTTGTTTGTGCACACTGGTCTTATCCCAGGATGGGAATATTTTTATGGTACAGAGAATTCCTCTGTCCTGCTGCACACACGGGTATTTTGCCACCACTTCTTAGAAGCACACTAAGAGCAGAACAGTGACCTCCAAGTCGGCTCACACACGAGCAGCTTTCCTTCTCAGGAGTTATGCTATTGACATTGGTCATATACAGTTATTTACTCCAATTGAACCATTTATGGGACAAATGAATCCCTGTGTTTGGAAAGGGTACTCATGAGCAACAGTTTGCCAGTCTCTAGTGCTGATTTCTCTGCTAATAACACAAAGGGGAGAAAATGCTAATATTTAAACCTCTGAGATTTATTGTGCAATGCACATTTGTAAGTGTAAATGATGCAGAAAATTCATGTACAGGATAAGCAATTAAGAACAGTATTTTACACAAAAACTAAGACTCCATACACTGCATAAATGACATTTCCAGGAATGTGTCAATTAAAATTTTAGCCTTTTGGAAGAGGAGGGGAAAAACTATGAAATCGAGGCTATTAAATACTGGGAATAAAATCAGAATATTGGTTTCCAGCTGGCACACTAAGAGAGATTAAAATTATAAAGAAATGAAGACGCCAACAAATAATAATAATTAATAGTAAGAAAGAAAGAAAGAAAGAAAGAAAGAAAGAAAGAAAGAAAGAAAGAAAGAAAGAAAGAAAGAAAGAAAGAAAAAAAGAAAGAAAGAAAGAAAGAAAGAAAGAAAAGAGAGGAAAGAAAAGAATTAGAAAGAAGAAAAAAAGAAAGAAGAAAAAGGGGGGAAAAAGAAAAAAGAAACAAAGAGAAAGAGAGAAAAAAGCAGAGTCTCCCAGACTCTCAGAGTTAGGAACTAACTTGTCTAACTTATTTGTGAGATTTTCATTTTTTACATAGTCTAACTAACTCTCATTTCTTTTAACAAAGGGAGATTATAGGAGTTGGAAAGAAAATAGCACCAGCATCCATGCAGGATATCTGTGGTCTATGATTTTGGTCCGCCTTTTCAATATAGAGTACTTAAAAAAATAAGGCTTTTGAAAATGGCACAAACACCTTTTATATATAACAGCTTATTTTTCTATAATAGAGATAAGGTATTTCGATGGCTACAATGCAAAGCATTAGATGAGGGGTGGCCAGCAGGGAGATGGAGGTGATTGGGGTGAGGCCCCATCTGGAGTACTGCATCTCGGGCTGGGGCCCTGACTTTTGGAAAGGATCCAGAGGAGGTCCATGAAGGTGATCAGAGAGCTGGAACACCTCTCCTGTGAAGACAGGCTGAAAGAGCTGGGCTCGTTCAGCCTGGAGAAGAGAAGGCTGTGGGGAGACCTCATTAGAGCCTTCCAGTATTTAAAGAGAAATTATAAACAGGAGAGAAATCAACTTTTTACATGGGTAGACAGTGATAGAACAAGGGGGAACAGTTTTAAGTTAAAGGAGGGAAGATTTAGATTAGATGTCGGTGGAAGTTTTTCACTGAGAGGGTGGTGTGGTGCTGGCACAGCTGCCCAGACAGGCTGTGGATGCCCCATCTCTTGAGTGTTCAAGGCCAAGTGGGAATGGCTGTGGGCACCCTGGTCTAGTACTTGATCTAGTTGTCGGCAACCCTGCCTGTAGCTGAGGGGTTGGAACTTGGTGATCCTTGAGGTCACTTAGAATCCAAGCCTGTCCACAATTCTCTGATTCTAAATTATTGCAACTATAACAAAGTGAAAGCTGATCAGTGCTCCACTCATTGCTTTTCCTGTGTTTGACTTGACACAGAGTGAAATCCCCAGACAGTTTCACAGTTCAGATCTTTGCGTGTCTTTCAGGAGCGATGCTTAAACTGCATCTGCACCAGAAATTATAAAATCTAAGAACCACACCGTCTTTCATATTTGATAGGAACTGTTACAGCCCTCCCAGTGCGTGCCTACAGCACACGACTGCCTGTTGGAGGGGGATGTCTGAATGTCCCTTTGCAACCACAGACCTCATCAGAGCCCTTTAAGAAATAGGCCCAAGGAACCAGGGGAGTTTTACCATTAACCTCAGTGAATGTCTAAATTTTTCACATCAAGCATTTATTCACATGGACAGAACAATCAGAGATCTTTTTCACCAACAGTTTTGCTGCAAGATGTTAGCTCCTGCCCACCTCTTGCAAGTTAAGTCTCCGAACTCCTGCTTGCATGTCATAAATGGGCCATTCACCATTTGCACACTGTATTTTTTCATAGGCTACTTCATTTGTAATTAAAATATAAAAAGTGGGAATGGAGCTGACCTTCCCAGCTGGCCTCTGTAAGCCCTAAATTTCAGCTGGAGCCAAAGTACAACAAACACACCCGGCAAGCCGCAGAGGTGCAGCAGCATTTTTCCTTCATGCCTTTTGAAAAGAGTGTGAACCTCTATCCAGTGAGGAGGAAGAATCCATTCAGTCCTTTTCATCAGTAATTGTCTTCCCCAAAATAGCTGCCATTATCAACATTTTTGGGGTGGGGGAGGGACTTACATATAACATATGCAAAAGCCCTGCTGCAAAAGAAAACCAAAGGAAACAAAGCCTGTGATCACATTGCCCATTTTCATTGAAGTCATAGGGACAGTTAATAGTGGTTTCTCAACACTGTCAATCATAAATTCTAAACTGGAGCTGAATTCCACCATCCACATCTATAGCTTGACATTCCTGCATCTCCAGAGGCTACAATAGTTTCATGTAGCAGGGGTCATTAATATACATTTGGGTTTGTGCGTATGCAATTTTTGGGGGCGGAGGGGCTGGGAGGTGGCATTTGCTATGCTTTTTTGTCTGATGGCAGCTGTTTCTCCTGACCTCTCCCATCTAAAACTGCTGGGGTGTGCAGTTCCAGCACACCTCAGGGGGCTTCTGCAGAAACCGTTTTTTGCCTGTCTCATAGAAGCCCCATTTTTGTCAATATATCACACACGGTAATGACAACGATCATGCTCCAAGCTCATATGCACAGATCTTCATGACACAGGCTCAAGGAGCACCGGAGGAAACATCTGTTTAAAAAATAATTGTGGAATAATATAATTTCTATTCATGCCTCAGCTACCTATGTGGAGGTGTGCTGCCCACTGCTGCCTTCATTAATGTGGCTTTTCCAGTGGCAAGCCAGGTATCTATTCTTGTTTGAGCCCGTTTATAATTATTATTACAGCTGGAGGGAGTAGCTACCCTTTCTTTCTTAAGAAAAAAGTTCATAGAAGTCTTGGAGAGGATTTCTTCCCAGAAAAGCAAGCCGAGCTTGTGCATCCCATCTGGGTGCTGGGTGCAGAGGGACGGCTGCGAGCCTCATCAGCCCCAACCCAGCCACATTCACACCAGGAAAAGATGGGATGCTTTGTGTTTTATCTTTCTCAGCAGCCAGGCAAAGCAGCCAGTTTGTGTCTTCTACAGCAGATCTTTTCTCTTAACTGCTGTCTTCCTAACCATTTCACATCCCTAAATCCTATGAGATTCTCTGCAGCTGTAAATCAGCACTAGTTCATTACAGACGAAACCCCCGAATGCTGCAGGGTCTAACCAAGGGCTGTCCACCGCTGTCCACACGATGTTACACTAAGCCAATATAAAGTCACAAATACAGAACAGTGCTAAAAACCAGAATGCTTTAACAGCCAAACTGAGGACATATTTTCCCTCCCGATTTAAAATGACTTCCCAAGTAATGTTTTTGTTTCTCCCTCTCTCTCTCTCTTTTTATATTACCCTTTTATACCCAAAACTTAAACACTCAATTGTTTGTTTTATGATGCCTTTTATTGTTTTGGCTTTGAAATCACAGCTAGTTTGGTGTCATTACAGAATTTTAAGAATTCTTATTCACTAAATGCAATTTTAAACTCTTCCCAGCTGAACCAAACTAACAGTATTAATTACTTTGTATAAGCAGTGTTACTTTCTGTGCTTTTTTAAAGTTGTTTGCACATAGTAAAGGGTTTGAATTATAGACAGAAATCTGTCTATAATTCAGTACTAAACAAATATTGCAATCTAGTAAGAAAAAAAAAAGCAATGTGAATGGGATTTTTCCTCCAGAATACATGTTCAACCTTTTTTCTTTTTTTTTCCTTTTGGGGAGTTTAGTTGGGAGATTTGCTCATTCACCACAAAAATGTATCAGAGCAATCTAATTCCAAACTGCACAAAGTGTTCTACGGGAGAATAAGATATATTGTGTGGTTTATTTTTCCAGAGAAACGTATTTAGTTTTAGCGGAACTCGTAAGCTAATAAACTACCTACAGGAAAAAATATATCCAGTCATAAATCTTTGCTTCTTAGTTTTTAATTGCAAAACTCTATTACCGTTGTTCAAAGGGTTAATGATTCTCTTGGCTGGAGGACAATTCATTCTACGGCTAAACGCAATGACAAATAACCATTATTCTTTCCAACTGCACTGATAATCGGGACAGCTTAAACATTTTCGCCAGTATAAGTGAAACCATTAATCCTCTTGGATTTCACGATAAGTGGTGACTGCGAAATAATGACTGTGTCATTGCAGGCAAGAAAAAATGTTAACAATTAAAACAAGTTAGCCATTATCTTACAGAGTACTGAATCGCTTTCACATTTCATTAGCAATATTGTAAGTGATATGTACCTTATTAAAAAGCTCTTATTATCCAAGAAACCTAATTAGTCAAAATCTCTCAGTCACTGGTTTAATTTTCCAATAATATAAATGCTGTGTTGAGTAATGCAATGTGAGGAGATTCAGCTGTTTGTTCAAAAAGAAGTTTCAAGAAATTCAAAAACATCCTTTAGGATGAAAGGCATGCTGGCAAGAGATGCAGTTTTCCTATTACTGCATCAGGTGAATTAAGGTTTTTTGGAAGCTACTGCCTGGACGGATAAGTGTAGAGAAATCATTTTCTCCCCTCTGTGTTTAAGCAAACTGCTCAGCGCTACGCTGAAGGTCCTAGAAAAAGGCAGAGTAACTTTTTGTCAGCAGCAAGAGACATTTTCATTCTCCTCACACTCAACCCTGAAGCTTCCTATAAATGAAACTGATGAACCAACACCTGAGACACATCTACACCTGGAAACACAGGAGAGAGAGAGGCCCCTGCATTTCTCGAAAGCAATGTCAAAGATCACAGTTTCAAATCCTACAGGCTTTAGCCTCTGAACACCCAAAAAAGACTAAAAAGTAAGACCATCGCTGCTCCTGCTACTTGGTAAAAAAACATACAGTAAGCACTAAAAACCTCTTGTTTCTCCAGCAAGTACTTCTGCTCTTTTTTCAGCCAGCAGATCAAGGTGTATCTTAATGCAATGCTGAACCAAAGGGCTTCTGCAGAGGCTCCCACACATGGAGCAGCCTCCCTACAGCACTGCTAGGAGCACCCATCTGCACACCTTGTTCCAAGCCTACTGTTTTTCCAAAATGAAATACTAGATCGTAACTGATACAACATAGTTGCAAACCAAGGCTACTCTCTCCAGAAAGTGACTACAATTAACAAATGACATTGAAAATTTATTATTATATTTTTTAATGTCACAGAAGGAATGTTTCATTCACTGAAACACTTACAAAATCTCACTGCATGTCAGATGCTTAACGCTAAAAGAAAACAGAACGGCGTTGTAAGTCTTTAATTTCTCAGTGAGACTGCATTTACATCCTACCTGAAATCTTTTCCCTTTTCTTTTTATTTACTTTTTTTTTTTTTTTTTTATATATAGAAGGAAACCCTGAAAATTAAAGAAAATGCCTAATTTCAGGCAATTGAATTGATGTAGTTTTTTTTTTTTTTAATAAAGAATGATTACTGTTGTAATCTTTAAAATTTCCTCATCAGGCAAAGCTAAAGATGCTTTGACAGTGCCCTAATTCCCCCCTTCCTCCCCAGCTTCTCCTCACCTCTGTTCTCATGCAGATAAAGCTTTCTTTTGCCTAAGAACTGAAAAAGCAATTATTTAGCATAAAAACCTTGCACTGTTTAATACTCCATCCTCAGATACTTAGGTATCCCTCAATCTTTCCCTTATTTTGCTTTAGAATGCCCTACCCCGTCCCTGATCTAAACAGAGAGGCTGCACAATGCTGTTTGACTTATTCTCACTGTACCATACCACAAGGTTGATGCTGTATTTTCAGTTTCGGACTTACAAACCAGCATCTCAAATTCTGATGCCCCATAATTCAAACGCTTTGCTCCTTTCCTACTGTTAGATCTGTCCAAACTCCTTTAGCCTTGCAGCTGCAAATGAACTGTAAAATTAGGGTTTGGTTTTCAGTGAACAAATGTTTGGACTTGGGATTCTGGTTCATATTTAGCAATTAAGAATGTGCATTTGAGTTGACAAGATAATATGATTTCCATATCTCTCGCAGCAGGAGCTCTGATCCCATGTTAGTGTTCAACATATGTTTTTTTTATACATTACATTAATGGGATTGTAATGCACTGTAATGTGCAGTCAAAACCTGTCCAAACTTATCTTCTTTCTTTCTGAAGGTTTGTCTTATTCTGATAAAGGTTTGGTACCAAAACTTGAGAGTAAACCTTAAAGAAGAGGGAAAACTGGTTATTTTCACTTGCCGCTCCATCAAATATACTGGTCCTCTAGCAAATGCTTTGACTAAACTTTACCTAACATGCATTTAGTAGAAATACATCTCTCTTAAGGAAAAAAAGGAAAACCTAAGAGCAAGCTCTGCACAATCTCTCTCCCCTCCTTTACATAATGTGCTGTGGCACTCACACAGGGCAGCAATGGGGACCCGACAGCTGGGTGCAGGGGAGGACACTGTAATTCTTATCAGAAAAAACAAGTTGCAGAAAATGACGACCTGTACTATTATCTCAGCTTTCATAAAAACACTGCGCTCACAAAGCTCCTCAGACTTCCACAGGCTTTTTCCTGGGTCTGCTGCTTTTGCCTTTCATACCAATCCGTTGAAATTAATTTTTAAACAAATTTCTTTTCCTAAATCATTCCGTAATAATTACATTGGGGTAGAAGCTAAGGGCACCAATAGCGCATGCTGCATTTTACGCATCGAGTTGGTGTGTACTTACCAAAGCCACACAGGTACTGTGAGAGGCACTCAGCATCCTGCTGGTTACTGAACAGTGTTTGCTGCAGCAGTACAGCTGCTGGGATACTTCAGAGGATATATCTGAAAGTGAAGCTCCACACTGAACTCAGCTGTGAAAAATTCCCCACAGGTTTCTAAATTTGAGGTACAAATGATTTTTTTTCTGTTATTAGTACTATTTTATTTATTATTATTTTTTTTTGCCACTATTGCTATTTTTCCATGAAGGCCAACCCTGGCAAATATTAGGCAACAAATACGGGAAAGAACTTTTTTGTGCTTTCATCCCAGTAAGACTGGATTAGTTTCCTGAGATAAACATGAAATTATATACTAACATGCAATTGGCATAGAGTCTCTTAGCATTTCTAAAAGGTATCGCATAAAAATGTACAGATGGGGGAAAAAGCATTTGAATTGGAACACAAGGCAACAGAACTGTAACCACGAGCTGGTTGCAACCACGTATTTTGATCCTAACTTCAGTCCTGTTGAAGTTGTCTCCTACGCCATGGGAAAGATTCTAGGATTATTTTCCCCTAAGCCTGAGCCTTATTAAATTCAATTTAGTCTGGCCTTTCCTAGCCACTGGGGGAGAATGATATATTTTTTCTCTTCAGGCTGAACTGCGTTTAAACATGACCAGGGACTCGTGCGGAACCGCTCCAAACTAAGGTAAGTGCTTCAGGGTGGGAAAAGAAAAACTATAGCTGTTCTGCAGTAAATTGTCGACTGATGTGTTGCTTCAGGATGGGTCAAATCAGCTGAAAGTCAGATCCTGGCTTTGCCAATGAGTCACAACTTTATCAGGTCCTGCCTCTGGTTATTACTGCCAATGTGACCATCTTGTAACTAAGGAAATGCTAGTGCAAAGCTCGGCCTGTCGTGTTCTATACAATCTCCGGGCCTCAGCCTGTGTCTGCAGGTGTTTCTCTGTATTGAATCTCCCTGGGGAATCTTCGGCTTCACAGCAAAAGCCGGCTGAAGTGAAAGTGATTTGATTTGGATCCTATTACAGGCACTTTACCTCTTCTATTTCCGTGATAATAGCAGATTGGAGTCGATTATTGTACCGGGAGGGAAGTTAATGTGTTGTCGAGAAACATTGGTAAAAGTGGCACAGGAAAAGGCACATAAATAAAAGTTTAGAGCGAAGCAAAAATCTGGGAAGCAAACCTGTATAAATGTCTTTCTCAGCTCCTACCAGTCTGAATGGCTGGGAATCATTTTCTGTATTTATTCTGACTTAGAAAGAAAAAATAACACAAAAACCAAAGGATTTCTTCTTGCTTCCATTTAGTCACTCCTGTAGATTTTTAGAGCGGCTGCTCTCCTCCCCCAGCCCCATCCCTGCCGGGAAACTGCCACCCAAACAGAGCTGCCGCGGGGACTGAGTTTGCACTGATTATCTCGCTTTGTATTCCCCAGAGTCTAAAAGTTTGCCAGCCTCAACTAATGCACCTCAGAGAATCACAGAAGCAGGAATGAAACCCAAGCTGGGTTTGAAAGAGGCACTTTATGTCCGTTCACAAAAGAAAAGAAAAACATTGAAAAATTTCCAAGAACTCCTGCTAGGTGACAAAGTAGCATTTGTAAGATGCCCTTCAGTGCTCCTTCAACTTCAATACTGAAACCTTTGTGTTCTCTGTGGTGCAGCTTCAGATGGAAGTGATATCGGGTTAGAAAAACACGCTACATCAAACAAGACGTGGCTAATAAGACAGAACAATCAGGTTTCGCTCTGATTTCAAATGTTGCTGAAAAATTCTGTGCAGCTCAGCCATATGCTTGATCGTATTTTATGAGGCAAGCTGAAAAAAAAAAAAACCACCCAGCAATTGAAATTGTGACTTTCATCCAAAGACATTGCCAAGCCAGAGACATAAAGCCTTACTGGAGCAGAGCTGCTGCTCAGCACAATAAGGTGGCACACAGCAGCACAGCCTGCTGCGGGACGAGCTTTGGGAAGGAGGGTGTGGGAAATGCATGAAGCACATCTGGGGAACGTGTAAGGCAAAAGCACTCGTGAGGAGAATTTCCACCTGAGCCCTGTCATCATCTCCTGTCTTACTATTATGAAATAGGCAGCTCTTCTACTTCTCTCATATTCATCTCTTAACTCCATTTTTTGCTTTGTTTATGATTGAAATGAACTCCCAATGCCACCAAGGCTCTTTGATGCTTGGAAAAGCGAAAATTTTTTATCCTAAAGGTAGACTTGCATCAAGCCTAAACTGTCTAGCCTAAAAAAAAGGAACAACTACAATTTTATTGAAAAGCTCTTTTTTTTTTTTTTTTTAATACCTTTTTCTTTTTTTCTCAGCTTTTAGGATGTACTTTTAATTTTTACAAATTTATCATGTTTAGGCCACAGTTTTCAGAGGACAGAGCCACACGCAGCAATGAACTCGACTCAGCAGACTGTTACTTGGCCATGGCTGTATGGCTTAATCAAAAAATTGTGATTTGCTTATGTGGAGGGACAGTACAGAAACACATTAGCAACCCTGCTTGCATTACTTCAAGGTCCCGGCATTTCATTCTCTTCATGTTTTAGAAAATCTTGAAGATTGATGTCTTGTACATTTGGGTATCTTTGGGAGGGTACCTCGCCATCCAGGCACATCAGCATAGCGTGAAATTTCACACATCTACTCACACCCGTGCCAAGCAGACTGGAGAGCACAGAGCCCTGCCAATCCCGACTGGAGCATCCAGACCCACCTTCACCAACACAGCACAAGCTAGAATAAATCAGGACTCAGCACTCAAATTGTTATAAGGAACTCAGTTCTCTTCATTAAAAGTAATTTACTTAGTGGAAGAGAAAATAAACATCAAGAACATAAAGAAAATGGTGTGAAGCAGTGCTTCTGAGGGGAAGAGCTGGAGTATAATCTTAGAGAACCTATGGGCATAGCAGTTATGGGAGTCATTATAGGAAGATGATGGGACTTGTATCCTGTGCTGCTGCTTTCATGATCCAACAGGCGTAACACTTGATTGTACATTGTCTGCACAACAATCAGCTCTCAAATCCCTCTGTTTATCCACTATCACTAAACAGTGAAAAGACAAGGATCACTCAATTAAAAAATTGAAGTTCTATAAAATTTCACAGGCATTTAATTTCCAATGGCATGGGAAAATCTGAAAATGCACATAAATTTTGAATCCTTGTCGGGTTAGTTGGATTTTCTTTTAACGTAAAGAGGGGAAATTTTACACTAAAATTTAATTTGACACCCAACAACCCCCAGCAAACAACATCCAACACAATCAATTTAGCAAAGAAGAAATGTATCTGGAAAAATGTTTTAGCACAATCAGGTCTGTGTGTTGAGGAGTCATTTAAGGATACTGCAATTAATCACAGCAAAATTCTTCACTGGAAGCCACTGGTCTTGAGTGGCTTAGCAGCAGTGGTGGGATCTCCCTCTCTTTACTGTTCCTTGTCTTCTCCTTCAACACTTTTTCAGGCATTGAAAGTCTGTTCCCTGTGCCTTCTATTTCCCCTTCTCCCTTCCCCATATCCTTCTCACATTCACTACCCTTCATAACAATGCATCACAAAAGTTAAAATGCTACCAGCCTTCACATGTATAAACTAATCTGCTCCTCTATGGGTTCACATCTGTGTGTCTGATTTATTACAGGAAATGCAAACTCTATGTTGGAAACTGTGGATTGAAGTTCTAAAGTCATTCTTATTCTTTAGAGAGAACCAAAATGGGCTGTAGGAGAAATATAAAAGCAAAGCAAACACCTGCTCGGAAGATATACAGAACACACAGTGACTTCGTTTCTCATGCTTGTCTCATGCACCCCAACACATCATGGGTCCGTGGTCTGAACCACGCTGCTCTGGCGAGCCACGAGGTCAATAGGATTATGAGGCTGACTTTACACTGAGTCAGCTTCATTGTGTACCACTGAAGTCAGCAGAAACAAACTCATTTCAAGGCCCACATAAAGGATATTTCTATATTGAAAATTTTTGAAATGCATTTGATGGATGTCAGAGACAGGGCAGCAGGGCCTTGACTGGCTCATAAGACTGGGACTGAAATACTTCTCTTTGCAGTTAGTGCAAAGAGTTTCTCATCAACTCTGTGCTCCAGACATATTTCCCAAGGCAGCCCTGATGGGAAATTTTTGTATTTTTGTATTAAATCTTGTTGATCAATTATATCCTATTATAGTATTCAGTGGAAGAAAGGTGGATCGGGATTTATTTAATAGATTTCAGAAAATGTACATTCTTACGTGAGAATTAATATTTAAAAAAAAAAGAAACCGAGTTAATAAGAATAGCATGTATAATTTACGAACATAGCATAGAGGCCCCATAACATCATGGTAGGAGAAAAAGTAATGAGAAGCCTTTATTGTAAGGTTACTAATGAAGAACTATCTTCAGTAGTGAATAATTTTGGCTGTGACACAATCTTAAAAAGAACTAAATTATCTCTTTATAATCTTTTCTTGGAAAATGGGATTTTTCCTGCCCATTTGTCTCCAGGGCTAAACAATCTACTTAAATGTGTACGTAAGCTTTGAGGGTTGTTTTAGCTTCCTAGAGGAAGGTGTGAAGAATAATACTCGGCTAGAAGGAAAAACATCACAGTTCCTACTCACAATACAGCAAATTTGAAGTAGAAGTACCTCTGCACGTTGAAGTGTAGAGATGCTCTATAGTTTTGATACGTTACTGAGCACTATTACGAACCACACAAAGCTCTGCATCTGACCAGTTTTTACAGGCAACTGCCTTACATAATTAATTCAGACGCTTTTTTCCCTCAAAAACACACAACATATGAATCACTGTACTGTCTTAAAGATATTATTAACCAATTAGAAGTCCAGGATTTGCATAATTATTCTTCAGTTATTTCTGGGTAATCATATTGCAATGTGCGATTACCAAACTCAGACTGGTGATTGTACAGTGGATTATAAGCTCAAAATTATTGAGGGGGTTTCGGCAATAAAGGAACTACCTCAGCAGCTTAATTCCCTTTCAAAGTGGCATGAAGGACACAAAAGGCAAAAGAGGAGTAAAATAAGGCTCCTGGAGTCATAGGGGAAAAAAGACGAGTTAGTTATAATATTTATTTGCGCATGAGACTGATGAATAGCTTTTCTGAATTTCAGGTCTGATTCCAATCCAGGTATAAAAATCTTGTGCATTATAGTTGTAGCATACAAATGTCAGGATAACAAACTGTAACTCAGAAAATAGCAGAAAACATGTAAAATCAAGAATTAACATAAAACTTCCGTGAATTCTGCATCATGTCCCTTAGACAAAGCTCAGCCCTCGTTCAGAGTATGTCAAAAGTTCCCATGACCACAAATAAGGAAGGGCTGCATAATGGCTCCCACATTTTATAGGTAATAATGGAGAAAAGCAGGGGCACTAAAAGTTAGATGTTTACACAAACTTACTGATCAGGGCCTTTTTCTTGGGATATCTCTTTGTATTACGCTCCAGATACTGTCACACCAATCTTATCAGGAGCAAAAAAACTACCCATGTGGTTGATGAATCGTGTGACTAAGTAATAGCCTAAGTCAAGTGTGGATGTGACCGTTCACTGGAAGATGGCAATGTAATGAATCTGCTCCAGGGTTTAGGGGGTTAAGTGGCTTGCCGGAAGACAAGTTAATGATGTACCACTGCATTCAATGAAGATTGATTGAGAATGGTATAAATGGGCAGTGGGCAAGGACAAAGAGGCTTGTTTTGGGAATAAGGCAGAATGGTGGGGAAGAGACAGATTACAGCTGAAGGTGACTGGTGTTTTGAGCTGAAACAATAGTCTCAAAAAACATAGGGAGAGACATTTCAGGGAAGATGATTTCACTCATGTCTCATACTGCGAAGCAGACAGGGAGCAGAATGGTCATGACAAGTATCTACTGATAACATTTGCATTACCTAGGGCCACTGGTCTGCTGCATCATTAAACACAGAGGTGACTAAATAGGATTTTAGATCCTCCCTCTTTAAGCTCTTCCCCACATTCTGAGGTAGCACTCTGATTAGTTTGTATTAAAAATGCAATTTAAGCCCAGAAGGCTGAAGTATGCAAGAATGCATCCACAGGGGGAGAGCAGAGAAGTACAAAAATGCAATTATAGAAGAGTGCTGTCCTCTAGCCTTGCAGCAAATGAAGAGCATTAATATTTCAGGAAACAGACACAATGACCATGGCGGAGTTTCAACAATAGGCCATCGGTAGAGGGAAAGCCTGGACTTAGAACAAAGAAGTCGAGACGAGTTCACAAAAACAAGTTCAACAGTTGACTGACACAGAGACATAGGAAACATTATCATTATAGTCTGGCCAAAGTGGAAGCGCGTCACAGATAAATTAACAGTCGCAAATTACTTCTAATGCAAGCTAATGCTGCTTGCATTATGTTCTGCTACACCCATGACAAACACAAAAGCGATGGCCAATAAATACCTAAGATTGCAGTTAGAAAATATAAGTAGAAATTGTTTGCTTCTGATAACAAGACAACTTAAACTGTAAATCACACACAGAGGAGCTCAGTGGAAGAAAATCCCATGGCCCGGATACCATACAGACATACAGAACAGACAATTCTAATCTCTCATCTTGTTAGCTTCATCTATCAAGTAAGACTGGTGGTACTACAGAGCTACAACATTTCTCGATGAATTTAATTATAGACACCATTTGTTGTAGTGGAAAGGGCACTTATTCACAAAACTCTCAGTCGCTCACTTTAATCCACCCTTCCTTTCTCTATCCTTCCCCTTCTGCTCTTCTGTAAACAAAGGAATCCAAAATAGCCCACTTAAGTTAGCATCCCCATGTGTATTAGGCGTGTAGCAGATATCCAACAGATTCACACCATTACCTTCTTGGATACCTCCACTGGTGCCACAGTTTCAAGAATTACATTAATTCCAAATGCATCTTTTTCGATCTATCTGCTTTGGTTTAGCTATTCTCTGAAGTTCCCAGAAAGGATTAAGGTGGAAGTAGAATTAAGCCAAGATACTGCAGGCCTATGCTGCAGTTCTCAGTGCCTTGAAACTTTTGACAGCATGCAAATTAATTTTTTCAATTAAACAAAATAAAGATTTTCTTTCATAGTTGTTGAAAGCAGAATGATAATTCAAGGCCTGTACAATTTTCAGGTGTCATCTTCCTGATTAGGCAGAAAGCATGAAGAACCGTTTCCCAGAGTTAAGAGTATTGCTCTCTGCAAGACACTGCTTTGTCCTAACTGTAAAGCCCTAACCTCTACCCAAGCTGGGTTGCACCTACAAAGCAGTAGAACAAAGGGTTGAATTGGGTACAATCTGTTAAAACAGAGACACAGAGACTACCTGAATCACATCATAGTCAGGCTTCCCTCTCAGCCCTGTTTTTCTGCACAGGATATATTTGGGTATGGTTGAGATTATCAAGCACCAGCACAGGAATGACACAAGGAGAGCACATGTGACAGACAAATGCGTGGGGTGCCTTAGGATGCAGGACTCCCCTAACACAGCGCCCAGCATGGTGAACAAGTTAGTAACTTTTTGCAAAGCAAAGCAAAATCCTCACATCTCTCTAGGAACAGAATTACCCAGCTGGACATAACCCTCACAGCTCTAACAGAGAGTTGGATGGGTGTCTGATTGGGTGCTGCTCCAGAGAACAGAATGAGGCTGTGGAACAACTATTTCTGTGACACTCTGAGAATACTTTCAAATAAAAATATTTTCAGCCAAAATATTTTTCTGTTAAAACATGCATAGTTTTGCAGCTTTCTCCCAAAGGAAAAGTCTGAGGAACAAAGACAGGAAATATAATACAGTCAAAAATCCAATTTTCTCTCAACTTTTGGCTGTCCTTAATTAGGTTTTACACCTACCTCAGAACAGGACTATTTTTTCTGTGCTTCCTCTACAATACACGCCTAATCTCTGCCAGAAGTGCTCTAGAGTGACCTATCAGTGCATCTACCTGATCTTCATACTCAGGTATGCTTTTAAATGAACCAAATTCCGCACCAAAACTTTTCACCACAGCATACATTTAATGTTACACTAGGAAAACAAACCCAAAAACCCTCAGCTGTTCTCTTCTTATTTTAAAAATACTTCAGCTGTACTACAAGTGCTAATTTGGTTTGTTCAGTTATACTCATCCTAGTAGCAAATGCTGCCTGCATCTATAGAGGCATGTCCCTTATTAGCTAATTCTCTCACATCAAGTTCATTTAAATCTATTTGTGCCAGACCACCCTCTTTAAAAGATGGAAGGAGGAGGATGGGATCTCTTGCTACTCAGGCTCCCATCCTATTTATACTGAATGTTTAAGGATGCTTTACAAAACTTTCTCAGTCTCCTCTTGTAATTCAAATCAATTGTAGCCATAAAACAAAAATTCTGGAATTTATATTCCTCCCTTTAACTCCCCCCATACATCCCCTCCACCTTGTAAAAAAATAAAATAAAATAAAATAAAAGGTTTAATTTGATAATTGAAGAAATAAAAGGTTCTTTTTAAACCTGACATTAAAAATCTCTAATAAAAATGGGGAAAATGAAGGTCTAGGATGACAGTCTTTATCAAAGTGTATATAGAGACATTATATGTTCCAGTAATTGTTTAGGCCGGTGAATTAATGAATCCCTGGCTGTAAGTCTCCATTTGAAATGATTTCAGTGGTGTCTGCTGCTCTGCTGCTTTGGAAAAGCCTGTTGTCTGAAGCTCTGGAGAAGGGCCTTGAACCCTGCCATTCAATCCCTTTCAGCCCATCAGCTGAGTCTAATTGCCAGAAAGCACACGAGACCCCTAAGCCTGATTGTTCCCCGACCTCCTTTGAGGTTCTGAGGCATGAAAAGCAAAAGGGAAAAAAAAGCTCTCTTTTGATCTTCTGTTTCTTTCTCTCTCTCTCTCTTTTTTTTTTTTTTTTCCCTGCCTACTCCTACTCTAAGAATGACACATTTCTTTATATGGCTTCTCCTTCTTATAAAGACAATAATTAATAAGGCCTTTATAAAATGAGGCTTGAATTGGTGTCACCTTCAAGGGTGGTCCAGAGCTCTGAAGTGAAACCCCCGGTGGGCTTAGGCATTGCATGGCCTTTGAACAGGTCAGGTTTAAATACCCTGACCTCAATTTTCACTCTCCTCCACTAATGAGCCGATTCACACATGGATACAAAATTATAGGAGGGAAAAGACAAAAGGAGCAAGGTGTAGTTGACACCACATTGGCCAAATTTTATTATCATCTTTGTGCCTATGACATCACAGCTGTGGACATTGTCAAAGTGGTGAAACTGCTCGTTTTCTCCCCTATCCCACTTCTTTTTTCCCCTGCCATCAGCTTTATATAATTACCTTCACAAGCTCACGCTCTCTGCCTATTATTTGCCTTGGATGTCATGAAGCTGCAATGTTAGGTGGGACTGGGGACCAGTCTGGGTTCTCTTGTGGTTAAGCATGCAGAACTGGGTTGCTTTTCTTGAGGTTCTGCTTCGCTGCCTCGCTGACAATTGTGAGGATAAGGCTGCATTATGTGCATCTATTCTATTTCACAGTCTTATCAATCTGACATCAGAAGTTACAAAAAAAAGTCACACCAGGGATGTTACGTGTCCATTAAATGAAAATTGTTGATGGTTGACATTGAATGAGTTGTCAAAGACAGTAAGACACGCATTGCATAAGTTTCTCTATTAATGTGAAACGTTTAACAAGTTTATTAGAGAAGAAGCTAAAGGGAGGAAAAATGATGCTATGACAGCCACACCCGTGGGCTGTAAACCTGTCAAATCCCATCAGAGGAGCAAGGTCAGTATTTGGATTGAAGACTGGATCAGTAGGAGGCACTCTTCCTCTGAGTCAGTGGATCCTACACCCGGCGCTCTCCTAGCAGTATATAGGACACTGCCTCAGGGCTAATTCACAAGCTAATGTTCCTGCGTGACACAGCTACAACATGTTGTTGATAAGCTAAGAAACGAGAACGAAGTATTCCTAGTAATTAAAAGAAAAAAAAAAATTCAACGCCACTTTTTCTTACCTTAGCAAAGCTGACTCTGATCACAGTTAGGTCCCTACCCTCCTTAATTTTTAATATAGTTTCAAATGGTTGTTGTTTTTTCATGTCTTGTCCCTAGATGTGGTTAAGCACAAAGAGGTGAGCATCGCCCAAGTCCCGACCAATGCCCCTGCCTTAATCTAGCTTCTCAGGGGTGGTGAAAAAATACGTGCAACAGGATGAAAATTCTTGCACTCGGACACAGTATGTCATTACCTCAGTGCCAGATTTGGAGGTCTCACCTCTCAGCCAAAACTCAAAATTAGCTAACACTCTTCTTATTAAGAACAAACAGACGTTACAAAATTTGTTCATTAAGGCTCTTAATACAAGTTGATAGTCCCTTTGTCCTTCTGCAAAATACCGGCAGCTCTGAACTGTAAAACAGCAGGTATATAACAATGTACAGAAACTCTCCAAAGTTGCTCACCTCAGCATGGAATTAGTAAAGGTTGGATATTATTATCTACCACTATTATATTTTTCATGCAGTAGATTTCAAGGAAAAGTATTTGGTAAAATGTCATGATTTGCACTTAGAAAAGAAAAATTGCAGTCTTTGTTTCCTCTTTGCACTTTTCTGATACAAATTAGTTTTGCAAGCATTAATTTTGCGAGTGTAATACTAAAGGGATTGTCCTAGAGGGTGTGCATAATGCATGTACATACACTGTATTCCAAAAGAGAAATATTTCAATGCACAAAGCACCAAATTCAGCACGTTAAAACACACACACACAAAAATTTCAGTCTGAATATTAAAACCTCCAAACATCACAGACAACGTTATATGCACATCTATATACATTCCCTGCATATGTACGTGATACCTGTGTATGCCTGTTGTGACGGAGAAGGAAGTAACATGCAAACACCACAGCCAATTTTGCAAAATATATTAAATCCTCAGTGGCACTTGAAGACATTTTGCATTTCAGCAGGATAAGGCAAATGCGTGCTTTTTGTAGTCTTTTTTTTTTTTTTTTTTTTTTGTCCCTTCAAATCATGTATATTAAGGACATTTGCTGGCAGACACTTCCCATATTGCATCGGGACTGCCAATGAACAATCAAAATGAGCTAATAACTCTCTTTGGGCACAAGCTGATGGAAGAAAGCAAACTGGAATAACCTGATGTGGCCTCACCAGTGGCTTTTTGTATGACAGCTAATCATGGCTATAAGCAAAGAATGGATTAATTATTTTTTTTCTCTCTCTTTCTGTCTTTTTTATCATTCTCTATTTAGCTTCCAATGTGCTACTGTATGTATGAATACTTCCTAAAAAATTAATATCAAATCTTCGACACACATTCATCTCAAAATAAGAAAAATTAGTATGGGTTTTAGTTAAAATAAAAAGCAAGCAAAATAATGCAAAATTATATACTTATTATTGTCAGGATTAGGAATTCTGTGAGCCTGATCTTCAATTAATATAGCTACATAAATGTCCATTGAATTATGTCAGCTTTTACCTGCTGAAGATCTGGTCTTCTAAATGGATAAATGCAGTCCACTGCATTAGAATGGGACTGAGAAACATCTGAAATAAGAGTCCCTGTTGGGCTGCAGGAATGGAGTATATCTGACTCTTAGCAAGGTACTACTGTGCGGTGTTCTGCAGTGCTGAGCGGAGAAATTAAATGAACAATTGCTGAACAGCAAATTAAATGGCTTTAACTTGAAAAAATAAAAAAAAAAATAAAAGAAATAAAAATGTTTGATAGCATAACCGTAACTCTCCTACTTGGAACACAGGGATTGAATAAGATTCTTCCTTTTTTTTTGTCTTTCAGTGCTGTTAACCACGTTCCTATCTCCTCAGATAAATTCAATTTCTAGGCCATTTCTTGTAGTGTATAGGATAGCAAAACTTAGTTTTCTTTAGACAGCAGAGGAAGGAAGTGAAGGACAGTTTGAAAATTCAGCTCAGCACACTTGATCTGCATTGTGCACTGCATCATTCTGGGGGAGAGGGTATTTCCTAATGCCAATTATTCAAATATAGAAATTATATTGTGATTATGCTACACCAAATAAGTTATTCTAATACTAAATCTGTTTCTTTTCACACAAAACACAACTATGTATACTGACTGGTATATATCCTATTTTCAATTGCATATTAAGTACTTCTGAAATATATTCAAACAGGTAATAGTGTGAAATGCCCCGTTTCTCACTCTTTTACTATGTTTTATGGTACAAGAAATCAAATGGGCTTTTTGGTGAGTAAAGTAGTGGTAGCAAAGCTTGTCCATGTAAAACTGAAATATCAATCTCATGAAAAGCCTAAGATAAATTCACGTATCTCATACATTAGAATTTAGCCAAACATTCTTACATAAACGTAAGATAAGTTATGGTTAAATTCACAAGAATTTTACCAGGCTAACCTTGTAAATCCTGTCCTGTTTGAGGATGAAATATATTTGTTAAACAAGACTGAATGAATGCCCATTTGAGAGTAATGTTTCATTTTTATAGTAATTTAGTTATTCTTCACACACACAGACACACAGACACACACACACAAAAAAGGGAGGTGGGGGGAGGAATGCCTTCATTTAGAGACCACCCACAACCAGCAGAGTGAAGAGCACATGGGCTTCTCCATGGATTGTCTCTGAAACTGCTAATACCCAACAGCCAGCACACCCTCCAGGGAAGCAGCTTAGACATGAAACTAATAAAGACATCTGCACATGTCTCCCTGCAGACACGGCTCCAAAAGGGATGCCTCCTCACCAATATTCCTTTTGACAGCAACATTCTAATAGGTACCTTATGAATGCTATACTGATAAAATTGTAAAAGTGCTGCCTGTGGAAATATTTCTTTAAGTATCATCTCCCCCCACTCCTCATACTCAATGCGCAGCTATCATTACATTCATAAACCTATCACAACATCACTAATTACAGGAGCTCAAGAGCAGTGGAAATATTCACTTCCTCACCACTCCACTCATCTGGGTGTGTGTTGCAATTTCGGTCCCTTGGTGGTATTGCTGTGCAGAGAAAGACTTCCCAGTTCACATGCCATGCTACCATTGGCTTCATTTCCCACTGGAGATTCCTGATACCCAGCTGCAGCCATTGCACCAAGCCTTGGTGAAAGTGCAGAAATTTGCTCCCCAGAAAGTAACCCGCCTTCAATTCAAACCTGAATTTGAGGCTTATAAATTCCAGTGAAAATAAATCAAGTCTGAGGACGCAGGAATTTCAACGTTGCTGGCTCCAGGAGATGCTTGAGATTCTGCCCCAGTGCAGCTACCAAATGAAATGCACTATCTGTAGGTACCATTGGCCAAAGTTTGTTCCTCCCTAAGAAAAGCTGACCTCTTGGTCTCCAGCATAAAGCGACAGACTCATTATTTTGCCATCTTTCCTCAATGTGCACAGTTTGAACAAAATCCTAAACTTGGTCAAATTCTATACCTGTGGGTACACTGCTAATTGACTGAAACACGTCAAGACATTTTTGGTACTAAAAGTTTACCACTAAGGAGACTTTCCTGAAAGCTGTTGTGGATAGAAAAAAAAATCCTTTTTTTTTTTTTTAATGAATTCAATTGAGGAGAAGCTGACGGAAACACCAAATGGCAAATACTTTCTTTTTCAAACAATTACAGCATTATTTTAGTGAAATCTGTTCTGTAACAATGAGAGAAAATTAGTGTGTGTTCTGCGCAAAAGATATTGCAGGATGGATTAACATTTATGATCCAAAGTTCAGTGACTTGGATGTTTTCATTTTCTTTTTTTTATATTAATTGGATTTTCCAGTATACACTGAAGTGGTAAAACGCATTTAATCAATATGCTTTGGGACTAAATTAGCAAAGTACTAATTTTGTTGTGCAAGGTTATATTATGTATTGTACATTTTTAATCACAGTATTCTCAGTTTATTTCTCATTTGTGAATCTTATGATCCCATTGTGTATAATGCAAAGAGAATAAGAGCCAGAGAAAGGCTCAGGAGTTTAAATGGATAGAGACAGAACGGTTTCAGAGGGCTGTGTTTATTAGTGTCTCATCTTAACCTGAACCGAATGACATAAAGCCGTTGCGCAGTCACATTTCCTGACAGTTAGCAGGAGCTGTAGTACCTCATCCAGCACTGTCTCTTATATTTTAACAAACTTTCCAAAAAAGAGACGCTACTGAAGAGGTCTGGGAGGCAGCAGTTTTGGGGAAGCTGACCTTAAATACTTCCCCTCTCCCAGATGTAGCCTACATCCCTCAAGGGTGACATTGTGGAGGAGTAGTAGGTGGGAAAGCAGCCCCGAAGGGCATTATCAGGAAAGCCTGGTGCTCATCCAGCTGAGGGAGGACAAAGGAAGCTGAGTGGACTGCTCCACAAAGGGAGAAAACTTCCACTAAACAGCAGAACAGCAAGAAAAGGCCTGAGATGGAAACCTAGATCAGAGACCTGATAATCTTGCACCCAAGAAGGAAAGCTAGTGTGGAGCTCACTATAGGGCAGACAGGGTAAGTGATTCTGGTCTTATGGCTGAGGACAAGGGGAAGGATATCCACCTGCCTCCAGCCTTGTGCTAGCCACTGGGAGGAGGAAAGGACAGAATCCTCAGACAAGAGCAAACAGAAGAATTTCCTGGCCACTGCTGAGGCTCCTAAGTGCTTGTATCACTTCTGAACGTTCCCAGGTATGTACAAATTTGACCCAGGTTAAGTGTGGCCGAAAGATCACATTTCCACTGAACTGTACAGAGCCTATAATACAGAATTTATGACTTGATGCTTTTATGCTAAGACAAAGCCTGTCATTACAATGTTACTGTGTTACATAACTTTTGACCAGCTTAGTGAATTTATATGAGATCACTGTTTCACACTGCAGAACTATATTCTCTTTTACCAAAAGCTTGGAGCCCCAAACTGATCTGATTTATTTTGAGGACTGAGAAGGACTGCTGCTGTTTACATGAAGACAAGGTAGGAAAATAGACCTTTCCCATCTAGCTGGGGATGTCTGCTAGTTTAAGGCCTGAAAATCACTAAGCATAGGACAGGATTCACCATAATGGAGCAAAGGGAGGCAGCTGGTAGGGTTTTAAACTAAGTTTACAATAATGCAGCAAATTTAGTATCAAAGTAGCATCTTCCTCTAGAACATCTCATTTCCTTCCTCCATCCCCCACCCCCCGGAGCATCATGTTTGTTCCTTTAGACCATGTTTTTCTGTCACCTTCTCTCAAAATAAAGGAAGTGACATTCACAGTGCAACACCACTAAAGGAAAAGCTATTCTCAAGATTCACTTTTAGTCTGAGTCTTTTCAAAGGGAAGCGCAGGTTAAATATATGTGTGTGTGTGTGCGTGTGTGTATGCATGTAAGTATATATAAATGTGTTGCTTTGGCAACTGCCTGAGGCTGGCACTGCAGTCCTGTTCCCAAGCATGCGTGGAGGCGTGAGGTGCAGTGCCTGCAGCACTTCTCAGGGGGTGGCTTTTCAGCATCACCCCCTAGCCACAGGCTGTACCTGAAAGGCACATGGAGGTCTTAACTCTAATGGGTCAGGATGGAAAGTAATGATTTGCTCAGTAGTGGAGAACCAGTGTTAACTGTCTAAAATGGTGTGAATGGCTCAGATGTTCAAGGGCAGTCTATCAGGCACCAGACAGAATTATCAGGATCACCTGTCTGTCAGCTGCATTACCTGGTTTCCCCCAATTCATTTGTTTTAAAGGAGTCAGTGGATTTACTTCAAACAAATGCAGCAACCGAAACAAAGCAGAAACAGCTCCTTGCTAAGGTTCTTGAAGAGAAAAGGGGAAGAGTAACATATTTAAACATACATAAAGTTGAACAGAAAGGTTTAAAATTTGCAACTGATGCTGTGCAGTGAGGAGATAAGAGCCTTCCAGACAAGTTAAAATGCACAGATATGCCAATCAACTCCAGATAGATTCAAGGGGTGGTGAACACAGATTACTCACATTACACCAGGCTATCTCAAGTTACTCAAATGACATAAAGGGATACAATAATCACACACTTGTCTCATTGTGTCAACTTTTTAACAGGGGAAAAGCCATTGTCCACTTCAAGAGGAAACAGCAAAGCAAACCAGATCAGATTATTCTCAAGTGAATTGTCAGGTTGAGGGGGTTTTCTACTTATCTGATACCAGCGCAGACACCGATGGCAAACAGCTCACCTGACTGCACACAAGAGCCCGCTCTCAAAGGCAAAAAGCAATCTGTCTCAATTATTAAAAAAACAAATTGGACAATCAAACTGGAAATTTGCCTTCTTTCTTAAGAGAGCTGATGTATCCGGACCAGTGTTACCTAGGATACAACCCCAGTGCCTTTACGCAGACAAAATACCCACAAAGAATTGGGTGAACACTGGGAAAAACTATTACAGGACATCTGGGATTTTTTTTATTTTTTTTATTTTTTTCTTGTGCACAGCTATTTTGCATTTATTCCTCGTAGCATTCACGGTTTGGGCGCTGAAACTGGCTGCTGAGCAATATAAAGCTATTTGGGGTGATGAAAGCAGAAAGGCTCGAGGTCATTACTAAAAATGAAAAACTATTAGCTGTAAGTGGGCAAGGACTCTGTTCATTCTGAGACCTCTAAGTTACCAAACACAAAGCCTGCTCAGTTGGGCTTAGCATTTAAGGGGATTGCACTGTAAGATGACAAAATCATTTCTTCCATGTGGATTCTAGCACAGTATAAATGCACAGCTTCCATACAGGAATGACGTGGTGCAATGCCAGCTCACATCAACTGGCAACTTTGAATAAGCTTCAGAGGGCAGTGGATTTGCTCCTTTCTGTCTGTAAAAGACACAGGATATTATTTTCTTTAACCAGCTCCCCAAGGATGCTATGCAGTCTAGAAAAGAGTTGACCTTCTAAGCTAGCAAGAGAGCCACTGACGAACTAACCTTTCTTTTCAAAGGTCTCTCCTGACTTTGTTTGAGCCTGTGCCTTCCTGCACACTAGGTATCCATCTGACTATCTAGACACAGCAAGGAAATCTTGGGTTTAAGAGGTACTCAAGGAGTTTCAGTACACATCCTCCACTGGGCCATACTTACAGTGCCTGTGCAGTGAAGATGATGAATCAGCTGTGGGGTTTTTGTTGTTTTTTTTTGTGATTTTTTTTTTGTCAAAGACAAGAAGAATTCCTTTTGGGGGATTAAGAAATGATAAAGCTAAGAGGCTTTTCTTAGTAAGAAGTGACAGTCAGCTACAGATCAAAGGAGTAGAGTCTTGCAGTCTCCATCAACCAGTCTCTTAAAGGCCTGAACCTAACCAGATCACGGTATAAAATTCTCTCAAAAAAAGGAGCACTAATTTTCCCTCTGAAAAAGAAATTCTCATCAGAAACTAAGCAAACCCTTATAAACGTGCATTAATGCTAAGAGAAAAATTAACATTTTTAATGCTAAGCTTAATTGTCAATACAACACTGCTTGGTGCACTTTGCAAATATTTCTCCCAAATCTGATTAGACCTCAGATCTGAACAAGCTGTTACGAAGTTCTGGGAGCCTTCCCCTGTGAATTTGAGAGCCATTTTGCACTGCAGTAGGTGTGATGGATATTATCCCTGCTTCTCTCAGTTTTCTCCCATAATCTCACCTTGTAGTGTAGGTGCAGCAACACTCTTTAGGATTTCTGCTTGAAGTCTCTACTGCCAGGACTACAGATTGGTATGTGCACTGCATGTCTCATGCCTGGATCTATTCTGAGCCTCACGGAGGCTGTGCTACGGAACCTGACTAACTGAGGGCTCAGTTTCCCCTATTGCTGCTCCAGCTCCAGCCCATATTTTGTTGTATATCTCAAGCCCAATAACAGCAGAGTTGTTTTTTTTTGAAACTTGTGGTGGTTTACGACAACACACAGTAAATCAGAACAAAGCTCTAAATGTAAAGTCCAGCAATGTGAATATGAAGATAATTAGTAATTGGAACTTGTGCTTTCTCTGTAACCTTGTATTTCCAAGAGAAAAAAAAAAACAAACAAAAACAACAACAACAAAAAAAAAACCTAAAGCATTAAAGCAGAGGAGATGATAATAAGGCGTGGAACTAGCAAGCTGTCCATGTCCTGGTCAGAACAGCTTTTGCAGTTTTAATTTTCTCCCTGCACCCCAATAAAACAGGAAACATTTTCTGTGAGTTTAGTACACACAGTGTACAGAAGTTCTGTGACTTTGCCCCCCAGGCCCCTGCATGTTATCACTTCAAAAGCACTGATCTCTTTTTAAACGTCCCTTTTGACAACTCAGAGCTCTGATCTGGAAGTTGAAATTGGCTAAACTGAGATCTGATAATCGACAGTTTTACTTCCAGCAGTATCCTGTGCTTGCAGTAATAAAAGCAGTGATTATCTTTGGTATGGTTGATGATGTTACCAGGACAGTAGATATTCCAGCTGCTTAATTTAATTTCAAATCCCAGTGATAGCATCTAATGGCTGGTGTTTAGCTAGCGCTACAGATTTCATTTTGTAGTGACCACTGACATCGTCCAGGTAGCTTTATGTTCCCACCTGACTGCCGAGTCACTCACCAGGTAACCAGGCTGCCTTAAATCAGCAGTCTAGATCACTTAAATTCAAATCCTAGGACTGATTAAATAGCAATTAAATCTGACCAAAAAAAAAGTCTCTTGATGCTACTAATAAATTAGGATTGTATACGAGAAAATGTTCAAGTACAGAAGGCCAGAGATCTTACTGCACTATGAGATACAGAACTACTGTGTTGAGGTCAAGACTGTGCATAATCACAAAACTTAAGGCCCTGCCAATTCTGCCTCTTTTCCAGTGGGAAAAGACGTGTTAAGATAACTTTGAGATGCACTATATGTCACACTCGCATTTTCCAGCAGGTGTTAGGAGAACCACAAACAGTCAGGCCACGATCTACTGATTTCCTGTCTACTATTTTTTTGTGATGGTTTTAACATGCCAAAATTTCTGCTCATTACTAGTAGCAGTTCTACTTTTCCTTAGTTACACATTCCAAATTAATTTGGTCCATCAGAACTATAAGTTCTCTTCAGACTCTTGGGCATGCCAGAATATAATATCGGACAAAGACAAAAGAATTTAAAGTAGAGGGCACTATTTACCTTCAAAGAGCTGAAACAGCCAAGAGAAATGAGACACTAATTAAGAGAAAACTTATTAGAGAGCAGTGAATTTGGTCAGATTTCTCTTTTTGGGGAGGCCCGTTCAATGTTGCGGTGGTGAGGCACATTTCTAAGCCACACTGGAAAACTGGATTAAAATCAAAGCCCCGAATTACAAACTACAGCAATGATAAAAGCATTTGCTTCATCATTTGTGGACACCTCTTGTGCAAAACAATCCAGATCATCACAGAAGCTGCTGTACTTCCCTAGCAGATTGCTATTGGAGAACTCACTTCATGTCCATCTTTTGTTTTTAACAGTAGTCCCAAGGATTGGCATGCACTAGGCTAATTCTGAGAACATATTTTTTTTCCTCTTTGTGGGATGCCTGCTTTGTCTCCTCACAAACATCCTCAGGATCAGTTAACATCCTCTAGTTCACAGATAAGAGCGAGACTGGAACAGAAAATCTGCAATTTTCAAGGACATTTTCTGTTAGGAGAGTTTGAAAGCAACACATACTGTCCACAGGCACAGAAATCCCACAGTTAAGTGGAATCACCCTGCAGTTTTTGCTGGCTACATAACAAGAGACAGAAGTGTCCTGGAAATATGGCTACATGAACAAAGCTAGGATGTTGTGTCTTTGGTCCAGGAAAGGTGACTGTGGAAGCAGGCTGAGGTAAAAGTATGGCCAGCATGCTGGTTTGCAACATAGCCTTTTCCAAAGGGAAACCTGACTGTGTAGGAGTTGTCTGTGCTTATGTAAGTGGAGTTCTCCATTCCTCTCAATTCCCTGGCCAACCAAGGCTCTGCAGTAGGTCTTTTCCTGAGCTAATGAGGAGGAAAGGAACAAAAACAAAACAAGGAATAAAAATAGTCCAAACTTGGAATAATTCAGGAGACACGCCATCTAGCTATCCACAACCTGCTATTCCTCATTTAGGTAGAGGGTAATTAAGAGATGAAATGGATTCATATAATTAACAGTTGAAATTGATACAATGTGGTTTGTGTGCCACTACACCGGGCATCTTGTCCTTGCACTGTATCCAACAGCAATGGATGCTGCTGCTGTACCCTGCTGCTATTCCAATACGTGATGAAAGCTGGTTGCTCTCATAGAAAATGCTGCTGAAATCATTACCAGGCTCCCTGAGTAAGGGCTATGTCAGGTAGTGACAAATCCTTTTTTAAGGGGTGCTTGAAGTTAAAATAACTTTTTAAAAAATGTACCTGTGTCTGTGCAGCAGAAGACGACAGATTCTCTGCTGGAAAGCTTTTTTGGCTGGATGAGATATAAACTAAGATAGAAAGTAAGTAAATAAGAAGGAGAAAAGGGAGGAATCTTATTTACAGGAGGAACAAAGTCGGTAAGAAAAATACTTTGGTCCCAAATCCTCCATCTGTCTCACTGGCATGTACATCCAGACCTTTGCAAGCTTTCCTAACTTCTCAGTCCTTTTGTGAGTGCTGAGACGTGCACGGCGCTCGCTGCTCCAGCACAGGAGCTGGCTGCTCCAGTGACCTTGGCAGCTGAAGGACCCAGATGCCCAGCTCCAGGATGAATCTCTGCAGCGGTGTCACGGGGTGTCAGCTCATCTTCCCTAGCCTCCTCCTTGGCTTTGCTGACAGACCTGCCTGTGGGGTCTGGTGTGGGGTCAGCTGCTGCTGTGCCGCTATGTCCTCCTTGAAGTCACTTTCCTTTGATTTCTGAGGATGAGGTGCATTCTCTTGACAAGATGCATCTGTAGTGTTTGATTAGGGGAAAAGAAGAGTGGGGTAGGAGAAGGAACATTCCCTATATTTTTGTACATTCAGTACGTTAGCCGCCTGTAGTCCAACCAGTTTCCAAATGACACACGAAACTTAGAGCTTTCTAGGAAGCAGAGAGATAAAATACTAGAGAACTACTTTATGGAAATCTATATTTCTACCATGGGTACAATAGCCAGCTTTCCACATTTCATGATTTAATCTATTTACTGAAAAAAACATAACAGAGATGTTAAATAAAATCTAATAGGCTAATAAAAAGGAAGCACGATAGAGTTATAACATATATGTTTATTATGAAAAGCACCATTAGTAAGAAATAGCTTATTTTTATACTTTCATTTGAAACAGTGAATTTAATAACAATTAAAAAAAAAATACAATTACTTCATGAAACCTTCTTTGTATCTGAAAGGTCTATGAATATAGAAGTGTACTGGGCCAAATACTGGAGGTCTTAGGCGGAACTGATTTTAGTGGAAATAAAGCCTGATGGACTAAAGGATTTGGTCAGTAATTTATGGGACCCTTATCTCTGATCCACCTTCTAGGAATGCTAGCTCGTGGTACAGAGCGATGTAATATGCTTAAATATCTATGATTAATTCGGGTAATCTGGTTTATAGAGCCTGCTTATGTAAATGAAAAGGATTTACCTTTATGTCTGAGATGAAAAAAATATACATCAGATACAGCAAACCACATATTACAGAAAAAGGCCTGGCTGAATTGTATTAATGTCTCAAAAATGTTGAGAAATATTGTATCTTCTCCTTAAGCCAGTAATCATAGTACCTACAAATTGCATATCTTATCCTACTTTACACATATGCAGAAGTGGGCAGCAGCTGTTTTGAAGGCAGCATATCTCCAATTTGTACTCCTTACAACACGCTTTTCAAAGCACAACAGAGAACTGCAGCTAAAGACTTAAAATGGGAAGAAGGCTGTGAAGGATTAGTGCTTTACCTGGTAAATGGAGGGGAAATCAACTATCAAAGAAAAATAGCAACAGTCCCTGGTCCAGTCTTAAGGGATGGGGGTTTTCATGTGATAAAGTGGTAATCCAGTTCAAAGTACGAGGGACAATTTGTATTGAGAATTCCCTTCATGTATCTGCCCAACAAGAGCTACAAATAGAGAGATAATAAAGACAAACAGGGATCAATGTGATCATCTCATCTGACCCTCTCTATACTACAGAGCATAGGGCTTTGCTGAGCTAGTTCTTGCCTGAGAAGCTGATTGTCCTCTTTAAAAACCATCTTCCACCTCCACTGACATCCAGGAAAAAAAATCACCAACTTCAACTCTGATGACACAGATCCTTGACAAAGGACTCCCAGCAGATTTAAACTGTCTAAAACCAATAAGGATTATCTGAGCCACGCTTTCCTTGTTTCATTCAATACACAGCCTGGCCTTGGTCCTTGCAAGCACAGCAGCAATGGAACCTTCAAGGCACTTGCAATTCAGAGCATCCTTCAGACCACTCAATCTCATACATTGAGCAGCTCTCTGTTTTCCTTGTCTCATCAGCAAGTACCTTACTGGCATTGTATGAATGCATACATGTTGGAGATTGTAAATAGCTACATATGTATGAAAAGCCATGGAAAATTAGACTTTTCCTAGCCCAGTTCTGTTACTACAGACATTTCCCAGATCTAGAATAAAAGCTGATAATTTGCAGTGGCTAATATAGTCTTTCAAATTGTCTAACAGTATCATGCAATCTTTTCTCAAAAAGAAAACAGCTGGGGAATTTGAGGGAAAAGTACAACTTCTGCAGCTTCAGGTGATAGCAGAAATCAGAAAAAAAGAAACAGTAGCAGGAGTTCTAGATCCAGTTCAGACAAAGAAAATCTGATTTATTCCATGTAGATTTATTTGAAAGGTAACTGTGCCCTGCAGTATTTCTGAAACAAACAAGATGGTGTGGCTGAGTGGGGTTAGACTATAAATCATAATTCACTTCAGTAATGCACAGTTTAATATAATGTTCTCTACTCTGCTTAGATGCATAGATTATTTTATCTACCTCACCCTGCAGTACAATCCCTACACGTTATCTGCATGGCTGAATCAATTAGTTAAGTTTAGTAAAACAATGTAAATAAGAAAAGGTGTACATAAATGCTCTGATTTCATATTAAAGAAAAATCAACACCCTCAACCAATAGAGATGTTCATGAAGAGATAAAACACCTCAAAGCAAAGCATCTCTGTGCTGCTATTTCATGTCAAGGCAATTACAATCGTGTTATTAGGAAAGATAAGGGAGGGAGCAGTGTTGTCATATAGGAAGAAGAGAAAACAAACCTTTAAGCAATCATGTAGAGCATGCAGAACATCTTAAAGCTGGTGAAAGAACAAAGCTTAGCACTGTCAGGGTATTGATCTGTTCCAGAAGGTGCAGAGTTCTGCACCGCTGTGATTGCCTTCCCTGCTGGGTTTAGAGAGGTCTGAAAGAATACAGTATTGATCTGGCCCAGTTCCTGAGAAGTAACTTAGTGATAAACACTGACACCAGTCCACCAGCTCTGAAAGCAAACTGTTGCAAAATAGCACAGCTCTATCTTGCACACAGCTCCCATCATGCAGGTAACAATGCATATGCAATACCAATGCTCTCTTTATTTGTAACAGAAAAATAGCATTGTCCAGTGGCAAAAACATAACACCTGAATAACCTAAAGCTCTGAATTTAAGAAACCAGTTTTCATTCCATTCTTTACCATTCACTACAATACTTTGGGAAGACCAAGGACTTTCTAAATTTTTGTTACAGACTAGAAAACACACTCCCTATTTATTTTCTTGCCTATCAGTTAAATAAATCATTAGGATCTCTAACATCTATGCATTCAAAACAAAGCATTTGTACTCTTAAGTTCCAAGAACAATACTGTCCTGGAGAAGTAAAATTCATGTCAGTAACTAAGGGAGGAAAAAAAGGCCAGCATAAACCTGCATTTCAAACATCTTCAGCTTCAGTATCTTCCCTCGCTGGTCACACCATGGCTTAACACCAGTTACATCAGAGGATTACAGACGTGTAGGGAGAAGAGAAATAGATTTTAAAGTGGGTTAAGAAATAAGAGTACAAACTTCAGGCAGACAAACTACAAAGATACAATGGGTTGTTAAATGCTCCAAGAAGTGCTACAAAACCTAAGTGTGGTGCAAGAAGCAATCTCTCAGACGGAGTCTTCAGCAGTTGACTCCTGTTCTCTCCCAGTCCAACCTCAAAATGTAAGTTGGCAAAGATGAACCAAACCACCTTCTGCAAGATTTTGTTGTCTTTTGTGAGTTCTGTTTTGGTTTTTGTTGTTGTGGTCTTGCCGAAGATATCTGGGGATTCCTTGAACTTAAACTGCCTTAAGCATGAAACTCTTCTTGACTGATTCCGATCATCAGCTTGACCCTGGGCACAACATCAGCAGCAGGATTTCCCCATGTGCCAACACTGGACCTGGCTCCTGGGAGTCCTGGCTTCCATCTTCTTGTTTTTATGCACAGCTGAGAACCACAGTTACTGGGTCAATTTTTCACAAATCACGAAGGCAATGAATTTCCAACAGGATTACTGCTGGACTGCATGAGCCCACTCACAGAAGGCCCTCGAGAGAACTATTGCCTGTTTTCTCTCTCTATTGCACAGGTGCACAACCTCACCTGTGTGCCCCATCTCTTCACACTGAAAGAATTTCCCCTTCAGGCTCTGTTAGGTCTGCTGAAAGATTCTCCAGCTTTTTTACTAAGCAGACACAGATCTTTTATCACATCACTTCTGCAAACAGCGCACATACATTTTTTATTTTAGGGCTTGTGTTTTTTTGGTGTGTTTTTTCTTTCTTTTTTTTTTCTTTTTTTCCTTTTTTTTCCTATTTCTTCTGCAACTCTCATCACTGAGAACAAAAGAAAACTGTTTACCAGACACGGGCACCTGGCTCGGGTTTTGTTTTCCTCCTTTACTCTCTGAATTCAACACTGTTTTTAAATAAAGAGATGCAGAAGCAGCAGCAGACCTCCTGGGTCAGCCAGGTCAGCTTTCTCTATCGAGCAGGATTTTCCCATACACTCTGACCCCCTCAAGGATTTTATCTAGCCTGTTTTTTGAACACCTCTAATGATGGTGACTCAGCTACCTCACTAGACAGCTTATTCAACTGTCTAGCCTAATTGCTCTCAGGTTCATTTTGTTTTTCTTTATACGCAACATGAAATTTTCTTTTTTTCTTTTTTAATTTCTGGACCATCTCTATCAAGAGATAGGAGGAAGCAACACAATTCCTTCCAGAAATTGGATTCCTTTCTACTGCTAATATCTGTAAAGCATAGCAGCACACATAGAACACCTTCCTAATTTTATAGCCTATGCATAGGTTGAATATTGTTTTTTTAGAGAAGGGATCGATGAAAATAGCAACTGCAGATGTGCTGGCACCCTTATTTTCCTACAGGGGTATCCTCAAGATAAGTTCACATGGATAAAGGAATGAAGGGTCTGAATGCCAGACTTCCACATCTTGAAGAACAAGACTGGGAAAGACAACCAAGCATCAGGGCAAGATAGATACTGTCACGACAATTATGGAACAACTCTTCAGCCCGTTCTAGAAAATCCCCACACTCATTATTAGTTCAAGGGGATTCTTTAGCTCCTTGAATCCAGATAACAGCACCCACAAAGTAGTAAATGGTATTTGGGGATGTTGGGTCAGCTGTACAGCAGAGAAAATTTGGATCCACTGATCCATCAGGGAGGTGTCATTCATCCTTAGAAAGCAACACGGTCTGAAGACTGCTAAAGATTAACTGGCCACAGGAAAAGCTTCCCATCCAAATCGAAGGAACTTGGTCAGACAGAAATGTAAGCTAATATTCCAAAATAGCATCACAATCTGCTATCAGCTGGGATTCTTTCAGCAAGATCCACCAGTGTGCAGCCTGGTGGAAGCACAAAATGGCTTAAAGCAGAGATAACTCTGGCTGGCACCTGCAGCATACTGAGGCACATGTTTGCAAGAGGTTCCCAGCTCTCTCCCACTTTTGAATGCAGAAAGACCAATGCTGCCTCATACAGGGATGCAGCCCACATCCAGTGACCTTCTAGCAGTGAGCTTAATCTTTAGTTTTGAAAATGAATTTAATGTTTGGCCCATGATCTTTACAAGAATGCACAGCTCTGCCTTACAATACTGATGAGCATGAAGGTAGAAAGCTGCAGAAAAAGCCAGCTAACGAGACACACTAATGAGTACTTTTATTTTATTGCATTACTTTTCAGATCATTTTGATTAAACCCTGATTTTTATGTGAAATGTTTAAAACTAAGATTGGGAAAGCTAATTCTTTCTCATTTGGAAAAAAAAAAAAGATACCAGGGATTGAAAAATTAAATTCATATGTAAAGATTACTGGATTCAGTTCCACTCCAGAGATCCATAAAGGATAAAAAGAGGAAGAAAGAATTTATCAGAAGGGTGAGGGGAGAGAGGAGAAATGGTGAAAAATGAAGCCAAGTGGCAAAGGAAAAAAAATGGTGGCAGTGAACAGAGAAAAACACTCAGGCAGAGAAAAAATATCCTACTGCTCAGAAGTAGTCAGCACAGCCACTCACACATCAATTGTTTCTTGTAACTCAAATGTGAGTACCAGACGAGCAACTTATTTAAGCACATGCCTAGTTTTAAGATATCAGTCCTGCTAAAGTCAATTAGTTTGGCTCACACTGAAGTACTTTACAGAACCAAAGTCGAAGAGCCAAGTCTTTCCTCCAGCTAAGAGATCATTTTGAAAATCCCCTTGATAAAAACACACATATAAATTGCTAGGTGTTAAAGTAGGAGGTGTAAGTGCTATTGAAGTGGAAGGCTCATGGGGAGAAGCATGCTCTGCGTTCCTGGTGCTCCCGCCCCCAAAAAACAAACAAACTGAGAGGTTTGTGAAAGCTATAGGACAAGGACCAGAACACCGTTTGTCCTTAATTTATTTCATGTTAAAGAAGTGGTGGATCAAGAGACTGCTTTACATAAACAAAGAGGATGCTCTGCTGCCTCTGATATCCACTCAGAAATGCAAGTGCAAACAATATTTTATAACAAGGAGAGAAAACTAAAAAGGTTCTGATTCTTTTCCCCTCTTTTTCTTTATAAGAAGGCATTCTAAGAAAAATTCAAGTGCTGTATTTAAAATCCTTGTAGGCAAAAAAAAAAAAAAAAAAAAAAAAAAAAAAGGCAATGGAGAAAATAGGCTTTTCCATGGCCACTAAATGAAAGGAGAACATAGTTGCAGCAGAGTTACTGAAGTGAACAACCTTGATCTGACGAAAAGGAGTTATTTAATTTTAGGTACTCCCCAAAGGTTTTATTCCTCTTGGCTGCCAGGCCAGGAATGTCAGGCGTGTTGAGATGGGGCACCCTGGAAAGTGCTGAGCCTGAAAGCCAGCAAACAGGTTCCGCATGACTGCTGTTAGGTCTGGGAGCCTCCACGGAGAGCTGAACTCTTTGACCAGACAGGTGTGAACCAAAGAAGGGACTGGGTCAATTCTCTTCAAAGTTTTCTTTCCTTTACAAAGGCTTAAAGATTTTTTTATTGTCTTTTTTAAATTATTTTTTATTCAAGAAGCTTCAAACCTTCAGTTTTAGAAGAGTAAATTAAAAAATAATAATAATAACAGAAATCGTTCATCTTCGCAAATATACTGTACAACAGAGAAACACCCAGCAGGGGAATTCAAGACCTTATTCTGACTGATCCAGCAGCATTTTTCTAGACATCCATTAGATTCAAAACAATAATGAAGTTTGTCACTACATATGTCATAAAGCAAATATCTCTACACCTCGAGGTTTATAAACTGTAATGTCTGTAAGGAAAGAATTGCCTTCTGCTACAGATATACATAGCACCAAGTACAACAAGGTCTAGTTCTTGACAAAGGTCTCCAGCTGATGCTGGAATACAAATAACTAAGGGGAACAAGATGGAAATTGAGTTCTAATCCTCCCAGTGGCTATTGTGTAACAAAATGAATGGGAGCTTTGGAGGAAAGGAACAGAATCATACACTCTGCACAGACAGCTACAGATTCAGCATCGAGGGTACTGCCAGTGCAAGTTCAACCCTGTGCCCATTACAAAAATGCACAGGCTTGAACTGTCTCCAGTGGCTTGGGTAATCCATGACCAATTCTTTCTAGAAGTGCATGGACTATAAACCTGCATGAATGCTGACCAGCCAGCACATCTGTCCCAACACAGGAGTCCTCAAAGTCAGCTGTCTTTGAGCCTCTATGCATCTGTTCACTGTTAGTGTCTCCCAGGGCCAAGAGTCTTCCAACAAGATGAGGCCTTTCCCTGATCCCAAAACTATGAATGAATTTCAATAAAAGTGGGCTCACTGACAAGATAAATTGTTAACATTAGCCATTTCACAGAGCATTTTCCTTAAATTAAATAGCAAAGAGAGATTATTCTAGCTTATAACATATCGTTCCACTACATCTGAGGTTGAAAAGCGTTACAGTTAATTGATAATCATTTGAACCCAAAAATAATTCTGGCACATTCAGTTTTAACTTCACCCAAACCTATGAAGGTTTTTCAGAAGTGTATGGACCTTTTATTGTAATGTTTGCTTTACAATCTGCTTATTTTTACACATCTTGCCCTAAAGTCCACTATGAGAAATAACATATGAGTTGTCAGCTCTATATAGTAAGTTTAACATGGTCAAACACCACAGGACAGATGCCACAAAGACGCATATCAAGAGCTGCTTTGGAGACATTTCAGAGGAGGGAGGTAACAGCAGGGTACCATGAAAGGCATCAGCATAACCTGATGGATAGATTAATGAAGCATCACAGCTACGTAGGAAAGTGGCATGACAATGCCAGTGAATTTACAGTCCAAAAGTCAGTCATTTAGATTAAGTAGCAACATCTGCACTAGCACTGCTTTGCTACCAACGTTTGCAATGTTTGTTGTCCACCTTTAGGGCCTTGGCTTATTTCTATTAGAACTGTCATCACATTTCTGAATACCTACATGAAATAAGAAAAAGCTAACACAGTGGACACCGAAAGCAAAGTGTACCGAGATTGAAAGTTGAGCCGTCTGTGCAGTTAAAAAACTCTTCCAGAGAAATCCTTGCCCAGCCGTAAGTATTATTGTGAATCACTATTTTAAAACGCTAAGTTCTTCCCTCTGAACTTTTTTTTTTAATTGACTTGATTGTGTAAGATGCTGGGTTACAAACTGCCACTGACTTGTATGAAAATTGGAAGCATTTATCCTTCATGGACACACCACATTTTAGCAGACAAGACAACTTGAGCAAGTCAAGTAACTTTCAAGAGTTCTTGTTGGTTCCTTCTGATATAAATACTGTAAAAAAGTCAGTTTTGGAGGAAAACATTGATTTGCCACAGGACTGAAAATGCAGCTTTCAAAGGACAACTGAAAATTTTGCCACAAACTTTGTATATAGCTTTTGACAAGACAGTTAACTTCCCCGTATTTTGACTCCTCACATATGAAGTAAAACTAATAACTACCTTTTCCTCCTGCCTTTTGCTTATAGAAACTGTAAGCACTTCAAAGCAGACCTTGCCCAGGACTCTCATTTTCTACACCGCAATCAGATAGCAACCATACCTCTGAGCTGCATTAACAAATGCAGTATTTTAATAGATCTACAGAGGATGCCTACAGCTCAGTTCCTTGCTGTGTTTAATTTGTGGGGAAAAAAACTTGCAAGTTAAGAACTGGAGAGGGAGCAGCGGAAGGAAGAAGATTCCAATTATCAGGTAGTTTGAGCAGAGTCAATCAGGAGAGGCCATTCTCTCTCCCTTCCCCAAAACAACATAGGTAGTAGAGCATCGAGCCTTCAGGCTGCATCACGTGGTGCAAAGCCACAGTTCAGCTTGCTACATTACTAATAAAAGGTTACGGTTTCAAGCTATTTTTTAATTTAGATCTGTTGTTTGGTAATTGGAATAAACATTTAAATTTGAGCATCAAATTTCTCATTAGTTTCACATCAATACCTGTGCTGAAACTATGGATCAGTGAACTGAGTTTCTCACTGCCCAAGTGAATTCATTAATCATTCTCTCTTAAGATGGGCACATAAGCAGACAGCTGTTCTAAGCAGCTGTCTTCTGATAAAAATCCTAACATGCATACTGCTTAAAACACACACACACACACACATCTACCTTTTCAACAGCCTGCTGTTGTCTTAACTCAAAGATCTACCTGCACGAACAGGTCTGGCAGGAGAAAGGAACTGGATCCCCACTCAACAATGCATTCCAATTTGTAAATGGTCACTTTATGGTTACAGACAGAAAGTTTTAAAACCATTAAGACTTAGTTACCACTTCTTATCTGGGGTATCATGAGGAAGAAGAAATACAAAACCAGACACTGATGAATGTATTCAATGAACAGCTATAATCTTAAACCAAATGCAGCTAAACTATTTATTTATTTTTTCTGTCCATAGTTGAATAGACTGGATTTCTGCCCTGGTCCCTATTCTTCCAATAATAGACATTTAAATTCATTTTCAAATACATTGATGGGCTGGGATGAGATAGGCATTATGGGGCACATTAGTCTCCTATTTTCCATTAAAGCCAAAACAAGTGCTTAGGTAACTGGAGCTTATCCTATTTAAATATATGCAATCAGGAAATTTGAGATTGCCTCGATAGACCATATAATATTTCCTTTAGAAGCTCCCTGATATGCCATCGTCTACAAGTTCAACCATACAGCAAATGGTCTCACTGGGTAACCTTTCCCTTGATGCGTCACACACTTAAAAGTAAGATGAGACCACTGAAAAATATATAAACAAGGACTTTTGAACTGACCTTGTCCAAGCTAAGCAAGAGACAGGAAAAGAACGTATAAACACAACTTGTAATACCTTGAAACATTACCAAATCTTTGCCCTATGTTAAAATGTGTATTTTACATATTCTGCATAAGGTGAAGTTTAATTAAGTTGTTTTTTAATTTTATAAATTGCCAAAGCTCTTGTTGGTAAAACTGTAGATTTGTTTAAGATAGCATTAATAGAAGCATTCAAACATCTGGAGAGAAAAAGTCTTTTTGTTGGGAAACAAGCTTCTCATCTGCATTAAATGCAATTAGTGGCTATAAAACAAAATAGAATTAAAATGCAACTAAAGAGACAGCACAAGAACCGAAATGCACTCTAAGTTCAGTGTAAATTTGGACCCAATATCGATTCAGTTAATCCATGTGGAAAGCTCGTTCTGAACACCATACTTGCTCTGGAATATTTTGTGTGCTTCTTTGAGGCTTACCAGGAAGCTCCAGAATGTGGTAACAGTTAGAAGGCACTTAATGCAGGAGCTGAGCTGAAACAACAACCAGGCATGGCTCCCCAAACTATTGTTATTATCAATTACTTCTTGTTACTGAGATTTGGAAACAAGCATCATCTTTAACAAGGCAGTGTGTGTATAATGATAAAGGAATTTTCTGATTCCCAAAGTTACTAGGACAAAGTTTGTGGGGAGCAGCGACATCTTTAAACTGTCTCCTCGCAAAACTTGACTTGATCCTATCTTCGTACAGGCAAGGCCATGATAACCTTATGAGTAAAGTACAGTGAGACATCAAGTCTGAAGCAGTCATGGCTGCTACCAGTGACAAACACAAGCAGAGAGTCAAGAAATTTGTTTCTATTCTAAATTGTTTAACTCAGACAATTGGTTGGGCTGCCTTCAATGAGACAAGAGAGGGAGTACAACAGATTATTTCTTCGGTGCAGTTTATCTGAGTAAAATAAGCAAGATTCAGTCTGTCTCCGATGTAAATAATAAAATAAGTTTTGTTAGTGCCTTGCACTGAAATGCCACTGCTTTACACAATATTAAAAGAAAGAAAGAAAGAAAGAAAGAAAGAAAGAAAGAAAGAAAGAAAGAAAGAAAGAAAGAAAGAAAGAAAGAAAGAAAGAAAGAAAGAAAGAAAGAAATTGGCGAACACAAATTAATTCCTCCACATCTCTTTCCAGGATATCAAAATTTTACATAACCCTATATTGTTTTTAAACATTTTTTCCTCTTTGAACATTTATACTACTTGAGTTTCCATGACTAGAAGATTTCACATGTTTCTTATGACCGGCCCAATTCCCTACTCAGCTCTGAATGAGAGCTTTGCCTGACTGCACGCAGAAATAGACTGAAAACACAATATTATATTTCATATCCCTGGAAATAATCAACCCTTTCCCTTACACAAAGAGGAAATTTGGATCTTGTGGCCTCCTTAATCATATTTTCCCTTTCCCATCTCATAATGGCTGTAGAAAGGTCGTCATCATGATTAAAAACACATAAATAAAGCAGAGCTGTTGAAGAAATTGGTAACTTTTCAGCAATAATGATTACTTTCTTTATTTTCAACTTACTGCAGGAACTCTGAATTGGAAAATTAATTTTTAAAGTACACATTAGTTTCTAAAACCCAATACTAGTTCCTACAACAGAATGCAAGACTCGGTAGAAATGACTTTTGTACCTCACATGAAAAAATCTGTTCTGTTTGTCCTGAATCAAACAATAACGTGTTATGTTTGGTTAAAACCCACAAAGCTCAACTGTGGTTTTCAGAAGATGATCAAAGAACAATTTCTCATCTCCAATGAAGTCAATAGCAAAGCTCACATTAACTTCAATAGGCCAAATTCTGATGGCTTTACTCACACTGAATCATTCTCTGTTTCATGTAGCTCCACTGACATCAGTGCAAGTATGGATGAAGTAACAGCTACAAACCAGAATAAAGATTTCAGAACTTGACACAAAGCTATTAATTTGGGATATATGTATCATTTTATGACTTAATTCCTACGTACATCTGGGGGAGATAAAGCTAATTTTGTCCCATTTCCTTTGTTACAACATTATTTTAATTTAAGCATTTAACATTTTTCCTTCCTACAAGGAAACGCAGAGCTCTCTAAATGCTGATACTCAGACAATTATCTCTTGACAAATCACCTGGAGATTTTTTTTTCTTTTTTTAAGAAACAATAACTCACTCATCATCTAATTCCCATTAAAGTAATAATTTGTAAAAATGAAAATGACTTAGATAGCTTGACCAAAGCTTGTATCAATGGTCAAATATGTACAGCAGCTTCCTGAATTACGTAATTGATCAAAATAGTTTTTAAGAGGTTTAGCTTTAAAGAAAAACATCACTATCAAAGGATTCAGTAAAGTCATACTCAGCAGCTACAAACAACTGTGCCTTCTCTTGAGAATATAAGACTGCTACATTTGGACTATTTAGCCCCTTTTCTTATCTTCATAAAGAGTAATTAGTAGGTGCTCAGTGAAGTGTGTAAGTAAATCGCACGTATGCTGAAACTTTGTCTGACATACCCTTCTGTCTTTCTCAGTCTTCTCACACTGAAAACCATTCCTTGTGTACAATATTTAATTGTTGCAGTCATAGAATGATTTAATAGTTTGGGTTGAAAGGGACCCTTAAGATCATCTAGTTCCAACACCCCTGCTATAGGCAAGGACACCTCCCACTAGACCAGACAGCTCAAGGTCCCATCCAGCCTGGCCTTGAACACCTCCAAGTAGAGGACATCCACAACCTCACTGCCTATCCTGTTTTAGTGTCTCACCACCCTCACTAAAGAATTTCTTCCTTATATCTAGTCTAAATCTATCCTCCTCCAGTTTAAAGCTGTTTCTCCCCACCCTGTCACTACCTGTCCTTATAAAAAGTCCCTCCTCATCTTTCCTGCAGGCCCCCTTTGGGTACTGGAAGGCTGCTATGTGGTCCCCTCGGAGCTCCAGCTCTCTTGGCCTACCCCCATAGGGAAGGTGCTCCAGCCCTGACCATCTTCATGGCCCTCCTCTGGACCTTCTCCAACAGCTCCATGCCTTCCTTGTGTTGGCAGTCCCAGAACTAGATGCAGTACTCCAGGTGGGGTCTCATGAAAGCAGAGTGTGGGGCAGTTGCTGGAAGATCACAATAAATATACTCGTGCTTTTATATGTTTGTATTTATAAGTTTTGCCCACAGAACATCTCCTGGCAATGAATTTTACAATATAGAATCATAGAATGGTCTAGGTTGAAAGGGACCGCAATGATCATCTAGTTTCAGCCCAACTGCTATGTGCAGGGTTGCCAGCCACCAGAACAGGCTGCCCAGAGCCACAATATATAATATTGCTTTGTTTCAGAAAGTAGCTCCTCATGCTTGTTTTGAAACTGCTGTTGGGCCATATCCCCGGATGTCCCTTAGTTGGGTATTGCTCTAAGTACCAAGGCAAGGCAACAAACAGGAACACTGAAGTATCTTGACTTCTTCCTAGACCACAGAGCCTACCAAATTCAAATAGCTCCTCGACCTCCAGCTGCCATCTCCACCTATATCATTTCCCATCTCTTTTTACAAAATGTGTTCCTCTTCAAGGTTATCTTTTTATTAACAGAATTGAAATTGAAGACAGACAAACAGCAGTGGGAAGGAAGATTTACTGATGTATTGGAGACACAGGCAAAGCTCATACAGACCGACCTACCCAAAGACACAGAAGACACCAGTGGCAGCAGACAATACTGCACTACCAAAACAAGGTGCCTTTTAATGAGAACCTGCCCCCTGTCAGGAATTTTCAGGGGGCTCTAGCCAGGTGACACTGCTCTAAACTGAATGCAAAAAAACTTTGTTAAGGTGATTCGATCCTGGGGCAAGGGTGCACACAGGAATCAAACGATGTGTGTTTAGACTCCCTGAAACGACCGTGGGAGCTCTCAGTATGAGAAAGAGGCATTAGAGTAAGAGTTTCCTTTCATTTTCATTGCTCATGCTAATGGAGTTTACAACTTAGAAAATAAAAAGAAGCACAACACATAAAACCATATTTTAAAAAGGATACAAAGTGTATCATAGCAATATACTAATCCTGTAATTCCTTGGAGAAGCAAATAACCTTTTCTCTTGATATAGGCATCAGGCATTGATCTGTCACACTGTTTGTTCTAGCAGAGCTCCCAGAGGTGCATTCAGTTTGAAACGTTAAGGCTAGTTCATTAGCCGTCCCTAGCTCGTTTCTCTGAGAGAATCAAGATAATACTGTGGTTAGTTAATGGCTTTCTCTTGTTTCCCCTAGAGCCTGCCTGTCTGAAGCCTGCAGGCCCAAGAAGCTTTCTTTCCCTTTCCCTTCAATATTAGTCACAGCTGGTAAGGCTTGCAGGAGCCTGAATTGTTTGAAAACAGGCAGATTGCAGAAATGTTTGAACCTCCCTGTTGCAAGCAGCCACCTCAGCCCCTGTTGTCAGAGAGGAGAGCTCCTGCTCACACAGCAGCAGGAAGATGAAGGGATGGAGGAAAGGGAACTCCTGATGATCACACTGCATATAGCTCTCATTCAGAAAAACACCAAAATTCAGAAGAAAAAAAAAAAGGAAAAAGGAGTTCCCCTTGAAGGGAGCTACTGAGAATACTGTATTTCCCTGTACTTCCTGGAAGGCAGGAGGGAAAAATGACTGACTTTCACGTGGAGCTGCTATCTCCCGTATCAGGCATGCATTGTCACCTGCCTTGCTCTCAGGTTCTGTTGTTGATCATTACAGCTTTCAGGTCAGATAGCCACAGACTAGAATCTCTCCCAGGAGCCATCCCACCATCAGCTCCTAATGGATGCATCCTATTCCCTGTACTTACGCTTTCTGCTTAACTCAGTTTGTCCCTTGTCATTCTCACATAATTACTGAAGCAAACAACACGGCTGCAGAGGTTCCAGCTAAGCACTGCTGGTAGCTTCACAAGGCTAAGTGCAACAACTTAAAACATGCTTATCTCTTTTGTTTTTAGCTTGCATCTAGGCTTTCTAAAATTAATATCTGATTCCCATGAAAGCAACACAATGCTGATGCTGACGAGTGTCAGATATCTCCAGGCAGATGCAGTATAAGTTCCCTTTACAGGCAGTAATTCTATCAACATACTTCAGCGCTGATCTGCAGCATACCCCGCTATTCCGGTGCCTCCTCTTTTATCTACACATCCAGCACTCACTGCTGTGTTACCAGACACTGCCAGTCATGAAAGGCTGTGCGATGATGTTATCTGCCTCCAAGCATATTACCCATCACCCACAGGGGAACCAACTTAGACTTGTAAATATTTTCTCTTGCCGGGACTTTAATTCAGAAATGTAGATGCTTTTACTAAAACAGTTTCATTTCTTTCTCATTGTTGTAGATCTACCATAAAACATCCAAAATGCAGGTGGCAAGGACAAGTTTATAACTCAATAGTTTATTCCTTAATTCTACATCCTTGATTTCACAAGCACTTCAAGTGACAAATGCTGGGATTCATGTCAGCATGCGAGTCAACACTGCTCAAAGAAAGCGGAATTCATTCCTGAAGATCAGTCAGGGAACCCACAACTCGTATCTTGTCAACAGTGAAAATCTCTCAGGCTACATCAGTGGGTAAAAAACCCACCCAACCAACCAGTACTTCCTGGATTGAAGGCATTAACTCAACAGGCCTTAGATCTACTACAGAGAAATATTTGGATCTCTCTAATTCTTGAGTTAACTTGCTATTTAACCATTATTATTTTTATATCTTGTTTTATGACACTATGTCATGCTTTAAGGCAGCTATTTACTACTCTGAACACTTAATAAAACCAATTCTCCTTCTTTGCTGGTTGTTGTTTTTTGGTGTTTTTTTTTTTTTGCCAAAGAAATGAAAAGAACTTAATTTTTTTTTAAGGGAATACTTTTAATAGCAGTGATTTATGATCACTGTTAGCAATGGTTCTGTTAATTTCTTATGAAGATGCAGAGTTCGCATGATACAAAAATACATAATTACCTAAAAGATTAAGTAAGCAGGGAACAAACTTTGGAAATGCTCTGCTGAAATTAGAATACAACTGCTCTCCCCACTTAGATCACTACAGATATTTATTTATCCTTCACATACAACATTTTTTTGTGTGTGTAATTCTGTACATCAAGTTTGAGTGCTGAAACTGATGCAAATAAAGAAAATGCTGCTAAGACATCTGTGCGCCTTTTAGAATAAACCCAGAACATCTTTCATTTGCTCCAGGGGACACACAACCTAGTGTGGTATTTTTGCTACACAATCTGTGATCACGATGTTTTTAGAAGATCTGAATCTCTAGAAAAATTAGAAAACAGAGAAGTTCAGCTACTCATTTTTTTATCTCTTTGCATTTTAACAAATGCTGAAATTGAGCTGAAGTCACCAGAAAGGACATGAGCTGACACTTCTTTGGAAGAAGGCCTTCTAGCAGAATACTGGTTTATGACTTCTTCTCGTGAAGTCTTAATTGCTTAGGACAGAGGATTTATTTTTTCCCAAAGCAAAACATGTTTCCCGAGTGCTCCAAGATCAGTCACTAAAAAAGAAATCAACATGTAAAACTGCAACATTTCTAGCACTCCTACATGACCAAAAGGATGTAATATTAGAACTGTGATTTGGAACCTTTAAAAATTTTAAACATTTGTCTTCTGGTTTATTTGTAAACTAATGAGTCTCAATGCTGCTCCCTATGCTCACGCTGCAATCTGTTGTTGGCCTTTTTGCAGCTTTAAGATCTACATTTTGTAGATTCACAGGGGGTGCTGGAAAAATAATCCAACAGAAGCAGCATGATCAAATTTCTCTTCTAACTTCTGAGGAACTAAGATCAAGTAGCATGTGTTCTTATTGCATGAAAACAACCCCAAAACTGTGGAACTGCAAGATGGATTAAGATCACCAGCTCCTTTTCCTCAAGGCCTTCCTAGATAACATAGCCTGGATATATTTTTTTGTTGTTGCTATTGGGTTTGTTTACTGTTGGTCTTTTTCATCTTTCTCTAAATGGCAAGATGCCAGTGGCTCATTTAATATAACAATGGAAATAGTCGTTCTCACCATTTCAAGAATTTGTCGTACTGGCCAATGTGTTTAACTGCGCAGCTAATTACTTTTAGTCATCGAAGACAAGACCAACAACTTATCTATATACATACACAACCCAACAAGCTAAAGTGTTCGCTGCCATATTGGAGATTAAAAGTATTAATGTATTGAGATCACAAACTTCAAAGAGTTATGAGAGTGAGGATAATTGAAAAGCACTTTTATATAATCCTGTACAGTGTATTTACTTTTGCTTTTTGGGATGTAGATGCTGCAGCAGTGTATGCAAACTTGTAGAATAAAACTTGTAGTGTCTGTAAGAACTTCATTTCACATATGACCTTTTACAGTAATTGGATCTGAATTATAATCAGTCACCTGAGTCCTGAAATAGATAAAATAGTTTTTAATGTTAAAAAGTTTTAGCCCTTCGTTGATTATCTATCAGTGCTTACAGTCCTGTGAAAATAAGATAAATGAGAAATTTGGTCTCTAATTAGACTTCACTAGATTTACAGCTTTTAATTTATACGCCAATGCAACTCAGGCCGGCACTAACACAGATAGAGATGGAGCCACAGTTTTCAATTGATTTAACAATTTAATTGCAGCATTAACATCCATTAACATTTAACTAACCTTTTAAACTAACCTCAGGCACAACCTTAAAGTCTAAATGAAGTAAAATTGCATATAAAAAGGTACTAACATACAGCTGTAAGAAGCCAGAGTGAATCTTTAGGGAGATTTAGCATTGCTTCCCCACATCAGCAGGAGGGAGTCTGTTTTCCTTCTTGCAAAATTCAGTAGGAAAGCATGCTCTAATTTATAGGAAAAGGAAATAGATACATTTGATGGTTATTAACTCTCATTTATATCTTCTTGTCTATACGTGACGTCTAAAAGACACAATACCCCTTACTCTGGTCATGCTCTAAAGAACAGTTTTATTACTCAGAAAAACAATATTCCTGGATTATCTGTGACAAAACATGATGTAGGGGAATATAAAATAAACCTCTGAAGTTTGATACAAAAGAGAAACACCATATTTTAGAAACAATGAGCAAATTGGGCTCTTGTTTATGTGGGTATAAATCTAAAGCAACTACAATGGAGCTGTTGGAATTGCTTCAGGTCCACCCCTGTGGTACCACATGGAAAATAAGAACAGTAAGTATTTGATTTATATCTGTGTTAAGCACCCCAAAACTCTACTTCAAAGAAACAGTAGCGGCAGGTGCTCAGGCTTCAACAGGGAAATCCTTGGAACTAAATCCACTGTTGTGAACCTTTGTTCCTTCAGCCCTATGGCACTTAAAGTCTGCCAAGGGGCTAACACCAACACTGGGAGAGAGATACTGACAGAGGCCATAAATCTGCACTTCAGCATTTACCATTGCATACAGCCATTGACTACCATTGGTGCTGGGCCAAGACTTAAAGGTCTTTCATTTCTGACATGGAAGACAAACAGGAGGTTTTGGGACTGTTTAAAATGTCATCTAGGCATTTTTGACCTATGTTGTGTCAGATTTGACAACTCTCAGTGACATCCTTGTAATCCATAGATACAATAAGTTTCTAAGACAGAATGGTTAATTGGGGCTCATTTTTTGTGTGGTTTTTTTTTTTTTTTTTTTTTTTTTTTCAGGTAACACAGCATCACATTTGATACTACCAGCCATTATTTAACCTACATTCCTTTGCACCGAATAGTTGCTTGTACAAATAATTTCAGAGCAGTGGCTGACTTGTGTAAGTCTTTTCTTCATGCCTGAGACCTGTAGCCCTGCCCTTAGCTAACTGCGCCTGGGCTGTCACTATTTCTCTGTATCTAACTCATATTTAATATTACCTGAGTGTTACCAAAATATTAGGATGGTAATCCAGAAAGTATCACAGTCCTGTCTTTTGATTGCAGTGATGAGTACCGCATGGCTACTGGTATGTTTTGACAAGAAACACTCAATTTCAGTGTAACATTAGTGGTCCAAGGATTAAGTTTCCTAGCAGCACATGTTGACACTGTGTGTTGTAAGGATTTCACTGAAATTATTAACCATTCCCATCACTATTCTGCAAGCACCACTGTTTGACTACATAGACCATAAGTGTAATAAGTCAGTGGTCTAGATATTACAAGCACTACAATATCATGCGCTGATACAGCATGGTGTGCTTAGATGTGTTTCTCAACCCTTTTTCAATTCATTTTACCACCCTTGAGGAATATGTACTCAAAGTTCCTAAAGCACTTGTTTTCAGCTGCTCCTCAGGGCCTGCTGGATAAACTGGAGATGGGAAATAAAGAAATGAATTTTTTGAATAACTGATCTAGAGAAATCCTAAATCACTATGCGAAAGCGCTGTGCTACCATCTACCAAGTATTTTGCTACAGGTTAGTAGCAGTTAATTTGCTGGATATCTCTGTGAATGCTTGCTGAACTTTACTATATACACTGTATCTCATTTCTTATTTTACTGAAAATGCAACCTTGTCTTCTACAACATGTAGACCCATTGATCAGTGTTCATATAGCCAAAATAATCCCCCTAAACATCAATATAACTTTTTTAAGTTGCTGCTTTCTATCCACACATCCACAGGAGGTCAAATTTCAGGATATGTATATAATTCAAAGTAACAAGACATTCATTTTTTGATCAAGCTTTTCTTTGAAATGCGGGGTTATGCTTATTCTGCTTATGGTACCGTTCCAGAATCAAAACTAATCAGCTTGAACTTCTTTGTATCTTTAACCAGGGTTGTAAGCACTCATCCAGCTTGATGGTCAGAAGTTCTAACTCATAAGTGATAATGAGCATCAGAGAAATAGTATGTTGTTTGTATTTATTATAAAACGTGAATATCTGACTTCCCTTGTTCTATCATCTGCTCTACCCATCTGCCTCTATCTTCGACTCCCCACTTCTCTGCTTCAGCTTTTGCAATTATTTTTTCCTCTACACATATTAATCTTGGATTAAATTCCAGCCCGGCATATTCTCACTTACTAACTGTTTGGCAGTATTACTTAACAATGTAATCATATTATTTGAAATATAAGATGCTTGAGTCCATAATTTTTACAATATCATACAAAAACAGAAAAGTTTTGCTTCAGAGTTTCAGAAATATCAGCCAGCATTCAGAAATGTAATTATAAGCCAAAAGATCATCTAAAATCTGTGTGGAAACTCACTGAAATTAGGTATTTCATAAGGAAAAGTTTCAGAACATACCAAAAAGAAAAACAAAGAAAACAGAGTATCACACCAATCTGAGGATTTGGAAGACTACAGACATGGTGTGTGTGCTAACATGAAGATCAGTATGAACTTAGAATATTTAAAACTTAAAGTAACCAACCTAAACAAGCTGATTTTTCAAGTTTCCTACTTAAAAATAATAATAATAATAAATCATTATATACTATTTACTTCAAATCCTGCCCTATATTAGAACCATTTTGATATTCTTTCAATATCCTGCTATGCAGCGTCTCTTTTTGATGAGACCTTCATTTTCTCTGCAGCTGGTTTAAGGAATATAATCAAAGCATGCAGTCAAGGGGTGAGGTCAGAACTAGCCTGTATTCTGTGCACTGGAAACTGTCAGCTGATATAATAACATTCATCCTAAGCACAACCTTCAGGCTCCCTAGCAGCTCCTAGGAGATTGGACTCAGAGTGGGAAATGCAGAGATGCTCTTCAGCTTTCTTTCAGTCAACATATGCTTCAGTTTGGTTCAATTGTTTACGTATTCTCATCTAATGGTATCTTAAGATGCTCTGGGTTTCACAACTGGCCTTCACATACCTTTGCAGAAGAATGTGAAGGCCCTGCAGATCCCACACTGTATTTTCCAGCCCCATGCGGGTCTCAAATATCCAAAGGCATCTCTAATAACACCAGGTTCCCTTCTGCAGGCAACAGAATTGAGTACTTAAAGAATTTAAACTTGCCTTGGTTCATGAGGATTTTCTCATAGAAGCATAAATAGTTAATTGTAAGTAAGATGGGAACAATATCAAGCTTTTAATCATTCACCTTATTTTAGCAAAATAAGGTGTTTGTACATGGGATGTGCAATAGTAGAGTAAAACTTTGCATAAAACATGTCCTCTGTATATATACGAGTGTACGCATCTTTAGGTAGAACGCAAACAAGCAGCGGACCAACGAAGTACCAGGGAATGAGTCACTGACATCAGAGATGGACAAGTCTACTCTTTCATATATCCACTCTTCTGAATAGCATTTGCTTTGCTTCGCTTTATTCAATTCTTTGTTCTCTTTGCCATTAAATATCTCTGTTGATTAGGTTTGTGCAATCTATCTCAATTAGATTTAGCTCACTTTCCTAGTCAATTCAGACCTTAGCCTAGGTTTATATAAATGAATTCTGTCCACACAGCAATTGTTTTTGGAATTAACTAAATGTAATTATAAAGTACTTTTGAGACTGTAGTATCAATGTAGTTACATGTAATCACTGTACAGTTATGAGTAACTGCATAAAATGTATGTTCTTATCAATTAATGTATTAACGTTAGTTTGTATAAATCATAAACATATATAAACGTGTAAACTATGTTTAGAAATCAGGCAGAAATCTCCTGTACCCCCAAATAATGTTTACAACTCAATCCTCACATTACCAGCAATAAAGGATGCCCACTGGCCAAAGACACCACTCTAAAATTCTCCATCAGTTTCCATTCTGTCACACTACTGATTCCATCACGTGTTTGTTTTTTAAACTTCAGCACCATACATACCGGAGAAGCCAGAAAAAATGGTCATAAAAATTATACAGACATAACTCAGAGTGAATGGCATAATTCAGGCTTCCTTCTGTGTTGTGATTGGGTCAGTCTATGAAGATAAGTCATGGCATGTGCACTATCTAGCTGCTGAAGATATTTAGAGCCATAAGCCTGCCTGCACAGCCTCTTGCTGAAGTGTCCCTGATCCATAACAAAATATCTCAGAATTTTAAATATGTTATGAATCATACTGGCTAGAAAACATAGCTGAAAAGACCCATTAGCTTAGCTGAGATCTCAGCTCACTCTGAGAGCTTCATACAAGGGAATGAAATTACTCCTAGGTTCATCCTGAAACCCTAAAGAATTAGAAGGACCTGCAACAACATTCACCAGTTTTCATCAAACTACATGGCCAGTTATTATAAGCAGCAGAAGAGGGAGGCAGTACCCTCCCCCAGTGACTTCTGAATTCCCCAACTTCTACTCTGGACTCCTGAAAGAGACGTCCAGTACTTCAACAAATGTTACCCTATTTTCAGTTGGTCATGACTTGTGCATTACACACTACACAGCTGGATTAATTTTATGCAAAGAGCAACCAGGACAGCTAAAATAAAATACAGGCTTTTAGCATTATTTGTAAACAACTGGAATGGATATAAAATGGAAAAATGTGACAAGACACAATCCTGCAGCTGAGGTAGTGACTCAAGATTCACGACTTAGCTAGAAATACAGAAACACAAATAATCATATTTTCAAAACTTATTTAACTTCAGATAGACAATGGATGCTGTAAAATGTTTCAGTTTATATTCATTGAGCTACAACATCATTTCACACATTTTAGTTTTCTAGACAAAAAAGGAGGGGACAGAAAAAGAAGGGAGGAGAAAGGGAAATAGAAAAGGAAATAATCTGACGGGAAATGTGATGTTAATTAACTTTATGTCCTCAAATTGGGGTTTTTAAAAAGTTCCCAGAAAGAATTCCATTTTTTCCTAGAAAAGATGTGCAAATATGACTTGTCTGCAAATCTAATTAAAGTTGATAAATAATTCAGTTCAGGTAGCTCAACATTCAAATTGAAAGCCAGCATCCAATTTGAGGGGGGAAATAAGCATTAAAAAAACATCCTGAACACATTGTATTACATTGATACTTCGCAGCACAAGCTGGACTTTAAATGAAATGCACTATTTTTATTCAGATGACAAATTGCTCTAAACTCTGGTATTTAATAAATAATACTATGAAACACTAATAGGAATAAAAATATTTAAATATTTATAACAGCGAAGACCACAGATTTAGGATAGAAACTTAAGAACTAAAGGCAGATACAATTTAGGTTAGTTTTATCTCAAAAGCAGGTCCCAGTCTTGCAATGAGCCCCACATTGACTCACCTCTACTTGTACTGCAAGACCGGCCCTCTTCAAAACAGTGAGGGCCTTGCATAATTGCTTTGCAGTCTCTTCAAATAAAGATGCCCTAAGCCCAAGCACGTGACAAGACAAAGAAATACCCAGAAAGGGATTAAACCAAGAATTAAGTGCAAGCTGCACTGATTACTGTGAGAGATGCTAGAACAGGTGTGAATCCCTCTACCTAGACAAGCTGCAGGGACTGAGTTGTGACACTTTTTCTGTAGGACTGGGGAAGAAGTCTGAGTGCGAGGAAATGAAAGGTAAGCACAACTTGCAAGTGGTTACAAAAGCCTATACAGCCACTCTGGATGGAGAAGACATTCCTGAGGGTTAATTCACTCATGAATAAGCCAGGCTCCAGGACTGCTCTGTTTTACCAAACAATTCTTATGTGATCACCTCAAACGCTCAGGGCAGAGTTGACAAAGGCAGTGAGGCATCCATTTATCCCAGAGATATTTTATAATTAGGTATGTAACAGAAGATGTGAAGGAATTAGCCTGATGCTCTCCTTCATAGTGTACTTCTGGAATGGCAACTACAGATTGTCCAAATTGAAGCTTGCACACCTCATTATCTGTATGTGGAATTTTAGCCATTATTAAGCACACAGATATAGCAATCAAATCCATTCACCTTCTTCCAAAATTTAAACCCAAATGCATTATGATTTTTCAGTTACTAAAAGAGCTTTCTTTACAGTGTGCTTTTGATTCAGATGAGACTGCCTAACAAGCAATTAGTTTCCAGCTCTGACATAAGAACAAGAAATATCACATGGTTTGGGGACAGTTTTTCAATAGATGCAGATATGTATATCTCATCCTAAAGAGCAGAAAGGATCCTACTAGAATTTGTTGATCTCGGGGAAGGAAAGGGATTCAGTTCAAAAATTCCAAGCACAAGGCTGTGGGAACTAACAAGAATCTCTGCTAGAATATGTGATCTCATCAGCTGGAAACGAATGAGGACAGAAGTCACCGTTCTTGCTGTAAGCCATCAATACAGTATAGCTAGGCAAAAAGCAATTTTTTCTATTCATCGGGCTAGATCTCTCTAATGAAGGTTAGGATAGTGATGATAACTGTTCCTCACGAGGCCTCAACCAGATTACATTGTGCAAACTTGAACACTGACGTTCATGAGATAAATTGACAAACTGGGGAGAAGAGCCTACTAATCAGATTATAACAGGAAAAAAAATCTGCTTTTCAAGAGATGGCTGAAAAATCTTGGTGAGCTGGGACTTCTGAAATGAAAGGAGGTGATCATTGACGGACACTAAGTGGGATGTGGGTAAAGAAACAACAATTTAAACTTGTGGGTAATGCTGCTGTAAGAAAGCTTTATCAATGGGCAACGTAATTAGTCTAGGACATTTCTAACACTAAAAATAGTGCTATATATAATAGAGTTCTGTTAAGATGTAGCTTAATCACGTAATGAAAGGAATTACATAACATGGTAGTCTGCAGTGACAGAGTACCCAGACCCAGTGACCAGGCAATTCCTTCCAGTATGGTGTTTCTGTATTAGCTGCAGCCCTCCAGCTCCTGGCAAGCTGCTGATGGGGCCCTGAGTGTTTCACACTTGCTAGAGATAGTGGGGATTCATGAGAATACAACTGCAGAAGAAAATGAATAAGTGAGTACACAGTGTGAGCTGGCACTTCACATGGTTCACTGCTTGTTCACCATTACAACTGAGCTGGTATGTATTTTCTGAGGGTATGTCCAATAGTAAGCTGTCCAACATCAAAGTAGGGAAACAAAAAAGATGCAATGCATGCAAGTGAGATTCAGGTTATTACATTATCACACCTACATTTTAATGATACTTTAAAGTTCATTTTAGGATTTGGTTTAAGAAAATGTAGAAGAGCTACAGGAGAACAAGGAACAATGACATTATAACCATTCGTTACATATTTTCAATTGCTTATTCAAATTTTCATTTGCTTATTCAAATTTTCCAAAGAAAAACGTGAAAATCTGCCTAGGAAACCCCTGAAATTATGTAGGACCACCATGAACCAGAATGATTTATATTTGTGTGCGGAAATATAGGTAACCAGTATAGCATCCCCGAGCTGTTAAGACCCATATAAGATTTTTTTTTTCTAGGTGGTGATTCCCATTATCCTATCAATGCATTAGGGGGGATTTAAATTCTTAACACCCACCATCACACCAAAGGCAGAATAGACTACTTAATATGAATAACAAGCACCAAAAGAAAAACACTCCACCCCATGTTTCTTCTGCAACTTTAAATTGGACACAAAGAGGAGGAGAGGGGAAAAAAGAGAGCAGAATAACAGTGAATTAATAATGGAGAAACCTGATTAGAATATAATTTGTCCTCATTAGCACAGCATTCCTGACATAAGGCCGCTCCTTGAATCCTGTTTACTTTGAAACTCCAAAGAAAGAAAACCTATATAGTTGTTAACACTCGGCTTTTCAAGGATAGCTCCGTAATGAGGGTGGAGTGTATATGAGCCGGTTGGTTCTTTACCATCAGAGAACACTGAAAACACATCTGTGCAGTGAAGCATTATTGGGCCTTTCAAACAACCTCTGTGGCCGCTGCCTATAAATCTCTTCCCCTGTCATGTTTAACTAAAACCCAATACCCATTCAACATGAAATCCATCAATGTTATACAGAAAACAATGACAAAGCACTCTCCTTTGTGTCAGGAAAAACAAATAATTCTGCAGGAAAAAGAGGGAAACCTTTTTTTGGCGAGCCTCTGCAAGGATATGAGGATAGCAAGTGGCAGCTTTCTTTTAAAGCAACACATATCCAGCCACCAGAAAAAAAAAAATAAATCAAGGCCAAGTCTATATGGGGTATTAGAATGACTGTTGAAAATGATACACAATGCATCAGAATAATCTATGTGTTGAGGCATTTTATCTGAAGTGTGTCTGTCATGAGGGCAAAGTCAGCTTACACCATCCAGATGCATGAGTCTATTGATGCTAAATTGGTTTTGCATTTTGAAGCAAAAATATGTTTTAATTACAAATTCTTTCTTCTACTTCTTAGCTGATGGAAGCCAAATACACATACGTGTGTATCTACACTCATACAGAATGAGCTCAGTGTGTGGATTTAGCCATTTCCTACTCTCCTCACTTAAAACCAAAAGAGGGAGAAGAGAAGAAAAAAAAAAAAAAAAAGAACAGGGAATGAGGACTGAAGACAATCAGCAGAGGGCAAAGGTATCTTACATGAGGATTAACTATTGAGTGTATCCTGATTGCAAGAGATTCCAGGAAGCCAGTGTTGACTGGAAAAATGTAGGTATCTCCAGGCAGATGTGCAAGAACAGCTGGACATGAGTGGCAGAAAATAAACTAGAGAGCTAAGGCATGAGGAATCTAGCCTAAACTCTTAGACTTACTGGGAAATACCATTTTAAAGTATTCTATGCCATGTAAACAAGGAAGATTTACTTGATAATAGTTTATCAGCCAGGTTTCACCTAAAGCACATGAGCCTAGAATAAAAGCAACTCCCTGACAGCCTGTCTGGCACAGAGATGGATACCTGCATCGCACTGAACCTCTTCAACTCGTCTCTAGGTGCAACGCTTAATGTTGCCTCTGTCTTTTAAGTATTCCATTAATGTAAAGACATTAGCCACGGAACTTAATTAACAAAATCAATCATAATTAATTCTTTCAATGTTCACAGAGTTATCACAGACATTTCCTTTAGAGTTTTACTGTAATTTGCTATTAATGGAGAGCCAAAATAGTCAAATGATTTAGAATATATATAGAATAATGTAGACCCACTGTACATAATCAGATGGCATTTTCATTGAGGAGGTGACAGAAGCATCATAAAGCAAAAAGTGCAGAGCTTGGATGGTTTATCACTGTCAGAAAAGCTGGGTGAGTTCTTCATCTGCTCAGTTTCAAGGTATGTTACTCTCATTAAATTAAGACTCAGAATCACATGGTTCTTATGAAGAAGGAACCTTCCGTACATGACTCAGGCCTTTGTTTTAAATGCCATGTGTAATGGACATGGTGAAGAAACTGGCTTCCCCTCTTTATGATACTTTCCACAAACATCCCTTCTGCAGACAGACACAAAAAGTGCTGTGTACCCTTAAACACACGTGTCCCCGAGGTCGTCCCTTGTGAAGGGATGACCATTCACCACTTCATGCTTACTCTCTGATTTTCCCAGCAATCACACTTACATGTGACACACTATACAGTGAAAATGTACTCCCAGTCCTAACTAAAAAAAAAAAAAAAAAAAAAAAAAAATTGAAACTGGTGACCAGCCACAATTCTCAGATGGTAGGATGTAGTTTCTTCTGAAACTATATGTTCATCTTCAAATGACAAAAGACTGACATTTGACTGTGAAGTACATTTTTTCCTCTGAAAGATCTCTAAGGCTGGACACCACATAGTTGAGCTTCCAGCCTTCCATCTGATCTGCCTCCTTTTATGATGGCAGAATTAATTCAATTTTTCTAAAACCATCCCTGATTGATTAGCTTTGAATTGTGCCCTTGCAGCTTTCCTGCAGAAAATTTCGTAAGTTCTTTCAGCTGATTGTCGCATTTCAAAATCCTTCCTATGAGGAGATACCATGACCTTGTTTCTGTTTCAAATGGGATGCACTTCAATTAGAGTTACTGAAATCAGAACGTATCCTGAGAGTTGTAAGATGTTACTTAGGAAGTACATGAAATAAGAAGGGTAATTTGTGTGCATGGCTATCTACTTGATGAGACAGACTTCATGTTTAAACACATACATACATGAACAAAAATTCACACACAGTTATTTTGAAAGGCTTACTTAAGAGTTAAACTAACATGCTTAAGCTCGATCTCTCTCTGTTTTTGTTTGTTGTTGTTTTTTACTGGAAGAGTAATCATTTCTATAACACATTTTTCCAAATGAGTTACAAAGCAATTAATTTTCTTAAACACTGAGTACTATGAGCTGAACTTTAAAAGAGCCTTGTTATGGCACTATGCCTTTCAGTTGCAGGGTCTATTAAAAGGCCTATTTATTTATGTGTCAGATCAGGTAATCAGGACAATTCTTCGTACCTACTCTTCTGAATGCAAGGAACAACACAAAATAGGTCTCTTTCCGACATTCCTCCATCAATCAATATAATCCTATAACAGTTCAAACTTAACTCCAGTTACATAAGAGAGCTTCTGAATTAGATAAACTCAATCATCACTGGTGATAAAATGATTATTTAATTACTGTCAGCTGTGCTTCCAATATCACAGAGAGGAAATCCAAGAACATAGACAGTCAATGGTAATTTATTAATCAATTAAGCAGTACTGCTTGGGTAAGCATAATTTGCACAATAAAGATTGAATTAAATGCTTAAGTAAAAGGAGTGCTTTTTGTAACATTAAAGGTTGTGACATAATACAGCAAAGGATTGAATATTCAAAAGTTAATGCTCTACTTTCTAACCATAGTATAAAGAAAAGCAAAAGGCTGATTGAGCTGGAGAGGATGGGACTGACATTGCTTACAGGGCAGCAACTGAAGTACAACGATAGCTTCAGCGTCTTCTAAGCTGTATTTCCTACACTTATGTTGATAAAAGATCTGTATCCGGCTTGATGTGTTTGTTTTGTGCTGACAGTTAAGGCCATTTCTGATACTTATTTTGGAATTATTTTAACATTAATATGATTTTAACCTGTAAACATGTAAGACTCCCATCATACACCACAAATCAAATTGTGGTCCTCAAAGGGCTTTGGAATTTGCTTTCATTATTATAGATCAGCATTGAACTTACAAACATATTTCTTTTTAAGTGTTTTACTTATGCAATTACCCTTCCAGGGTCTTCTGAATCCATCTTTGGATCTCATTTCCTTCAGAGAGACTACCAATTAATTACTTTCATGTCCTACAGATATGGAGTGGATGGGTGATTTCTGCACTTCTGCTAATTTGATTTCTTAATTACCGAACAAATGCAAATTACTCCACTTAAAATCAAGGCTCCCTTCAGCTTGGGACTAACAGAAACCACAAATAGGAAAGTCCACAACTAAACAAGACAGACCTAAATCAGGATCTGCTATTGTCAATTCTAGGGTCTCACCATTGGATTATAACTATGTCTCACCCAAAGCTTCAACTCACTACAGGAACCTTCATGTTTCTAGAGAGACTAAAGGAAAATACTTGAAAGATACCCCAAGAGCCTACAACAGAAACCTACAGACTGCACAGTAATAAATAGACTATTTTCCTCCACTGTTCCCATAAGAAATGCTCACCTCTACCTGCTTATACATTATCTGCTTACTGCATAACCTTTTGAAAACTGATGTTGTAAAACATGTTACGCGACAGGTTTGGTGTGTATTCTCAAGTTACAGCTTCATTTAAAATAAGTTTTTGTGAGATGGCTGAAGTGTAATTTAGCAGTCATAGAACATTTCTGGGACATGAGAAACTCCGGGTCAACTCTCATCTCAGTCACCGGGCTGAAGAAAAAAGGCAGATTCTGCCTTTCTTTGCCCACGTTCCTCTCTGCTAGAAGTTCAAAGCTCTCAAAGCCAAGCCATACTGGGAAAACAATTTTGCACTTTTAATACATGGAGATCCTCAGAAGCTCTTCAAGAACAGCACTGGAGGGAATGATCCAAGGTTGGTAGAGAACAGTCTATTCTGCACAAGGTTTAGGAAGACCTTTCGAGTCATTCTTACAGAGAAAGCTAAGCAAAAGCTAATCCATTAGTTGAACTTCTGTTTAAGTTTTTAAATTCATTTTAAACAGAAATTTGTGACAGGGAATGTAAGGTATGCACAATACACACAGAACTTCAAAAACGGTGTACAAAACCTTGGTGAATGAAACTTGACTTCCAACCATTCTACCATCCTAAACTATCTCCATTTCTTCTCTTTCTTAAGCTCAATTTTGATCTCCCTGGTGCTACTGCATTAAATCTGTGGTCACTGTGGAGCAACTTTAGATTTAAAATAGTGGGAAAAAAAGGAGCAAAATTATGTCCAGTCAGATTCTCACAAGATATTATCATTACAAGCCTTTTCTAACATCCATCCTCTCTCCCTGATGATCTTTCACTTTATCTTGTTTATCTAAAACCAATACCTATTCAAACTCCAATCAATCAATGTACATACAGAATAATGGAAAAAGACACCCAATTTTCTTGTTTAACAACTTGTTCAACACCTATTGCTTTCAGAGACCATTCAGCACCCATTCATCCTTACTTCAGAGTTACCAGGCTTTTGAATTTAAAAGAAACGGATGAAAATTTACTAGAAAAAGGCAGTAGCATCACCACCAAGCTCGGTGTTGTAGGCAGTAGTGGCCATGATAGCACATTTGACACTATGAGAACCTTGGTTATTTGATTGCCACTGTAAGACTCAGGCACCAGGCTTGCCCTGGCGACAGCAGGTTAGTGTGACATTTGCCACTCCATCAACTCTGTGTAATAGTAATGGAATTAACAGAAACCGTAAGGGAGCCCAGAACACTGTGTTACAAAAGAACCAAAAAGCAAAGCTCTGACATTGCTCTCCTGCAACCTTGGTAGGAAACGGATGGCAACATGAAGAAGAAAGAGTTGCAACAGAACAAGGAAGGGAGAAGATTCCTTAATTATGAAGTAAAATGCCATTAAGGAGAAAAGTTCAACCCAGTGAAAGCAAATGCAGCCTACAGAGCTTGGTCTAATCATGCATACAATGTACCATTTGAAGCTGTGGTATTACAATCAGGCTAGCATGGATTTACACAGCAGGCCAACTACTACTTTATGATTGTTTAAACTCCTACCACATTGGCGGTAGTATTTTATGTACCTAGATATCTTTTCTAACACGGGTCTAAGTTAATAGTAAATGCAGAAGAAAACTTAGTAATTAGACTCAGGGCTTTCTTCGTATGCCAGAAGCTTGGGAAAATTTTGCAAGTAAATTTTGGTGTAATTTTTTAGGAAAATTAGGGAACATAGGCCAAATTTGAACTCACTCAGAGATTCCCCTCAATATGCAGGTTTCAATATTGTATCCTTGTTCATAGAATTTGATAAGTTTTTTTCATTATTAGGGCCAGGTCTCAAGGTCTTACAAACAGTATTGCAATTAATAGAACAGCCACCATTGCCTTAGAAAATCTTGTTATAAAGAAAACAAAAACAACCCAGTCCCCAGCACTGAATCCTTTAAAGTGGCTGCCACCAGCAAAGGAGCTTGGTTATGCATATAAAATAAAAGTACCTACATTTCCTTTCCTCCTTTTCATGGATGCATTAATACTGTGCTGGAGGCTGATCTGGCTAACAAGTTCTGAGCTAGAAACTGAGGTTACTAATGTCACTGATAGGACTTTTATTATTATTATTATTGAATCTGATCCCACTTACATCCAAGAGCAGTGTTTTTTTAATCATCTACTCACCAATGAAATGGGCTGAGACTGCAAAAGGAGGGAAGGAGAGTTGTGTTTTAAGATAAAAAGTGAACATATTTTGTGACCAGATAACACTTAATTTGCAAATGTGTACTCTAGAACCATATGTTGTCTGATACAGTCAACATTCTTTGCCAAGGAGCATTTATATAGCTGATCAAACATTCCTGTTCAATATTTAAAAAGATAGGAAATTCTAAACTGTTACACTACTGCATATGCATAAGATGCTTTTCTGTCTCTTCCAAGGTGCCCTAATCAATATAATTATTTTCAGTATTTTCATGTTGTGAAAAAACATTGTGTAATGATTCAGTCTATGTTCGGACTTGATCCTCCAAACACTTCCTTCTTGCCAGCACATATAAAATGCTGTGGCAAGCTTGCCCTACATCTTTCCTGGGCTGGCCAAATTCCTCATGTGAAGAACTGGCCCCATTTGGTCCTTGTAACTGTGACAGTGAAATGGCTGTACATGTGATGCTTACACCTAAGTCAAAATGAAGTGGATTTAAATGAACACAGACAAAACGTGGAACTGTTGAAACCTCACAAAATCCCATAATCAAGTTGAGAGAAAACAATGGATGTCAACAATTTCATTGGCTTCAAAACCTTGAACACGCTAAAGGAAAATAAATCATACTGTAAAAAGAGGATTGCTCTGATTTTGTGTAGCAGTATCTATAATACAATGATATTTTTTAATGGCTTTCTAGGTCTGACATTATGAACATTTCAGTTGAGAAACTGAAGAGTTCTGCTGTACTGCTGCAACCACCAGAAAATCAGGGGAGTAGAATGTGTCCTGTGCCCTACATATTGAGACACAGTTGCCATTTATTTATCCTTGCTTCTAAAAATTATAGTTTTCACTCATGGAAATGTTCATAATTAAGCTTGTGACAGCTTCTGTTATGCAGTTCATCAACAAGGAGGACATAAAGAACACCAAGGACTCATTACACACAGAACAAACTTAACTCATTAACAGTACTTGGAGTGAGCAATCTCAGACCATTACTTTTAATGGGATTAGCTTTTTTTGTGTACAAAAGGCAGCACAGCTCAGTCTACTTAAAATCATTTCTGTATTCTAACAAAGTGGGCTACATTCATGCTAACAGGAAAGCCTTCCTTCTGGCTTTGCTCTGCATTGTCAGAGAGGCACTGAGCATTTTAGCAGAAATCAGTACAACAGCTGAGGTATTCTTAGTTTATTTTTGTCGTTGGAGTCTGCTCATTTTTCCCTTTTCATTTTAGAAGGCCTTACCTTTGATCACCAGTGAGGAACAAGATTAATTTACTGACTCTTTATTACTGTCAGCACAGTGGCATAGACTCAGTCCTCCACATTAAAGTGAGGAGAGAATCCTTAGAGGGCTTAAGGATGAAGACTCCCCATGCGCTCCCAAAATCCAGCTAGCCTTACACGTCAACGTCAGTATGATATCCCTGAGTAAGTGCCTCTGCTGCCACGCAGCATGTTCCCAGCTTGAATAATTAGCCATCACTGCTGCTTGTTAGACCTGCTTATACACTGCCAGAGGAAAGTCTTGGTGCTAATGAACCAAAAGAACCGTGAGCTATGGTAGTGGTTGTCCTAAGGTCAGACTAAATCCCTCAGAAAGATGCAAAGGACTGTTCTGTATACATTGCAATATTACAAAATGTTCTATTTCTAACAAAATTGCAAGAATTACTATTTTTGATGTGGCATAGGGGTTTGATTTTAACCTATTGCTAAACACATTTATGAAGTGATCTCAAAGCCAACAATGAAGCCTTGCGACTACATGGTATGTACAACTAACTGCCTAGCACACATATGTCATATTGGACACTGAAAGAAGTGCCTTTAAAATCTCTAAAAGGCAGAAACATCAGGACACATGAGCTGTTTCTCTCCTGCAAAGTACTTGGTCTTGACTGAACAGTCAGCATATTACTAAATGAGGAAGCATGTAAAAATCATTTGCCAATATAAGGAAAATCTAAAAGGTACCTGAGTGAAGGCAGAAGGAGTGAAGCCAAGGCATCCAAACCTAGCCAAGCATTAAGCATATTCAACAGAGAAAGGCTACATAAACAAAGGCATCAAAAGTGCCCCTGCAGCATTCAGGTGCTTTCCAACTCCCACGTGTCACATCTCAGACATCACTTACAGAAAGACTTCCAACCAATATTCGATGTTCAGGAATAGAAGTTCTACACAGACATGCTCCACTGTAAGAAAGGCCAACTTCCTACCCTATTTTATGTGATTGTGCCCTATACCATGCCAAGTACACACAGTTTTCTAAAAATGTCCCTGACTGTTCTGGGTAGAGGTAAAATAATAAGTTGCAAGCTAAAAATATTAGTCATCTGCCACAGGAGTTAAAACTGCATCTTCTATTCACATAAGTTTTGCAGCTGAGTCAATGCATTGTGTAACGTCTATCCCAAGGCTTAGCCAGAGGCTCTGTTTTTGGACATCATCTTCTCTACAATGAAGTTAAAAGCAGGATGTGGTGGTGGTTTTCAGGAGCTGAGCAGTAGTTCCTCAATGTGTTCAGAATTTCATTTCTAGCATTATCATCCTGCAAGGTGAAGAACGTCATTAATTCTTGCCAAATAAATTTTATTCTGAAACTCACAGGATAGGGCTTGTTTAGTATGAGATCTGAAAACAGCCATTTAATGACTAAAATAAAAAGTAAATTAGATTCATCTTGGAGCAAAGTTAGATGAAATAAAATTTCCTCTTGTCTTTCCATAGCTGGCCTAACACCTTCCTCTGTCTCTAATGAGACTAGATTGCAGTACACCATACAGGGTCTAAGATGGAATTGTTTTTGGAAAAGACTCACAGAACAAAAGACTTCAGAGCTCACTTCAGAGACAAGATACCAATACAGACGCTATTAACATCATTGACATACACACAAAGGAAGCCAGAGGCTCAGAGCTCTGCCTCTGTGTGGTTAAAAATGTAAGCGCTTAGCAGGGAATGAAAATTACACTGGCCCAAAGTCCAGGACTTGCCATATTTAGCTTTGGAATGGTGCCAAAATAAGCATTGCTAGACGAGATGATCAGTGAGAGAGCAAGATTTAAAACGGAATAACATCAGGATTGAAAACTAACTTTTGTAAGACGCTGAGGCTGTAAACAGAGCAGGGGATTTCTAAAGATGAGAATTTGTTCCCACAGCTGATACACTGGATGAACAGTCCACACAACTCTCACCCTGCTTTACTGTAGCCTTCTGGTCAGCAGTACAAATGTTTAGGGAAAATTATGTAACTGAATTTTTGTTTTGGTTTTTCTTTTGGCTTCTTAAATTTCCATTGTAAATTGGCTGTATTTCTTACTACATACCTGTTTCAACTATCCTCTCATTCTCGAGTGTGGAGGTAGTATATTTTATAGATACACCAGAGTCGACAGTAAAGATACTGAATCTGAGTGTGTTTGCATTAGTGCATTGGAAGCGACTTTGTTTTGATGACTGGGACTCAGATGCTTGTGGATTATCTTGTAATCATTTATGGTAACATAAATATACTGTGTTTTGAGAACACTGGTCTCACATGACCCTCACATGAGAGGGTCTGGAATACCAGGCTCTCCCTCTCTTCTTGAACCATGCTCTTTTTCGTAAGATGAAACAGGCATAGCAAAAAAAGGACTGAAGTACTTCAGACCTACAATAAGGACAACCCACGGACGAATATGCGTTCAGGCAGAAAAGGAAGATAAACCTGAGTTTCTGCACCCTGTAAGTATGTATAGGAACCACTAACAGCTACTTTATCTGATAATGAGGCATTCTCTTTCTAATATTTCCTCCTTCTCCATTAGAAATAAAATAAAAGTTACATTTTAAATTGAGACTATTCTGAAAAAAATGTAACTTAAGACTGTCTGGAGCACATCTTCCCCACAGAACCCTGCTGAGGGTACAGATGGAGACACATGAATCCTAATGGGATTTTGGTGCGTTGCAGAGTTCCTCCTTACAAAATATCTCCAAAATTTCTGTTTTGCTGCTTAGAGTAATGACTTTTGAAAATCTAGATCATCTATTACAAATAAGTAGGGTACTCACCACATTTTTTATGCCCTTGGTTTAATGGCCTAGAGAGTATTTAAAAGAAACAAACAAGGCTATTCAATACAGATGCTAGAAGATGTAGGAAACATGCAAAGGGTTAACATAATTAAATAGAAAGATATATGTTTTAACAGAGTTGTGCTTTAAAATTACTTCTAATTTATCCACTTACGAGGCATGTATGGAGGTAAAATGATCACTGGTAATGTGCAACAGAAAGATATATACTTTTTTAATTGTAGCCAAGAGGAAAAAAACAGCATGGAATAACTTAATTGTTGCTAATTATAATATCACTGAGGTAATTACAATAGATTTTGATTGTCTCATTTTCACACCAGAGGAGGGCACAATACTGGCTTTTCTCTTAATACATATTTGTTTTTAGAGAAGAGCTGACAATTACACTAATTGTAGTCACAGCATGAAACTTTGTTTTTAAAGAAAGATTTGTCTACATGTCACAGAGAATAAACTCATCCTTTCTGTTTTGTTAGGTGCAAATTAAAGACATATTAATTGCTTTGTTCACTGTAACAGTACAGAGATCTTTTCATGTAAGCACAACTCATTTTGTCAGAGTCACGTCACTTAAAGTCTGTAACTCCCAAAATGAACGTGGCTGAACAAACCACCACTTCTTGGTAGCAAATACAGATGATTTTGAACAGAGTATTTTCATCTGGAGGTCAACAGTCAGCTGCTCTGCTGTGGGATCCACTCAGACAAAGTAGTAGGAACCAAGACTCACAAGTCTTCTCAAACTTCATTTGGATTCTCTCTCTCTGTTCCCAAATTGTACCAGAATTTTCTGCTAATGACCAAATTCTAAATGCTCCAGAGGCAGATACAGAAATGCAAGGGTACATAGTACCAGGCACAGTCCTAACCTGCATGTGGGAAGGGGATATACCCATCTCTGATAGTGCTGTCACATCATATGCACCACGAAGAACTACCAAAGGAAAACACCCCTTGTAACTCACCCTATCAAAAGCCTGTACTTGATAAGTAGCACAGGCTATTTATCTTTTATGACACTCTCATTCTCCTAAAAAAGATTAAGTTGTAAGCCGTAGTTTAACCTTACCAATATATCCGTATTCCTTACAAAGTTTGGTTTATCACACTCTCTTATTTATACCAGCAATTCACCAGGCTTTTCATGATGTCTCTGAAGCTGAAGACTGGGTGGCAGTGATAATCCTCTGAGAAGAGGATTTCAATCCATTATGCCACACACTTGTTTAACCAAAGCTGCGATACTTGCTCTGCCAGTCTGAGTAGGCTGCAAAGCAATACTGCTGATGAGCAAGGTCAAGAATACGTTGCACATGCATAGACTCGCTTTGCTAGCTCTATGTAACTACTTCTTGCCATCTAGAAGTATGCTACAGATCACCTGAACACACCACACAGATTGGTAGCTATAGACTATCAGACAATTCAAGAGACGAGAAAGAGCTCAAATCTATGAAATGTTGAGGTTTCTGCTATTTTTTTTCTAAGAAAGTAGAGAAGTGTATTGTAAAAAAAAAAAAAAAAAAAACCACACAAGTCACTAGGCACAATCTTCAAAGTATATGTTAGAAAACTTATCTGGACCAGATTTGTCTACCTGCCGCACAGCCAGGCCCCAAGGACCTAAAATATGATTGTAAATGATATTTTCAGTTTTCAAAGTCAAACAAGGAAGACTGTTTCCAACCAACAGAAGCCTTACATTTTAATCCAACAACTCATGTGCATTACGAAACACCAACACATTTCTCTTTTCAAAAACAAAGCAAAAAAACCCTTTTATCTTCTAATCGATGTATCTAAAATATATATATGACAAACCCCATGATGAAGACATCCTGTTACAAATGTGTGCTGCAGCAGTCATTTTTCAATTGCACAAGGCTCTCATAAAAAAAAAAAAAAAAAGAAAGAAAAGAAAAAGAAACAGAGTAGATTTCTTTTTAAGAAACCACTACCTGTATAATGTTTGATTTCTATATCCATGTTGCACATGCATATTTGCCACCAAAGACAAGCTAAAAGCAAAGAGTAGCTAGAGATTTTACATACCAAGTTAATTAGCAATTCTTACCAAACAGAGTGTATCTTTTCTTCTCAGGGTTCAGCTTAGTCTCAATTAGACATATTTACGGGAAAAGTCAATGGATAAGACATTAGAGGCCAACCTCAAAGTCAGAATAAAGCAACCATAGACCTTAGAGAAGTGCTTTATTAGCCAAGAATTGGTTGGTTATTGATCTTGGTCTATGTCTCTGGTCACAATTGCACTTACCCTAATTTTTCTAGTGTAAATATAAGTAAATTTGAATGGGTGTTGTTGAAAACAATCTGTAAATCTACATTTTGTGGTTTATGTTGTAATTGTAGTTACGGGAAGGTTCAATATCTGGAGCATGGTAAGGAGACAAGGCTGTGGCATGGCAACCTCATCTCTGCAAATATGTCCTGAAGCACTTTCTCAGAGGTTATTAAAATGACTTGAGCTATCACTCAGCTTAGAAGCAGAGAAACCACATGGGTACTCAAAAGAAAGGAACTTGGAAAAAAGACACTGTGAAGAGAAACGTTATGCATTTAACTTCAGCTTTTCTTTTCACTGAGGTCAACCAGATAATTAAGAAAAACAGATATGCAGAGTTTCTTTACTTTTCTGCAGACAAACATTAATAAATTACTGCTTGCCTCAGCACTACCTTGCTCTCTTTCCTATATTGTACCTTTTTTATTTAATTTCATCTTTCAGATTTATTTTAAGATCACTTTCAATTTACTTCATGGCCTACTGCATGAGACCTCTCTCCTATTTGTCCTAGTGGGAACACCTGTCTTTATAATATTGCTATAGGGTTAATGAGGGTTAATGGCTATTGTATTTCAAATTGATACTAGCAAGCAAATTTCAAGTGGAAATAGCAAAAAACATAATAGCTGCGTCTCCTGTAGCACTTGCCTCCATTTAAATTAACACTGAACGGACTAAAACCTTGTATTGCCTAAAAAATGGCAGGCATATTGCAGTATGCATCTGGAATCGTCACTGTTGCTAAGTGTTATTTCCATCCAAACTTACATTCATTACTCAGCATCAGTAATATTTTAATTCACTTCTCACATACTAAGAGGGAGGCAAAAGACTGTTCCCCTGCCTGCAGTTTAGCCTTACCGAGAAAGCCAAATAAAAAAGGGCAATGGAGCTTTAACTGTGTTATTCCAGCACCCTGACAGCAGAAAGGGGGAAGTACTCTCCAGCTCTGGAGCTGACCTGCAACATCCCATCTCCTTGAAGCAAGAGAGATGTGCAACCAAAATCAGAAGTGTGAGTCTACCCTTTATTTAAAACATGAACAGAAGCAACAAATTACCACTCCACTGACCACCACAACTATTCACCTGATCTGGACAAAATTAAATCCTGTCTGAAATAGCTCTGTTTTCTAAATCAATTCTATCTGTTTAGTTGACATATATGTCACATCCTAATCAGCTCAGTGGTCTGTTTTCTGTTTTTGTGCTATCCTTTCTCCTGTGACTTGATAATTTCCATCCTACCCATGACTGTGATGCTCCACAGAAAATTCTGTTTAACTGGATGTTGGATGTGAAGGAGACAAGGTTTGGTTTTCTCAGCAGTTAGTAGTGGGACCCGAAAACCAGAATTTAATTCAGTGAAAACATAATGCTGTTTCTGAATGCAATTCAAAATTCATTGGCACTGTCTAAGTGCTCTCCTGCCAAGGTCATCTGTCTCAAATACAACTACAAATTAAATGGTGTTTTTTTTTTTACAGGTGATCTGATATTATATTGATGAGCAACAGAGAGACCACCCAGATAATGTCACACTAGTGCCAGAAAAGAACCAGAAGGCAGCCTGCTTTCCATTCTAAATATGGAACAGCCCTATTCCCACCTGCTTCCACATGAATGTACTAGAAACTACCAGCAGTGGCTGAAGTGGCTCAAACTGGCACATGCATCATACCTGTATCACTGTAAAAATATATGTATATACTGACTTAACTTTGTAAAATCCTACAGAAAGATTTGAATTCGGTCCAAGTTACACAACATTATCACTATTCTTCTCAGTCATTTGTTTATTTCTGTGAATGAGCTCTTCCTTCTTCACCAACAGGCTATGCAGAATTTTAGACTCTGTAAAGTAAGAAACAACTTTTCAGTAACACCTATAGGCTATAAGTAGAACCGTAATGAAAAGCTACCACAATCCAGGACATATGAGTGCAATTCCAACACTGTGTTTGTTTGTTTAAAAACAAAAAAGCAGCAACTTAATGTGGGGACTACACATCAAACAATTCTCAAGGCCTTTCTAATTAAGCACTTTCTTCTGCATTTCCTTGCTATGAATGCTCCAATGGAGAGCTGGTTTAAGAGATTCCCACCCCATTCTCCCTCCGCTGCCATTTGTCATGCTCCCCTGTAACTCCCTTACTTATAATCTTTCATCAAACACCACTTGAAAAAAAAAATAACAAAGAGACCATTTCACAAATCTGTACTGTGCATTGGTCCCAAAAGATCTACATTTGCCCAGATAAGAACAGTGATTTATACCAGCTTTGCCATCAAAGAATTTGCAATGTGGAACCACACCTTCCACAAATTTAGAGCTGAAGTAATTAGCAGCTGTTGTGGAGCTCAGCTAAAACACTTTGTAACTTCATTGATCATCATTATTATTGTTCCTCTGTATCTTCTAGTGTAGTGAAAAACCATCTGGTCTTGAGCATTGTTAATGCCAGTGAAACCGAGAGGAGTGAAGGGGGCTTAATATCTCACAAATGGGGCTGTTAGTACCCAGAGTATGCTACTACATTGCGTCACTAGTGGATATTGTTGACAAGTCACAAAATAGTATTTATATTTATTCATGCAATGCAAAGGCAGAACTCTTTCTCTGTCTGCATCTCTAATGACTGCTAGGAGACTATGGATGAGAATAATCACAAAACCTGAATGGAGATAATAAAACCAATAGTGTTCAAGTGCTGAAACAAAGAGAATCCCCAGTGGGGCAGTGATCTTCTGAATGACTCAAGTAGTTCTGCACAAGCCTTTGAATTTCACTTTGACGTTTAAATGAAGAAAGGGAGAGAAAAGCACAGACCAATTTCATTGATTGGTGTAACTCAGGAATCTAACATAAAAGCATTGGGATGACTCACAATACATACAACATCTGAAACCAAACTCCATTCTCTTCTATTCCCATTTCATTAAAATAACCTCCTATTTTCTTCTGTTATAATATTGTATAAATCATGTGTATTCTGGTTTGAAAAATCCCACGCAGGGGGTTCAAACAGAGCTTTCTTTATTGCATTTCATTTGGGAGGGGAGCTACAGTGTATAATGCACCTTAAAAAAAATAATCTGTGCTTTCAGCTGAGAATTTGCCATGATTAGATTTTTAAGAGCTCACAAACACAGCTTCCTCCTCCAAAAAAACCCAAAAAATCAGCCAAAATGTACTATCAGAAATGAGGCACATACATGGCACGGGAGAGCCTGAGAACATCTGACCCATGGGCCGCAGTGAGAAGCCTCGTGAGGCAGTTCTGCACCTCACCCAGAGCCATGTTCCAGCAAGCCACGCTCCAGGAGCACAGTACAGAAAAGTAATTTCTAAGCTGACAATCCATTTGAAAGTGAGCGCACTGCTCTACCTTAAGGAAGATCCAGATCATGAAACCATTGCAGAAAATATCTTTGCTTTATTTTTTTAACTGATTACCTTCATCATTAAAATTAATGCCAGTGTAAAATCAAAACAGTACCAATTAATACAGCTCTAATTGATGCTGTAAGCAGACAAAATCTCACTATGAATGCAATCAATTCTGGGCAGATCCTGTTGTTTATTGACTATTCGGTTCACTGAGAATAGTGCTTTTTAACATCATTTTTATTATTTTTCAGCAGTGATGCCACCATATAGGTCTGTGGCCTGAGGGTATTTGGCCATTTCACTTAGATTTCCTATGACTTTCCCAACATGCAGCGCCAAGATAGGAGGATGCTGTTAGTGCACAGTCCCCTTGGGTAGCTAGTTATGAAACTTGAATTGCTGCACTTAAGCAAGACCGTCAGAATGGTTGGCCTCCTAGACACCATGGCTCCGGTTCCATCTACAGAACTTTAAGTGCCACTTGCTAAAAGTATGGGAAAAAAAAAAAAAAAAAAAAACATATCCTGTCTTTGTGTATAGAAAACATCACTTTAATGTTCTGTAAGAGCATCTGTAGGCAGGGCTAGGACAAACAGGAGTATTTTTCAGTCAAGAGCCTATTTTTTACACTTGCATGAAAAGTGATCAATTTTACAGATGGACTGACTGAATTTTAAAATTTGTCGTAAAAGCCTGTCTGCAACTCAGCTCATCTCTGCAAATGAAATTACTTCAGGATTTTTTTTATGTTTGAAATATTTTAGAGAAATAATAGTCTGCACGTGATTTCTCTTTGCTAAGATGTACCCATATACCAGTGCAAAGTTTGCTGCTGATCCCTGATACCCAAGAAGCTGACAGAATGCAGCAGGGAAAAGGGGGGCAGGAATCCCTACCACACTTCTCCTGAAGGTTTGCTGTTGTTTAGCAAGCCTTGAGGATACCTTGACATGGCCGCTGCACCAAACCTCACAGAAAAGAGTAATCCCTTAAACTTCTATTGGAATTGTATGATAGTAAGTGGGACAAAGGATTTCTGTTGGTCCCCTGAATTCTATCCTTAAAGAGGATGGAACACACTTTGAGTGTAATCTGATCAAAATGCATCAGTACAAACTAGCATTCTTCATTTTGAGTTCTTCCTTCCTTAAGAAAAGTATCAAAATGCCAGCAAACTATTTTAAGCCCTCAGAACAACTCAAGCAAATTTTCAGAGGTGACAGAACCTTAGCAGATGCCTTCAGCTGAGCTTATTCAGAGACATGGGGTTGGGAAACCAAAAGAATGGGCTCCCTCTTGAAATTTCCCAGTTCTCATTATTACTGAAACTTCAGACGGTATAATAAAAACAATTGCTGCTATTACTGTGATGGATAAATATATGGTACTCATCACTATGGCATCTTAGCTGCCTGCATTGAAATCTGAATTGTCCTAACGAGTCTGAAAATACACCCACCTTCCTGATACTGGCTGCAGGGAGAACAAGTTCTTAGAGCTCAACTGATGATTAGATTCACACTTAAGTGTATATACATTGGGAGTCAATTTCAAAGGTGTAGTCTTGCTAATGAGATTGCCCTGCTTCCAGCATCTGCAAAGCTGTACCCTCAGGAAGCGAGCAGTGGCTTTCCAGATGAGCATAGGTTACCTGGTGGAATGGAAATGGTGCTAAGGCTCTTATGAAAGTGTCGGGCAATCACTAATAACCACGAGCACTCATGCTCATCTTCTAAAAGACGATGCCTTCAGCAGAAAACAAGCTTCTTGTGTTTTGGGCTACCGCTGAGGCAAAAGCAAGTATTACCAAGTGGCTCAACCAAGCCACTATTATCTCTTCTGCATTTTTAAAATATTCTCTTGAAGAACTGTGCTTGTCAGTGCCTCTCAGACTGCGAGGTCTGATCTGTCTGATTGTGGCAGATTGTGATACAGCTACAGAGTAAGGAGATATTTGGAGTTTGATATCCACGTTTATATTATTTATTAAAATCATTATTGTTGTGCACAACGCTTAGCAGACATAACTGCTTGTCCTAACTCTTTATTAATTAAAAGAGTCCTTAAACACACAGCTATGGCCTTCTACCCCATAGAAACAACAGGAGCACTTCAGCAAGCAGAAAGTATCTGCTTTAGTTGGCCTTCTCAGATCTTTTCCCCCTTCTTTAGTTCCATTTTTCAACTCTTCCATGATCCAGTTAACCAACTTACTAACATCTCTTCAATTAGCACTTGCTTAATTAACAATGTTATTTATTAATGTCTGAGGACCTGTTAGTTTTAGCGCTGCTTTTCAGTATTACTCATATATATAACTTTGACAAAATGCATCCATGAGACATTTTGGAAGTTGACAGCGTCTTTTACAATCTTCTGCCTCTGAACAATAAGCTGATAATCAGAAAGAATGAATCTTTTGGAGCAATGCACGTGTGAGTGCACACTTCAAGAACTGCACAAACCCAAGAACTTAAGAACACAAAGTCAGATTTTCAGCTGGTACAAATCAACACAGTCCCCTCATTTACACTGGCTAAGGATTTGACCCTTAAAATCTTTTCCTGACGTGTTTGATAAAGAAAGAACATTACATTTCACTTTATAATTGGACCTTATAGTTAAAAATAGCCAGATTCTTTCCTGATTAAAGAGACAGGAAGATATAAACCAGATTTATTGTCTATTAGATTTTATGTTCCATTTTCTCTTGTCACAAGAGAAGTAATTTTGTATATATATCCTGTCCAACACAAAATCATTTGTTCCCTCAAATACACTACTTCAAGCATACATGCATAGATCCATATTAATAAGCCACACCTACCCTTTTCACATAGCCAGCTACGGCTCCCATCCAACATGTTTCTATTCTCTGGATTTGCACTGTTCTGAAGTTCTGTCTGATCTCTACTCTTTCCCAGTAAAGTCATAACCCAACCATAAAATATTTGGGGATTTTAATCATTAGAATTGGTTAAAATAGTTAATAGCAGCATATTGTTTAAAGTAATTTTAAGAAAGAATTTCTTTCACCGATACCCAAAGATGCATTTTCTTTTCCTTTTTCGGATGCATTTTCTTTTCCTTTTTCGGATGCATTTTCTTTTCCTTTTTCGGATAAAAATTCCATTTTTTGTGCACATGAGGAAGAATCCCATCCAGCTTTATAAATAATGACAGACAGAATGAATTGCAAGTTGGTCTTAACAAATATATTCTGAAATACATTACCCCACTACTCACTCAGCCCTCTGTGTAAGTGCTAAGCAGAGGCAGGCAGCAACAGCCTTGCTTAGCAATCTCAGTAATTAAACATTCAAACACAGACATGCATTTCTGCTAATGGGCCCCCCAACTTCCCTTTTTCGAACACTTTCTTCAGAAGGAAATCTCACACAGCTGTTCTAAGAACACTACATGGCATCTGCAAAATGTCTATTGTACAGACCAGAGTGAGAAAACAGCCTCAAACACCAACAAGCTGGATCTGACCACTAATTGAAGCCATTGTTTAGGAAAATTATTCGCGTGTGGTCTAACAACTCACATGAAATTAGTGATTGCTGCAAATGAAAAAGCAGAATTACATACCATCTCCCATCCCCCATCTCTCCCAAAGAGACTTATGCTAGAAACAAACCTTTACCATCACATACAAATGTAGTGCTGGCTTGCACTGTGCATTTTCTATGTGTTTTAAACTGCATCAGATGCCAAACAAACTGATATGGTCAACAAATATTAAATAGAATTTTTTTAGTCTGCAAGAAAACCAGGAACGTGTCCCTCGATTCTGTTTTCCATCCAGTAGTTTTAAATAGAATAAGCCATTTCTAGCTTACTGCCTATCTTACACCTTATTTACACTGAATTTTTATCTCCCAGCGCATCTTATTTTTTGTTGGCATTCCCCACCATGCAGTTTACATGGTGATGAAGAAATAGCCTTGCAGGCATTGAAAAAGAGATACAACATGTTAAGACATAATTCCCTGCAGGGCATTCGAGGCTGAATTTGCTGTCACAATGAGTCCAAGCTTCCATAACTATCCGTGTTTTATGTGGATTTGAAACATAAAATTAGATTCATCTTAATCTTCTGAAACAGCAATCTTCCCATGAAAGCTGAGAGACAACAGCATATGAAAATGGTAAAAGAGAGAGAGAGGGCAGAATGAAGACAAGAACTGAATAATATGAGATGCCACACTCTTCTAGTAAAGGAAGTAAAGTTCCCTTATGGGTAATAATATATCATGAAAACTTTGCTGAAAGGGATTGAGTTCCTGCCAAATTTCTTGTTTACATACAAGTGATCTCTGTCGAGGCTTCTCAGCGAGCCAAGTATGCATGAGCACTGAGGAAGCCAGCCCTAGAATAGAAGTCACTACTGTTCAGAGGAACATTTGTGACACGGTGCATTTCGTAAGATCTGATTTATGGGTATGGCCTCCATTCACCTAGACAGGGACACAGAGCATCAACCCAAGAGAGCTAAAGTTCAAAACAATAAATCTCAAGTTTCCTTGGTCAGTCCAAGAGCAGAGCTTAAGGAATAGACTGCCCTAGTTTCCTGGGACCAGACTTTGCAGCTGGAGCAACTTCAAGGGTTTTTTTGATGGATTTTTTGTTTTGCTTTTTTCCTGAAGTGTTTCCGATAGGTAGTTTGCTGTACTGCTTTACTGCCTTTGGGTTACCCACAAAATTGATCTGTTTTTAAAAAGATGTTCTCCAGAGTCAACCACCGCTTTTTTCCTTTGTTCACATTTTAAATGCAGAGAAGAATATATTACTGCCTGCAACTAACAGAAAGCACAGAACCTGAACATGAGAGAAAAAAAAGAAATGTTTTTGTTTGATGATTCAAACAGACAGAGGAAACACACAAATTGAGATCTTCCTAACATAATGTGGAATTGGAATGCAATTCTTTTTTATATTTCCTTTAAATCACATGAAGGTTCTTCTTTTACTGCCATTATTTCAGACTTTTGCCAGCATGGGTTCACAGTTTTCACTGCGTCATCTCAAAATCAATGAAACAAATAGGAAAAAGTTTTCAAAGACTTTCAAATTCATTTGTTCTCCCCAACTCAATCGTTTGCCTCATTGCTATTAAAAAAACATCAAACATTCTGCACACTCATAGTCGTCAGTTACTGACTTGCACTTTTCAATTGTTCATTGTTCTAGATTTTAAAAGAGGGAAGCATCAGGACATAACAGCACAGAGAGCAGGACACGCTAAATAATAAGAATTTTCACAGCTATCAGATGAGCTGGATTACACACCTTTTCAGTAATGCAGTCCTAAAAATCTGTCAGTGTTCACTGATCGATGGATGTCATCATTCTTGCAACATATATTTCTACCTAATTAAGAAGACTTCTGCCAAATGTAGTACCTTATTTGGCCTAACTTATTTTCCTGCAAACAATGCAGGTGAAGTTATTTTCCACAGCTTTTTATGCAGATAGGTAAATAAAAGGCACTTTAGTGCCAGAAAAGGCAGTTCTTGACTTCCAGTAGAAATAGCTTGTGTGGAATTGAAAATCAATGAAAATGTTTTGTTGATTGGATTTACTGAGCCTGATTCTGACCATATCCCCAGCTGTGGCTCCCCAGATGAGGCTGCAGCAACAGGGACAAGATGTGAACACACAACATTTCTTGCCACGAGCCCACTCTCAGCCCATAGCTCTGACAAAAAAAGGTTGTCATCTATTTGAGAATCCAATTCCTGCTCTCCTGGTGTGATACCTGCAGCAAATATCCATGCTCACTACTGTGCTGTCTTACATCCTTTCCCTCAGGTAAGACCCTAGTAGATAACAGGTTTCCTGCAGAGGGACTGTGAGGTGACAACCCCTTTCCTGCTTCACCAAATACTTTTTTTCATCATTGCTAAAGTTCCTGTGCTGCAATAACCCCTCAAACTCTGCTACAGAAGTTATTTGGAGTGCCAGTAGCCACGTTCCTGAATCTATCTCATCTTCCTCCACTACTATCAATCAAGTCCTTACGAGGCAGCACACTGCAGGTGAGGGATTCCCAGCTACCTTCTCTGCCACGTCTCTCACACGGATCCTAGAGCGTAAGGGACAGAGAGAGACAGTATGCTTCTCCATATTAAAGCTCTCAACTGTGAAATAGAGCTGATGAAAGCAGAAGCACAAAACAACATCTAATGTTTTTAGAAGAAAAAAAAAGAAAAATTAACTCAGCTCATTGACTAAATCAAGAATAATTTGTCGAGTAGGTATTCATAAAACACACGGAGGCACTGCTGTAGGCAATAAGCTCTGCTGACTTTCTCTTAGCTATTCCACTTGATGCTCTCTGTATTTAAGTTCTGCAACCTCACATCCAAAATTTTAATGAAACACGGGACTCTATTATTAGATGCTGCTATACTAAGACCCCAAAGGAAGTAAGGATTCCATTTAATTGTATTTATGTTAGATCAAAATAGATGCACAGAAAGTGGCTGGCATAGGTATGTTGCAAGACCCCTCATCTACAAACTTCAACATAATGTTTTTAATATCACATTTCAGAGAATGAAATTGGTTACAAATATTGTCCTATGAGATTTCAACTTAGCTACAGGGGTAGTAAAGTACTACATTTCACTATGTTAAATTAAATTCAGAAAATTTTGTCCTCCAGTTTGTTTTCATGCTCTGGGAATAAAATAGAGACTGCTATTTTATAGAGAATATTATGTCATGGTACACATCTTTGCTGGAAGGAATCCAGATTCACTGAAGTAAATACGCTTTTTGATTCCTCTCTGTGACTTTTTGACTCTGTGCTCCTACAGGATTTACCCCAAATTATTCAGACACATCCCAGTAAGACTTCTGTAATTAAAGACATCTAAAGAAATAGAATTTGCTCTATTTATATCCATTTGCTATATGGAAATTGAAATTCAGATACGAGCATTCAGCACTGTTTTGGAAATTTGGAGTCCAATAGAGACCTTCAGCATAATTTCCTCTCCAAGGAAGTATAAAATTCCATCCAAAGAACAGCAAAGACAATATAGCTGTTCCACAAACTTGCTTTTCCTTTCTGTTTCCTGCTATGAGTCTGACGTAGCTAACATGTGCAGAGCTGGGACTATTTTGGACAACTTGAAGCAACTTCATATTTCATTAACTACTTTCGGACACCTAAAATTTTCACCAATAGTTTCTCAATTTGCCTGCTAGTTCTTATTTCCCTTGTTCTCCACAGCAAATATAAATCGGTTTTCAAGTCTAACAGCTCATCTTTTGGAGCTTTTTTTCAAACCTGAATGGGCATCTAACGTCTTTAAGAGATTTAAGGTGAATCTGGGTACTTTAAATACACAGACCATACAGAATGTGAGTTTTCATAAGCTTGTGTGGAAAAACTCACCAGATTTAAGCACAAGTTGCTTTTCATTTGAGTGCTGTTCAGAGAAGAATGTCAAAGTTAGGGTAACATTTACACAAATTGATACATTCAATACAACTCATTGGTTTGCTTTGTTAGTCAGCCTGATTGCTCTTTTTTTTTTTTTCAGATATACATAGGAATAACGAGTGTAAGTGACCTCGGAAAAGAAACATTTAACCTTATCCCTGATGTAAACATTTCACTCTGATATTGCAAGGTAGGTAAAGGAAAACATGGCAATTTACCAGAACAAGGTCAGTACCACAATAAGGTAGATGTTTCCCCTTTAAGGTTAACTTCTAAGGGAATTGAAGCACCCCTCTCTAACACAAGTAACAAATCGGCACATGCTACAAAGGTTTGCTTTTTAAAATCAAGCATAGCGATCTCTGTAGTCCCTCAGTTTTTAAAGAGAAATGTGCACACGGTTGTAAACTGTTTTTAAAAGTACACTGTTTATATTCCAAATGAACTAAGTAATGAACCATGACTGCGTAAATGCTACTTCTTTCTCAGTGATATACTAACGTGATTTAGTACACATATGACACATTTATGAGCATGCTTGTACATATGCCTAAAGGAAAAAGGCAAGTATACAGACAACAGACACAACAAAATGAAAACCTAGATATTCTTCTATCAATGTATTAGTAACCTTCATAATCATTGAAGAAACATAATGATCACTCTTGGAAGATGAGTGCTGTATGAATTGTTAGTAGCTGGTGGATAACATGTGAGTTCTAACCTAGAACATACTGAGGAAACCTACTGCACAGAGAAATTACCAGCTAACATTCAAATTTTGTATTCCACATTTATGCAATTAATTAGAGAACACTTAACATTCTCTCTAACTTCAAGTTCTGCATGATCATGTTTGATCATGAGGGAATTTAAAATCATTTATGTATCCAATAGTTAAATACAAGAGGAAGCAGAGATGGTGGTGGCTAGAAAGAGAAGCATGAATACGTAAAGTGACAAACCAAGCTGAATGAATATCAAAAAGCCAATACAGACTTCACAAGAGAATTTGTCCATGGAAAGGGATAGTTGAATAAATAAATTGGGAAATTTTTATTTATATAGGAAATACGTAGAGATATTGTTGTAAATTAGAGGACTTTGCTGGTCCATCAGTTGTGTCAGACACAAGAAGTAAATACATTTAGGATGGGATAGGTATGTTAAATAAAAAGTGACATAGCACTGAATCCAGCACGCAGTTTACACTGTGTCTTTACATACACCTCCCTGCTCTGGAATTTGAGATGAAATACTAGTATTCTTGCCCATTCTCTCTAGTACATACAAGGCAATGGTTAGAGCAACCACAGTAGTTGCAGTTTGTCAGAATTTGTTGGCCAGCCACAATGAATTTCTGATATCACTCTTACTTTCCCCTCCAGTGTTTGTGGCATTATCCATTAGCTGTCTTCCCTCAGGATTATTTCCCTTGAACCTGACCTGAGGTTTTATTCCAGGATGCACCTTGGGCAGACACAGCCAAATTTCCATCGCCCCAGACCAAAATACCTCCTAGTAAATCAATCAATGTAGGTGAGCCACCTTGCAGTGATGACCTTAAGCTTAGCAGAATACTTAGTAGGCTTAGTTATGAGATAAAGAAGGTCTTTAATATGCAAGTTCACTGTCCAGAGGGATCTGAGGGAAACATTTGAGACTATAGTTTAAAGACTTGTTATGAAGAGACTAATGAGAACTCATTTGAAAGGTGCTCAGAACTGCCCCCCCCCCATATCACTTCAAATGAACACCTTCCTAATTGAGGTGCAATAGACATTTCAAGGGATGTATTCTTAACGTTACTGCTGTATTGTACTCCTCACTTTTTGCATAATACTAGAAAGAGTCCCCCTCACTTCTGGGACTCTCTAGGATACAGACTCAATCCTGGCACTCCCACCCACACTCCAGGGCTAAACAGCCCTACTGCTCAGAAAGAAACTTTGGCAGAGATCAATCAATGGTAACAGCTCCGTTTGGAAACATTACTGTAACGAACCTTTTTTTGCTTCCCCAAATAAAGTAACAGAGAACAAATCCTCATCTAGGCTACACTGAGGAAGCTATATCAATTTCCACTGGCCCAGAATACTTGTAGTCAAATACATCCATTTATTATCTGTGACAAGGTTGGAGATGTTAGGCAAATTACTTTATTATTCTGCAAAAATACCAGCTTGTCACTAATATTAGCCTCTGTCTTTAAATTCAGAGATATAAGCAGCTTCCTCATCTTTCTAACTACATCATGCTATAATCCGATGTACCATATAAGGAGCTGTAATATTTAAGGTCTTTCAGCTGCTACCTCTACATCCTGATTATCCTTTAGAAATTAAATGCTTTCAATATACATTTGTAAGAAAGACTAACAATCTCCTGCCACTTGATGGGCGAAGATGGTAAATGATGGCAGGATTTTTCTGTTGTTGTTTTGATGCTGCCAAGCAGGCTGATGACTTTATATTCTGCGTCCATGGCTCAATGACCCACAAATCTCCTTTGATATGCCAGGCAGCAGAGAGAACCAAGCTGAACGGATCAAGAGAAGAGTGAAAATGCTTCAGCAAGGGGCCCCCGATGAAGCCATCATGTGACAGAAATCCTAAGACTCTGTTACGAAGGGGAGAGGCGAGCGAGTGAGCGAGAAAAAGAAAAAAAATGGAATAAGGCATTGTGGTGGCACAAGCTGATAGAGACGTCAGAGACGCTTCAGTAATCTCACGACGCTTTGGCCCAGTGTGCGGGCAAATGAGGCCCATATTCAGCATGGCGTGACGGGTAGGACCACCCCGAAAAAGCTGTGAGGGGGCAGGCAGTTGGACAAATCAAAGCAGAAGAAAGTAATTTTCGATAAATTAAAGAAATCTCCATGGAAATTAGCATGAAACATTTTCTAATCTCCCGCTTTTCACTGCCGACAAGGGTCACTGGTTTAACTTCTCTCTCTTATTTTATTATTCCCCAGCCACATTCCTCTGCTTTTTTATATCCCTCAATTTTTACTACCTCTTTTTCTTCCAGTCCATCATTTTTAGCCTTTCTTACAGCAGCTTCTTAACCCTTTTAGGACTTCCCCCAGTAAATATTCTGGAGAATTAACTGATCCATTAGAGTTTAAAGGACGTACTCTGAAGCAGTTGCCTTTTCGAACCATCTACAGTATTTTGTCTACCGAGAACACCATCATTTTAACTGTGATTAAAGTCAAACATTCCTTTACTGCAAAACCTGAAAAAGACTGCTTTACAGTCTCTTTTAGAGATAGCGTGCTGACGCTGCTAAATACCAGCTGCAAATGTAGTGCTGGAGGTAACATTGCTAAGTCACAGCACTGACTTGTTTTGCTTTCTAACATATATTATTTTTAATATAAAAATAATTCCTTTTCTTGGCCCCTATTCTTTTCTTGCTAACATGATATTAGCATCTCTTCTTTATGTCTTTCTGGATCTAAGGTGATATTTGGAAGTTTATTTCAAATTAAGCTGAATCAAGTGTCCCAAATGCAGACAGTAGTTGAAAAGTAAATATGATATGCAATGAAGCTGTCTAGTGAAGAAAAATATTGCTGCTGTGCACAAGAAGGACAATGAGAGACTGGTACCTGCCTATGGCACCTTTGCAATTATTGACATGAAATCTAAAAAACTTCAGTGATCTCTGATCCATGGCCTATGACATAAAGACAAAAAACCTGAACAAGACAAACAGGATTAGAATGCTTTCTCAAAGAATACCTGTACAAATTCATTTCTCATAAAGCATCACTTCTTCTACACCGCTGGTAGAGAGTCAAGATCCAACTTATTCTTTTAGGTATTTATAGTATAGATATTTTATGTCATATAATAAATTCAGTCCTATAGTCTCCAAAGGAAGTTCCATCTGAGATCTCCTTCAATAGAATAAATTTTGAAAGACATCGAAATACAACGGTGTGTGAAAAGTTAAGTCTTTCTTCTATGACAAATATTAATGTCAAACTTAATTAAGCCTTGTGTTCTCTTTTTTTTCTGCCACTTGTAGATGCTATTGGATCTGAGGATGAATCTTCTCAAGTTTCATAGTAGGTCACAGAAGTATGTTCCCTGAAATGATTTCTATAAAAACTGGTCCAAATATGTCATTTGCTATCACTGAAGAAAGGAGCTCTATGTAGAATGATAACTGGTACGGTTTCTATCAGTTTTACTACTTGCACAAGCAGTGTGCTACATGTCTCTCATTTTCTTGAGCAAGACAGATGCCTCTGGTGTGAAAAATACAGATGTTGGAGCATGCAGCAGACAACTGTGGTTTATCAAAAATACACTACTGGCACTGACTGATGTCAGACTTAATCATTCAGCATCCTAGCGGGAGCGAGTGAATTATTGGGTCTTAGTCATGTGTGGTTTATGTTTAAAAAGTAGTACGTCATCTTGTTTCTTCTTTACAGGGGTTGGAAACTATTGAGCAGACAGCAATGCCTGGGGCTATAGGTAAGAAGCTGAACAGATCCCAGAAATGAAGGTGCATGACAAGGGGTATAGACATGGACAAGTATCCATGGTTCTTCTGAAACAAATGTCAGTGAAGGGCAAAAAAAAAATCAACATTAGAAAGATTGCTTTGAAAGGGAGCTGGGGGGAATGGAAGAGCCATGCTTATTTGATAAAAACATTTCCATATTTTATCTCAATAAAACATACACAACTTAATTTTGTGCTTAAATATATACACAGTTTAACAAACAGATTCTTAATTTATTCACTGCTTATCATATTTTAGATGATGATTAAATACAACACAACACACACACACGTGCACTCAACCGTAGGCAAGGATGTTTTATGTCGTGAAGATTTCACCTGTACACAAAAATTATTTCTAATCAAGCATTTATTTTGCGGACTACTGTGTCAGATGCTATGCACTCTCACTTTAGTTTGTCAAAAAGGCCCCTTATTTATTTTTTCAGTCCTTTGGAAGTTTCCCTTTAGCCACAGCATTAGAAGTTTCTGAGGAAATAGAAAATGAAGATGAGGTGTATCAAAACATGTTGAGATTATTCCCTGTTGTCCAGCATCAGTCAAGTCCATAATTGTTTTAACTGGAACAATTTTAAGTCATCAGAAAACTGTTACATGAAGGTATCGTTTCAGGAAGGAAAAGAAGAAGTGTGCTTTTCCTTTAAATTGTAAAATGGCTAGAAGAGACCTAGACAGCTGGGAAGTAATGTCTCTTGAAAACACCACGCCAGTTCTGAAGCTATTATTTATACGATCACAGATGAAGTCAAGTTTGACAAGTTATTGGAGCTCTTCCCACATGTGAGATTTGCAGGATCAGGCCCTATCAGTATATTACATAGGATGACAATGATCTGCTCACACCTTTAGCACAAAGGCAGAAATGAGAACTAGCTGTGTGACTCATTAGCAGTCACAGAGATGGAGCGCATTGCCTAGTCAGGCTTACACCATTACTGCCAAGTGCCTGTGATTACCCCTCCAGGATCCTGAGAAAGGTGTCAGTTAGACCATAACAAGCAATGCCTCTATTATGTATAGTTTTTTTTAGATTTTTCCCATCAAGAAACACTATTTCAGCGTTAATGTTAGTTAGCCAGCTACGGGAAGTCAGGCTGTCATCCAAAATTCATGTGATACATTTTTTTCTGAATTATATTTCTCGATGAACTTGTGATTAGGTAAACAGCATAATGCGTAGAGGAAAAAGTGTATTAATCTGTCTATTGCTTCTTCACTCCCATTAACGGTGGATTTAAGTTGCCGGAATCCATAAATACAACAGCTTCCTTTAAAAGCAGTAAAATAATTTTCCTGGATAAATGGAGATGTTCAGGGGATCATTATTGGGAAACTGACATTATTTTCAGCACAGAAATAGGTCTCCTCCAGACTTCAACACATACAAATGCGAAGTCAAGTCATTTAGCATTTATTTCAGCAGAAGTGGCTTGCCTCCTAATTGAGAAGCTTTAGTCAGACCAAAAAAAAAAAAAAAAAAAAAAAAAAAGGAAAAAAAGAAAAAGAATAAGAAAGAAAAACGAAGAAAGAAAGAGAAAATTATAATCATCTTCTAGCATTTTCACTGAACTACTGTTGTTTTAATGTGCATTTCAGTGGTGCCTGAGACCACAAGCCACAGACTACAGGATCTTTGCTTTTTGCAGAGCATTGGCTAATTCTACAAAGTCTTGGGCTCAAAAGATCACTAATAAGTTGATACTTGACAGCTGAGACTCTTTGCCCATCTCTCTGGTCCAAATCTGAATGTGAGACAAACAGAATCCTGGACAATCAGTGTGGTGTCTGCCAACATTATTTTGATAACCTTCCCACCAAGATGAAGCATCACTACAAGTATAAACATACAGAATAGAATCATGGAATCCTTAGAGTTGGAAGGCACCTCTGAAGGCCATCTAGTGCAACTCCCCTGCAATGAACAGGGACAGCACAGCTAGATCAGATTACCCAGGGCCCGATCCAGCCTTGCCTTGAAAGCCCCCAGCAACAGGGCATCATCCACAATGCTAGGTAACCTGCTTCAGTGCCTCACCACCCTCACTGTAAAAGATATGCCTCACGCCCTCTATTTGGGCACTGAAACCTATCCTCTAAAGGAAAATTAAAAGAAAATAAAACATACAGTTGGAAGTATTAACCCAGTAGACCAGTCTGCAAGCAGCTCATTCACAAACACATCAAAGAAATTAAGAGGCATTTGTCTTCAATATACAGATGGATAGTTTTACAGCACCAAAAAAAATCATTTAAACAAGCATTTGCCTTTACTAGTATTAAACTTTCTTCATTTGCAACTCATTACTTAGGGACTGGATCAAGGACTGGAAAGAATGTCTTGCCACCAAATGCTTTGAGAAATACATTATTATCTCCTGGGTCAAGAATTTATATTACAACTATCTACAGCATGAAATTCGTATTTTAGAATATATTTGTCCATGCAGCCATATTCATTTTTCACTTACACTAGCCATAGAACATGATCATAAAATCGTTTTCCAGTTCGAAAAGAAGAATAGGAAGTCCATTTTAACTTTGGTACCAAGATCATGCTTGCAATGCTGGGTAGAGCACTTTCACTCTGTCTGACTTCTCTTTCTATCACTCTAATAACATCACCTCTATAAAGGCCTTTCATTGTCTCCTCTTGACTGGGATCTATCTAGACACATCTGGTAAGGTTTTCTAATTTGTAGGGATTATCAGAAAAATATAAGAGACACGGTGGTGCAGAAGAGGGAGAACATAAAATAGAAATGTGAAAGGGACTGAACCAATCAATTTTCCTTGGCATAAAAACCACTTACATCTGTAACTCAGATTAATGATTGGGATGGAGTGTAAAAACGCAGAGCTGACATCCTTCTGTTAGAACAGAAGGTTTCCGGATAACAAAGAAATTCAACTTTCAGCAGGGGAAAGAAGTTACTCAAGGAAATTTGGGGAGCAGAAACTCAGAGCTTTCAGGGAATCACCAGACAGCAAGAGTAGTGCAGATTCTTACCACAGAAGGACCGGCACGTCACAGATGGAAATAGTTGTAAGTAACAGCCTCAAGACTCATTTTAATCACTGACCTCATTCTTTCCCCCTCTATCCTACAGCGATAGGACTTTCTCAGGAAGATAGCACTCATGGAATGTCATGTACATACAAGTGCAGAGACCTTGTGAAGTACAACTTTTGCAGGCTTAAGAGAGGAGGATGGCACAGGGTGAAGGAGGGAGAAAATCTGATACAGAGAAAATTCAGAAAATAACTGTTTTCTTTCAATCATTGCTTTGTCATCTAAATAAGACTTGATTCAATATTTAAACTTTAAAATCTCTAAATGCACAAAATATAACTATTTCCCCGAATTATAGTCTATTAAATGCCACAAGGGGAAAAAAAAAAATACAACAGCATGCATTTATGATTACCTTCTTGACTTCTACAGAAAAGTAGCATGGTCATAGAATTTTCAAAACCAAGTTAATTTTCTGAACTAAGTCTATTACAAAAGTGTGATTCTGTTCAGTTCCCTCAGCATTAATCAACACTGACTCCACCAAGCAGTAGTTCTAAACCAGTCCATAACTGGCACGAGGAAAAAAGTAAACCCTACATGTAAGTACACTGCAGCACTGTACATGTAGATAATTAAACTGTAATTATCTTACATACTTCTGCACTTGCAGAAAATTTTATTACTGTGGTGAAAGGTTACTTAGACACTTCTTTCCTGTTTTGATATATTAAGAAGAAATTTAATATTCATATTCAGCATACAAATATCACTACCCAAAACATGTCATCTCTTGGTTAGCTGGAGAACACCAGTACAGCCAGTTGGTAAACAGGCTCCAGAGAACACTTGCATGATAAGAGAATATTCATGTGAAAACAGGCCTTGAACTCCAAGTTTTCATTTATCTGGGTTTTGATCAATTCTGTACAAGTTATTATTTCCCAGCAGTAATTTGGAACAGATGACGCGATCAGTTTTACAAACAGCTAAAGGAAAAACATTAAAATAGAGGGCATCAAAATAGAGTAGCTTCTTGGTTTGGCATTGTTCACAGCTATACATTCACACAGATGTTTAACACAAAGGCTATCCAAAGCTAGGCAAACGCTATTCTGCCCAGTAGTCACAAGTAGACTTGTGGAAGAACAATCTATTCAGAGTTGCCTATCTCAATCTGTGGAAAGCTAAACCTTCCTGGGGAAGATTAGAGAGATGTCGCTCCATTCCACCATATTATAGTGTGGGAACACTTGAGCTCTGTTGCAGATTTCCATGCCCACTAAAGAGGCACCCTCCACATTTCTGGGTAGCTTTGTGAAGGAGAAACATGCTTGCAGTCTCTTGATTCAGTAATCCCCCTCCACAGTGCACTATGTAAAATTTTTGAGGTGACTCCACACTTCTTCCAGCTCTTCTTTGCCTACCCTTCATCTTCAGTATTCATTTTATCATTAGCAATCTGTTTGTTTGCCCTTCTTTACTGAAGCCACAGCTTCTATACAAGCAGTTCGCTCGTTGGAGGTTAAGGGGTCCACTTTCTATTTCTAAGAGCAGCATGAGAACGAATGGTAGTGACAGACCACTGGCTTGAGCCCCAGGCTGTCGTTACATTCAAATCTCCCATTGCTTCCAGACTTCCCTATTAGTTACACTAGAGCCTCCAGCCGTCTGAAGTTGGAGAGCTGGCAAAAATGTGGATGGCTCTGGGCTTCCCTGTTAGCAGCAAACAACAATGCTCTCTAGGGCAAAACTAATGGGGGAGCTCAGAGCAAGCGTGAATTTCAAGATGAGCAGCAGCTGGGCTTTGCTGACAACTTGCCACCTGATCTCCTAATACGGGAGAAGCTGTAGGGCATGAGAAAGAGGAAGCTGGGGGCATGTTCGGAGGGGAGATTGATGTGATCTGATCTGAACCTGAAAAACGGCCAGTTTCGTTCAGGCAAGAAGGGTGAATGAAGGCTTCAGTGCATACTAGACTCAAAATGGCCTATTTAGATAACATATACTACAAGCTAAGAAGTAATGCAGGATAGTTAATAGCTTTAGGGATGTATTTGAAGATCCAGGATACACCACACAAGACAGCATTCTTGTTAGAAGGACAAATATTTTCAATACAGAGAGCCAACAGTGAGTGTTCCTTTCTTTTTGCTACATTACTGCACATTGTGCATTTGATCTGATTCACAACCCCAAGATAAAAAGCAGGAGTTAAATCCAGAGGATCAGCATGAAAAAGGACTCCAAAACTTGTTAAAAAAAGAAAAGAAAAAATCCAGAGGTTACAAGGCCTTTAAACAGAGGACACATACGATACAGAAGTACACCAAGTACACAAACACTGAAGTATATTTATGTAGACTAATGGATCAGAACACTAGCACATTGTGACAATACCAGTTTAACAGGGATAAGATGGTTGGCCCCAGCACAGAAAGAGAATTTCATACTCAAATGTTACTTTTGCAGAGGTTGTACAGCACAATATTCTTAGCACAGCTATTCCCAAAGGACCCAATGTACACGAGAACTCAAAGGGTTAGATACTGCTTAACAGAAGGTGTACGAGCCACCCTTCAGACCTTAAGAGAATTAGATTAGAGAGATCCAGGTCTACAGGGGTCACTTGATTACTTCAAAACTCGTCAGTGACTTTGCTTTTTCATTTTTACTAGGTTTTCATGACTTCTGACATTTTTACCATGACAAAATTACAGTCATGACATGCGCATCCAGCAGGCACGCAGGTCAGCATACATCTTTGTGGATCTATGGTATCTGTTTGACACTCATATGCCTCTGTTCTACAAACAATCAAGGATGATTTTCTGCCACAAGAAACAGCTGCTAAATCTCCCCTTTGCCTTCACCTCTTCACAAAGGAAACAACAGAACATACCTATGCATCTGCCTCCTGCTCTTGCTCTAGTTCAGTGTTCATTCTTGCTCAACACACAGCTTTTCTCTCTAGCTGTAATAAAATCGTGCTTCGTTTTTAACTATTTTATGCAACATACACGTAGAAAATTGCAAGAACTACAAAAAGCCACTGGAGTTCAAAGACAATAGCTTAACCAAACATGAATTTCTCAACTTCAGCATGCTCTACAGCTGCCTGATACACTTTCATATGTATATCCAAAATTTCAAAGTGGCCTTTCAAAATGCAGAGGGAAAGTACTTCCCTCCTAGTACAGAATTTATTTTTTAATCACTGACTATGGATGTGTGATTTTACAATCTGCAGTGGTTGGGGTAGAGAGGCAGCAAGGAATGGGAGTATGGTGAGTGCCATCAAGCATTGCTCACTGATCTTGCTCTCCTCTAGGCAACAGGAGGAAAAGTGCAAGGTTACTCACGAGGAAAATTTCCCTTTTAGGTTTGAATTCATTTGAATGGAGGCTGTACAGGAGTAGGAAACAAATCAGTCATCAGAGCTGCAGGGCTGCACGGTGAGAGGCAGAATGCAAATAATTCTACTTTCCACTGAAAAGTAAACTGGAAGACTGGGAAAGAACACAACACATTCCATGGTTTTCTCACCTCTGCCCTATGAGGTTTAGTTTTTTTTTTGTTTTTTGTTTTTTTTTTCCCCCTTGAAAATCAATTCTGCTTCTACAATAAAAAGGCTCACGTAAACAGAGAGATTTGTTCAGTGTCACATATTCACGACTTACTGCTTCAAATATCATAATAACCGCGATACCAAAAGTCATTAAAGGTAGCTAAAATCATCTCATCTTCTTCCACAAAACAAGAATAATAAGAAGTTTTTGCAGACAGCTAATAGAAAGCGTGAGGGTCGTTGTTAATTCCTTAGAATGGAACTGACAGAGCACTGCAGGCAATAAAATGGTAACTTTCATCTTGAGAAGAAATATTTCCATACGTTAATAGGAAGAAGAATACAGAAACAGGAATAGGACTGTTCTTTGGTTTTTGGGAGGAAGGAGGTTGTCATCTTTGCTTGAAAGAAACATTTTCTACTTTGATTTATGTTTTGAACAATTTCACACCAGGACCATAAAACACTGAAAAGAAATATACCTCAGTTGTGAAATAGCTGCCCCTGGGAGAGGTGCTGCACTGTGCTGCACTGCACTGTGGGCAGTGATTCAGCAGATCACAAGTGCTACCCCATATCTCTATGAGACAAGTCACAAGCCTAAACAAACTTCAGCATGTAGTCACATGACAAGTGACAGCTCTAACAACACTGCTGCTCTAAGGACTAGTTGAATAAAAGCAGAGTAAGACACTTTTTCCTCAACTCAAAACATTCAGGATAAAGTGGCTCAAACACATCCCAATTTTAATCAGTTGGGAACACGTGAAACAGAAAGGCTGCAATTCATCAATTCAAAAACAAAACAAAACAAAGCAGAAACCCTAAAGGACAGATACAAAATACTCTTCAAGATACTGAGAAAATAATACAACTGGTCTGCAGCAAAGTATCAAGTATTATCAAGTCAACTATAATAAGGAAGCGGGAAAAGAAGAAACCAAGAATGGCTTCCTTTACAGAGACAGGATACCTATAAAAGGAATTTTATCTTTGTAACTGGAATTGCAAATTGTACTAAGCTTTACTTGCTTCAATTTTTACTCAGTTGAAGCAACACTGACAGCAGGAAAGATGTTAGGCAAAGACTGCCAGCGTACTATTTTTATTTTCAGAGTGGCTTTGTTACATTCACACGTGATCTCTTTGGATGAGTCCAATCTAATTTTAAATCTATTTGACTGCTGTAGGATCTGAAAGAGCTGATCCTGTAGGATTTGAAAGCGAGTCTTTGAACTGAGATCTCAAGAGATAAATGGCAAATACATTAACTTTACCACCTCATTTTCTTTAGCTTACAACTTAATTGTATTTTTCGTAGACCTCAGCAATCATGCTTTAATTAGGTCCCTTTGTCTGATTTGATAACTTGTTTTGCATCTTTCTTACCTTAGCCAACTGCTCCATGAGGCTAAGCAGATAATATTATGATCTGGTACTTATTTCTAACATTTGCTTTAGTTGAATAAGCTACTACAGGAACTTTGACTTCCCTAAGGTAAAGAACAGATTTACCAAAATAACATCTACATATCAGCAGCCAATACTAAAATAACCCCCTATCTACACAACGTATGTAAGACAAATGTGAAAAAGGATTTTAGCTGAAGAAAACCGGCTAGACAGCCCAGTCTTACAGATAGTTACTGTTTCTCTTAAGTGATCCCACACAGGAGGCCGGCAGGTGCCACATTTCAAATGATATGAAATTACAAGTTAGCAAGCAGTCTCTCCCCATGGGCTCAAATGCTACTTCTAAAAGGCTCAATATAGGACATAGACTGCAGGGAAATATTACGCTCTCTGAAAAGGAATTTCTTTTGTTCATTTCTGATGACATCCGATCTTTCCTCAAAACGTCCCAGAAATATTTTTAATTGAGGATGCACCTATTAAATCCGCAGCCCCCTTTTCCAAAATACCACGTTAAGTATGTTCTGCAGCTTTGAAAAGAACCAGAAATTCCATGAAACAATCTTTCATGGAGAATACACTGATCCTAAATAGCCTAAAATTTTCAGTCTCTCTCACAGATTCATACTTGAGGTTAAAACAGTGTTCTAGTCACTAAATCTGTGGACTGTCTCCAAAAACTGCTAAATTGAAAATAGTTTCAAAACCTGAATTTTACTCCTTAATGTTGGTGATACCCAAAACACTCCACCACTGCTCTGAATTTTATTTTCCAATTGTGGCATCAAGTTGTATTTCCTGCCACTACCTGTTCATCAATTCTCTTTTGTCTGTGATAAACACCATTGTAGAATAATCCTGCAACACTATGGTAATGTTTGAGATTTCACATAATGGAACTCAGTTTTTGTTTCAGGCAAAGTGTAATTTTGCCTCAATCAGCAGTCAGTAGCCACATTGCCAATTAGACTGAAGTACACTTTACAATAAAATGTGCAAAATCATTGGGGGAAAAATATACAACTGAGAGAGTCTCAACTGTGGGTAAAATAAATATAATTGATGCATCCTTCAGTCCGCAGCATTGATTATTACTTATTATTACAAACTCTTAAAAAAAAGATGATTTATGTCAACACATTATTTTGGGAAGTGCACAATTGAAGAAAGCATTATTTGCACGGATTGATTCATAAAATATATTTACTGAGAAGAGATGTGCACTTTTACTTGAAATGCTTTTGAATCATAAAGAGAACTCAAGACAATCTTCAAGCACTGTAGTTGAAAAGAATACCTAAGTTTTTAAACAGGCTTCAATTAAAAGAATAGTTTTTGCACAAAGCCAGAATCTATGCATTTCTCCCTTTTCGTGCAGTCTGTCTGGCTAAACTTAAGAAAACAGTCACAGCAAATCCAGGGTCACTTTTTTTCTGTCACCAACTGAATTTGGAAACTCCTCTTGAATAGCAAAGATCAGTTCTATCCCCTCACATTGATCTCTTTTCCAAGTAGAATACCACCATGCTTTGATGTGACATATGGAATGAGAAGAAAGTAATAATGAAAATCAATGAGGCTAAATATTCTCTACTTGTAACTCACCTGTCATTCCCTATGGTTATGTGTGAGTCCAAGAGAAGGAATTAAATGCATCTGCACCTTTTTCATTTCATTCAGTTCATAGTCCTGTGCTGCAGCACTATGAAGTCTACTGAACTCGTTTGAAAACTAGGAAAACCCAAGTGTGTACTCACAGAGATTTCTAAAATGCCCCCAGTTCTCACACGGTGTTATAAAACACAGCATCCTGACACCATCCCCACTCATGGTGCTATTGTCAATTTTTGCAAAAAGAATTTTATAGTAATGCTTTACACTTAATTTATAAGGTTGTTATTGTAATTTATGACCCTACAAACCTGGCCATCTCCATATGGCTCAACAGAAATCAAAGACATGGAAAAAATAAAAAATACATGAAATAAAATCATAAAAATAAAAAAAGAGTACCACGAGTTAGCAAGATACCACAGAAGAACCAGACCGAAATCAGTACAAAGCAGGTGAAGAGGGCACTAAATCCATGCTGGAAGATCAGCAAATCCCATCAGGTAAAGCAGAGGATCAGGATGATTGGCACTAACTTGTACAAACTTCTGTGATGGGAACCTTCACATCACCTGCTGCTTTAGAATTTGTTCTCCTTCCCAGATTACATCAGTTCTGTCGTTACTCAGATTCTTGCAGGTTTTGACTGATACAGGGCTTGTTTTCAAGACAAACATTAGTGTTAGTTTGACTATAGATGCAGCATCAGAAAGTGACACTGTCTCATGGAGTTTCAGCATAATATCAGGACATTATTTTCTCCGTCAGTTCATGCAGGGTCCTCTTTGCTGACACAGGAGCAACAGTGAGCAGGGGCAGAACCTGGATCTCTGTCACTGTGCAGACCCACCAGTGACTCACCTTCTGACAGACAGGCAGCACCCAGAGGAGTGTGCCTGTAACTCAGAGACTCCAGCACATTGCCAAGCTGCTCCATGGCCTGTGTGAGGAAGGATTTTATTCCCTCCCCAGCTCCTTGTAGTTTCCCCATATCAAGCCCCTACATTTGGGCTGGGCGTGCAGGAAAGGGTTTGCCTCTGAATGTTTTCACAACTTCATTTAGAGCATTACAAATAGCTAGTTCACCAGAGACAAGCAGCAATGCTTTACATTCTGTGCAAGCCCAGCAGCATCTACTCCTCTCTGCTGTGTCTCCAGGAACAACAAGGGAGACAAACCCAAGTCTGGGAGGTGTGCTAGAAATCCCCTAATTTTGTAACAGTTTAAGAACAAACAAAATAGACAAACATTCACGTGCTGATGTTTTTTACCTACTTAGATCTGGAACTATAGAATAAAGCCTGGGTTCGTGGTATCATCAGGCACTGCAGAACTTGCACTCCGAGAAGCTGGCATTCAATCAGCATGCCACACTTACTTCTGCAGGCTAATGATAGGAGATGTAAGCATGCACTGCCTCAGCTCTGCACACCCCATGCTGGAGGTATGGGGCAGCTGATAAATATTTGGCAACCGGAGCTCAAACATGTTAGGTATTTAAAACACACCACTTTCTTCCAGTGTTTAACACTCACTATAAAAATAAAACTGTATTTCTGATCATCTCTTTTGTTTTCCCAATAAAACTTTCTTAATGTTAACATGCAAGACTGGAACATATTAACTTCAATATACAAAGGGGCAACTGTTCCTTGATCTCAAATTCCATGAAAATTCAGGTCACTGTGGGAAAGGCAACAATCAGTTTAGTTAAATGCTTAATGACACAAAAACAGTGATTGATTGCTATAAAAATGGCTCTTAGGGATTACAAAAATGAGAAGACTCACAGAACTTACTCAATGTTGCCAATTAAACACAAGAAATATTTGGCTACAAAGCTAGGTTACTGTCAGCCAGACAGGGATCAGTGAAACTTATACATTTTCAGGAAGGAAAATACAGTAAAAAGTGAGAAAAAAATGTCTTATTTCTTTAAAAATTCTTTTAAAATATAATTCATGTGGATTTTAAATAGAAAAATTACAACACGACCCCTTTTTAAGCTAAGTTTAAGCACAGAAAAAACAGCACAGAGCCCTACACGCTACTATATCCTACACAAATATTTTTCTTCTCCTCTATAAAAATCAAAGAAAAAATACTCCAGGAGCCTAGAAACACTCCATGTCTAAAGTCAGGAAAGATTGCTGGCATTTCTTTAGGGCTGCAGCATTTGGGTGGCAGGGAGATGAAAGGGAGCAATGAGGGGCAGGGTGGAGAGCGTCCACTGCGCTGTGCCGAAACAGCAAACAAATTAAAATTGCTGTAAATAGGGATCTTTGTCTTTAATTTAGGAAGAGCGGGCGCGCATCTCATCCGAACTGGCGCTGCTCCTGCAGATTCCCAGGCACGAGACAGATGGCAGTGCAACCAAGCTAGAGCACGGGCCGGCAGTCGCTCCCTCTGGGTCTAACTCCTATTATCCACTTGTAAATTAACCTGTCAATTTATCAATCAACACCATCTTGATTCTCCCCTGTTCCACTGCCCAGCATTGCGGTGAATTTGCCTCGTAAATAACTGGGAGCCCCATGTTTGTTAGTATTGTGAATGAGTTTATTATCACTTTGATGACTGCTATGAATCACAAATGCTGCCGAGAGCCTGATAAGAAAAAAAAAAAAGTACATGCACACATTAACACAGTTGAAACTATTTGGGAGATAAAAGATCGAGTTACTGTGATAGCAAATCATTTCAACTGGGAAAAATGGCTTAAAAAAAAAAAAAGTAGGTTTTGTGTTGAATAAACTCTTAAAGTACGAAATATGGAATGAAAGGAAATAGTTCTGTGCCTGAGGCTCGGGCGTATCTTCCCCACTACATCGCTGGGATACTTCAACTTGTTCCCTGAATTTTTTAGACACTCTTGGATTTTATGCCCTATCCAAAAACTTCAGAAGGCAGAGATTACCCTTTGGGATGCAACAAGTATTCAATTTGAATCTTTTTGCCAGTGTAACACTACACAGATCTGTAAGTAATTCATGCTGCGAAAAACATGAAGGAATTCAAATAAAAATAAAAGACACTTTTAAAAGAAAGATGAAAGGAAGAGGAATTGGGTATACTGTTATTTATTTGATATTTATGGCATGAGGAAAATGTTAAATTGATAACAAAGTGCATTTTGTACAGCTTTGCTCCCAACACAAGTCTCAGTCTTTGCACAACAGCCTTACCTTTATTTAGATGCAAAAGGAAAAGTAACGAAGTAGTGTCACTAATTCTGAATTTATGATTTCAACTACATTTAATGCTATATAAAAATAAAATGAAAAGAACGTCAGCATTTAAGAATTCTTTTGTGAAGAAGGGTTCAGCGGCAAATTTGCTCCTTGAAGCCAAAAGAAACACTAAAACCAGGATTATAAACTGCACTTCAAAAATAAAATTATATTACAAAAACGTATTTGGCTATTTTTCAATACAATCAATCATTTGATACATATAAAAATCGTCTAAATTTGGCTGACTTCTTTGTGAAGCTTTAAAATGCACACAAGTTTTGTTGTTTTTTTTTTTTCAGAAAGTAAAAACTATATAACGAAAATAGGTAAAACTTTCATACATTTCATTGCTGTAATTTTAGAGATTTTATGAATCAAACAAACCGTGAACTTGAGTTCAAATCTGAACAGAGGTTTCCACATAGAATTGATAATTCATGGGTCTCACCAAACAGCCAGGACTTAGATTTGTTCCTCATATTCCTACCCTTGTCACCACTGGTGCAGTGTTGCTCTCAGTGTGCGCATTTGCTCCTTATCACACTTTTCTCCACAACCAAATTCTTCAACTGTTTCTAGAAAGTCAGTAGCAAACTTCACTAAAATGTTTAAAGCTTATTTTCCTTTTTTTCTTCTTCTTTTTTTTTTTTTTTTTTTTTTTTTTAATTATGCCACCTTAATCTACACAAAATATTATTTAACTTCCAAATTAAGGTAGGAAATGCACAGTGATGAATACACATCAGCTATTTTGTTAGATCTGCTTTGCTGCTATTTCAAATTCTGGCTAGGATTATGGACCCCATTCTGATCACAGATCCAACAGAAATTGAAAATCCGAGCTGCACACACATTGTTAAACTGAATAACATAACCAAGTTTGATTCTAAGTCGTGCATTTAAAACTACAAGCAATGAATTATAGTGCACGTGGTAGATTAAGACTTAACAGACAAAGCAGAATAAAACCCATACAAGTCCTTTCCAGGGTTTTATAAAGCCTTGCTAAAAAACTAAAAAACAGTTTAGGGAACAAATGGCAAGCCATCCACATGCCCGCAGAGGAACAGTTGTCATACAGCAAAATCTCTGGCACAATTAAAGTAAAGGAACGGGGTATATGCTCAATATTGTTATGTCCAGTATATCATTGGTGGAAAAGTAATGGGAAATGAAATTATTTGTTAGAATGCAATTTAGGGAATCTGATAGGTTGTCCATTTTATTCAATTTATAATTAAGATAGTGTTTAAATTTGAAATGAATTCTATATATGCATGTTCAATAGGCTATAGCACAACAATAAGAATGGAATCACATCTCATTTTATCATAAATTGTGTAATAAGCGATAAGGTAAAAACTAGGGCTAAAATCCTCCCAGCAAAAATGAAAGAGAGCGACCTCAATTGCCCTAATTCATTCTGCTTTTTTTTTTTTTTCTTTTTCTTTTTTTTTTTTTTAAACTCTTCATTTTCCCTCTGTTCACATTATTAGCTTACACATGAGTGCATTATTAGAAAATAACAAAGCCAAACAGGGAAACTTGGAAGAAGCAGGAGATAGGATCCCCTCTACAGCTGAAAGGTATTCTCATTTCATTTGTTAGGAGTTGCAAAAATAGTTTTATTGCCATGGAAGGACAATGACCTCTCTCTTTCAACAAGCTTGGTGGTTGGTCTTTTGATGGAAAAAACTAGGGGATACAACATCTGGTAATTTGTGTTACTGAGCTTAGCTGAGGTCTTAACGATGTAAGCAGATTATTTCTGAAGAAGAACAAAAAAAATTCCGGAAGACTCAATGAACTATTTAAAGTTATTAGCTGGTGCATTCTGGCACTTCAACACTCTTTCAGATTTCTTTTCCTTTTAGACATTTGCTTTCTGATCAGATTGTTCTAATAGAGCTCCACCACCTTCTACCTCACCACGCTTTTCTGGTGGTCCATGCATGTTCTATCATGCATGTTAAGTCCCCCGACCCTTCTTTTTTTTTCCCTCCATTACAAGGAAGATGATAGTTTTTCTAACTATATTTTCCCCTATACAGCATGAAGAAGTTGTACTTATACTTACTGAGCTGCTACACAGGTCAGAAAGACTGTACAAAACAGATAGCAGAAGTTAAGCTCAGATTAAGAAAAAAAGGAAGAAAAATTGATGGGTAGAGAATGAAGGAAAAGATAAATTGTATATTTTTGACCAAGAATTTTATGCTGAAAGCAAATCTTTCAAAGAAAATATCCTCTATTCTTTGACATTATTCCCCATGCCTAAAACTGATTTGTATGATTCTAGCTCTTATTCCTCCAAATATTTTAATTGCCAATAGAGTAGCTATTTAAAACATCTGACAAGTTCCACTATTCTTCTACAGGCAACAGATCCATATTTCTTAACACATACACACATGATACAACAGTGAGTTTAAATTACAGACCTGCAGTTCACTGACTGGAAAATCAGAATTGTATTGCTGAATTGAACAAATCACCAAGATTTTAAAAGAAAACATCTATTAGATGCCAAAACAGAGCGAAAACGCAGACAAAGTTTAATCTTAAGTCTATGACTTAATAACCATGACGCTACAGCTACAATACTTCCTCACAAAGATTTTCTTTCACGTTCATATTTATAAAGTTTTAGTAGGTAAACAGGGTTTTAAATATGATACCAAATATTTTCAGCAAAGAACTCAAAATATGAACAAAAACTTCAACCGACATTTTTTGTATTGAAAAGTCTCTATGAAGTATGTTTTGAGGTGGTAAAACCAGTGAAGTCCCGTAAAAGCCTTCTCCTGATAAGCTTTTTTTAGTAGACAGTCATTACATTTTTCAAACGAATATTTCAACAGACTCATAGGAACTTTTAGGAACACTTCAATCAACCTTTATTGATGTACACAGTCTACTGCTGTGACTTGGAGCAGAGCCCTTGCAGTTGTTACCATCAGTTGCCAGGAGTTCACTAACAGCTAGAGACTAGATTTACATTCAAGTAGAAGTCGACCATTACTATGAAGGAACATGATATGCTGGGACTATGAGCTTAAAACGAAGCTCAAAGCACTTTTAACGATGTTGCTGATGTAAAGAATATCTCCTTCATTTAAAATGAGAAGATCTCACTGGGTTAGGTCACTTCTGTTCAACTTGAAATCGTTCTTTTACACAGCTGTTTACTTGTTAATCTCAGCACTCATTTCTCAGTGGAACAAATGCCGGATTTGCAGCATTTATTTTAGAGCATTACTATATCTCTGGAAGAGTTGTTTTGCTACATGATAGGTTCTGAAGCCCTATGTTCATAATTAAGTATCACCCGATGCTAGAGAGTTTGTAGAGCAAAGATTCCCACTTGAGAAGACTTGTTCTCCACACAAAAACTGGAGGATTATTTTTTGTACTACATTATATATATTGAAATTAGCACAGATAGTTTTAGAACTTGACTTGTAACACAAGTTATGGTATTGGTATAGCATGGTATCCACTGCAGTAAAACAACCAGTACAAACTCAGGATTTTAAATGTTTGTTTTTCCTTGTTTTCCCCTTGTTTTAAATTAAAAATGCAAACTTTTCTCCAACAAAGCCTGTTACAGCAGGTATTTGCATTTGGAGCGTACTGTAAAAACCTACTTAACTCTTGGATGCAGATATACATCCTATTTCTTTCTTATTTGTCTACATAATTAAATTATTTGATTCCAGATAAAACAGAAATATAAAACAAAGTTTTACAGCTTTACTGGCAAAGCAATTATCCCAGAGGACACGTTTTTAACCAGAGAAATGATTTCTCAATTGACACGGTAACTTAATTCTGTATGGTAAGCCAGCTACCTTCGGTCCAGGTCCCAACAGTAGTGCAGCCTATAATGACGTCCCCTAATAATGTGATGCACTGACATAAAGCGTGCCATTTTCTAACCTTGGCACAAATCAGAAGGCTTACTTATCCAAGTTACATGTTCTTGCCAGCATACCAAATGCATACTTATGTCAATAAATTGGTATGTTCTATTTACGTTGTGGGTACTAAGGTCCTGGAAGGTCAGAAAATTTGCAGCATGTCCCACGGTTACATGGGACCACTGAGGTTCTGAAGGACATAATTCTTCTTTTTCTGCATACATTATTTTAGAGCTTTGGCCTGTTTAGCCTCTTAGATGAGATCAGTGAATACCAAAATTCATTGCATCTTGGAATGACAAGAGGGAATTGATGGAATTTCAAAGTTTCTTTACTGGAAAGACTTGGTGCCTGTGTACTTTCTTAACAGAAAAATAACACAGAAGTAGGCAGTGCTCTATACAACATATGTAGCACATGCTTTGTTTCAAGAGCCAACTTGAAAGCAGAATAGAATTTGCTATATAAAGATAGATACAGCACACTGTCATCACTGCTTGCTTTGCTTCTTAATAAAGTGGATCTTGCTTTTCTTTAACACCTACTTATTTGCAAGAGTGCTTTATTACCCATTGTTTACTTTTTAGAAGCAGAGAACTGAAAAGCATTCAGTATCTTAATACTTGAGAAAAAGTCACTGTACATGAAGATTCAAAGCAAGGAGGTGCCACAAACAGTATATCTGTATACTAAAGGTTTTCTCTTCCCACACAGAGTAAAGGTCTCAAACCTTTATTATCACACAGCATCACGTTGGGGGGGCGGGGGCTGGGTGGGGGAAACAGCATATTGCTTTGCCTTCATTATCAACCTAAAGTGAAACATACCCTTAGACAGAAAGCTACAAGACTAAGAACAACACTGGAAGATCTCAGAGGAAGCGATAGAGATGTGGGTTGGGAATCAGGAATACAAAGGAAAAACTCTTGGACTCATGAGAACAACGTGAGAGGAAGAGTAGCCCTCAGACAGCTGCTTGTTCCCTTCTTCTTAAGACCTCGCCTTATGTTAAATCAAAATTTATTTGAGACATTGGTTTGGCATCGTAGACTACAACCAACCACTCAGGAACTCAGTGCACAGAGTGAACTAAGTAGAGGATTCTCTTTGGTTAGAACACTGCGCAACCATCTTTTACAGTAGCTTTTTTCACAACATGGCACAAAAATGATGAGCCTAGTGGATGTAAGCAGACAAAACATTAAAGCCAAATTTTGCATTGATTTACACTCCTTGGCAACACTCTGAAAGAGTAAAGATTTCAATATATTTTATGCCATATATGCAGACTATTTTCTTCCTTGTAAATAAAATCGATGGAAGTACAGAATAGAAAATTAGACTTTGTCATTGTGAGACTGTCATGCAGTGAGAATTTTAGGGCTAAATTCTCAAGGGAGTATCTAAATAGCAATGTCTTCAAAATGCACGTACGATCATTACAGCTTCCAAAGTGGGTGCTTGTACTCATTCTGCACTTGCAAATGCAGTATGTTTACACATGACCATACTCATTTTCCAGGCAAACCTAAGCTCTTCAGAATTGCCATTTATATGCAAAGCTGCCAGCTTCAGTAGCTGACACATGCATCAAGAGAAGGCAAAGTTTCACCTTCAGAATAAACCGTTTGACTTGGGTTTGATACGTGGGCGTGCAGCAAACACAAACAAATAGCAGAAGTCAACTGGTCGGATCCTTAGGACAAGATGCACTACTTCTAACATTACTGAGTATCCACTAGAGTGGGATAGGAAAGAGCTGCATTGCATAGCTCTAAAACAGAAGCAAAGTCCTCTAAGAGAAACTGGGTATAAATCTGGAAAGAAACAGATGTCAGGGCATTTCATGGCATTGTGCATACAGAAGCATCTTCCCACTGACATGCTTCCATTTATTTCTAAAGGACCATAATCAGAAGAAAACAGTACTCAGAGTCACAAAATTTAACTATAAAAAAAACAAAAAACTGCATGATACTACAAAATACTATGCATGGTACTACGAAAAAAAAGCCTTACGTTGTGAAGTTTACAATAAAAAGGAAAATAGACAGAAGTCTGCTAGGAAGGGGGAAAAGGACTTCTAGCAGGCAACTTGAAAATATGTTTCAAAGCAAACAATCCCAACAGCTGCCATAAACACTCCTGCCAAGATGGATCCAGCATAAGGATGTAGCCCAGCTAAGAGATCTATGCATACTTAGCCTTATGAAGCTAAAGCAATGTCATCAAAATTACACTTAAGACATCTAATTCGTACATCAGTAATGGCTTTTGAGATAAACGGGTTGAAAGAAACTTACTTATGGTGACATTCAAAATATAAGCCTGTGAAATACACTGGAAGCAGACCAACAGTATGAAAGATCCCAAATTTACTGCCACGATATCATCATCAGGTCTTCATCATGAAACATCTATCTAAAATTGGATAGAATGTCCACCTACCCCTCCACCCTGATCTGTTAAAAACCATGAGATAAAGTGAGTTATGTCCCATTAATCTTTCTCATAGAAGAATCAGACAGATGGGCTGGATGAAGCGGAGGTGAATGAAGAGAAGCACCTGCTATTTTCAGGGAGTTGAGGGAAATTGGTAAGAAAAAAAAATCACAAGTGGGCGGAGGGGGAACAGTATTGCTCTATTACTGGATACCTTCTGAAAAAATGACTGATAGGCCTTATGCATCTATGATAATATGCGCTCATAGCGTCTGGTGGGGAAAAAAAAAAACAAACAAACATCTCAAAAAACAAGGATGGCATTACAGGTCATGAGTCAAAGAGGCTGATGAGCTGTCAGGAAAAATTACATAGCAGTGTGAAATATATAGGAAAATGTCTAATTGCTATAAAAAGCATGATAAAAAGAAGTGATGAATGTGTGTTCTTGCAGAAAAGGAAGATAATTCTGTCTGAGAAGTCATGCCTGCTCAGAAAAAAATCACATTATACGTCCTCTGATTTGCACCTTGAGAAACAGTGGGAGTGGGGAGGTTTGCAAGAAGGATTCTGGAGGAGTTTCTCAATGATTTCTTTACTAAACTGAGTGTTTTCCTCACAGACTCAAGAGAAAACGTACATGGTTAAAAATTGTTTCTTTGTACACTATTTCTTGTTATGCCATTGTACGGGGGCCTTTGAAAGCTTGTCTCAAATGCTGGACAACAGAACTTCCTGGAGTCCTACACTGCCGCAGGTGAAGCTGCTACTAAGTTTTACTAATAAGTCAACTTTGCAGTTACAGAGTTTGTTAGGATAAAAAACATAATTATTATTCAGTAGGTAACCAGTTTCAATAGACTTTTTTGAATGAATACATGATAGCTTTGCTTTAGTGAAAGGTTTTTATTAGCGAAGTTTGTTAAGTTAGTTTACTTACTGCCTTTGGACTGCAATCAAGTGAGGGGAATCACTTCCATTCATTTCTGATGTATGAAAATCAGTCTGTCTTTAAACGTTTGTTAACATCCAATAAATCCACCCGAAGCATCGGTTAGAACACTGCAAGTGAAAATAATCTCTAAATCCAGTCAAAAAGCAAGACTGCCTACACTTCTTCTAAATCCTACCTGGGGCAGGGGGAGAGCATGCAATAATCTGAATTCTACAGTGGTGTAGAATATCTTTATGGCTTAATCTGGAGATGTCTCTCTTCCCATATTTCATTAATGTGATCCTAAACTGAATACAATTTTACAAATATATTTAACTATGCTATAAAACACATTTCTAAGAATGTGCTTGTCTTTAAAAGTACTCTGTTTCATCAAGTTACTAAGCATCTGTTTATGTAATGTTTTTCTTTAAAATCCACTAAAAGGTGTTAATTAAAACTGGGTGATTAGTCCATAATGAACAGTTTAAGCAATTAATGCTACCCCTTTTTTGACCCATGAATTGTCTTTATGCAAAGAGCAATTTTCTTAAACTTGTTATTGAAAATATATTAAAATGATTTCTTCTGATTCACAACTCCTTAGTAATCAGTTAGCCATACTTAATATGCTGAGTGGGAGTTGCACTGGATATTCATGATCTGACACCATGTCATATGACAGCATTTCTATTTCATCATAGGTCAGAGAAATGCTTTTACAATCAGGTTTTATACTGTGTACACAAGCTTTCTCTCTCTCTCTTTTTTCTTTTTTTCCCCTGCAAATACTCTCAAGCATTCACTTGAAATTCTTTCACAATTAAGCAAACTGGTCCACCAAAACTTCCCCCTGGTATGAATACAACAGTGACAGTCCAAAATCATGAACTCTTGAAAACAAGAGGGAGATCCACTAAAGTCAGATTGGATCATAAAAACAACAAACTTTAAGTATTCAAATAGAAATGGGAAATGTTTGCAACACGTACCTTGCCATATACAGTTCTACATATAACCTTTGGCTCAGTCCAAACATTAACCAGTCCAGCTGCTTACTCACAGGGAAAACATACAGAGTTTCAAAATGACTCTTCACAGCTAAGATTCAGTCTGGGTAATATTTTGTTTCTAATAATCTATTCAATTTCTCCTCCAGATCACCTTCCTTCTTCCTTTGACTGCATACTTGCATGTTTATTTGTTAATGTCGAAGGAACATAGCTTCAACCTTGAAAATATCACATCACTTTTATTATTATTGTTATTTCACCTAAAGCAAAAAAATAAATAAATAAATAAAATTAAAAAAAAAAAAATCCTGAAGAGAACAATAGTGGCAAGGCTACAATCTGAGGTGCACGGGTACAGATGAGGTCAGCGTGAATATATTTTCCTCAGCCATATTGCAAATTTACTTATATGTCTGTATACAGACATGTGAAAGAACATAAGGAAAACAACATCTTTCATTTAACAAAATCATAACAACACAAGATAGAGGTTTTGGCATACCTTTGGCTGTGGCCAGTAACTGTCTGTTAACAGCAAGCAAACCAATGAACTGGGGATTTTTAAGACTGCATTGGCCCTGCAAGGAGGACTCTTTCATTTCCCATACTTTGTCACTTGCCATAGAGCTGGCTGACATAATGGACTTTTACAACAAGCTCAGAAGCAATTGGCAATTAAGTGGTTTGAAGGGGTGCTTCTGGGCTGCCGTGAAAGGCTTCAGGTGTGAAACGCTTGTTTTCAAGAGCACTAAGCAAAATGTATAGTTGCTTTCAGGGGCCCCCTTGTCCTTCTGAGCGAAGGGGGAGAGATGGGGGAAGCAAGGACACTCAAGAGCAATTTGCTATTCAGTGCCTGAATGCTGTGTGCTTTTTCTCTCCCCCCTCCCCATCGTTGCGTGGCTGGTAAGGAGGGCAGATTGCGATGGCACAAACAGCTTTCGGCACAATGGCAGATCAAGAGAGAGGCAGAGAAAATGAGGCAGAGAGAGAATGGGAGCCTGAATGAAGTAAGGATGGTTTGATTGTTAATTGTGGGTAAATGTGTTGCAAGAGTGAAAAGGGTTCATGGACTACTTTAAAACTATACCCAAGCAATAAGTACAGAGTGTGGGGAAATAAGGAGATGTTCCTGACCCTTTTAAGAGCTATAGTAGTGCATCTGGCCCACTTGAAAAGTAAATTGAGAACTGTTAAAAAGATAGGCAAATACATTTGTGTGCATTATATACTTCCATTTCTAAAGGAACCCTGACCAGCAAATGCACTGGGGTGGCATACACACAATATTCTTTTCTCCAAGGATTACTTCACCCATAGGACAAAAAAAAAACCCCAAAACAAGCTAAAACTTGAACATGCCCTAATAGACAAATATTTAAAATACAGATTTTTAAAGGTGAATAAAAATATGTTTCTATTCTAGGACAAAATATATTTGTTTGAAGGCTAGCACAAGGGTAAAGAAAACTTCAAACAGAACTAAGGGAACAATATCCTTCATGAAGACTGTTTCATGTCACTTTTCCTTGTATGACCTTTACTTCTAACATATTGATTTTTTCCTAACCCAGCCTTGCTTTGCAGAAAAAAGGGGTATTGAGTCTTTGAGCTGCTTACATATCACTATTGTACATGCATTCTTAAAGGTGAAGGATCCCCTTTCAGAAGATGACTATCTGACTGACAATATGATTAGGATTGTCTGAGGACTTTACATTTTAAACATAGTAAGCCACAAGTATCAGTTTGGAGCAAGGAGAGGGATGTGAAATTGTGAAGATTCACAAATATTTCATCAACAGAGCACCAAGAGACCTGCCCAGTTACGGCCTCTTGGCAAGGAAGGCAAGACTGCGGGGGAAACGAGAAACATGTCTTGGACCCTAATGGGAAACCACTTTTTGCTTCTCTATTTGCAGACCTCCCTAGATAGCCAAACAGGTGTGCATTCTCTGTATCTGATCAACCTGAAGAATTCATTCTCAACGCACAAACCTTTGCATGTTAAGATACCATAAAAGTAGACCTACCATCTATCTAAAGCAGCTGAAGTTCTACAAACAATTCTACCAAAACAGTGCTTACTCTGTGAAGTAAAGCTACATCTACATTCTCCATTCAAAAAGGATTGCCTTTCTCCCTTCTATTTGTGTGAGTCAAAAGTAAAACTCATTCATTCATTCATTGAGCGAGCCCTTGTGAAACCAGCACCGAGAAGGAAGATCACACTTCCTGCCATTCTTTCCTTTATTTGGTCATGAGAGAAATGCCTTTTTTTGCTTGCAATAGAACATGGCCAATTCTAAAAGAAAATTGGAGAAACCATTATGAATACCCACATTGAAAACGTGCGCACAAATGTTCTAACGCTTAGGACTGATGCCATCACTAAGAGATGCCAAGGGAAGTCTTTGCACTGCTCTCAGCAGAAACTGATTAAGTTTCTTCACATTTTGTCACTTGCATGACCAAGCAGTAGTGCTCAAAAAGTGTGCACGCTTGGGCTGTGCTTAGTAAGCTACACTGCTTGCAAGTGCAAGCCAAGCCACAGCACACTTGGAAATGGGGTTTTTCAGATGCAAATAACCTCACACTGGATTGGTTTTACCAGCTGTAGGGTTCAATGCACTCAACCCCCCCATCCAGAAGTGAGAATGGTACGGAAAGCTGTAAACCAACTGGTGCTCAGCTGCAAGTGTGTTGTGGTTGCACAGAATGTTGCATAAACAAAAGAATTTATTCACAGCATTACGGACATGAATTTATGTATGCAACCTCTGGCTCACGAAGATGAATCTAGAGCATCTTGTTGTTTTGTGCATCACCATCCAAATTTCATAAACATGAAATTTGTACAGGTTGCATGGAAAATAGTTAAAATAAAAATAAATGCATAAGAGAAAGGAAGTCAATACAAATCAACAGATTTCATTTAAAATCTTCTGCTCAGTAAAAATAATAAGGGTGAAATCAAATAAGACCTTTAACTTCAAGTAAAGCATGATGAAAAGCAGAAAAAATGAGAGAAAATGTTTCAGCTTCTTCTACCACAGAAGCAGTTGAACTGATATTTTCCAATAAAAACCTTTAGTTACCATAAAAATGTGACATTTTATTTTGACATATCAGAGCAATTTCTCCATGAAAAAGACAGGAAAATCTCAAAACGCAATTTTCTTTGAAGTGCTTGTTGAAGAAAATGCAAAACTGATAGACATACAGTATCTAATGACCAGACTCATGTAACTAATTCAGTGTTAATTATGATTAAATTTGCTCCTTTACTATCAAGTTGTGGCAGACATAGGCCTTACTTGCTTACAACATAACCAAGAGAAAATAGAAGGGCACATGAATATTACAACTCTTGCTTTATACAACACTACGTACATTCTAAATCACACAGAAAATCATGTGCTGCCTGAAGTAATTTTAACATAAGGGCCAGAGATCTTGGAACTGCACTGAGTTTCCCCTATCAGACTTCACTCAGAGAAACCCCAAACTTGTCAGATTTTCTCTGCTCTCACTGTTCTGATTTCTTCCCATCACGACATGGGCATGCTGTAATGTCTTTCATCTAAAAATGAAAACGTACACACTCTAGCCCACTCCTGTCTTTCCAATCACTGCTTTCTCTCATTTTCATTGTACAAGCTGTTTATATCTCTATCATTTCTCCTTCCATTTTGTCCTAAAGTGTTTCTAATCTAATTTCTGCCCATTACAGTCAATTGACGCAGTTTTCACCGGTCTCTGGTGTCCCCTTAGCCAAAGCTACAACCATACCCTTCTCACCATATCAAAGTCCTTTTGACACAGTTTTCTATGGTGTCCTTAGTGATATCTTTGCCATTGACTCTCATGACGTTGAGCTTTCATGTTCTTCTCTCATCTTCTAGAAGATCTTGACACCACTTATCTTTTTGTTTTGCCATCTCAGCTGGACTCATTTTTCTCCTCCTACTCTCACTTCTGGGCCACCTCAGCTAAGAAATTCAACTGTCACCTTCATGTCAGTGACTCCTAGACCTGTCTTTACTCCACATGTCCCGACTGTTCAAATTAAATCTGTTTTCATCACCATCTCACAGATCTAGGAGCCACGTGAAGCTCGGTGTAATAAACAGAGCATCAAGTGTCCCCTCTGCTCCTTTTTATCACAGAAATCACTACCTTGCCTATTTCTCAGACACGTAACCTAGCCTTTTCCTCTGAAGACAACTTTGCTCTAATTGCTTCTTAAAGTAAATAAATAAACAAGGCTTTGCCTATTCTGGCTAAAAGTGTTAACATCTTGCATTGTGATTAAAGAAACCTTCCTCCTCACCTTTGAGGAATATGACCTTGCTCCACTCTTATACTTTCAGAATGTTTCCATACAAATCACTTTTCTTAGGCCATAGCTTTGACCACATCCCCTCTTTTCTTTACAACCCCTCTGCTGCTCTCGTCTACACTTCCAAGGCCTTCAGAGATTACGTCCATTCCACCAATCAACTCTTTTTCTTTGTCAATCCAACAAACTTCTTCTCCACAGAGCCAGCAGCACCAGCTTCCAGTGCACGCTTGTTACATTTTTCAATCTCCTTTCTGCTGTCACACATTTTCCCTTCACACTTAGTATGAAAAGCCTACAGAGATACTTCATTACGTGCCTTCAAATCCTTTTTTTTTTTTTTTTTTTTCTGCCTCTCCAAGGTCTCTAAAAGAACTCAGAACTGTCCAGCTGCTGCTAGGATAAGACCACTGCCAAACATGCTAGCTGGTGTTAAGCCATTCATTCCAAAACCTTTTTGTGCGCAGGTATCACCTCCCCTGCAACACATTACGTTGTAAGCTCTTTGAAGTAAGGATTGTCTTTTTGATTTGTGTTTGCACAGTACGTAGCACAACAAAGTCTTGACCCTTACTATATTCTATGGAAGTAAAAAAAAAAAAAAAAAAAAAAAAAGGTGGCGAATGGGATGTTGGAGAAAGGGTTAATCAGTTTACATCAATTAGTTGGTAACCAGATACCTTTCTGGAACAAATTAGAAGCTAATTAGAGTGTTTTAATGATGTCATGTTTCCATCTTGCACTTTACTTGTTAAGACTGTTGTAGTGCCCTGCTGAGAAAGGGATGTGGGTGGAGATTCTACAGAATTGGTCCTTTTTTTCCCCTCTAAGTTTTAAATTTTCATGACCATTTTCTTTTTCAGTTTTGTCAGTTTTCTGAATATGCATATCAAAGAATTGACTTCCTTAAAAAAAAATAAAATAAAATAAAAGGAAAATAATATTACTAAAAATTATTTTCCCACTAATTCTACTCTGAATTTTTCTTTCAGGCTTATGGACCTTTTCAGACCATGGCCATACTTCTACATTTTGCTCCCACCAACTCTTATAGTTATTAATCCGAAGAACCCCTGCAGAACTCAACCCATTTTAGGCCAAACAAGTTACTTTTTAAGGATGGTAAATTTTCAAATATACATTATTTTTTCATTGATGCTGTCTCATGCAGTAACTACATGCAATCTCTTATAAAAACACAGCCAATAATTAGCAATGAATTGAATAATTATGAACAATAGCTAGTACTGAAAAATATATCCCATACCGAAACTTCTTTGTAAGATGAGTGCCTTTCAAAATATGCTGGTATTTATTATCTGTAGCATTATACCTACAAGCTGTCGTTTCTCCTTGGAAGAGAAGGTGTGCAGCTGTGATTTGTGTAACACTACAAATTTGGAGCAAAATGCAACATTGAATTGGAATGTGCAAAGGAAGACATGCAGATAAATAAATAACATTTGAAGTTCTATATCACCATGTAAAGCATCAATCACCCTTTTAGACAATTTTTCCAAAGAATGAATAGCTGTTTCAATAAATTGTCAATGAACCATCATCACCAGCAGCTCAAGGATTTACTTCTCCTCGACTAAAACAACTTCAGTCACTAGACAATCAATGTTAAATGCTTGGCCCTACATTTATGGATTTTTAAGACAGAGGGAACAAACACGTATCCCTTAATGACATATTTGTGAACAGCGTTCACTGAAACTTCATCTGAAAACTTGCATTGTCCTCCGTGCAAAACTTCCAGTTCATTTGTATAAACCTCTTGTAGAGATCCAGTTATCTACCAAAGTTTATACCTTGTTGTTACTTCACTGATACTCTCCAGAAAGCACCAGATTACCACATGCTCATAAATTTTGATACATTAATGTGAAAATCATTGGAAGCACTGAAAATATGATATACTAAACAATTATGGATTAAAATTCCAGGACATGCAGAACCAGCAGATCCTGGTTCTGCTGCTCAACTTTCAAATGAGTTCTTAGAGCTGCTTTTTTTTTCTTTGTCATCTAAAGAAAATAAAAGAAAGATAAGAGGAATTTCTTGTTTGCGTATTTTTCCTTCTCAGATCTTTTGGGTTTTTTGTTTTTTTCTCCAGGGATTGTTTATTTTCTGAGAGCAGTGCTATTTTGTTAACAGCTTTGTTTTCTTCCAAAGGACATCTCCAAATTTTCACCGCAGCGAAAGTGCATAAACCCCACCCCAGAAAGAACCCATGTCAGCAAGTAAGTTTCAGCATGCTGACCGGTGATAATTGTCCCTACACTCTTCAAGGTTCGGGAAAATATACATAAATTAAAGTTGGCTTGATTTGAGAAGCATGGCCCATATTTGTTTAAGAATTTGCTTCACTAAAACTACCAGTATGCCACACGATTAGTTACCACAGATCAGCTGATGATGGTAGCTTTTTCTACAATTAACCTCCAAATACCTCATTCATCCCTTCTAAAAATGATCTCATTAAGTAAAATTATCCTACTGTTTCACCACCATCTTCTGTAAACCCACCTAAGTACCGGTTTAAAACCTAATATTGAGCAGTTATTTCTGTTCTTACCATCTGTTGCATATAAGCTGTTAGACTTGTGCAAAGAATTACATTCAGCCTGTCCAAAAGTGAAAAGGGCAAAACAAAACAAAACAAGTAAAAAACGTGTTCTCATACCACCCCGGAGATCTTACAACTGGCTCGTTCTGGCTGCACTCAACTGGAACTATTGGCAGTTTTTCAGGAAAATCTCATCTCATGACATTCCCCAAAGGTTCATCGACATAACTCCTTTTTTTTTCTAGTCAGAACAAGTGCTGGGGGGGGAAAAAAAGTACTTTTTTTGCAGTGATTTCTGTGACTATTTAGCCTCTTTTTTGTTTTGATTCTTATTGAAAATCAAACGTTTAAACTACTTTTTTTGTAACCGAACCGATAAAATTAGAATAACAACCCATCTTATCACTACACTAAACTTAAATACTAAGAAGTTTAAGTGAGAGCACAATAAGAGCATTCAGCCTATAAAATACAGTCCTACCTTAGCCACAGTTTCCACAGTATCATGTTAATAAGCTTATGAATATTTGAAAAATTCCTTGTTCTGAAATAACTATGGGTGCTGCTCCAAAAGTAATGCCTCCTATTTTACTATGTTGCCACATGACATCAGAGGTAGATGTTGGTGGTATGACAGTAGAGGTTGAATCTTCCCACCAGTATTTGATTAGATTTTGTTTCTGTGCTACCGATGGCAGTCTGACAAAACAACATCTAATACCGAAGAATATATGAAGCAAAGGTGTGCCTCTGAACCCCACCATGCAGAAAATATTGCACCCATTGACATTCATCAATGTTCACTGAAGGTTTAGGGAGACCAAACAGTGGATGCTGGCACAGTCAGGCATTGGGTGTTGCACTTCAGCAGTAGTGACACTGCGTCACCTCTGCTGGTGTGGGTATTGATGAGCTCAGTTTGGAGATTCCTATTCATGGCTAGTGAAAACAGAGCTAATGGCAGTGACTACGTTGAAAAATCACTATTTTGTAGCTGACAATTTACTATATGAATAATTATTGTATTCTTTGCATCTCCTGGAGTTTCCTTGGAAATAAATAGGAGGCATTACATTTGGAGCAAGATACGTATGTCTAGGTAGAAATAGCAGACAGGAGAAAAGGCAAGAAGATGTGAAATGACTTCTCTCGAGACAGCAAGCAGTAAAAGCATGAATAGAACTTAAACTCTTATTTCTGATTTATTATTTTATTATTATTATTATTAGATCATGCTGTCTTTCCATAAATAGGATTTAACACATCTTCATATGTATTAGGTTTAATTCATGACTTGCTGAAGTGTTTTCAGAGGGTGGTTACTGTGCTTGGCTGGTCATATTTCAGATAGTGAAGTCCTATCTATACTTCAACAAATTCATTAATAAATTATCCAAAGATATTTAAGTCTATGTTTAAACATATTTGTTTACAAATACATGCTTCCCATGTTAACCATTTTGAATAATAAAAAACATGTTCAAGCTTATTAGGGTGACTCTATTTCAAAAATTAATAAAAAGCACTCCCTTGCTCAAGAATTGAATACCAGCACATGCAGATAGCTCTGCTATTTTCTCTCACAGAAAAGGTTTGAACTGCAGTGTGACAACCTTCTGCACCCCAGTGTCAGCCATGTGGTCCTGTACAGCTACCTACAATATAACAGAATAGTTTGGGTTTGAAGGGGCCTTAAATATCATCTATTTCCAACCACTTTGCTATGGGAAGGGTTGCCACACACTACATCAGGCTGCCCAGGGAAGGAGTTCTTATCAGTAGACTGAAGAATTGGGGATTCAAAATGGAAATGGAAAGTAAATCCAGGATAAAGTCTCAATGCTCCAACTTAGTTCCTAAGCAACACCCCATTTTCTCAAAGGAGAAATTGCAAGACGTTGGACAGTACTGTAAAGAAAGAAAAATATAAAAAGGAACTGATAGCACCAGGATTAACCTCTGAATTTCTGAAAAGGATCATCTGATTTAAAACCACCGGCAGTTTAGTTTGGTGGATGATGCAAGGAGGAGGCTTACTAGTTTCACCAGCACAATGCTTAGTGCATTTAACAACTGCAATACAGCTTCAAAAGGGCTACAAAGCTGCCGCTTCGCAGCAGCAGCCCATTCTTAATTAACATTTTTGGAAACGCTGCAATTCAGCTGTATGGCCATTCCATCTCAATTGATAGCTGACTGGAAGTGGTTTTCACAGCTGGGCTGCCGATCCAATGCCCAGGGAGGCCACAATATCCCTAATTTTGCAGCACTGTTTACAACCGTAATTAATATTTCTGGAACTACCTCTAGGCTGCTCAGTGACCGTGCTGTCTCACTCGATAGCCAGCTGGATCCTGTGCTAGTACTGGGTTCTAACCTGGTGCGTGTACCAGCACAGAGATTCAATGCTGACACGAGTCACTATTTTGATATTCCTCCAGGTCACTTCCAGCATATCACTGTAACCTTATAGTTAACAGCAAGCCTGTAAAATTAGACATTATTAACAACGCCTTATCTGTGAAATAAAGATTTGTTGAACAATCTCACCAGCATCTATTTCTCTGCAAGGAAGCAACAGGTTCCCAGTCCCCCCTGTTTGAGGATTGCAACTCTCCTATCGACTTGATGGGACCAGGACTCTGTGGCCCCACAAATCTGCTTGTACAAGAGATTTTAAAAGCTCCTATAACTACAGAAGTCAGTAAAACTTATTAGGACACTAACAGCCCACTGCGTAAACATATCTGTACGTACATAAAATATATATTATCAGCTCATTTAGAAAAGGGGGACTTGGTTTTGCACAGAAAGAATACAGACTCTTCAACTGATACAGTTAAGTCCATATTAATAATGCATGCCTGGCAATTTTCATGGAAGTTTAAAATGGGAAAATGCATTATAAGAACTTTGACTCTTGGGTCTTCCTTCTGTATCATCTTATTGAGCACGGGACGTAAATAACACAGTGGAATTTCAAACTAGATATGCACTTTTATATTCCCAATAAAGAATTCATATTTCTCAAGACTTCCAGAAGGTTTATTGGAAAAAATTAAGAAACAAAAAGCTTATATTACTGTTAACATAGCATGAAGCTCAAAACAAAGTTTGTGTAGGTGCTAATGTATGTCATACTTCAAAGCCACGCATTAATGCTTTTTACTGAAAGCAAGTCAGGCAAAACTGCTAAGATTACTTCTCCTGAGGTTTCTAAAGTTCAGAGATCAGATGTGAGGTAAGTGATACCTCCTGAAAAGCAGAAGAATAGAAGTAAACTATGGCCTAAGTTGTGGATTCTCCTTTGGTGCTCCTGTTTGTTCAGGGATTGTTTGTTTCCTCTCTGCATAATTTACCAAGTCTTTATTTGATGATACGGATTATCCACATGCTTCATGCTTTTCAAGGCAATTGCACGAAGGAGGAATTTGTTCAATGTACATTCTGCTTTGCGACAAATATTTCCTTGCTTACTTTGTATTCATTGTTATATTAATCTTGTTTCCTTGGAATGAGAAAGTCCTCATAAGTGGGGTGGGGGATTGATTGTTTGTTTGTTTTACTTCTAACCATCAACCGAAACCAAAAGCATTAAAAGTACCCAATGAGGGGAATAAGAGAAGATCTCGAAGTCAGACCACTAAACAAAACAAAAGTGTTGGTATGGGGGGAGGTGGAGGTAGGAGATTAATCTTATTAGGATCGTATATCATGAGGTTGTCAGGTGTGAAAGCAAACGAATGGCCTCTGTTTATCTGAGCTAAACCGTGTGGTTCACCAGAAGACTCACTCTAAGCAGGTTTTTTTGTTGGTGTTTTTTTTTTCCACCCTTAATAAATTGTCTAAGTCAGTGTAGAATGTTGATAATGAAGTATGTGCAAAGGGGGTCTGAGCTCGTACCTTCCTGTGTTTAGATGCAACCAAGCTTTTTTTTTTTTTTTTTGCTTTTTTTTTTCCCTCTTTTTTATCACAGCTGATTCAGAAAGCCCTTTGGAAAGATGAAGTAGGTAGAAATCAAAATAAATGGATTCTATTAAAACCAGCAATGCATCAACTGCTTGATAAAGTGATTAATAAACAGCTTGGGATGGTGATTGATTAAACTCTTTAATCAAAGTGCTAAACTGACTTAATATGGATAGTTTCAACATGTTCAAAGTATACATTTTCTCAGCCGAAGGTTCAGAGTTATTTATGTAACTTTTCTGAAGTGTATCCCTTAGGTCTAACCTGCAGATAGCCAGGACTGTGGAATGTGTAAGTATTATGAAGTGCTACACATATCACATTAGTCACTGAAAGTTTGTGAGCAAATTATTCTTCTTTCACTGGACAATATATTTACCACCAGAACTGTAGGTGCAGCATGGCTTTATATTGTAAAAGGACTTTGAAACAGCACAAAAAAGTCAGTTTTTGTTGTTGTTTTTTTATTAACTCATTCCTATGGGCCCTATAATAATGAATGCAATAGTATATCATCTAAACATAACAATGGAAGAAGAGGATTATTTTAGAGTGGAGGAGAGTTCAAATGTTTACTGCAAGGAGCATCTCTCATTTACTTCAATATCAGAGGCCATTTTTGACACAATCAGACATCAACTGGTTTAATCAGCTTAACTCATTATTCCAGCATAAAGAGGGAGGTCTTCAATTCTGACACACAGGCAATGCCTTCACTCAGCATTGCCAGTTCTGAAACTTTTCATTATCTGGACACAGTAGCCTATCAGTTCCATTCAGTATCATAAAATAAAGAAGTATGACCTGAATGCATCAAAAAGCTAAAAACCATTCCAAAACCAATATGCCAAAGCCAAGTGCAGAAAACTGAAGTCTGTTCTGGTTCTCATAGCAGTGTCACAGAGTGGGAGACAACCCTGACTCATGAGCTTTCAAAGCTGCCTAATGGTTTTGAACACTGAGATCTAGGAAGTTTTAAAATCCTTACATGTGTATTTTTAGAACTGGAACTTTAGAGACTTCCTTCCTTGATTTTATTTTTTTTTTAATTAGATGGTTGCTACTAAAAATACAGAATAAGTTGGCTCAAAGGTGGCAGTCTACCCAGAAAAAAACAGGTGCAAAGAGAAATATGACGGGAAGAGCACCAACTGTGCTTGATTCGATCTGGAGACTTGTGATACCTCCTGAAGCCTCGACTGTAATCTCAACGCTTGTAACCTTGTAGAAAGTAATAAATGTCAGTATACTTTTAATACACCATAACTATTTTTAAACCCAAACTATCAATCACTATTACATAGAGCCTGCTCCCTGCATGCATGCCAAAGTGTTTCAGGTAGCAATATAATTATCCTGTTATGAGAATATATAAAGCAAACACCCCATACAAGACCTTGCAATAGCAAGGTGCTTCACATTCTGAATCCCTGGAGGAGGGGAAATTCTGCAAGAGCAAACTAATAATGTGTAATGGTCTGAGTGAATCTGCACAGGGATTTTCAATAGTCTCGTCATTGTAAAATATATGGGACAAACAAATCACTTAAATAGCTTGGAAAGTCACTGTGCAGTGTTTTATAAACAATCAATAAAGCTTTAAAATCAATATCTTGATGAACCACCAGCCACTGGAGGTTATTAAGCAGAGTGGCTGTTCCACAGGAATATGCAATTGGCGCAGCTATTTGAGAACAGATTTAAGCCTGTCTAGCTGTATCTCCTGCTTCTACCACTGAAGTTAAGCTAAATATTTGTGTACACACAGTACAGTTTCTTCCATACTGTACTGTCCTTGTCATATCTCAGCCCTAAACTGTGAAGACTTTGAGGCTTTAGAATTATACGTTCCACAAGTATTCACTCTGCCAGATTTGCTTACAGTGCTCTCATTTAGAATGCCAAGTGATGGAGCAGAACTTAAATTGAAACAGAGTCTTTTGCAACTATAGATTTATTTCAGAACCAACATTAGATACATACTAAATATGTAAAAACTTCAGCGAATAAAAGTAACTTCAATAGCCAGTGGGAGCAATCCCAAAGATATTTGCCCAGAGATTAAACTAAAAATATGGGTAAGCTGGGGGAAAGGGAACGGGCATTGCAACTACAGTAAGCCATTCTGAAATACAAAAAGCTGAGCATTAGAAAAGGAGGTGAAACTGCTCTCCATAAATCTATCAGCATCATATAAAGGATAGAAAATAAAAAACATATAATTCGATAAATATTATCAAAGGCCAAAAGCTTCTCACACAAGTGTTTTATTTTTCTCTCCAGTGCAAATGCTTAATGCCCTCTACACTCCAGTCTCTTAGTAATAATATTTCACTGACATAAATAATTCTTAGCGCCACCCATGAAAAGCAGTTTTATACAGGAGACAAATCACCTAACTCAATGATACACAATTCCGTGAAGTATCAGGAAGTCAGGTATGGTACTTCCTCTTACTATTTTCAAAATAAGTCTACACATCGTACAAGGTTATAATGCAATTGGCACCGAGTAGCTGTACTTCCATAACAGTTTTTCAATGCCTAAATTTAATAAGAGCATCACCATTGGAAGTTCTTTTTATTTATTTATTTATTTTTTTACCTCTTCTAGAAATCTGCATCTCATTCCAATTTGCATGTATTGCAAGACTGATGCCTTTTAATTCCTTGTGTTGTGGCAGGTTTTGACAAGTAGGTGATATTCAACAGAGCACACAGAAGACCTAGAAGGCCATGAAGAAAGAAAGATTCTTTCTCTCTATTCTTTTATTATGCTTATTCCTACCATATCTGTCCACCTCCAATTACTCGGTGTGGAATTTATAGATACATGCACCCATATCTGTAAAGACTCCTGCTCACTGAATAAGGAGAAAGGGTCAGAGATACAGCAGTGTAAAGAGATTATGGCCATGCTCAGGTCCATTGAGATTTCCCAGAACACTTTCTATGAGTGCAAACTTGGGACTAGATTTGCTGTGAACCAAGGTTAGGTACAGAATACTATCAATTATCATAAGAATATGAAAACAAGTGCTTAACTGGAAGTAATTTAAACAGACACCCCTAATTTCCATCATTTTATGCAACTGATTCTTTTGCCATGTTCAACTTCTAGGAATAATGGCTACCTTGGGCAAAAATCACAAGCATGGGTATAGTATAAGAAAGCAACTAGCGTTATGATATTTACAGCGTCATCCACAATAGAAAGCACCAGGAAGTAAGTCACCATTGTCTACAGCCTTCTACAGTACCAAAGTGTTCAGAATCAATCAAAACTTCAAAGTGAAAAACCTCTGTTATCAGCTGCAGCATCTAGCAACAGGCATTAACAGACTGGAGGTTTTTTTTCTTCTACAGTTCAGGCACCAAACCATAGAAACGTGGATAGGCTGTGATTGTAAGGGACCTCAAGGATCACCAAGGATCTAGACCAGGCTGCCCTTGGCCCCATCCCCACCCCTTGAACACTCAAGAGATGGGGCATCCACACCCTGTCTGGGCAGCTGTGCCAGTACCTCACCACTCTCTCAGGGAAAAACTTCCTCCAACATCTAATCTAAATCTTCCCTCCTTCAGCTTAAAATCTTTCTGTTGGATTTTTTTTGTTTGGTTGGTTTGTTTTGTTTTTTACTTTTGCCCTTGTCCTATCACTGTCTACCCATGTAAAAAGTTGACTTCTCTCCCATTTATAATTTCTCTTTAAATACTGGAGGGTCATAATGAGGTCTCCCCACAGCCTTCTCTTCTCCAGACTGAACAAGCCCAGCTCTTTCAGCCTGTCTTCACAGGAGAGGTGTTCCAGCCCTCTGATCACCTTCATGGCTCTCCTCTAGATCCTCTCCAAAAGCTCAACCATTTTTACACTGTTGGGGGCCCCAGACCTGGTTGCAGTACCCCAGATGGGGCCTCACAATGGCAGAACAGAGCGAACATCACCTCCCTCTCCCTGCTGGCCACCCCTCTTCTGATGCAGATCAGGATACTGGGCTACAAGTGCACACTGCTGGCTCATGTTAAGTTTTTCATCTACCAGGACACCCAAGTCCTATCCTGTAGGGCTACTCTCAAGGATTTCTTCTTCCAGCCTGTATACACATATGGGATTACCCCAATCCAAGTGCAAAACCTGGCACTTTGCTTCGTTGAACATCATTAGGTCCACACAGGCCCACCTTTCGAGTTTATCAAGGTCGGGAGAGCACAGAATCTTAATTTTGAATTTGTATGATCTTGAAAACTCTTCTTTGTTCTCTTTGAACTATTCTGTGTTTAAAATAACCTTAGCATGGTGTCCTCCATCAATAAAACTAAGTACTTCCTATGTTCTTACCAATGGCTGTTGGGGAAGAAATTAAAGTCGTACTTCAGCCTCTGATGTAAGCAATCCAAAGGCCATGAAAGTTAAAAGGAACCTTGAATACACTAGAAAGACTTCAAATGGACTTTGATTCTCACACCACACTCACCATTCAGCATCTTCAATTTTTTGACACACATGAAACTTATGTATGCCAGATTTTAGACCAACATTTGCAACAGCCTACCTATTTCTATATGTTCAAATTTGTATCAGAAGAGATTTTATTTGCTGTTATGTGAAAAAGTTGAGATTTGTGTTTTTCTCTTCGTAGAAAAGCAGGTTTTGGTATAGACATGTAGGACCATGTTCAAACAAGAGCCAAGAAAGGAGGCATTTTCTTTATGCCACCTCTCAACTAGCCAGCATACTGAAGTTCAAAAGAGGACTTTACCTCACTAGTTTTCCTTTCAACAGTAACTACTGATTACACTACAACCAAATTATGAATTCCCCTCTATAAATATACCGCATGAAAGAAAATGGGGAGCCCCTATTTTTTAAGGGGAAACAATATTTTTATGTGTCTGTTCGGGGCTAACGAGCAACACCATCTGCAAGACTGGAATATTTTCACACTCCTTTCTATTATACAAAACAATAAACCCTCTCCAGCTGATTTCTTTCATTGTAGAATGCAAATTGCCTACAAAAGACCTCAGGGTGTGAGAAGACACTTATCAAACAGATATTACACATGCTCTCATACCAAGTATGCTATCAACTAAACAATTTAAAATATATTAAGGACAAAAAGGTATCAACAAACCTGCTTTTTGTGGTTATAATAATTATGATCTGAAGCACCTCTGTTTGTCAAGCCATTGCTTAGGGTATGAATCTTTCTCACTTTAGGTCTAAGGCAGCATCTGCCTCATACTAGATGCAGAAACAAGTTAAAAGAGCTGAAAACTAAATTAACTAATTTCAGTCCTTTTAAAATGTGGTAAAAAGGAGTACTTTCACCTTTATACAACAGATGCAATAACAGAAGGCCAAAAAGCTTCTTGCATAAACACACCCTTAAAGGAATTGAAGTCCTTAACATTTTGGTTTAGAATCACATTTCCAAAAATTAAATTCATTGTCAGTAACCGAGTGCAGCACTGGCACAGGTTGCCCAGAGAGGTGGTGGATGCTCTGTCCCTGGAGACATTCAGGGTCAGGCTGGATGGGGCTGTGAGCACCTGACCGAGCTGTAGCCGTCCCCGTTCACTGCAGGGCTGTTGGACTACATGATCTTAAATGTCTCTTCCAACTCATACAATTCAACGATTCTATGAAGCATCACCATGAAGAAAACCATTTTTCAAGTTTGTTTGCAAGATCCTTCCTACTCAAGCAATTCTGTGTAGCAGATGTAGACCTTTAAAAATGGGGTCTGGGAGAAGAAACAGGCTTAGCAGAAAAAAAACCACGTTGTGCTTGAGAAGTTTATGGTGATAGTACTGATCCAATCACTGATTACCACAGTATGGGCTGGTTTTGTCAATTACTTTGCTTTTAAGGGGAAAAAAAAAAGTCACTGCAGTGACTAACAGTGGAGTTGTCTACAACCAGAAATTCAACTTCCTTGTTCTTACAGGGAAGCAATTAAGATCCAATCATTTTTAATGCATCATAAATAATCTTCACACTTGCTGTTAAGTTAATTAATATAATCAGTAATGCCAAACACATCAAAATGAAACTTATTTTGCAAACATGCAAAATGTTCTGCCTCATTGCCTCTCTATCAAAATTAAATGTCATTTTGCTAACAACTTCTGCAAAGTTTTAATTTCAATCCCTTTTGATCACAAATCTCACCACAAAAGAAGATATACCTATTCCGAAATACAGTTTCTTTTTCTGATAGAGGCAAAGTGTCCTAAGAACACTGTGAACCGATTCTACAAAAAGTTCCGAGGCCTGAGATTCATAACAAAGTATAGGGTACGATCCAGTGAACTTTTCTGCGCTGCCAGAAATCACTTTTCTGTGAAATGAAAATACAGTAGGTGTCTAAAATGTTCATTAATACCGAGGAAAAAATAAATAAACAAATTACTTATACGAATAACAAGAGAAGAAAACTAAACATGCAAGAAGGTGAAATCTCACTTTTGGAGTAGAAAGCTTTTAACTTTTTTGATTACCATGGACCTTCTCTCAGCATTCTCATTCTGCATGCAGAGATCACACATTCATATGATAATTGCTCAAACCCAAAAGATACAAAACAATAATTGCAAGGTTTATTTTGTGGTCTTGTGCACCCTGGGAAATCTAAGTATGTAAAGGTTCACAGGCCAAGAGGCACCACTGGGTTGTCATAAACTGAACACAGAGAAATAGTGACAGTGTGTGTGCCTGCCACGTTGCCCAGAGACTACAATGGCTTCTTCCTCTCTTTAAAAACAAATTAATTTACTCTTTTCCACAAATAAAATTCAGAGTGGAACACAAAGGCAAAGCCCCAGGTGTTTTTAATACTTGTAAAGTTTACATCATCAATAAATTCTGCATCCTTCTAAAAAAATCTTCAAAAAACAAACCAAAAAACTGCTCATGGTCATTTCTTAGAATTTCCTTTATGTAAATATTCAGGAACCAGTATTAGAGGGAAATGAACAGATCAAATCAAAACCTCAGTTGCTTCTAATTTACAATTTTTTCTGTGTTTAGGCAAGACCAACCTCTCATTCCTTCAGTGATATCCCAAGAATGACAACGAAAGTATTAACCCAGTTTTGAGCTCATAAAGAGATCAAGACCCAACCAGTGTTCGAAACTTTATGGTATTGCTGGGCTTGTACTTCTTTGTTTTGTTAAAGAAAGCAAAATCCTGATTAACTGAACAGTAAACAACCCATTAAAGAAAACCCACATCACATCGGAACACTTCCTCACAATAAACCGTGGTTTTCTTTTGAAGCTGCTTGCTCATGAGCTGCAAGTTCTACAGATGATCCTAGAGGAAAGTGAACTCGAAGGGAAGGCAACAGAAAGTCCACCACGCTGCTAACACATCACAGCTGTTTCCAGCAGCCTTCTTGCTATTGGGCAGTTTTCCGGTTAATTTTTGTTTGCTGTTTTCATTTGTTTGTTTTAATTTTTTTTCCCCTAAAGTCCCATCTTTCACACCAGAAAGAATTTACTTCTAGCCAAGTTTCAAATCAGTGACTTCCTATCAACAAACATTTGATTTCAAGTAATGATTTCATTTTAAATACATTTGATTCAGTATAAATAAGTTGAAGATATGAATCTCAACGTTTTAAGAGTAAGCACACACCATGGCACATATCTTCGGATCATGCCAGCATGCTAAGCACCTTTGATGGAAGCCTAAAAACTTACTTTTGTAATGCAAGAAAGGACTGAACTCACCCATTGCTTCAGAATCCAAGGCACAGACCTCCAGTCATAACTTCCCTCCAGCAAGACCCCATTTCCACTTCTGTAACTAGGAAAGTACAGACCTGAAATTCAAGAATGCTATTCCGCCTCTCCTTCAAGAGAGGAAATACATTTTTCCCTACTGCTGGTAATGCTGGGATAAGCACAGTCTAGGCTGACAGATCTAGATACTGCAAATGCCTGCATAAACCTGAGACAACAAGGGAAGATGAACTGCACTTACTGCTTAGTGTCTGCGCCTTTGCTCTAAGGTGCACCTATACCGCCCATTACGTGGGAAATGGGACAGCCTCCCTCGTACACAGGGCTGGAAGAACAGGAGGAAAAGGCAGGAAAAGAATCACTTCCAGGAAACTGCTGACATGCATTCCTTTGTCTTTTCTCAGAAGGCTGATATCTTGACATAAGCGCAGATCCAGCAGGAAAGGTGACCCTGGCATTTTGCTTCTCCTGTCAAGAATGTGGCAATTGAAGCAGCATAAAAGCCTGCTATGTTGGCTTAAGGAAAGTTAGATGCAGCTCATTTGTTGATGCCTTCTCAGAGTGATACGTGGGATTGATTGCAGGCTTGAGAAAGAACTCTTCTGTAACACTGGATTTACTTTTCCAAAGAGAATTAATTCTTCCAAAATAAGATAAACCCTGGTGTCCCAATCACTCAGACTTAAGAAGACACTGAGGAATTTCAGCTCTAGAGAGTACAATGCAACACAAGCTTCTTCATGCAAAGTAACATTGCTTTCAAATACCAGGTACACAGAACGTAAAACACTTATTTTCTTATGTGGGAGCAGAATTTGGCCCAGATATATGAAATGTTTCGAAAGACAAGGATCATTCAAGGCAAAAGTATTTCAGTCAGGGCATTGCTAGACGATCTTGCTGGTTGTCAGATCTGCAGTGTAATGACATGTCAATTTGACTCCTTTTGTCCTGAGCCTGGAGCCTATCTTTGGGCCTGAATTCTTCTGTACTTTAGTTTTTCTTTTGTTCCAGTGGCACTTCTCCCAACATTACTTGACAATGAGTGATGCTCCACAACCCTGATCTTTCACACCCCGTTGGTGACCTATAACTTTTCATGCACAACCTTTGACCCGGGTCCTGACAGTTTGATTTATTGTCCAGTGTTATGATTTATGAGTATCTTCTCAGAATAATTAACGGACAACAGGTGGCAGCATAATAATTTTGATTACCCAGCGGTTCATGAAACCACGACAAAGGTGACTTCATTTACTGAATAAGAAAAGGACAACAATTAAAAATTACACAAAGCAATTCTTTTATGCCTTTTTGGTTTTCACCCTTTGTCTGCTGAACAGAAGACTTTATTTAGGCTCATTGCCTCCCTTCTCAACTATCGAGAACTTAAATTCTGTGCAGAAGACAATACTTCCTAGATCATAGCGCTGGTATTTTGTTGCTAGAAAAATCCTGAATTAATTGCATGCTGTCAGTTTCTAGAAAATGAATGAGTTATTTTAAATGTTTGCAGACTTGTACAATGTTGGCCAAAGTTCACTCCAAAGTGTGGGTTTCTGTTAACTTAAAATTTTCAGAACTGCTGAAGCATAGTGTCTTGGATATCACTTAAGTTGGACCACAGTCAAAATATTTATTTCCACAATTCATTCCCTAGGTAGACAGAGCTTTTCTATGCAGGTTTTTACCCATCTCTAATGATCACAGAGCAAAACTTTGTTTTGCTGCTAAGCTTCTTAAATAATTACTTAAGCGTAGGTTATGGGATGTGTTCTTGCTACCGTGGCATCATGTCCTACGCCAAGACAAATTTAGTTTAGCTAGTTCTGCAATACCTTCCTAACACCTAACTTCACCCTTTCAACGCAAGCAATTCTGAAGTCTTTCATGCTCCACACAGGAGAAACATACAAGCAGTAGTGGTGATAGATGCATACTGTAGCACAAAACAAGTTCTGTATAGAGGCACAGAGTAAAACTCGCCTACTTCTATTTCTGAAGAATAGCTGCTGGACAATCTGTATTCAGAAAGTTTAAATTTCCATACATTCTTCCATACACGAAGAACAAAATAACTTCTCCCAGAAACTTCATACTGTTATGATGTGTTCTGTCTCACTGCTATTTAACATGCTGTGTTCCCCCTTATTTCAGTTGATCACAGTTCCTTAGTTTTTTGATAGACATGCGTTGATACAGAAGAGGATATAATGGTATCATCCATATGGGCAGTGGGATCCTCAGCCCGATTTTCTAAGCTAATCAGTAACATTTTCAGTGAAGCTGGTGGGAGCTCCAAGTGTTTCAAACTTCCAGAAATTGAGCCAATGACAAATAAAACAAATGGAACTGCCATGCCTCTCCTTACAAGATTTACATTATGTTGTAGAACAAAGACATACTTGAATAGATACTACGTGTTCGCTCTTAGATATACTTTTAAATATTAATTAATTTAAGAGGGATAGTGGTGTTGTTTCCTCAACTTTATCAAAAGATAGAGTCTACACCACAACTAGTGCAACACATATTGCTAATGCCAACAGACCTCTTGCTGCCAGCATGCACCAGCCTGGACACTGGAACATAACACTTGCCTCTCATCCCCAGATTTGAAGTAAACTAAAGAAATACTAGTGAGTTTCAACAGCAAAACTTGTTTGCCACAATTTGTCTTCATGCCCAAGACAGCATATGCAAAACAAATTCCTGTGCTATCACAACGACAATATTATAAGCTTATCATTTTTAATTGACTTCATGACTTATAAAAATATTCCTACAATCCTGCTTTACATCAGTTTAGAAACAGCTAGCTTAACATACAGTTATGAAATATTCATTCCCGTTACATTCAGATTTTACAATAGCTGATGGAGGGCCTGGCTAACAGATAAAGCAGAGTTCCCGGAATATTAAAAGCACTCAAGCTTTTGCAACTGTTTTCCTTAGTAGAAAAATAAATAAATAATTTTCTGCTTTTGAGATCAGACTTGTTTCATCCCCATCCCTTCCCCTGAGAACTCAAAGGCACCCTACAACCAAATACTATTATAATGAAACCAATTTCATCCTTAGTAGTTCTATCAAACCTCTAATAACATATTAGCTGCTTAATATACAATGAACGTAGAAACAGAAAAGCACTAGCACCCAATTGCATTCTCAGGAGAGATGAAGGAAAAATTTGCAAAAAATCATTTATCAGATTAGTGCAGCTGCTTTTGCTGCATCATGAAATAACCACGGGCTTTCTGCAAATGGAATAGCAATGTTAGTCATAAGAAAAAGAGCAAGTATGCCATGACTTCTTCTAATTAACATTTTAATTTGGGACAGCATCTCAGTGATGATGCCTGGTGTATCACGACAGTATTTCTTCTCTTTTATTTGTGTCGCAAAGATATTTGTACTGCTTGTTTTCCAAGCAAATCTTAAAGAGACAATTGTGAATATACATGAACATAACTGGTGAACCCACTAGAACTCAGTTATGTAAATACTGATGCAGCAGTTCATTTCAACATCTAAGTGTTGGGTATTTTCACATTGTTCCTAACTTTTAAACCACAACCAGAAGTAAAATAAAATTTCTTAATTTTAAGAAAATCAGACCTTTGCATACAACAAAATTTTACCAGATGTAAACAGATAAATTAAGGCACACACAGATTCTTCAAGTTCCACGTCACTGAAATCCGGCTGATCTGTTTTGAGTCTCACGTGGGAAGTGGCAAGCTTTAAAATGGTATATGTGCTCAAATCATGATGTGATTTTAGTACTTTGTTTCCCATCAATTTTTAAATTAATTATCTGGAAGCAAGCAGCGGTTCATTTTTGGTCATGGACTTCTTGATTAGAAGCTGTGACCCTTTATGCCTTTTTGGCATGCTCTATACAACAGCAATGACATGCAGCATGACCTCTGACACCTGATTCAACAAAAAGTAACTCCCTGACAGATCTTTCATATTCAGCAATCTCTTTGTTACACTGGGACACTTACCCAGTTCCATCCTTTAAAACCTACCCCGTGTCCCCATTTTCTCCTTACCCCTTCCTGCTCAGAAACTTGTTTGGTAGCAACATTTCTGTCCTTCCATTTATGCCTCTCCTTCTGTTTTTACAAACTTTACACTATACCATCATCCCATATGTTTGTGCTGCACACAAGGAGGTTTCTTTAGAAAGCGCTGATGCTAATTATAAATTTAATTTGCATTTTAATTAGAATGGTAGCAAATTAAAAGCGTGGCAGCTGGAGAATTTTGAACGCTTTGCAGAGATTTGGTGTCAGTATCTCCCTGCTTCTGACTTCACTCTTTTCATTTTTCCCCTCACTATCTTTCATTCACACAAACATATTGGCAATTTTTCTCCTCTCTTGTTTCTTTTTTTTTTGTCTATTTTTTATTTCTCCATTTTCCCCCTAAGGATCAAGTTATAAATTATTTCTTTTTTGTACTGATAAACAGTATACTCTTGTCTTGTGCCAGTACACCATGTACTGTAGTGATAGTGCAGCTTTTAAGTGAGCTTTTGTGAGGCTCTGTCAGTGCTGCCCTATTTTGCTATTTATATCTACAGTTTATTTACAGGTAGGAATCTATTCTATACCCCCTCAACTAATTTCAAATTCCAGACCTTAACAGCAAACTCTAGCCTAGCCCTGGACATTTCATTTTTACATTCTACAAATCTGCAATAAGTCTGCAGAACCTTAACAAAAGCCATTCAGAATGCATTGGGGACTGCTCAACTTTATTCTTCACTTAGCAAATGCAGCATTCAGTGCGCTTTTGGACAAAAGGCTGAAGTAATCTGTCAGTCTTTTGGTCCATATAATGGCATATATTCTGGCCCCTGTGTCTCCCAGTGCTGTCTTTAATTTGCTATGTGAGCATGTCTGGTTTCAGTACTCACATGAGCACATTTAGTCAGTTCTGTCGTTTTCCCTATGTTGCATCTCCATGGTCATTTTCATTCCTTCTGTTCACTTCCCCCACGGTGTCCTTGCTCAATAATTTTCATTAATTGATTGACAGCTCTGATAGACCCAACTAACCTCTATCTCACTCTCATGTCGGTTTTTAAATAAGTACTTGTACGTCCAATGACCTTGTCGCCTCATCAGATATCAGAAAATGAGCATGCAGATATGGAGGAAGCTGATTAGGAAAATAAGGAAGATCTCACTTCTGGCACAAGTTCATAATAAGCTCTGACAACTAACTTTACATTTGTGTGGTGTTTTTTTTTTTTTTTAAAAAAGGGACCGACAAATGTGGAATAAACAGATGTTAACCAGTATCCAAGCACTGGCTTCAGGAAAAGGAAGGTTTAGAACACTGCTAGCATAACAGACATTTTGGAAAGGTGGAAAATAAGGCGTATTGCCAACACAGGTCTATATAAACTTTATTTACACTGATCTGTTTTTTATAATTCTACTTTGAATTACTTCTTCAGTACTATTTGTCTCTGGTATTCCCTCCATGAAAAGAGAAGTGAATGTGAAGGAAATTACACTAGCATACACCTAAATGTTTTGCAGAATGCCAGAGATCTTTTCCTGGGCAGAATTAAGCTTCAAAAATCCTGAGTTTGTTTGTTTGTTGCACACTCATTCGTATCACCAGATTGATGTTATTGGGTATTCCAGATGTCTTCTTGAGGATCTGTCCTAGTAGAAAATGTCATCCTTTAAACAAAGACTTTAAAAACACGTTATTCTTATTTTAAAGATGGTGACTTGAGTCATGGTGACCCAAGAAGATCTTTTGCAAGTCAGAAACAAATCAGCCTCGCTGAAGTCCAGCCTATTGCCTTTATCACAGTGCCACCCACCTTTCTACCTCTTTCAGATCACTGCGACCTTCTAAGCTTTCACTTGTTTAGAACCCAGAGCGCTTTATGTAGTAGTGGTGTTTCAGTTTTTTGATATAACGTGATGATGCCAGACGACATACGAATTTAATGTACTCAAATATGTTAGTTTAACAGAACAGCATATCATAAAACAGTGCTTAGCAAATTGTAAGAAACAACCTACGTTTGGAGTAGCTCTTCAAGCTACAAATCTATTAAAACCAGTAAACAGACAGAAAATTGTCCAATGGCAAAGGAAGAATGACTCCACTGGAATGCGATAGAAAAATACTGGAAGTTTTCTATACAGATACATAACATGCAGCCAGCGGTCAAGTGACTTTCAAGAAATGCTTTGTTTTTAAAGATGTAATTCAATTTAAAAACAAACAAACAAAAACTGGCTTTTGCAATTTCTATCTGTACAGGATTCAAATCTTGAGTTTCTCAGTGCCAGAGGACTTGCTAATAGAATCGTATTTCTGAAAACTCCCTTACATGTGGAATTTTGTTTGGGTGAGCACTTCCATTAATTTCCAAGTCTTCTTACCAACAAAAATTCCTTGACCTCAGTGAAAGTAATCACATGGGTTTAGATTGACCATTTATACAAGTAAAGCTCTGTGGAGTATAAATCAACTACATTATCTTCAAGCTCTAACTTCCACTAGTGGTAAGGGACATTAGATAAAATGTTGATATTTGGTTGTCCTAATCAACCTTGTACATTAATCATATCATTGTAAAGTAAACTTCTAATTTCTACTCCATTGTAATATGCCCTGTTTACCCTTCTCTCGAATGCAAACAAACAAATCAAAACAAGTTCAGCTGTTGCTTAAGCTCTGCTCAACCGAATTTCTCATAGTAACTTTTTATTGTGACAATTTCCATGAAGTACACAGCATTATCCAAATTACAAACCTTCCACCTTAGCACTTTGGAAAGGCTTGGATTTTATTTCATGCAAGTTTTTGCAGCTGTACAAAATACTTTCATTAACCCAAGAATGGATTATTTGGAGTGCTAATTAATTGATTCTTCAAAATGCCAATTGACATACTCCTAGGGAAAACCTGATCTAAGCAACTATGTTAATCAAGCTATTGTACTTACGGTTCTGCCTGAATATCAGACCATCTGAAATGAGGAGAACTTTGCCATTACTATCCTGGACCTCTTGTGGGCAACTAATTAATATGAGTAGACTATGACAGTTGCACTTGTACATTCACTGTACTGCCTGACAATAACTCTATAAAATTACATTTCAGCTAAAGAATGGAAACAGTGTTAAATACCATTATTTGCCTTCCTTTGATGTCTGAGAGTCATTATGAAAGCAATTACAGCAGTTTCTCTGTCTGTATGTCTACAGGGTATTTATCTGTATCTGTCTGAGTCCTTTGCCAGGTGGAGAATATATGGCATATTAAAGACAAGGGAATTCAGCCTCAATTATCAGACTACGAACAGAAGAAGAAACAAAATCAGAGTTTTGCAGATGATCCTGCCAGAAAACAGTAATTTAATATTAAAGGCAGGCAATCTGGGGAAAACTTGCCCGGTGCATCTTTTTATTTTAATATTATTGAATTCCACCTTCCCTCCATTGCCCTATTTGGTTTTCTTCTAGCTTCAACGTTTTCCACTATCACTGCTCACTTTCTATAAGCTTGTGCATGGTTTGAGATTCTCACAAGCAAGAATTTTTGTAAATCTTACTTTTTGTCTCCTAATTACATGCAGATATCCTGCCATCTAAAAGCCTCTCAGGCTCAGAAACAACAGATTCTGAATGGGGCAAAGCCATACAAGGCAACATGCTGACAAGAGACTTAGGAGCTTTGTAATGCTTACAGACTACATATTTCATTCAGCCTGTGCCTGATCATTATTTTAATAACCCCTGTGGTAGTATGACTAGGTCCATAGGTTGTCAGATAAGTGATAAGTGCTATTCACTTTACATGCAAGAGCCAATGCCAAATTTATCCCTTGGATTCATTCAGCTGTCATTGCACAGCAGACTCCTGGGCAAATTAAGACAATTCTCCAGTTACTTTTCTATACCAGTGAGCTTAAGAGTTGATAAAAAAAACGCTCCGTCAAAGACCTTTGAAAAATATTAATTTTTCAGCCAAACATATACAAGAATGCATGAATTTCTTGATCTTTCACCTGAAAATGTATTAATTCTAAACCTGCTTTCTGTGTCCGTTCATAACTGCTTCACAGCTCCATCAAACCTTGCAACTGGGGATATTTTACTATCTCTTCCACCTGGCATTTTATACTAATAAGTGCAGTTCTGTATTAGCAAACCTCACCACAAATCCCAAAGCTTCTGTTCCATCAGGAATTAGAACTTTTAGAAGCAAACTCCTATGACAAGATTTAGTCATTACTGCCTGCACCTGAATACACCAGAGAACATTGTGAGTTAGGCACAGAAAAGAAACACCTTGGTATCTCCAAACAGATTACTCACCTGTCCCAAACACATTCTGGAGAGTAATGCAGGCCTGGATGAAAGCTAGCTTGCCCTGCTACTTGAGGCTGACAGGATGGTAATTTATCTTAGTTGCCTGCTATCCATCATAATTTATTTGAAGATCCAGAGGATGTATCTATGAAAAACAAAGGTTTTCTTCTTTTGGTAGCTAAGTTTACAAATGCCTCATCTTTTGTTTTAAATGGAAAGTCATGAATATTACTAGTGTCATGCCTCTCCTCAAGTATGATATATATTCTGAAATCTGGGTAATATCTGTATGAACAGCCTTTGGCATGTACTGCACAACATCTAAAGATTTTCTGAAGAAAAACATATAATTCAAAGTTCTAGAGTCAAGTTACAGAAAAGGTATTATAGCGTTTGACTACACCAGTTATCATCAGATGAAGTCTGGCCTAGTCTCAAAGAAATATCTAGAACTGTCTATCTCATTGCTGTGCCATTAATACAGCCATCTATCTTGGTAAAACTGTGCACAAAGGAGGGTCAGAATGCAAAAGATACAAATATTCCACTGCTTTCTTTATTATCACATACTCTCCTGGAGGCACTGGTAACAGAAACCCATGGCAGTAGTTTGCCGTAGGCGTGCTCAGATGCTCTACAGTCCCTCCACCCACACCCTGTTACACTGAATTAGCACTGTCACTCAGTGTGCAACGCAACACTTACCTGCACAAGGCTGAACCGCGCTTCGTTTGCTGTAAGGCTGATGCTACCAAGGCCACAGAGATGATTCACTAAGATGTCATCAGTAATGAGTCCAAATTACCCATTATACTCAAACTGCATATGCTAGAGCTTTTAATACGTTTTGAATATTAGATACCATGTGCATTTTTATCACATTCCCTAGAATCTTTTCCAGCTGCGTTTTCATTTCAATTTTAAGGAAAAAAAATTATTTGCTTTCTTTACATGTCCTTACGCTCAGACATTTTATCAGCAACCTCATGTTTCTGTCCTTTAAGGGCATATCCTGGTATCACTCATTGGGAATCTTGCCGTTCAAAGGAAACATACATACACATGCATATATACACATATATAAGATTTTCGTTTTAAAAGATTAGTGAATGGCGTAAGTCTCAGTAAGACATGAAGACCTTAAAACCATATAACAAAGAAGGAAAGGATTTCAGGATATATTAGATATTTTGCAGTATAAATATATTCTTGATTAATTAAATCTGCGAAGTATATTACCCTACCCCGAGGAAATGATGGCATTCAACAATGCTTTTTAACAGAGAAAAAAAGATTGCCTTTGATATTTAACTTAAGAGAAAAGAGTTAGAGAAAAATATTTTATGAACTTGTACCAACAAAGAAATTTGATTCTTTCCTTTAATTAAAAAGCAACAGTGCAACTTACAAGAAGCACACTTATTTTGTCCAAAGAGGAAGATTAATACAGGTTAAAAAGGCTTTCTAGTTTTACCAAATTAATATTGTGTTTAATTATATGAGATTAAAATTTCATTATAAGATATACTTTAATTGGTATAGGAGCGGCCAGAGGTTAAAACCTCTGCACGAGTTACCTTTTGTGCTGCTCCAATAGCTAATAACGTAGCAACTTTAAATTATAAACCCTGACAATGCTTAACAAGTTTCTTACATGTTTTAATTTTATCCTAGTAGTCTTTTATGTGGAGCAGCAGCGTTCCTGAGGTCGTAATCCTGGACGATGAAACAAGCCGAGACAGAAATGGTTACAAAAGCAAAGTGGCCAGACATTGCCGGATTATAGTAAAGGTGCTACCTGAACTCCAACTAACTCCAAGGTTTTGACACTGCCACTTCACAACAGTGACACGCTGCTGTAGTTTAGTTGAAACACCGCATGCACGTGTGTGAAGAGAGGGAACGGGAGGAAGGACGCAGCCAAACCACACCTTTCTGCCTCCTAAACAAGCAGTTATACCTTCAAGAACACTGGGAAATTCTTCTCAGAAGGAGATCAAAGAAACGTGAAGGGTCCTTCTAACAAATGCATAAAGTGGCTCTGAACTGTTTAACCACTGATACAGTGTCCTACAAGTGGGATTTTCAGGGCGCTGGAAGAGGTTTAGGCTATTGACCCCTAATGGAATTAGGCTATCTATTGCAGGGGCGCATGTAAAACCCAGCACTACTCAGAATAAACATAAACAAGATAAAACTGCTTTGAGGACAAACGTAGTTCCATTTCAGAAATGAAGAAAGCAATTACACTGATACGTACCAGTAGCGGTTTGCTGCTAAGCTAGTGCCTCTCCCACCCAGTTTTCACCCTAAGCCCCAAACTCTCATGAACAAGGCTGGTGCAATTATTTGGGTCTGGACAGCTGGTTCTTCACCTAAAAACACTGATGTGCAAGTCCATGAATACTTAAGATTTTTTCCAGTGATCACAAGGTAGGAATTTATCCTTGGTACCAATGGACCATTAGAACAGCCCCGATTCCTGAGCAACCGAAGGAAAAAAAAAATTCTGCTTTAGTATGGATAAGAAATTCTTGTCTGCTGACCAACTTCTCTTGCCCAGGAAGAGCAGAAAACATAACAAGCTTCTAGGGAACCTGTACTGCATTCTGCCACTACACAGACCCACAGGCTATCTGTTACCATTGAATCGAGTGATTATTGATTACCTTTTAGCATTGACAAAATCAGTGTGTATATAGATTACCTGCCATATAAATGCCAATCATGTGAATTCAAAATGCCCTGAACCAACAGGAAACAAACAAACAAAAAACTTTCTAAAGCATATTTTGTTGTTTCCATCCTACACACCTGTACTTGAGCATCCTGGAAATTAAAAGCAGCTGCTACTTTGTATGGCAAATCCACTCACTGTCATCACATAAATTACATATACAAGTAACAGTCTGTTGTTCAGTGCTATCCCAAAGTGACCTGTAGAAAAGGGGTGTTTGCTCCTGTTGTTGAATTGAGGTGAGAACAGAGTTCTAATTGCCTAGTTTTTCTCTGTGATAGTTTACAGTTGGATCTCATTACTGGATAACTGTTTAATCAACTCTAAAACATACAGTGTAATTAGTACTGCAGCAATACAGATACACTGTGAGGCAGATACAAGAATAACAAAAATCTATTGAATATTTGGTTCAATAATAATGGATCAAAAACTAAAAGCATACGTTTATAAACTTTTAACATATTTTGATCATATTCATATTCAGACATAAAAATTTTTGTTCAGGGTTTCATTTTAAGTAAATGAACATAATTTCATTTAATTCAATAGAGCTTCATTGATTTGTCCAGTATCAGACTCTGACCCCCACGTGTTTCTTAGTACAACACCAGCTTTAGGTGTAGTCATGTTGTTGCTGAAAAAGAACACTTCAGGGGGCATTTTGTTTGCTTATGACATTCAGGATGAGGCCTTCTGCAAGTCACTACAGTGAGCAACTTTAAAATAACTTCATCGTTAAAAGGACAAATCTGGTAATTCTGTAATTAAAACATTTTTGTTGACAAAAAAAAAAATCCGGAAAGGTCATGGATAGTGGAATAATACCCTTCAGATTAATGTTTAATTGAAAACAGCATTCACGGCTCTAGTGCATTTGATAGAGATCTTTACTATGTTTCTTTATGTATGATTGTGTTTTGCAAGCAATTTAAAATAACTAGATGAGTGCAGTCCTTACAGAAGGTGAAGATGAGTCCTTGCAAGGATATCAATGTCTACAGGGGTTTCTTTCTAACAGATATGAAAAAGTAATTTCCATTCTGCTGCTTTCGTCTGATCCTTTCTGCATATGCAATGCCTCTCACATACATACACGGCTTCTCACCTGAGGAAAATACTCCCTAAAAGACAACACAACCCAATACCCTCTGTATTTTTGAGATAATGGAAAATCAGGCCATAATACATAGGGATATCCACTGTTTTCCTTTAAAAGCGTCATTAATTGTTTTTACACTTATAATTTTTTTTTTTTTTGAAACATTAATGCTACAGTTACAACAAAAGGAACAAATAAATAGATAACAATTCTGACTTGAGCATGGTAGGTATGGATAGACTAAAAGATTTCCTGAGGGGCTTCTGAAATGCCCTGACTCCAAAGGACAATCCCCAGTGAAACTGCTGAGAGTTCTGAAAATGCCATTCTAATATCACATTGTTTCTAATCCAGTAGAAACCTATCCAAAAATTCTGATTTTTGACCAAATCCTTGTAACATTTAATTAGGCCCAGGACCCTAATTCACTTCAGCAAGGTAAACTTCAGGTACATGAAGCAGCACGATTGCAAATTCATCAGTTGAAGTCAACTGAGTTCTCCTTCAATCTGTCCTACTACACCATTTGTTACCGTTGTTAGGCTTCTCTCATTTATTGAAAGACAGCAGTACCCACAGACCCTTCTTTTTCGTAGCTGCTTATTTTTTGGAACGCAGCAGTCTGGAAATAAAACCTCAAAAGCAAATTCCAGTCACGGCCTGTTCCCCTTTTCAGATTATACAGTTGCTTCTTGAGAATAACTCATTATGGACAAACTGCAGAGGGGTAATTCAGGAGTGCTGACACTTCTCCCAAAGCTATTACCTACCTTAGAGATATCACCAGTTTTAGCAGATTTACAATTACAAAGGCTGAGAACTTGGCTGTAGTACCCAAAGAATTAATGAACTTCGTTTTTGATGATCACTCTACCAACCTTCCTCAACCTTCCAACAACTTCTCTTGTTGCATCTTCAAGAAGTTTTAGTTTATACGCTCTCTCAGACCAATGACCCTGCCCATCTTTGCGTGCATAAAAGTTGAGTTCACTATGATGCTTGATTGAAGCAGTAATAATAATGCACTGAAGCAGAATTTCCCTCGCAGTGAGAAGCTGGAGCATGAAGATGCTGCATTTTTAGAGGATTTTTTGAAGAGGGAAGAGGACCTCAGTAGGACTTATTTGAATGTGACTTACTGTCTTCCCTTGCATACCCACAAGCCCGATGGCATATAGCATAGTGGCCTATTGTTGCAGACAAAAGAATGTCCAACTCTCTCCAGGTTAATTGACCACTGTTCTTTAAAACATACACAAGAAACTTTATTGACTATCCTTCATCCAACCTCACCTGCCACACAGAGGAACAGTAAGAGGGGAAAGAATTCCACAAAATGATGAAAAGGACAAGAAGTTGAAATGCTCTTCATTTTGCCAAGATCCTTTGGTCGCCATTTTGCATATTTTCTTGAATTCACCTTTGTGTGATCAGAAGCAGTCAGTAATTTCTGAAGAGATTTCCCCTAACTACCTTCCCAAATTAACTTGCACTCCTAGTAATACAGGGCACTGGGACAAGTACAACCAACCAACAGCAACATGCAGATGGCCCGGATTCATTTGCAAAATGAACAATTCTAAGTCTTGAGCACTTCCTAAAAATGTAATTTTTCACTTATGGAAATATTTCCACACCATTTTCAAGTCTACACTAATTCTGACTTCTTGGAAAGAATGACCTTTTTTTAAGACTTTACAAAACCAGGACCTGAAATATCAAAATCATGCATGGGTACAATAACACTTGTATCAGGCTGGCACGGAAGCATTTCTGACAGAGTCCCATACAGACAATAAGTAAGGCCATCTCATCATCCCTGAAACGATACACACAGCTTTGCTAGCTCTTTTATGTCAAGTCTTCACATAGCAATTTTAAACCAGAACACGCAGCTACAACAGGAAAATTTGTATGAATCATCTGTAAAAATATCAGGGTTTTTTCAGGTAAATGCAAGCATGTTTTTGTAAAATACTTACATATTACTTTGCACAACAGCAATAATTGTCATCTTCAAATTGGAAAAAGGCTTTACTTTAGACTGCTGACACAGCCCAGCCTCCCCCAAATATCCCGCTGAAGAGCGTATATAAGCCAAACACATGCCTGATTTTTAACACATTCCACAACTTATTTCTCCACAATAACAAACCTGCACAAGACATATTTGATGACAACGAGATAACCCCTTGTAATGCTTCCACCATGATAACTGGATTTTTGCTAAGCTTTCCATGACCAAATTATAGCCATAATGATGACATACTGCACACCGCTGCCAAGCAGCATAAAGTGACACCTGCTTACAATAGCTTGAAATGGAACTTGTCAACATGACCAGAAACATTACCAATAACAAAAAGACTGTTTTTCTGAAGCTTGCTCCTCTTGCATAGTACTTGCTCAGTCTGCAGCCTTACAGAACCAGAACCTACCTTTATACCACCTGAAATCCATGAAACCAAAGACGCATTTTTATCTTTTTAATATATTTTTAAAATAATAATAATTAAAAACATATTAAAAAAGAATACAAAACAACATATCCACATCATGCAAGGAAGCACCAGAAAGACAGCTCCATTTAAGTCTCTCTGGACCTGTTTCAACCTCCATCTAAGCTCCATACCACAAAAAATCCACACATTTAATCTGTGCAGAAGCCAGAGAACAACAATTTTCATTACTCAGAGGTTAAAAAGCGCCAATGTCCTCTTCCCTTTAAAAGCCTCTCGTCTTCTTCCCCCTACCTGCCAGCTGCACAGACTATTTCCCTTGCCACTAATTCTGAGAGCGTGCCCTCATTAACTCATTTTATCTTTTGGTATAAATCAATTACAATTAAAATATAGTTTGTCAAGCCCCCGCGGAGTATTGTTTCATGTTAAAAACATTTTTGCTCACAAGAGGAAGTGTGATTAACTTCAATAGGAAGCTTAAAGTTCAACTTACTATGAGTAGAGGCAGTGAAATGGGATTCATCTCTGCAGAGCACTTCAGGCGTCTCCTTGCAGCATGAGGAGAACAACGGGCAGCCCGCCTGCAGCATGGGGGGACCTGGCAAAAATAAAGACTTGGGGGTTTTCCTTTTGATTTGCTCCATACTTATGGAAACATATTTGAGAAGGAGCACAGAGTACAAAATGCAACAAGTCCACTAAGCAATACCTAAAGAGCCTTCCAGCACACTACACTTTTTTCCCCCCAAGCAGATGTGGGTTTAGCAGGATTTAAACATGAACCAATTACATTAGTGAGATTTTTTTTTTTTCCTGTGGCAATTTTGGTAACACTTCCTCACTACAACAAGGGCACAAACCCCTTTCTCACAGAGCTCAGCATTTATAGTGCGGATAAACAGCCCGGTTTGGGGCGCAGGTGCTGTGCGGAATGACGCTGCAAACCACCTCAGGAGAGGCTCAGCCAATCAGAGCGGAGGGCGGGAAGGTTGCAGCGAGGGAAGGCGGGAAAGCTGCAGCCAGGGGAGGAGAGGCGAGAAAGCCGCTGTGACGGAAAGGAAAGAGGGAAGGCATGGAGGAAGAGGTACCTTTTGAGGAAAGCAAAGGCAAGACAAGAAAGAGGCATGGCTGTGGCAGAACACTGCATAGTTAAAAACACGGCACTCACATGATGCAAAACACTGAGCTACTGCAAATGCAATCCTTGCATTAAAATGCATTCACAAAATGTAATGCGCAGCTACATCTCCATACTTTATGCTAAATATCGTCTTACCTTCTCATGCCACTTCATCTAACATTGGATCGGGGGTCTGTGTACCTTCATATGGGTGGCACAGATCTGCTTAATGCTTATAAAACCTGTTCTTTTCTGTGCAGAAAATGAGCAACTCATGGAATCACAGACTCATGTGAGTTGGAAGGGCCCCTTAAAGGCCACCTAGTCCAACTCTCCTGCAATGAACAGGGAAACAAGTGAAGCATATGTATGCCAAGAACTTGTCTGGTTAAAACCATGCATGTCTAACAGTTTCCCCAATGTGAATGACACACTGGTTCCCTGTGATTCCGCATAGCTGACCTCATTGGCTGCTTCAGCAGTCCCCTTCAACACAACAACTCTAAAATTATTAGGTGTTGTTGTAAACTTGGGCACCATATTGTAGGCCAACTTGAGGCCCCCTCGGCCACAGTTTGTGAGTTCATTGCCTGCACTGCCTGCTCTGCCCTCAGGGTGGATGTGCTCATGGTCAGCCTTCATTCCCACCAGCAAAGCTGTGATGCAATAAAAAAGGGGACGTCATTTGACAGACAGATATCTGATGCACGCTTACGTGGTAATGAATACGATCACTGTATTTACCATTGACTGGGTGGGGGTGTTTTGTTGGGTATTTGCTGTTGTTGTTATCAGAAATTTGAAACATTCTGTTTTTATCCTAAGAATTCCACGAGTATTTTAGTGCACGCTTTTGACAAGTACAGCTCTAGAGTAGCAAACCATGGTTTTCTTTGACCCCAGCAACCATGAAAGCTTCCCGTTTTCTCTAGTCTAAAGTACACTGAAGTATTTTTCTGCTTTCCTGCAGTTTTTAAGTAGATAATAAGTCCCAAACTTCCCCAGCCTTTAGCTGAAAGAAGCTTGTCACGGTGGTTGGTAGCTAATGAAGATCCTTTTAGTTTATCTTCATCAATTGTCAAATATTTGAGTCCATGAAGTGGTGTGATGAGGTACAAAGACAGATATTTGAAGGGATTTTAACTCATTTGAGCAATTACATGCTTAACTGCCCTGCGATAATCTGTCAGTCTGAGTCTTTTCTACACAGCAGAAGTGGGGAGTATTAGAATAGCTGGATTTAAAACATAAAGGCCTGGTCTGAATGGAAGAAAGGCACCAGAGAAATTAATTGCCAGTAACAAACAGCAGGGCTGCTTGCAAGTTATATATCACATAGTTACCTACCAGCAGCGGTAGAAGCCAGCTGTAAAATAACAGACCGGATCGTGACAAAACAGTCACTGCTATGAAATCAGTGAATACCGTGAAGAATTTAAACTAATGTTTGCTAATCAAGTGTGCTGTATTACATAAATTATATAGATACAGAGATAAAAATCATGAAGTATATAAAGGGTTGCTGAATGCAGATTTCAGGAAAACAAGTATGTTTGAAATGTTAGTTGTAGCAGTTTTAGGAAGCGGTCTCATAAATCATAATATTGTTTACATCTTTCTATCATACAGAATATGGCATTTGTGTAGAATCAGCAATGTAAGTTAAAAAAATAGAAGAAAAAAAATAAGGAATGATTCCTCTCCATTTTGTTCTTTAAATCTCAACATATATTCTTCTTTCACATTGCTTGGAGGATCTCACAGGTGATGCATGTCTCTTATTACAGTGCAGGTAAGTCTTGGACCCTGTAAGTTCTAAGTGAAGCCAGGAGGCCCAGTGTTACCCTGGACCACTATTTCCAGACCCCTGACTGCCCTTTTTCTTTGCCTTCCTAGCTCTTCAGATCCCTGATGCCATCTCATTGCTCTGCTGGTTGCATCCCTCTTTTCACAGCCTCCCAATCCACCACTGCATGGCAGAAGAAGGCCTCTCCATGCTGGAGTCAGTGCTTCTATGAGTATAACCCAAGCACAGTGATATTATCCCCAGTAATCCCAGTCCATGACACCTTTTTTCGGCACTCATAGAATCCTGCCGAATTTACTAACACTCTGGGATTTCCTGTAGTGAGAAAGTATCTGTCTCTGTTGTGGTCTTTTTACAACAACAACAAAAAAAACAGTTGTTTTTGACAACAGTGATGTTTTTCTTCCTTTGGAATTACACCACAAAACCAGTGCGAGGCATACAGGCTTGAGACTAAAACTGTCCTTCACTAATGCAAGAACATGTCAAAATACACAGACTGAAGTCTCTCACTGTCATTTATGGTCAGTGTTACCAGGGCGGCAAAGTGCCTTTCTGTGCAGAGAGGGCCATTTCATTTACGTTACTCACATTAGTTGTGATGTTTATTTTGGATTTGCTATTTCCCTAAGGTGTCAGCTCAGAGGGAACCAGTTAGCATGGAACCATCAGGTAGAAGCAAAAGCCCTTCACCTTGGGGACTGTGCTTCACTTCTGACCTTAGGTCAGGAAGGAAATAAGATAGGTAATCTCAGCTCTGTCCCTAATGACCAGTATTCCACATCACAATGCTACGCATGGCTGTCAGCTTCTGCTTGGGAGAGGCCCAGGACACAGCCAGCACGGAGAACTAATTACCCTCCCATCCCAGGGAACAAATGGGCAGCCCAGCTCAGCAGGCTGAGATCACTGGTAAGATACAGCAGCAGGCTAATAAAGTGGAGGAGTGTCACATGCATGGCCGTGGCATACAGTTCATGAAGTGCTTTATTTTTTTTCTTCATTAATGAGGATTTTATTTTAGGCTCTCTGTATGACATTAACATATTAAAAAAAAAAAAAAAAAAGCCCTGATATATTCCGTAAGCCCAGTGTTGCAAACATCACCTGCCGTTTGTTTGTGTAGGCCTAATTCATACGGGCCAAATTAAGTCCAGACTCTTATGAACAGAGAATAAAGGGCAGAAATTTCTGCTTCTCCCACCAGCAGAAGAAGAAACCGTAAATTCGTTGCTTACACAGAGAATCCAGAGATGGAAATTCATGCAGTGCCAGCAGCAGACAGGCCACATCCGAGCTGGATGAACTAAGACACATTCTCATTCCCCCCCAACGCTAAGATAGGGAAACTCAGTAAGGAAGCAGATTCTGAAGCTTAGCACTCTCCTCTTGCCGGCACTGGAGCCACTGCCACGACCACCACCCCCTGGGTATCACTGTTCGCAGTGCACAGAAGGGCCTTTCTCCCTCCGTGCAGCATGGAAGACTAATTAGTTCACAAGTTAATATTTATTGGGATGCAACAGCTTACTGTAATTACAGTGTTCGCTAACTGCCTAGACCATGGAGCAGAACTACCTGGCACCAGAAACACAGGTCACTGCCACTACGAGCACACACAGGTGCATAAGTCTCCACTGCAACCAACAGCAATGCAAGGAGAGCCAGCAGGGCATTTCTTTTGCCTTTCTTTAGCACAGAACATTAAAAACAAACAAACAAAACAAAACAAAAAAAAAAAAAAAAAAACAAAGAGCAGCAGACACAAAGGAAAAGGATATCTTAGAAAACTCCTAATTTCATGGCTGTTATAAAAAGAAAAAAGAAAAGCCTTACTTAAAAAGAAAGCAGATACTGAAGGAAGCACTTAAACTTTGAGGAAAACATAACTATTGCCAGAAAGGTACCTTCACACAGCAGTAGTGAAATAACAGATCTGCATATGAAGCACAAAATCTAACAAGCCACCGCCACTCCCCAGATGTTCTCTTAACAGTCTACTCTGGCACCACCCAGGTGTGAGCAGTTACACCTGAGCACAGTTAGTGCCTTCTTCCTATGTGGGATCCTGGTAAATGTGGGTGATCACACTGTCTTTCTTTTGCCTGGTTTACTTTGACTGTGTTAAATAACATAATTTTAAAGGATTTTAAGTTTTTATATGAGTCTTGGTACGCTGGAATCTTTCTTCATTAAAAAGCAGATCTGAAAGTTTGAAGTGATGGGAACTATAAACACAACTTTAAAAAATAACCCAGCCCATCCAGATAGGAAACTAAGCCAAGTTTACCTTGACCTGACTCAGATTCAGCAGTATGAGTTAGAGCTACTTTTCATTATGGGCACTGAGTTTCAGGATGCCACTTTAGCAAAGGTGAATGCTACAGTAGCTGCATCCTTTTCTTCTCAGAAACAGATTAAGGAGTGAAAAAACCAACCCTCATTAAATGCTTATTCTATATTCAGCTCCTCCCCAATAAATGAGTCATAAGCATTTCAGGTGGAAGTTCTCTTACCCTGTATGGACCAAGAACATAATTCTTAAGAAACCCAGGCTGAGAGATCACACCTTACACTCTCAAGGAAAGAATATATGTCTTCCTAATGGTGTTTTTCTTTGGGTTGCTACGACAGCTGGAGAAAGCAGGACGCAGTATAGGAAACCAAACACTCTGAGATAAGAGCAGGCCACCAACTTTATCCTTAGATTTTGTGTCTATCATATCCTAGCAGCAGCTGCATGAGAAAAACACCTGTACCTTTCAGTGGTAGTCAAGCAAATTGAATAATATTGTTCCCACCCTTTCTGAAGAAGACAAATGATTTTCAACATCTGCAGGCTTTTCCTTCGAACTACATGTCACATAAAAATGTCAAACCAGTTGGGACTAGATATAAAATCAGGCTGGAGTCTGTTTCACTGGAAAATAATAACCAGCAGTCTTCTTATCACTATGAGGAAATCTGTACAGACAGACTACTAGACCAAAGAAGATACGCAACACACCCTCGTGGTATTTTTAGTTTCATTAACAATGTATGTCTCCACTAGAAATGTTCTTCTCGTTCTTAAGTCTGAATTAAGCTCAAGCATTGATCTCACTGCCATGTCATTAAGCCACCAGTAAATGCAGTACGTTCCAAGACTGAATCACTCCCTGTGAACCCAGTCCTGGCAGATGCTCCTGTTTTTCTGGATGTGAAACAAAATTGGCAGAATGAGGAACAGGCTGGACTTCGTGGCTCTACACTCAGCAACAGAACCAAACTGTCATGTTTAGAAATCTACCAAGATGTGACACATGCCCTGGTTCACAGGGTCCCTCTTTGGGACACAACACAAAGCAGAGATCCTTACACAGGCCAATTCTTCACTGAAAGGAGTTACCACATCTCTTACAGGGAAATGGTATACTGGAAGGCAAAGCAGTAAAAACATTCGACCTCTGTAACTTTCATTGAGGTAAACGCCAGTAAACGTTGCAAGCAGGTAACTGAATGTATTTTGCCAAGGAATTCAGTGAGGATTTCACCCCGTATCATTTTAGTTTGCCAATCCATAAGCTAAAGCTCTCTGAGATGCTGATGAAAATAGATCTCAAGTATCAGCTGCATGTTCATTGCTTTAATTCATGTAGTGAGTCCCTGTATAATACAGCTTTTATATAACAGTCAAGTTTTGCTGACAGAGGCCAAATAATCTTGCAGTGATACTAAAATTATTACTGCTTACATTATCGTAGCGCAGGGGAGGATTAGCTGATGAGTAGAACTTATCTCAGGCAAATATGAAACAGTGAGAAAGGAGTTTTCAGAATGTAGTATCTTCTATTTCATAAGTGACAAAGAGAGACCTCCAAAAATTAAATCTGTGAGAAACATGAGAGACAGAAGTTTTGCCTGAGATCTGTTTCGTATTCTTATTAGCATCATTCCCCAAGGGTAAGTAATTTTGAGTGCGATACAAAGTTTATAATATGCTGAGTATAATTATAATGAGGATTAATTAAGTAGCCAAAAGTACAGTAGCTTTATATCTGAGAGAGCATCATGAAAGAAAATCAGATAAAAAGTTATGAAATAAGCTATATTCAGGGATTGACAACTATCTCCCTAGTGAAATTACATCAAAGCTGATATAGATCGCATGCAAAACAACTCACAAACAGAGAAAATATTCTAATTGTTTTAAGGTTTCCTTGTCAAAAAATTAAAATCTGAATACCTTAGATGCTGCAAAAGAGAATAAAATATTGACAGCTGCAGCTTTTTGGTGCAATTAAACTCGACATGCCCCTTTTTTCAGTGTCTGTTGAACAACTATTTTTGCCTTTGGAATTTTCTTCCGAGTTGCACAGGAACACTTGGCAACAGAAACCATTTTTGAAGAAATCGTTTCAGGAACTGATTCATCCCTAGTTCTGGGGGAACTAGAGAAACTAACTGGTGGAAGGGCTCGTTCAGTCAGTCCACTGTTTTAGCTTAGTCCACTGTTCTCCTTCTGTTTTCCATCTTTATTTCACATCTACTTGCATTTCTGCTCTGGGTTTGACATTTGAGTGTGATTTGAATTTGTAACAGCCAACCCAGGTAACTGAAGTCAGACAAAATGAGAAAATTTCACTTGCCTGAGCCCTGTTTCTTTGACAGGTAGAACTCCACTGATACAGCTTTTCCATTATTACTTCTAGGTAATCCTCACTTAAACTACCAAAGAAGTAAAAGATTATCAGTACCAGTGCTGTAAAGTGGAATAACCATAAAGAGTATGGAGATTAATTCTCAGATGTGTTGAAATACGAGCCTCAAACAAGCAGTGAACTTAAGTGCCTCCCCTTGTAGGGAGTCATTCCAGTGTGCAATTATGGAGGCCAAAATTAATGGAATTATTCAAATGCTAAATTTAAAGCATCTGCTTTGGAAAGACCCATGCTAGAAGAGCAGCATGCTCCAGGGTGGTACCATTTTAGAGTAAAGAACGTGTTTCACTTTAGTAACCTTGGACATAAAACTAGAAAGCAGCTTTTAGTTCAGGAATCTCATGTCGCAGTTACTACAGACAACTATATCATGATAAACAAAACAAAACAACATGTAAAACTAACATCCCATCTTAACACTGTCAAGGCATTTTACACCCTTTGCTTCATTACTCCACTATTACACTTGCTCTTCTGATTTTCAGCCTCAGTGTTTCTGTAAATTACCTTTTCTGTGACTTAATAATATCCTGAGTTACAAAGGCCTTGCAGATTCTCTAAATTTCTAAAGAAATGTGCAAGGATAGTATGTCTGCATGGTTTACTCAGAAATGAAGAGCCTTCAATGAAAAGGATATAGCAGTGTGAAAAAATCTGTAGGGCTGAGGGATGACAAGTATCACTGAACTGGGTATTACAGTGCTGGTGTATAAATACAGCGCAAAATAAAGGGTAATGCTGGCTTCTGCAGTGAAATGATATTGACACAATTAGTTTGATGCTGTTTTTAGAGTTTATAGAATATGACCTCTGGATTTTTCATCTTCAAAGGTTACTTCTAATTAGCATCCAGTGATAACATGTTGGAGATGCTTCTTTAAAAGATATCACAGCTCTAGCAGTGAGTACTGACATGGTATCTATCAAAGTCTCGTGGTGCCTGCAATTCTGACAAAAGGCACTCTAAAGGACTGGCACGTACCACCTTATTTGCATTTTTGCATTTCATTATGCTCATAATTGCATACCACCACAGCAGTTCTTCCACACTATCTCAGAAAACATTATCAGCAATGTCTGAAATAAATGCTTAAATGTCAACAATTGACGAGCAAGAAAAGCTGACCTTTGAAGGATCTCATTCTTTTGAGAATTGCCCTGGTATGACTCACTCCTTAACTTTCTGTTTGTGCTTGATAACACCAAAGGAACATAGTTTCTGTGTGGATTGTTTTTGTGTACTGGAAATAGAGAAGGAAGTCAAAGAGCTGTAAAAATACAATCAATTTATACCCACAGTCAGAAGAGATCGACTGAACATTTGCAATGACAACTCTTAAAGTCACTGAAACATTAAAGTAAGTGGACATTAACATTAGGCTACAATAGAATTTCTATGGAATTATATGTGGCATCCACATTAGAATTAAAGTTAATTTATCCATGATTAATGTTATGACAATGAACAAAACAACTTTCCTTCCACAAACACGTTAACCACTTTATACATTGTGGTAAGTGAGAACCGTGAACAGCTGCTCTATGACCAAGGAAAACTATTCACAGTCATCTCATATATACTGCAATACTGACCGGCCTTCACTACTTTGAACTTACATTTTACCCTAGTTTGTGTCCCTACCATCATTTCATGGCCCCATTTACCTTGATTTTCATAGCAATTTTGGTGCATGTTTTTCAAAAAGAAAAAAAAAAAAAAATACACTGATCAATTTTAGCTTAAAATAAATTACACCACCACAGAAATTGCTCCCACTGTCCAAAAATGCTAATCAATTTTGAAAATCTACATCATGGCTTGCATCCCAGATTTTTTCCATCCAATCCACATCAAAAAGAAATGATAGAAAATTATGTTAACATGTTCGACTGCTTGTTTGCTTGTTTTAGTTGAAGCATTGGTTATGCTTCAATGGCAAACTAATCGCCTGTTTGGAATCTCATCCAGTTTGCATTACCTTTTTTAATGGCAATATGGAGATGCTGCAGATTTCAGCACGGTCCATAGTGAAAGTTTCAGACCCTCTAACAGGAGAATTTTTTCCATCACTTTCAGAAGCATCAGTAATAGGAAAATTGAACTGTTTATTTTGACTTGTATTACAGTCTTCTGTGGCATGACTTCATTTCTTTATACTAGATTCTTTCTTTCTTTTCAAATTAAGTGAAAAAATACAACAGATCAACCTAAAACAACTCACTGAGAAGCACCCTTTTTTCAGGCCTGTAAAATATCATTAGTGTGAGGATTTTAATATTTTAAATGAAACATGATTTTAAGCCAGTGTTTTAATCCATTTCAGCTCTTTGGTTGACTCGTATCTGAGGGGGTTCCTTTTCACACAGCTTTCACACAGGTTCACAGTTATTCCTAATTACTATCTGTTATGGCAACAAGGCTACCTGCACCTCTGTCCCCAGACTGTTTCTGTGTTGTGTCTGCACTTTTTGTGAATATATAGATATATAAAGACTTTTTTTCCTTAGGATATTACTGTATAGTTCAGTACCTTGTAGAAACAGCTGATCTACCTCAATATTAATTAACCTTAGTGAATATATGCTAAAAGAGCTATTGAGCTTCTGGTGCTGCAGCTAATACCCATTTCATGGCTGCATTACTTCTAAATGTAACACTGTACAGCTAAAGTAAGCACCAGAGGAAAGATGAGCCCAACAGTATACACAAATCTGGAAAAAAACGGAGTAACCTTTTGTTCTCTGCAATTAATGATTCACCTTCATGGCCAGTACTTTAGTTCTGGCTATTATTTGGTCAATCCCTACTTTAAAAAGCATTCAACGCAATAAGTTTTCTGGGTTCATACAGAGGTGTATGCTGCCTTGACTCTAAGGTGCAGGATATCATCCAAGGTGACCACTGGCTTGAACGGATTAGGCTTATAGACAGATCACTTTCAGGGTTGCTCCTGAATGTTACCTGGCAGACAAAATGATCTTTAGAAATAACTGGAAAAGGCACATAGGGGGAAAATAATAATAATTAGCAATAAAATTTCATTTAAGACTCCAATTTTGCACAGTCCGTTATGTGTGAGAGTGGATTATTCTTCCAAAACAAAGCATTTCATTCCTTTAAATCTGAGGAGCTTCCCTATTCATTGTATCACCTTGTTGGGATCAACGCATCTGTGCTGCAGTTGTAATAAATTGCAAAATGACTGGATCTCTTTTAAGATGGCTGATGTGAAATAAGGATGCACAAGCACTGTGTGTCCTATTGCCCCTTTCCTTTTTGAAATAGGCATAAAATAAGTGGGAGGACAATAGCAGTAGACTCGGATCCTCCATGTATATCCATCATCCTTATGCAGCATGAAGTATGTGGCATATTATAGACCTTGACAAATTCCAGTACAACTGACCAGAATTTTCTAAAAAAAAAATTGTATGTAAGAATTTCCCCAATTTAAACATGTGAAGCATCACTTTTACAAAGCACTTCACCATGATTTCCATTTAAAAATCTTCTAGACCTCATTAAGAGTGCATTCTTTGTTTCTGGCTATTGAAAGAGCTCAACTAAAGCTGAGACTCCTCATTATAAAATATTCTGCGACATGATTTAAAACAACACATGAAAAACTATTAAAAAAAAACTTCCCACATGGATACAATTAACAACCAAAATGGAATCGTTTCTTGTTGTCAATAACAACTTCCAGTAATGATTAAGACGGGCCATTATAAAATATACATATATATATAAAACATCCTCCACATGAAAAAGTCAATATTTTATATGAAAAATAGTGCTGGAATTATTTAAAGCAGTTTTTAAGTTTATGTCCGTTTTGTCTGAGGATGGAAAATGGATTTTTTTCAGTCAAGGTGTGTTTACTATAAAAACATTTGTCACTGTTCTTCATTGAGAGATAAAATGCTGGAAATGCACAGTGCACTTATTGGACAATTCAACATGCTGGGGTCAGGCACTCTGAGACTTCACAGTAGCACAACAAGAACAGATATTGAAGATGCTCGAAATCCAGATTATGGCTTTCAGAAGACATGGTGTATTGTTCACCCAGGTTGAAAGCAAATGTATGTTTATATACTTTAATCTTGGCTCAGATGTGAGCTACCATGTTAACAATTCTGTTACCCAGGCTGCCCTGGCTTGGGATTTAAATAAAAACAAATTACAGGTCTTAACAGTGATAGATGGACTTCTTTTACATTTGTGTAGAGTATTTTTGCCTTAAGATTAAAGGCTTATGCATTTATCTGCATAAACTAACCCCTGGAGTAGGGTACTGCTGACATTTTCCAAGAAAAATGAATATCCTAACTTATTCCAAAGAGAAGACTTGGTATTTGTATGGCCAGAGTGACCTTTGCAAGTGCCCTTTCAGATTAGGTGCACTACATGGAAAATTGTGCTCTTACAGTACTCCATAAATCATACCTACCAATTTTCTTTAAAGGGGTATGTAAATATCAGTGTACCAGGTGGGTAAACAACACTAACCTCGTACAAATGGCTTGAAAATTGAAGAAAAGCACCTTATTTTGCTGCTGAAATTGCTTTTGAAGCCCAGCATCGTGGCTTGGGCTGTAGAATGCATGAAATGATTTGTGCACTGGGAATAGAAAATGGGTTGATGATAACCACACTCGACACAGTTCCTATGTTTCTGAGTTCTTTCGATGATCAAAGATATCATTGCTGTATATTACTTTTCTTAGCAGATCCCAAATGCATGTGAATTTCAAGTGACATGCACATTATCTGCATGTTTCCAAAACGGACAGACAGCTTTTTAGTTTGTATTTCTCATTTGAGCTGGTTAATGCTTCTGGTCCAGTTTCCATCTCAGCCTCCTTGCAGTAGTTATGTAGCATTTCCATTCAATAAAAACAAAGCAGAGAAGTTTGTGTGCTAAAGAAGGAAAAAAAGAAAGAAGTTACAGCCTTTCAAACTGTCAAAAGTATTATTTGAATACATACTGACTATGAAAGTGGGAAGGTCTGTTAATTGTTGCTAAGCTCCAGTATGCTGCAGAAAAGACTCTGAAAGAAGAAGAGCTCCGGTTTTGGAGGTATCAGTAGGGTAGCATATACAGTATGGGTAGCATAAACACTTTGGTGGAGCTAAGAACCAGCTTCAGGTGTGATCCACATAGGACGTCCTCACTTTAACATACGCAACTTTCATTAGTACTTGAGGTCTCATTTTGACAGATGTTAACATGTCTGTCAAGTTCATATATTGCTTATCCCACAGTATTCCAGAGGTTTCGGTATAAATATCTACAGAAACAATGCAAACCCATTTGATATTGAAAAAGCACAATTGAGAGTCCTCAGTCAATATCTCTAACCCTGGCCCTACTTTTAAGTACCCGTAGAGACCAAATGTAACCTTGGGATTTTTTTAGGAGTTACGTTAATAAGTGGTAGCCGGAGTTGATGTAAAACTAAAAGTGAGATTTATATTCCAAAAATTTACATGTCCTGGGATCCACAAATGTATTGAGACAAAGTACTGACTCATCCAAATACTTTTCTAATGATTTTGTAGGCCCAATTCACTGGACTCAGTAAAACTATTTGGGATCTTGCTTGGCTAGGCGAATGAGATCATCAAGAACATACACGTAGCATTTCCAGAAATTCCCCTTCATTTTGGTTTTATTTTTACTACAGAGACAGAGTGACTTCAGAAGTCCTGCGTTCCCTCAGCTTCACTTACATTTAATGATGCTCAAACTCTCTGACATACGAATCTGGGCAACAAAACCCAGACCAACTCTTGGGTAGTTCAGAAATATGGACCTTAATGGTGTGAGTGGAACCACATTATAACTAATAGAAGCTGGGAGCAGAAACAGGATCCACATTTCTTCCTCTCGCCTACATGATACTGGAATAAACAGATGAAGATTGTAATCAGCCGTTTGGAAAGATGAAGTGTGAATAAAGAATAAAAACCATAACCCATTTCTAGCATATGTTTACGAAGGTGCCTTAGAGTTATATATCAACATTTCCAACGTCCTCCTTCAAAACACTTAAATCCGCTCAGCTCAGAGTGCCTTTGGGCATAAGAAAGAAGACAGAAGAGCTTGCAGGAAAGTGAAGCATTTCTGAAAGCAGATTTATTTTTCACAAGAGGGAATAAACCCAGCAACAGATGGATATCATCTTCCTCCCAAAGTAAAACAACACTGAAGGGAGAAAAGAGCTGCAAATGCTGTAAAACCAAAGGAGTGTTTCTGGTAAAACTGTTCTCGTGGAGAAGGGGAAAATAATTATGAAGGGGGTCATCGTAGCATCTGAGGACAACCCCAGCTTCTATACCTGTGAACAAATGAGGTCCTCCCTCCCAAAGATACCTCCATGCCAGCAGCAGATCACTCATGTTACCATCGGTCTACCTTACAACTTCTTCAAGAGGACAAGATTGGATCCAACATCAAAACCAGGTTTAAAGCAAGATATAAAGGCAGTTTGAAAGACTTGTAACATTTCAAGTCACAAGAAGGCACACAAACACTCCACAGATGCAAAATACCTTGTTGGGAATGTGTCACATGTTTATCAGCTTTTCTCCTTTCCTTACAGTCTCCGACTTGGTGGGCTCAGCAGCATGCTGAGCTTCCAAAAGCTTGTAGTTAGCTTGGAAAAATCGCAGTGCTGAATTTCTGCTCTCTACAGATTATCTAAAGGCATTTGCTTCCTGCTGCTGTTCTGTTGGGTCATTTTTCTGTTACTCTTTATTTGATCTTAGAAGAAGTTACAGTGTCACTACTGCACCGTATGGAAAAACTTTGGGAACAATTCTATTGTTTTGGGCCTAACAGACAAATGAGTTGCATAAGTTAGGCACTCTAGAATCCGACGATGTATAATTTCTTTCATTTGGTATTCAATCAGAGAAAAGCATATTTCAACAAGGGACAGGTTGGCAGTGTTTTCTTATGATAAAGCATATGATAGTATTTAATCTCCAGAACCTCATGTTAATGGAAGTCTCAGTTCTTTTCTACCTTCTATGTTTTGTACTGATACTGATTTCAGGACAGTAGAAATTAAATTCAATACAAAGACTCATATTAGTATCTGGAAATCTGCACTATTTCATCTAGCTGCAAAAGGCCTCGTTACAGCAGGGAAGGGAATTACTCCCGACTTTAGGAGTCATGAGGAAACACCTGAGAAAACCTTTGCGTTGTGGGAGAGGAATTGTTTGTGGGTCGGTTTGGTTTGTTTTTTTCAGAAGTACCTATAAGAGTTAAGTAGCATGGGGGCTGGTTAAAAATCATGGTTATTTGTATACCTGAGCAGCTTAGTTGCTTCTGAAAATTCCCACCGCTTACAAACACGCCAAGGGAGTGATTTTCAAAGGAGCCTGTGGATTTTACAGAGATGTGTTCACTTATTGGTACATTTAGTTTTCCCCCAAGTTGTTGAGCTCAATGTGATTACTCACAGGTATAAAAAGTAAGCAAGTACGTACACATTTGTAGGCTCATGGCTGAAAACAGCCCAGAACTTGAAGGCAGGCAGAACACAAATATTTTCAAGGTCAGTTTTTCACGTCAGCTGCATACTCTTGGAGAGGCTACAGAACATGTGTTATTATCTCCACTGGGGACTGGAAATAAATATAATGTTATTATTAGTTAACCTTTTAATGCATCTTTTGAGCTCTGAAGGAGCAGCATTGTGCCAAGCTTTATAAACACTCTTTCTTCAGCCTTCCTGACTCCTAAAATGTAACATTCTATTCATTATCCTAAGGCCTAATCCAGTTTCCAGATAACTCGGTGGTTTCGACATACCATAAAGACACAACTGAAGGCTCTGCTATGCCTACCTTTGAAAAAACATCACTGGTTAAAAAAGAATGTCCACTTGCAAAAATACCATCTTAAAATGTCTATTCTGCATATACCTTGGTAAGGTCTCTCTCTTATTCTGTTTACTGAAACCTCAAAGAATCACATCATCATGCATCTACATGCACAACAGAAAAAAAAAAAAAAAAAAAAGAAAAAAGAATTGAATTTGACAGGCACTGGTAATAATGAAAATGTTTTTATATGTGAGCTCTAGCTGTGTACCAATCACTGCCTAATCAGGGTTATGCTTTTCAAATTATATTGTGTCTTCTTTCACCTCCTGCCTATTATGTGAAATAAAAAGAGAAGTGCTTAGGCAAATCCTTGATCTGTTCACATATATTTTTAATATTAATATGTCAGAGCAGTGGCAATAATGATATTAGGCAAATGACGGAATTCTCCCCCCAGCTGGACATGTTAATTGAGAAGCCAAATTTTAGAGGCAAAGTTCATGTCTGTGCAGATGGCAGGACAATGCTGGATGGCAGGCCTAGGTCAGTGTCAATCCCAAACCGTACTTTAATGGCTCACTTCTCTGTTTTTTCAACGTCAGCTGGTCCCTGTGGGGTGTATAAGTTGAGGAAGTCTGTCTGTCTCTGTTTTTTTCTGCCCTTGACTCTGGCTCACTAATTTCATGCAGAGAAGATGCCCCTGTGTGTGATAATAAAAAAAAAAAAAAAAAAGAACTTGGAATCAGAAGATCAAATGAAAGAGGAGGTTTCATCGCTTTCTTAAGAGGTGATGTAGCTGCTTAAAACCAATACCATTCTCTTCCTCTCTGAGGACTTCATCCAAACTTGCTCACATCAAAGGGAACACATTCCCCATTAAAACCAGTCACCTGACATTTCCTTGCTGCATTTTAAAATGATAACACTAATTATTTATTTATAATTTTTTTGAGGGGAGGGTTTCATATGGTCTTTATTTGCGTCTATAGAGAGACCGCTTCATGTTTTGGCCTGGATGGTCAGAGTTTAAGATGCTTTATTGTGCTGCAAATACATAAAGGTGCTTTACCCTTTGTTAAAATGCCCTGAATATTGCTCATATTTATATTGCTATTATATTATCCAATTTAATATGATCTGTGAATCCAAAGCTGAATGTATATACCTATATATTTAGAGAGATTTATAGCTATACAGCATCACAAAAAGACTTTAATAGCTTCAGTTTCCTAAGTGATATAATTATTTATTATCTCTAATTAAAATGCAGAGCTTGGCTTTCTGCATGAGACTAGATGAAAAGCCTTTTTAATGAAAAGAGCAACTATGAGCTCTAAATTTCTTTATGGAAGAGATAACTTATGTAATCACTGGTAACCTTTTTCAAGAATATTATCTCACTATTTATAAAACAATACCTTCTTTACTTTATAAATTCCCATTTACATATGAAAAAGAGCTTTATTTATTGATGCCTTTGACTGATGTGCATTCTTCTTTCAGGAATACCCTCTTTTTTTTTCATCTTACATATGCCAGAGCACCTACTTTCCCTTTGGCGTTACCTGAAATGATATTTTAAAATAATTCTCTCCTTGAATAATCAATAAACACAATTTAGTTCATTCATCAAATAAAATCACATTACATTTCCTTGCTCTATAATGGTACATTCAAAATGTTTTCTAATCTTACAGTTAAAAGAATGCAAATTTTAACCACTAGGAGCAGCTATGAACAAAGGGAAAAACAATTTGTTTTCTTTTCTTATTGTAAGAAAACCTTTCTTTAACACCACCCCCAACATACACACACACCCCAGAAGGTATTATTAGTTAACTGCTCAGTGAATTAGTAGGATATAAGCAACCAAGAATTAAAAGTACATGGCAGTAAAACTTGTCCACATCTATATTAAAAAGGAGTTGTGATCTCATATATTGTCATAACTTAATTGATATTTTTATTGTTAAATTACCTCTTATTTCTAAACAAGGAAAGGTTGCCACCGATTATGGGAAAAAATACTATAATATGCTAAAGCTTTATACAATTAATTTTTCTTCATATTTGTATGACTTCCAACACGACTATGACCCAAACTTGATCCACCTTAAGCAATTTTAACATCATTTTCTGCTAAACATACAACAAAAAGTGTGAACTTGTATTATATTAATGAAATATTAATATATCACAGTATAGATTGGTGTGATCCATACCCTATGGATATTTCACAACTATATAAGGTTTGATTAAAAGCTCACTGCAGTCAAAGGTAAGACTTGCACTGATTCTAATGGGCTTTCAATCAAGGTCTTGGCTATCTGTATTTTTCTTGAAACAGGAAAATTCATTATCTATGGAATTGCCTGGTATAACTCAAGGCAGCAAATGAGTTCAGTGATGATGCATTTGTGTAAATCCGGGCAAAATTTGACCTTGTATACTGACAGATAGGAAAAGAGGTAGGATTTAACTGAACACCTCTGTTGTGTTGTAATCATCTGGTCTTGTGTTTCACTAATTAATGGCTGTGTAAAGCGAGAGCATTCAAATAGACAGCATTTTAAAATCCATTTGCTGTTTACAGTCTTTGCTTTGTAACTTTTATTGTTATTGATTATCTTTTAACTTACCTCCTCTCTCAAACCAATACCTCACCATGTCATTCCATCTCTTAATTCAGAAAAGAAGCCACCAATTTTGCATAAGGACGTAGAGCACCAGCCAGTGCAGATTTCATGCAGTAGTCTCCCAGTTG